>OZ038506.1:58907429-59007429 GCA_964036315.1 Acanthosepion esculentum
CAGACAGTACTGTTTCGCTGTATCACAGCTCCTCAGTGCCACTAGACTTCCGAATGCCTCAAGCCAGGATTGAAACACAACTAATTTGGTGTCAGCCAGAGCTATCTTCACTCGGTAGAGTTACACAATTAAATCTAGCGTATTGTTTTTACAAATGTAAACAAATGCCAATCAGCCAAAGTGCTCCATTCATTTTACTGAAGAGCTTTGCATTAGTGCAGGTGGCTGTTGTTTTTAGAATTAGCTTATCACTCAACAGTGCTCAACTGAAATGTATTTTCAAGAGCTAAATTATGTCATTCACAGACATGGCAAACTTTAATCATTGTGCTGGCAAAAACAGTGTATTGAAAGGACTGTTATCCCCTTGATACTGCTATTATATTAACTCCCTTCAATCCTCAGCAATATTTATTGTTTTAAAAAGCCTTTTGGTGTTTCTTTTTCAAGATTTTTTTTTCTGTCTAAGGTATTATGTCATCTGGAAAGTTGTCCATTGGTCACACACACACACATATTTTCAAACCTGTTTGGTTGAATGATCATCAACTTTATTTAACTCTTATTCTGACATTCAAATGGAACCAGTTTCAAGAGAACATCAAAATCTTGTTGTGTTTGTCTCCTGCATTGTCATAGAATTTAAATACAGTGTATTTCAGCAGCAAGAATTCAGTTACTTAAAATTGCTGACTATTCAACCAAACAGGTTTGAAAGAATTTGTGCTAATGAAATACACCTTATATATACCGTATATACTCTTGTATAAGCTGATTTCATGTATACTGTGAGCCTTGAATTTTTTTTGCATGAATTTTAACCCTTTCAGAAAAAATTTACCTGTGTATAGTGCAAATGGCCACACAATGCATGATTTTAACCTCTTCAAAATTACCTGTGTATAGTGTAACCCCTTATTTTTTTACATAAAAAAACTGATCATAAAACTCTCACTATACTCAAGTATATACTGTGTGTGTGTGTGTGTATGTTTACAGGGTGTCTCAAAAAAATGTACTCACACTTTAACTGTCTCTAACATGTTTTTTTTTTCTTTGGTCATCAATTTGAACATTTGCGAACATGATTCTTCAATTACATTTTTCTTCTGTATTCGAAGCTATTCCATTTCACTCTATGTTCATAAATAAAGGTTTTCTCGTCATTCAAAGTGTGAGTACATTTTTTTGAGACACACTGTGTGTGTTTGTATATATATATATATATATATATATATATATATATATATAGGGGACTGTCATATAGGAAGAAAATGCTAGCTGCCGACACCGAGGTTCAAGCATGACACTCTGGTCTTATGAATATGTTTTCCGCCAGGTGTATAAATAGCAGTGTCAGGCTACTGACAGCAGTGGACTATGAGTTGACTATTGGTGATTATGAGTGGATTACTGGTTGATTGTTGAGTGATTATTGAGTGACTCTTGGACATAAAGCAGAGCCATGCTACTAAGAAGGTATTCACTGAATTGGTTAACAAGCTTGATTGACTCTTCTTTGTTTGTGTTACATATTTATTTGCAGTGTAATTAAATACTGTTTATTTAACATTGATATTTTGAGTTGTACTTTACCATTAAATGGGTTAGAAAAGATTAATAGAAATAAGATTTGTCACTTTAGCAGATTGGTGTTATATTCAGCGCCTTGGCTCCAGAGTTTTGTAAACAAACTTTTCCATAAATGTTCAAACTGCTCTTCAGAAAGTTTCAGCAATGATATATTTATTATTATTTTAAACATTTTTAGTGTATACCTATGTTTGAAATAAATGTCCTATTTTATTTTTTTTCTAAACAGTGTGGCAAAGAGCAAATTTTCTTTAAAATTCCTTCAGTGGATTGTGCAGACTGATATGCAGAATATGCACTGTTTGAAATACAAGACAGGACTGAGTTATCCACTAAAAATGATGTTTGACATAACAAAAAATGTTGGATTAAAAATAAATCCATTAATTATTATATATATATATATATATATAAATAAAAGTGAACATTGAAGTCAACACTCAGAGGCGACAGGCTGTTTCATGCTGGACGCAATTGTCAGACCTGACGATTGTGTCCAGCATGAAACAGCCTGTCGCCTCTGAGTGTGGACTTCAATGTTCACTTTTTTATTTATATTTACATATGCTCTATCTCTGATATTGAGCATTTTATCCCATAAATATAACACACTTTAAAACTATATTTATTCATATATATATATATATATATATATATATATATATATATATATATATATATATATATATACACACACACACACATATACAGTCATCCACAGACAGACAGACTGTTTTGCTGTATCACAGCTCCTCAGTGTGGCTAGACATCCAATTGCTTCAAGCCAGGATCAAAACCTGTCTGATTTGACATCAGTCAGATATCTTACCCCTAGGCCATCATCACATGGCAGAAAGGAAGGGAATTTTAATGTTTTAATGTCTGATTGCTTCAAGCCATCCAATTGCTTTACATACATATATATATATATATATATATATATATATATATATATATATATATATATATATATATATAATCAACAGCCAATGTATGTTTCATAAAGATGTATAAATCCATCTGCAATATTGATAAAAATATTGGTAAAAATTGACCAGTATTTTGATCAATGACCCGAGTGTACATGCTCTGGTTCCCCATGTTAAATAAATGATCTTGTGCTGCATAAATACCCAAGCAAACTATGGCCAACATGACGAGAATCAAAATGTATGTGTTCCAGCAGCTGATAGCCAGTCCACAGCTCCATCCGTCAGCAGCAGTTCTAGATAGTTAGTCATCATAATCTCCAGCTTGCCATTGCTCCAGCCATCTCCAGTAGACTACCAGCTCCTGCAGCTGCAGTAGGCCTCCACCTCCTGCCACTCCATCTAGCTCCAACAGGCTTCCCACTCCAGCCAGCAGCAATGATATGCAATAAACTGTCCTTTTCAGGACCATGTTCTTCAGTGACTACCAAGACTGTCCTTCTCAGGACAACACTATTCTCACCTTCTACACATGCTTGCAGAGTATTTTTTTTTTTGCCTAGTGCACTGTAACATTTTTTTGTTTATGTATTTTCTTTAACAAAAATAAACCTGGCAATATTTTTTTTTTTTTTATTCAAGTATTCGTTTTTGTTGTCTTCCATTATTCAGTATCTGTTTGTGGACCAATATACCACCTATGAAAACATGTATTACATTATTTCATGCATACTCTTCAAATTCTCTAAACGAGTTTGCTCATATCTTTTGTTCCTGTAGGTTTTTATATTTATGTACTCATGAAATTTTGCCTATGACCTTTTGCAGTAAAAAGATTCTATTGAAGAATTTTTCAATAAATAAAATAAACTGTTATTAATATTTTGTAGACTCAAGTATCACAATGGAGGAAAGCCAACAGTACACAATGCAGCGTAGACGGGCAGTCAACAGTGATTCATCTGATCTCATTAATTCAGCTTCTTCAGAATCTAATCAAAGCCCCATTTCCAGCTTTGGGACTGCAAATTCTGCAGCAGCAGCAGCAGCCAGCTGGAAGAGAATTCTTTTATTAATTGTTGCAGTTACAATTCATAATATTCCAGGTAAGGTGTCATGGTTAGAAATTTATTTACCTTTTATATATTGTTAATCATACATTTGGACGTTTTAAGTTGTCTCCTTAAAGAAATGCTCATAAAAACTTGTTTTTATTTTGATATGTTTAGTTGTTTTTTCTTGTCATTTGATTCAGGCACTAATATTCAGAGAACTTAAAGCAATTGCTTTGTTACTTATTTTTGTGTGTGATTACAAATAAGGAAAGATGTAGCTGATGGATAAGCACACTAGTCTGTTCCTAATCAGTATCGGCTGAGTCACCATGGAGAGAGGGCATGATGTTGAAAGACCTGAAACACCTATTGAACCTCGGCTAAAAACATTACTCTGTGTGTGTGTGTGTGTGTGTGTGTGTGTGTGTGTGTGCCAAAGCATCAAACAGATTTATTTCATGAAATAGTGCATAATTTTACTTAAAATTATTGCCGCATGATGCAAACAAGTCAGTGCATTATTTAAATTAGACATACATAATCAACAGTACCTTTTTAGAGCCATCTGTCACTCATATAATTGCCAACTAAAACTGTTTTTACATTTACATAAGTAGCAAAGTAATCATTGTAAGTAACATAGTTAATCGAAATAAGTGCTGCGTAATATTTTGCGTTAGATTCATTATCCTTGAATGCTTATATAATCTACGATATTAAAATTTGAATTTATTAACCAAATGATTCTTATTTTTATTTAAATAACAACAAGTCAAACCTTATTATCAATTTTTTTTTCTTGTTTTTACTCATTGCCAAATACTATATTTCTTCAGAACGTAGGTGGTCCTGGCTCTCCACAGTCTTTTACTTTATTATCTGTAAATTGGCATGAATTCTTAGGAAAGACTGTTGAGTGGCTTTTTGTTGTCTTTTCCACAGTTTTGTTTTCAGAGTTGTTATTCTCCTAGACTGGATGCCACCCAAGGCAAAAAATTTAAATTTACCTAACTAGGGGGCATTTATGACTTTCCCCAAGTGTGAAAGTAAATGCAATTGACTAGGCTGGAATTTTAACTTGGCTTGCTGATTCCACTTTTCATAATGATATCCGTTATGTGCACATTGATTATTTGTTTGTATACATGTGTGCGTGCGTAGTAAATATATTACAATTTTGAAAAACTTTTGTCTTGACATGTTTTGAAAAAAAAAACATCAATGCACTTGTATGCGACCAAAATCTTTTGCAGTCACAATTTTGACATGGAAAATTGCTGTTTTATTTAAGAGTGAATATAATTTACTCAGATGAAGAGGCATTGATAGTGGCAAAATCTATAAATCTCCTGTGGTTAATATAACCAGTGGGCTTCTCCAAGCCAATCATCTGTTCTTACTAATGCCGGTGTTGAAGTAATATAGGATATGAATATGTGTAACAAATGAACATATAAAAAAAACTGAGTTGAAACTAGTAAAATCTAATTTAAAAAATAATACATATATTTTGTTGAAAATTTGTAAGAGCTCAACATTGTAGATTTTATATATCTATATACGAGGGTCATTCAATAAATAAGGTGAATTTTTCGGTATAAGGACTTCTAATACAGATAGAAGCTTACTTTTTTTTTTTTTCAACGTAGTCTCCCAGCACTGTCACACACTTTTCTCATCTTTGCACAAGCTTCTGTAATCCCTCAGCTTAAAAATCTTTGGACTGATGTCTCAGCCAGTCACTCACAACACTTTTGACTTCATCGTCACTTTTAAATTTTGTGCCTCTCGTGAACGCTTTCAAGGGACCAAACAGGTGAAAGTCTGAAGGAGCAAGGTCTGGGCTGTAAGGGCGATGAGGGAGCAGTTCCCAGCCCAGCTCGTTGATGGTCTGCACCGTTTGGGCTGCTGTGTGAGGCCTTGCATTGTCATGATGCAAGATGACTCCTGCATTTGTCCCAACAGATAAGCTCAAAGTTCTTGCAATGTCATCCACTGTCACCCTTCTCTCAGACTGAATGAGGTCATTGACTGATTCGATCACCTCAGGAGACCTCACTTGTGTAGGCCTCCCAGGCCTGTCTTCATCCTCAACACTGCTCCGTCCTTCTTTAAACAATTTAGCCCACTTGTAGACATTTTTTTGGCTGAAACATGTTGCACCATACACAGTTGACATTCTCCTATGAATTTCAACTGGTTTGCACCCTTCAGCAACCAAAAACTTGATAACTGACCGCTGTTCAATCCTGGAGCATGCTTCTTGGTCGGCCATCTTTGTTAATCGCCAAAACACTTAAAGTTTTTTTTTAATCTGCAAAAGAAATTAAATCCATGTGAAAAAGAAGCAAAACAAAAAAAAATAAAAATGAGTAAGTTTCTATCTGTATTAGAAGTCCTTATATCAAAAAATTCAACTTATTTATTGAATGACCCTCGTATATATATATCATGGAGATTTGACACACACACACACACATATATATATATATATAGAGAGAGAGAGACTTGTAGTTCAATAAAACTTATTTATATACAAACAACCCTTTAAGAGAAAAAAATATCTTTAGGTATACAAATATATGAATTTAATGGCGTAACAATTTGAAAATAGACACCTCGACCCTACCTTAATTTAACCTCTTTCTGAAAGTAACTAATATGTTGATACAATATTTTAACCTTTACACCTATTATTAAAATAATTGGTTTCACCGTTTCCATAGTAATTAATATTACAAATGTATATGCTTATAAAGCTCTGTAAATTTCAAGATTAGTTATTCCAAAATTTGCTTGAGGATGAAACAGAGTTGGCTACTTTAATTCAATTTAATTTTTATAACTGAAGTTTTTAGCTTCTGTTTTTGAATCATGAGAACTCTTATGTAGCGATGGAATCATATTTTTAAAGATTTTAGGCTCTACTTATGTATTGAGCACTGTTTTTTTAAAAATAAAAACAAAAATACTAAAGAACTTTGGATTATTAACCTAACGGTTCTTTCCTATTTTTCTATATATTTGCACACATATACACATATATATATGTAATGATATTAGAAAAAGCAATACAAACACAAAAGGATGTGTATCTGTGTTTAATTGATTATGCAAAAGTACATCACAAAGAACTATTTGAACTGCTAGGTAAGCTTTGATTTATTTGGCAAGGATATTAGAATAATACACAACATATACTGGAAGCAAACCGGCTGCATGAGGATAAAAAATGAATTCAGTAAATACATATATGTGCAGTGGGGTGTAATGGGTAACAGCTTGGGATGAGAAATCAGAGAGCAGAGTTCAAATTCCAGTCAGGTTCATTACATTCACTTGTGTGCAAATACTCATTGAAAAGGTATGAATTCGTCTCTTCTCCCTCCAGCTATGGGTTGAATAGTAGAACAGACTGGATCCTATAGATTTGGTTGGTGACCAGCCTATTGCAGAAAAAAATGGCAACCTACTGCGGAAAAGTTTTATGCTTAGTCGTAAATCAAAAGAGACATGATCGCCTAAATGTGCATCATGTATAGAACTTAACTAAGTGAATTGCGCTAAAATAGAAAGAGGCATAAGAAAATGGTGTATCTTAGTAACGGACTTATTCAACCTTTACAGTGAAGCAATTCTGATTGTTGGCAGTCACAGTCTTAGCAACATTAAATATGCAGATGACACAGTGTTGATAGCAGATACAGGAATTAAACTAGAGCAACTCTTACAGAAGATAGTAAAGGAAAGCAGGAAGAAAGGACTAAACATAAATTGTAAGAAGACAAAATGTTTATAATAAAACAGGATCTTGATCAATAAACAACACTTCACCAGACAACAGAAAAATTTAATTTGAGGAGAAATTTCAGTAAACTTAAATAATGCCTAAAGGTTAAATCCATTTTGACAAGAAAGGAGACAAGCTAGCTACTGCCACTCCTTAGCATACATCCATTAAGCTGAGGAGTGGGAGTCTAATATCTTCAGAGATTTGTTAGCCAAGGATGGTAAGTTCAATCCTTGGTAGGACCGCAAGAGTCAACATAGTCAACAGTATAGTTTTTAGCAAAAGGAACAGACCAAGATGTGAACTACAAATTGGTGAAACCAAAATCAAATAAGTACAAGAATTCTAGCATTAACAGTTATCTTTCCCACATATCCTCATAAACTGCACCTCTTAACTCTTACTGCTCATGCAGCAAACTCCTTTAATAACTCTCTACCTCGAGTGGCTCTTGGGCCTTGTATAAAGTAAACATTAGTTTAAAAAATAAATCTAGGAAGAGTTTCATGAGAAGATGGAAAATGTGACCCCAAAATCTGAAGGTGTATTGGGATAGTGAAAGATGCCTTCTAAAAACCTAAGCAAACAGAAAAACTTCATTAGAAACAAGGAAAAGAGTACTGAACAGTTACGTGATATATGTCCTCCTATATGGCAGTGAATGCTAAACAATCTCCTCACAGATGAAGAAGAGACTTGAGGCAAGAGAAATGTGGTTCTACAGAAGGATATTGAGAATATCATGGACTGAACATGTGAACAACAACAAAGTTTTAGACAAAATAGCAACTAAAAGCACACTTAGAATCAGAAAAGAGACAATTAAAATTTCTAGGGCACATAATGAGGAAAGTAGGCTTGGAGAATTTGACACTCACAGGACATACTGAAGGCAAGAGGGGGAGAGGAGAGCAATGAATAAACTACCTAACAAGCTTGTATAAATGGTAGTTGGAACAGGTATTAGGAGAGATAGCAAAAAGACAAAAACTTACTAAGAGCTACAAAAGACAGTGTTGTAGAGAGCTATTATCACCCACATCCTGACGGGACATGATATATAGAAGATTCAGTTAAAATTTCTTTCCAATTTTTATTTCCAAACTATATTTTAAAATTTGGAAAAACCTTTCATTTTATGAATTTTAAACTTATACAAGTTAATGTTCAGTCATAATGGAGCTACGGTTGTGAAAATATAAAGCCAACATTTTACTGTTCATTGAACAGTAAAATTTTGGTTTCAAAAATAGATATTTCAGTTTAGGAAAGCAGTTGGCTTAAACTATTAATCAATGATGAAGATTTCAAGGCTGTGGTTGAAGAGTTATCCCAAGATCCCTGTCAAAGAACATTGGAACAATTTCAGACCAGGGTGCTTGGAAGAAAAGAAATTGGTAAAATTAAGTTAAATGAAAATCGAAAGGTCATATATATGAAGTCTTACATTAAACAATATGAATTTGATCTATTTTTGGAGTGAAATGAAAAATAAGTTTTATAAAGTAATTTTATTTGCAAAATGGCTGTTGATTAGTAATTGAAACCCCAAACTGTACTATCATCCCTGGAAGATGAGTGTTTGGTAGAATTGAAATGGTTTCATTTATCATGGCTTACTTCAAAGTAGCCAAATTATTAATGCCAAAAAAAATATAAAGAACAGTTTGAAATAATGCATTTAAAACTATGAAAGAAGTTAGTTTGGTTAAAAGAATGGGCATCATTTTGTTGTATAGTAAAACTTTGTGTAAGCAAAAAGTTAAATTTACTCCAAGTTAAATAAATTAATGATTTCTTGTTGAACAATGTGATACTGGTCATCTTGGGACATTGACTCTTGCTGTCCTACCAAGACCATCCTTGGCTAACAAATATTAGACTCCAACTCCTCAGCTTAATGGATGTATTCTAAGCAGTGGAAGTAGCAGACTTGTCTTCTTTCCTGATAAAGTGGATTTAACCTTTCGGCATTATTTAAGTTGAGGGAAATTTCTCAAATTAAATTTTTGTCAATAAAATTAATTTATATTTGTGACACTTAGCTTAAATATTTGCCTGAAGATCAGTTATGTTTAGTTTGCTTTGTGTTGATATTTAGTTTGTTCTTGGGTTCATCCTCTCCCCTCTCATTGTCAATCATTAGATTTTTATCTATGAAATATTTATTATCATCAAATCTTGGTGTGCGTTTTGTAGGTCCCCCTGAGAGGATGCAACATTATGGTATATGGAGGATTGATTGGTGACGGACAAGTTTTTATGGTAAATGTGCAAATCTTAATGAGTGAATGGGTTGTGAATTGGATCAGCTAGGTACAAGATAGTCACTGAAGACCAGCCTCAACCCATTCTTCCTTTTCGGCCTTGTTCCGTAATTGTATTTATTTACAATAAATATAAATATTTGTCTGAAGATTATAACCTTTATTTGACATTTATTTCAGAGGGTCTAGCAGTTGGAGTTGGTTTTGGTGCAATAGGAAAAAGTAAATCTGCAACATTTGAAAGTGCAAGGTAATAAAGTTTTTTTATTTCTTTTAGACATTGCTGGAATACAGATTTGTTCCTTTTTAATTATGTGTCTTGCAATCTAATTGACTTTTAAGAATGAATAATTTTGATTTAGTTTGACCCTATTCTCAGACAAGCAATGACTTTCATTTCTCCAGATCAACTGCTGATGTACTAACGATAATTGCTGAAGATTCTATCATGCTCCAGATAAAAACAGTGAAACCTGGGCTGTAGCATTGGATATCTTGAAGGTCTTTGACAGGGTCTAGCATACAGGTCTTCTCCACAAGCTGAAAAGTTACGGTGTCTCTGGGCATATTTTTGAACTAATCCAGTCTTTCGTATCAAATCATGAAATGAGAGTTCTCCTAAATGGCCTCTCATCTAAACCCTTTCATACTAATGCAGGTGTCCCACAGAGTTCCATCCATCATAAAAATAATTTTCATTAATGACCTTCCTGATGACATCAGCTCTTAACTTGGCACCTACACTGACAACATAACCATTTACTTCTGCCTTGATTGTAAGGCTGATCAGTCTGACAAGGTCAAAATGGCAGCTGGTGTAAAAAATGACCAAGTCCGTTGTTAACTGGGGCAAAAGATGGCTTGTTAATTTTAATGCCTCCAAAACTAAACTAAGAAAGTGACTCATTGCGCCTTCTCGGGCTAACATTCTCAGCTGACATGAGGTGGAAAGACTACATTGAATCCATCACTAGATCAGCTGCTAAGAAAGTCAGCTCATTGTGTTGGGTGAGACAATTTTTCTCTACAGAATCTAACTTGCATATCTATAAGTCTACCATTCATCCATGATTAGAATATTGCTGCCATATGTGATCTGGTGCCCCGTTTTTTTTTTTTTCTTTGGAGCTCTTTCATAAGATCCAAAGAAAAATCAGCAATATTATTGATCTGGCAGCTTGACTTCAGTCACTTGCCCACTGCCATTAAGTTGCCTCTCTGTGCCTTTTTTTATAAATACTTTCATGGTAAATGTCCAGATGAGCTCTTCAATATGGTACCTGGACTGCATGAATTTAAGTGCAACACTAGATCTCCTCAATTTACAGCTGAGCTAGCTAGATGTAGCTGGAACTTCTATGCTAACAGTTTCTTATCTCACACTTCTTGCTTGTGGAATTCCCCCCACCCAGATCTATGCTTTCCAATCAACTTTAATCTGCAAAAATTTAAATGTAATGTCAATCACTATCTATTGTCATCTTGATTGCTCTTTTTTCTTTCTCCTCGTTACTAATATTTCTGTTCCAAATTCCTCCACACCCTGTAACCTCTTGCATGCTAGGGGCTGTGCTGCCTTGCTTGGAGGTGATACCGATTTTTTATATTTTTATTTTTTTTTTTTTTTAAATAGTCTAATGAAAAATGGAATAATGAAAAAAATAGATGAAAGCTTGCAAAAAAAACAAAAAAAAACTTTATTATTATTACTTTATTATTTTCAGAAATTTGGCTTTGGGTATTGGGATTCAGAATTTCCCTGAAGGTTTAGCAGTTAGTTTGCCTTTACGAGGCGCTGGTCTTTCTACATTAAAATGTTTTTGGTGAGTTTCTTTTTAATTCCTTCTTTTTTTATATAATTTCCTCTTGATTTTGCATTTGGCTGTGGTAATGTTCAAAAGAAAACTGCCAGTATAAAAAGCTATTATTTCTTTATGTGGTTCATTAGTGTTAGGGTCTGAGACAAGAAAATTATTCAACTTCACGTGCAGTTTCTGCAGTGCATTAGAAATTTAACTTTGTTTTAAATCCCAGAAACTTAGTAAATTTTATTCCGTATCATTTAGCCTTGTTATAAAATAAAATTTTTAATTTAAAAAAAAATCATGATATCTATTCTTGCAAAATAGGCTTACGGCCATATCATGTTTTATACAGTGACTAAAACGAATCAACATTTAACCTAATTTATAAGAAAATGGGAAAAAAATAATGTAAAACTTTCACAACTTGTACTTTCAGTGCTTTGAAGAAAAAAAACCGAATGTAACAAGAGCATCATCATAATTAATCTTTATTTTTGAATAAAGCAAAATAAATGGCAAAAAAGAAAAAAAATACGATATAGGTACTGACTAAACATAAGAAAATTTTGTTTAATTTTCAAGAGAAACAAGCCTTATAGCCATATTATGTTGACACACCAGTTCAATCACCAGAGTTAAGCAACATCGAGCATGGTCAGTAACTAGATGGGTGACTGCTTGGGAATACCAGATGCTGTAAGCCTGGATGTGCTGATAGTGTAATGGATAACGGCTCAGAATAGGAAATTGGAAAGCCGAGATCCATTTGGGTTCCCTTGGGATAGGTATGAATTCATCTCTTCTCCCCTCAGCTATGGGTTAATTAGTAGGACTTTTATCAGTAAATCAGTATCATCTTCAAAAAATTCTTTCAACCTAAAAAAAATAAATCTTCTGACTTTAAATAACCCACAAAGATTGATGAGCCATAAAAAACAAATCGATTAATCTTTCAAAATATGTAACCTTTCTAATCAGTGAAATATATTGCTTAAAACTGATATAACTACAATGTTACTGTTGTGAAGAAGAAAGACTAGAAAAAAAATATGGAGCAGAATTGGTCCTGATTGTCTTCAGGGAAGAAATATTCAAATATGGAGGTTCAAAAGTCAATCATCGTCTTCATTTTATCTCTGATGTGTGGAATGCACAGTGCATGCCCCAGCAATGGAAAGATGCGAATATTGTCATGGTCTACAAATGAAAAGTGGACAATGCTGATTGTGAAAACTACCGTGGGATCTTGCCGTTTGCGGTGGCAGGCAAAAATCTTTCTAGTATTCTTTTCCAACGTCTCCTCATAAAAGGTGTATATTTGCTTCTACCTGAGACACAATGCGGCTTTTGTAAAGCCTGCAGTACCACATGATTTTTTGCATTTACTTCAGGAAAAATGCAGGGAACAGCACAGATCTCTGTCAATTTGGCTGAAGCCTTCAATGCAGTTAATCGAGATATGCTTTGGCACATTCTAGTTAAATGTGGTTGTCCACCCAATTTCATAGCTAAGATTTCACACTAACATGTATGTCATGTGGTGTATCTGCAGGCATCATCTTGGATGCTTTTAAAGTCAACGTAGGAGTGAAGCAAGTGTGTGTCATAGCGCCAACCTTATTCAACATTTATCTTACTGCTGTGACACTGCTCAGCTTTCAATGTTTACAACTGGAAGATGGCATCTGTCTCTGCTACAAACTGGATGGTAGTGTCTTCAATCTTCGCACCCCTGCAAATTCTTTTTGATCTTCAATATGTTGGCAATGCTGCCTATCCAAGTCTGCATCATAATGTCCTGCAATGCAACATTGATGTTGTGCCCAGAACCTATACCAGTGCTTATGATTAATGTTAAAAAAACTGAAGTTCTCTGCCAGCCATCAAGACTGGTGCATCATAGCACTGATGCTTCATTTTCAGCTGGTGGTGAGCACATTAAGTGTGTTGTTAACTTCCTCTATCTGGTAACAGTACTGTCCTCCACTTGTAAGACTGATGACGGATTTCTAAATCACGTGCATCAAACATCAAAAGCTTTTGGGCAACTTTATGGTTGACTCTTTCTAAACAGAAGCTTTGCCACCATCACAAAGGTATCACTGTACAACGCTATATGCTTATCCATCCTTCTTTATGGCTCTAAATCCCAGGCTCCATATTGAGCTCTTGAAACCTTCCAGATTCACAGTCTTCAACACATCCTCAGATTGTCATGGCAAGGTCTAATACCATATGTCAATATTTTCCAGCATACCAACAGCAGTATCATTGAGGCTCTTATCCAACAGCAACTCCGGTGGGTTGCTCATATTAGCAGAATGCTCAAAGACTCTCCCCCAAAGAGAATCCTATATGGGGAACACTTGGAAGGTCAGCACTATGTTAAATGACAGAAAAAAAAAATGTTTCAAAGACCGCCTGAAAGTAATGCTAAAATAGTAATGGTATTAATCCTATGGAACTGGAAGTTAGAGCAGCCAATTGCAACAGTTGCAGAACACTATGCTGTTAGGTCATTGAAAGATTTGAAACAAGCCAAACACAAGACCAGGAATTTCACTGGCAACGTTGTCATGATCGCCTGGTGCATGGGCCACCACCACCAGGTGTCAGCATTGAATTTGTGGACAGTAAAGTTTACTTTTTGCAGCCATCAATGTCAACATAATGTCATCAACCAGTGATTTCTTCAATTCTCCTACTTCTCATTTAGTGAAGCAGATATTGTTGTCATCGATGGACTTCATAGTAGTACTGCTGTGAAATTCTTTTTCTTTTTTAATTGGATTTATCCCAAGCAAAGCAGTAAAGTCACTAAGACACAAGGGGGTTACTGGGTGTGAAAGAATTAGAAAATAGAAACATTATTAAAGAGCGAGAACAATAGAAGAGTAATCAGAAAGACAGTAGATAATAATTGATATTGCATTTAAATTGTTGAAGATCGAAGTTGGCTGGAAAGCATGGAGCCGGAAGGGAGTTCCACAAGTGAGAAGTGCAAGAAAAGAAACTGTTAGCATAGAACTTACAGTTACATCTAGCCAATTCAACTGTATATTGGTGAGAACTTGCCTCCAATCTGGTACAGCACTTAAATTCATAAAGTCTAGGTACCATAGAGGAAAGTTCACCTGAGCAATTACCATGAAAGTATTTTTAGAAAAGTCACAGATAAGCAATTTTACAGTGTTGGGAAAGTGACTGAAGCTGAGACATCAGGTCAGGACCAATAATATTGCTGATTCTTTTTTGGATTTTATATGACAGCAATATTCTGAGAAACAAGGTTATGTACTTTCTCATTAAGAAACTGACATATATATATATATATATATATATATATATATATAATTATTTATTTGAAAATTATAACATAAATATGTTATAAAATCACTACAAAAATAGCTATTTTGTTTCAACACCTCTGGTGTCTTATCAAGTGATCACTTGATAAGACACCAGAGGTGTCTTTATAACATATTTATGCTATAATTTTCTAATAAATAATTATATTTGCTCTACTCTGTATTGAGCACTCTTTTAAGAATAGTAATTGTTTGTTATTGGAATTTATTCCATATACACCAATCCTATACTTGTGGGTATATATATATATATATATATATATATATATATATATATATATATATATATATATATATAAGCTATATCTTGTTCCTGAAGAGTTGGGTAACCAACAAAACTTAACTCGCATACCAAATGTAGGTATATGTATATTTATTAATATATATTTCATGGCTTTGTCTAACCACGTCAAGCACTATTATGTCTACACCTCTTGGCAAAATTTGGTAATTATTTATTTGCTTACCTGTCTATGTATGCCAGCATGTGCGTATACAGTTGCTAATATCTAGTTATTTCATTTACCTAACCCTATACCTATATAATAAAGGTAATAATTCTGTTGGTATATAATCCAACTGGATCCTAGTAATATAAAATATTAAAACTGATCCACAAAAAGAGCTCAATGTATTTATTATTAAAGAGCAAATATTTAGTACACAATAAAATCCAAAATTACCTCATATGGGGAATAGGTTTATTTCAATCGACGAAAAATTTGTCAGTCTTATTCAACCTCGGTATAGACTGAGTTCAGACTCAATCTATACCAAGGCTGAATAAGACTGACAAATTTTTCGTCGATTGAAATAAACCTATTCCCCATATGAGGTAATTTTGGATTTTATTGTGTACTATATATATATATATATATATATATATATATATATATATATATATATATATATATAACCTTCCTGAAGCAAGGTGTGACTGTCACAAAGCAGAAGACCAGGTCGGAAAACTCAAGGAAGTGAAGAGTGTTGGTGGATGCTACACTGCCAGTGGAGATCGTTGTGTCTGGTCTGAGACCAGATCTGGTTTTAATTGATTTCGAGAAGCAACATCTGTTGCTTGGCGAACTGACAGTAGCATGGGAAGAAGGGATTGAGGAGGCGCATGAAAGAAAGTTTCTTTGGTATGAGGAACTGGTGGCTGAAGTCCGTGAGAGAGGATATAGCTGCACTCTGGTGCCATTTGAGGTTGGCTGTAGAGGATTTCCTGCTGCCTCTTTAAAGAGATTCCTCAAGTGTGCTGGAATCCCAAAGCCGGAGAAGGTGATAAAGACTTGTGGTGAAAAAGTGGTGGAAGGAAGTGTATGGATTACCCAAAAATTCTTATCAAGTCGCACATAATTAACATAGACCAGTTGCAACGTAACATCATCCAGCTGTTGTGGGCCCACCGTGTGGAAAGGTACTGAGCTTAATGGGCCAAAACCTTGCTGAAGCACGGCGCTCAGCTGAAGATTGCACCTGGTCTGGAGCACTTGATGTGTATTTGAGTACTATATATATATATATATATATATATATATAGAAATGGATTAAATCCAACAAATATTTTAATGTTTTCTGTTTATACAAAGTTAGTAAAGTTCAAATTTCTGCTTATAAACAGAAAGTTCTCTGTGGCTGAATGACTAACAGCCCATCAGGCCAAATGACGGTTTCCATATAGGATACAGGTTTGATTCCTCTTGGAGAATGCATATGTAATTAATCCTGCAGTTATTCAAATAAGTCTTATCCTTAAAAATAACATATAAACATAATATACATAGCACTATATACATACATACATACATACATATATATATATATATATATATAGTGCTGTGAAAAACTAAGTGAACGTTGAAAATAATATTTTAAAAAATTCTCTTTTTTCCAGATAATGAACAAATATCAATTAAACCATGTAACTATATATTCATTAAAAAAGACCTTTATTAAACAAATTACAACCACTTTCAAATTTTTTATCAAGTTGGAATAAAAATATTAATTAAAAATTAAAAACTAAGATGTGCAAAATGAAGTGACCCTCTTACATTTAATATTTGGTAACTCCTCCTTATGAGGTCACAATGTCAATCAGTCTTTTTTTATAATTTTTAAGAAGTTTCTGGTAGTAGTGAGTGCCAATTTTTGACCATTTTTCTTGGTAAAACTCCCACAATTGCTAGATATTACCTGGGTTTTTGCATGTACTGCGTTCTTTAACTTGAGCCACAGATTTTCAATTGGATTAACATCAGTTTGATATTTATTTTTTCAAACCCATTCTTTATTGGATTTGCTTTGATGCTTCAGGTCATGTTCTTGTTGGAAGATCTCTAAATATATTGCATGCTAAATAGCGTGCTGCCATGTTTAACTGTTGGCACCAGATTCTTCTCTTCAAAACGTTGTATTAGGAGCTGGCCAGACATACCAAACAATTTGTCCATCAAAATGAAGTCACATACAGCATGACAACGATTGACAGGGAAAATAGACCCTTGCTTTACTGCAACACTCTTCCAATGCTTTTTTTTTTGTCTTTTCATCACTGTTTTTGAATATTGTGATAACAGATTTGTTAACAAAAGTAAAATATGCCATGAACCTGAACTGAAATTTACAATAGAAAAATCAGAAATTAATCCACTTTCTATACATTTTTGCCTTAGTAAATGACTTTGTTTTAATTAAAACTGCATTACTTAAGTCAAAATTATGATCAAATTCATTGTAATAAACAACTGAACTAAGGCTTGGGTTGTTTTATATTTTCACCCCTTTGCCTATATAATTTTATATATATATATATATATATATATATATATATATATATATATATATATATATATATATTCCCAAATTCTCACTTGACGAGGAAGTGTGACCAGACACCTTAATTCAACTTAATTTCAAAAATTATATTAGGGGGTCTCGGCTCTCGCTTTTGAAACATGAGAACTCTTATGTAGCGAAGGAATCATATTTTTTTAAAAAATATTATAATATATATATATATATATATATATATAATTCCATCAATAACAACATTATTTTGGTCTGATGCAGACCTGTTGATGGTTGAAGCATATAGAATTTTATCCATTTTTGTCATTCAGTTACCCACCATATATCATATTTCATTGATACTAAACTATGAAATTTATAGCTGTTCTTTGCTTCAGATCTCACCATTAACTGCATTTTACATGTATTTTCATGTTTACAATTACACTTTTAATAATTGGATTGTGTTTTAAGTGACACCTAAAACATAGACTTGTCAAATTATAATATACAAGATGGTGACAAATATCAAATTACAATACAAGATGGTGACAGAACAATAATTGAATGGGCTTACTGCAAATGATGGACATTTTTAGTGCGTTCATATATATCTTCTTTTATGTGCCGTGTCCCTTCGGGACATAGCCGATCATGGCCCTCTACATCTTCCTGTCACTTGTAGTTCTTAATAACCCTGTTCTACCATTCATTTATTCAAGCTCATCAAGTAAGTTATGTGCTGCTTTCCTCTGTCTCTTTTTCCCTCAATCTGTCCTGTGAGTATCAAATTTTCCAAGTCTTCTTTCTTCATTATGTGCCTCAGAAATTTCAGATCTCAGTGTCACACGTTTTGTCCTCTGTTAGAATACTTCCCAGATATTTAAGTTTCCCTACTTGTTTGATTTTAGTATCCCACATTTGTAATTTGCATTTTGGGCTCACCCTTTTGCTGATAACCATGTCTTCTTGTATTTTAAACTTTGTCCTTACTCATTTCCTTCGCTCCCTTCTGTAGGAGTTTTGTAGTTTGCTTTCTGTGTCTGCTATTAACACTCTGTCTCATCTGCATATCTTACCTTGTTAAGATTGTGGCTACCAATAATGAATCCTGGTAGGACTTCTAATTTTCTCAGAATTGCCTCGCAGTATAGGTTGAATAAATCCTGTGAGAAGACACATACTTGTATTTTGCCCCTTTCTAGATTTGTGTAACTGCTGAAACACATTTTCTGTCCGTATGCAGGCGGTTTGCTGCCAGTACTCTTGATTCAAGAGATTAAAATAATTTAAATTGAGAATTCACTCCAAGGGGAATAATTCAAAAAACGATTTTGCTCTGAGAATTATTTCCCTTTAACTCGAAGTTGTAGCCATGAGTTATAAATTTGCTCCCATTGTTGATGGCGTGTAAACAAAACTTCTCGTTTATGTTTAGAGAGTTTGGCAAACTTCGACTTCATGCTCGCAAAAAGACGGAAATGTCAAAAGGACGGTTTTTCCACTGACACCACTATTATTTTAGATATTTTAACTCTGGCAATGTTTATTGGTTTTAAGGGTGATGATTTAACGAACCCAAACATAAAGTGAATTTATATATATTTTTTTGTTCTTGAGAATTTACAACAAATATATTAGATCCTATTTATTTATTAAATTGTTTATTTACAATATTCTAAAAACTAATACAATTATAATTAATGCAACACAATATTTATCATTTAAAAATTATAAAGAAATAAATTATAAAATATTTTTTATTCATAAATTTATAAACCTTTACTAAATTATTAAAACATGTGAACCAACTATAAGGGAGTCCTTATTATTTACCATTTTATAAAGTTTGAATCGATTGGCAATAAGCTGATATTTTTGCCAAACATTCCAAGAAACACTATAATAAATAAATTGTGTAAATAAACAATCTAATAAAAATATTGGTCTTTATGGAAAAACCGCCTTTTTGACACTGTTTTTTAGGGGTTTTTTTGTTGGCACAAAGGTCCAAATTTGCCAAAAAAAAAAAATTATCTATTAGGGTTTTAATAGCATTTTTCACTATTCATGAACCAGTTTAAACATTTGCTAACTTCTAACTAATGATAAAGTTTTCATTTTCTTTTTTTTTTTTTTTATACACTGTATATTTATCATTCATCAATCATTTTATATTTCTATATCACAGTGTTTTATGTACAGTAAATATTTGTTAGTTTTACATAGTCTTTCCTACAGCAACAACAACTAAAATGGATTGCACACATAACTAGAAGAGAAAATATTTTCCACACTACCTTTAAAAAAAAACAACCTCTGAAGGAGTGATAACAGTGGATTTGAGTAGTCTCATTTCCTGAAAAGCTGTTTTTATGAAAATGATTTTATCAATTTTAACCAACAGTAATGTTAACTGTTTGGTCAAGAAATGCCAATTTATTTGCTGTATGGAAATGACTAATTTCACCATTATTGTTATTATCACAAGACCACAGATTTTTAAATGCTGTATTACTGTAATACTGGGATTTAATTTTTTTTCTTCAATACTTCTTTCATGATAGCTTTGAAATGCCTTTTATTCTCTTCTTTTTTTCTCCATAGAATGTACCTTGTCACAGAATATGGAAGTTGGGCCAAGATGGCTAGCAATTAGTCAGTATGCTTTGTGGGTGTGGTAATCGAGCCAAGATAGCAAGCGATTGGTCAGAATATCTTGTGGGTGTGTATTCGGGCCAAAATAGCCAGCAATTGGTCAGAATACCTAGTGGGTGTGCTATTATGATAGATTGCATTTGTTGAAGTTTTGGCAATAAGTCCAAAATGACATGAAGTTGCAGAGGGCTGCATGAATTTTGAAGCGTCAATATGCTTCCAACACCCAAATTTGATAGACAGGCTAAGACTGCATATGGGGCAGGGATGCTAATCCAATGAGTGGACATTTTTTAACCTGAAACTCTTCCAACTGCTGCCCCCTAAAACAAGATAAACTACATCCGGCATCAAGGCCTCTGATTGGGATATTGGAGGTTTGGAGGAGCTTAGAACCACCTCTTAATTGCTGTTGTTCCCAGGTCCACCCTAACCCAGTGTGATAGCACCTGTTAGGGTCCTAGCTATGTGCAAATAGTGAGCCCCCGCCAAAAAAAAAAAAACAAATCATTCTGAAAGCATGAAAATACATTTTAATATAAAAAATGCCAGCAATACATTTTTACATAAAGAGACTGACAATACATCACCAGCAATAATTTTTATCTGTAGTTGAGAGCATACAATTGCATTCAAAATATATTCAGTTGAAGCCATAAAATTGTTCAAATTATTCAGATTTTGGTATTAAAAACCCATTGAGGTTGATATGCCACAAAATAACATCAACCAAAAGTAGGCCAAGCATCCTAGATCTGATGCTACCAAATCTGCCCTGCGTACAGTAAAACAAATAAGAAAATGAAACTCTATTGTTGATGCAAACTATGAAGTGACATTGGAATACAAGCAGTTGAAACCAGTGACAGTATAGAATGCAATAACCTGATGCAGTTATCTCAGAGCCCAAGATAACAATTATGATCATTTCTGTTGATAAATAGACAACTAAGCACCTTAATCAAGAGACAACAGGTTTATCCCAAACTATGGCCTTCATACTATCATGAATACATTGTAATACTTAAAACAAACCTTTTTTCGTGGTCTGGTGTGGAATAAGTTTAGATAGTGGGGAGAAATATGATATCCCAATATTAAAATAACTTTATTACTAAGCATTTATCAATTCATTTCCAAACTTGTATAATCTTAGTACAAGCTCACAAAAATAAAATAAGTTTGTTAACACAATAACATTTTTTTTTTTTGTGTTGAAATTATGCATTATTATTCTGTCTTTGTGTTTGTCATTTTTGAAAAAAAAAGTAAATATTGTTTGCTTTTGTTTTCAGGTATGGTCAATTAAGTGGAATGGTTGAACCAATTGCAGGAATATTTGGTGCTTTAGCTGTGTCTTTTGCTGAGCCATTGCTACCCTATGCACTGGCATTTGCAGCTGGAGCTATGATTTATGTAGTTTTTGATGACATTATACCAGAAGCGCAGTCATGGTAAGTCACAGATGAATAAGAATCATGGATTTTGGAAGCATATGCTTTTAAATTGATTTTGGATATTGAAGACATGGTTATCACTTTTTAAAGAATATGCTTTATAACCAATCTATATTTCTGAAATGAAGTATTGTAATTATTTACACTATTTACATTGTTCAGGCTGTTGTCCTCATCTTTGTTGCCATGTTCATGACGTTTCAGCCATTATACTCTCCGGACTTCTTCAGGTGGTTTGGATTCCGAACCAAACCCTTTATTTTGTCCACTGAAGTAGATTGTTCTAGTTCCACATACCATGCCTCTTCCAGATATCTCAGTTTCATTTACTTCCCTTTTAACTCACCTCTCCAAGTTTTTATTCACCGCTGATTTAGATTAAATGTTTTTTACATTGCAGTCTTATTTGTTCAAACCTTTCATGTGAGGTTCTCAGATACCTTTGTCTATTAAGTGATTATCTTGCTTTAACTTGATCTTGAAATAGGCTTTTTGTTTCATTGTATCTCACTATTAAAACTTTTCTAACATATTTTATCTGAATATGTGAATGATGGTATCTTAGATTTGACACACTTTTACCCTGTAAAGATATAATTGAATAACTATTAAGAGATAAATTTAGTATTGATATTGTAGGTGTAATTACAAGCTCTCCTATTATTTAAATACATTTTAATTTTGCATATTTATCCAAGATTCGCTCTATAAATGTAGAATTAAATTTAAATAATTCACTGGGTTTTACATTGTTTCATGCATTTAAGAAAATTTTGTCCATTGAACATCATAAAATGGAAAATTGAAGAAAGGATGAGATTAAGGATGAGTGAAGATGAAGGCAGCGATTATGCCTATCACAGGATCAGATGCAGGCATTGCAGGAGGCTGATTGGCAAAGATATTCACAGGCATCGTAGGGATGCAGTGAAGCAATAAGCGCGAAGGCCAGGAGACGCAAGGCTCAGAGGTGAACTACTGAGACAGAAGAAACAGGTAACAGGAGGAAAGCAGAGCTGAAAGGGAGAGCATCACAAAGAAGACAGAATGAAAGGAGGAAGAAGCTAATGCAAAAAGAGCTGCTATGAGAGAATGTGTAGCTGAAAGGATTCAAAATGAAACATGAAGAATCTGACGCAAGAAGTGGAAATATAAGAATGTGAATGGAAGTATGTCTTTGACAAGAAACAGAAGAGTAATGGCAGCATTTTTTTTTTTTTTTTTTTTTTTTTTTTTTTTAATCATATCACCCCAAGCAAGGCCGGAGGCCACTATCACGCAAGGGGTTAAAGAAGGGTTGGAGGAAGAGCAGATAGGAGTGGTAAAGGAGAGGATGTGGAGAAAGAGAAAGAGTGGGTCGATCAAGGCAAGGGGGCCACAAAAAGATCCGGAGCGAGAGCAGATAGGAATGAAAAATGAAAGGATGTGGAGAAGGGAAGTGGATAGATCAAGACAACTGGAGATGTCGATTGACGCTACACTTAAACCGTTGGAGATTGTATTTGTCAGGGAAACAGTAATAGGGAAGGGAGTTCCATAGGCGATATGTGCAGGACATGAAGCTATTGGAGTAGAAAAGACGTCTACATCTAACAGTTTCCACAGTGTAGGGGTGGGAGCGGGAAGCCAGCCTGGTGGGGCGTTTAAATTCACGAGGCCTAGGGACAAGCGAACGCAACTCCTCAGAGCAATTACCGTGGAAGTACTTGTAAAAAAGGCAGAGCGAGGCAACATCGCGTCTGTGAGAGAGCGACTGCAGACGAGATGACAGATCAGGGCCAATCACGTTGCCTATCCACCTCTGGATCTTATCAAGAACCCCGAGGCAAACAGCAGGGGCCCCAGACCATATATGGCAGCAATACTCCATGCAAGGGCGAATGGTCAACATAAGAAGGAATGAGAATACTGGCACCATAATAAATGCAAGAAATGCATAAAACAGAATTTCTAGAGTAAATATTCTTCTGTTCACTGAAGCCAATTATCAACAACTGCAGTGAATAAAAAAAAATAAGCCATTATTTCTGTCAGCATAGGTACATTAGTATTTCTAATAATTATCAACGCTTAAGCAAAATCTGCATGTGATAGCTCATTCTTTTTTAACAATTATGGCCTTCCATAATATCCTTCACCTTAATATATGCAAATTATGAATCACTGTTCTTTGTTAAGATAATCAAGTAGTTTCCTCCGTCCCTGGTATGACTGTAAACTACATCCGTGTCCTGGGTAAGACGATAAACTACGTCCAACAGCAAGGCCTCTGATCAGGAGGCTTTGAGGAGCATAGAACCACCTCTTAATTGCTGGTGTTCCCAGGTCCACCCTGACCCGGGGTGGTAGCACTTATTAGGGTCCCAGCTATGGGCAAATAGTTAACCCCGAAACTGAGGTAAAAAGCATTATGAAAGTGTAAAAATAGGTTTTAATACCAGAAATACTTTATAAAAAAATTACCAGAAATAAATTTTTGAAGAAAAAAAACTATTACCAGAAATACGGTTTTGAAAAAAAAAAAAATATTACCAGCAATACATTTTTTAAAAATAATATTCCAGCTATACATTTTTGAGGAAAAAAATATTACCAGAAATAGATTTTTGACAAAACAAAAATATTACCAGGAAAAAAAGTTGTCGGCATTAAATGACCCATTGAGGTTGATATGCCATAAAACAAAATAAACCAAACCAAGTGAATAATTTAAAAAAAACTTTTTACGAAAATAAAACCATCCAAGATTGTAAATTTCCTAAAAAAAGTTGGATTGTACTAAAAAATATGAGTAATTGAAAAATGGTTCAAATATATATGTATACATAAACAACGTTTTTTACCAAACTATTGCTATGAATCTATTTCAAAATTTTGTTGGCATTAAATGACCCACTGAGGTTGATATGCCATAAAACAAAACAAGAACCAACCAAGTAGTTTCCCACTTCCTTCTCTACGGTTTTTAATTCAGTTTTCCTAGACTTGTTGTCCTATTAAGGCTAGAGTGTCTAGTCTTCCTTACTGTTTTTCCCATAGCTGGTGGGACAATAGATATTCGTGTCTTTCCCAGAGCTATTAGAATGAAGTGAATGCCACTGAATTCAAAGCCAGTCGGTAGATTCCATTGTGTTGAAAATTAACACATCCATCCTGTCTGATACATTTTAAAAGACCATAAATATTTTTACAGATTTATATGTAATAATGCCTACTTCTTCCTAATGTAAATTTAATTAGTGTTGGATCACTCACTTTAAGCTTAACTGAGGTGCTTATGCTGCATTTCTAGAAAAGACGTTCAAACTAAATATAAATAAAATAATAGATTAAAAATAATAATAAGTATAAATAAATAAAATAAACAAAATAAATATGCCAAAACCTGGGATTGAACTGAAGATCTCCAAAGTATTCAGTGTAATTTTTTTTCACTTAATGATAACTAGAATGCTAATTACTTTTAAGATAAATATTATCGCTCTCCCGTCGAACTCGACGTATGAGGGTCAGATAGATCAGTTCCCAGAAACTGAAAGCCCGACAGCCACACAGGATTTGATTATAGTGGTGAAGGCTTTGTGCAGGGCCATCCACACTTTTTGGAGGGACGAATACAGGGACCTGGTGCCACGGATGCCACAAGGTCCCCAAACGACCCTCCGCAGGTTTTGAATTCAGAGTTGTCCTTCTCCTAGACCAGTTGCCATCCAAGGCTATAGAACCCAGTCTGTCCTGCTATTTACCCATAGTTGGAGGGAGAAGAAGAGGATTCACACCTTACCCAAGGGTATTAGCACGTAAGTGAATGTAATGGATTCGACTGGAATTCGAACTCGGCTCTCCGATTCCTCAATCCAAGCCGTTATCCATTACTCCACCGTGCCGTAAGATAAATATACCATTCTACTAAAATATCATTAACTTAAAATACATCCCTGTTATCAGTACTGAAACCTGGGATTGAACCTTTGGACCTATTTAGGTTGTTATTTTAATACCAACAGATTGATCTCAGTTCATGAGTAGTAGCCTATCTTTTACACTTCTATTACAATACTTGTATGTGCCAGGCAAATTCAGTGGAATAATCATTTGAGCTTAATTAATTTGAAATAATGACGATTATTTGCCTAATTATTGGCTTAAATTCAATCTGTTTATTTTTCTATTATACACATTGGAATGAATAAAAACTGAAATTGATTACACATCCTCCTGGAAGGGAATTAAATGCAGTGTCCCACATGTCAAGTGAGTATAAAGGACTTTGCTGTATAAAAGCGTCCGATTGGCTACTTTTGATTGATAATGCTTACTTGAAAGTGTGAAGAACCACAAAAGCTTTTCCAGTGCCTGTGATTAAAGAGCAACAAAAAGCCTTGAGGAAGAGGGGGTGTAGTCAACCAAAATACGGGTGAATAAATTACCAGTATAAAACAGACATCAGAAAATGCAGGAAGATAGTATCAGAACGCAGAAGATAAATCTATTTATATAAAACTAAATGTTTTTTTTTTTTTTTTGTATGTCTGTAAAATAGCTGAAACAGTCTATTGTATGTAGGTACTCCTAAAATGCACTAACTAAAATACAATAAAATAAATTGTGGGGTCTCTGCACTTAACTAGAAAATCAATTTTCCAAGGGAGATAACTATACTGATAAGCTTACTATTTTATAGATTTTTTTTTTCTTTTCTTTAGTTTTAAATGCCACATTCCTTCAGGATGTAAGTAATAATGGATCTCCACAATTTCCTTTTCTTTATTATATCTTTAAATTGCCATAACTTTTTGGGTAAGATAATGGAGTGGTTTCCTGTTGCCTTCTACCTGCTTTTGAATTCAGTTTACTTTTTCAGACTAGCTGCCACTCATTGCTAGAGAACCCAGTCTCCTTTGTTATTAGTACAATTCTTTATTTGTTTACTTATATGCTTATGAGTAAAAAAAAAAATTTGAATGCAAAAAATACAAATTCCTTTTTATACATAGAATCTGTGAGGGAGCAAATTCGATGATAATTTTTTTTTCTTTCTTCTTTTAATTTTTTTTCATAATTTTCCCATAAACTCTGTTTTGTTAAATAATATGGATAAGTTCTGTTTATCAAATTTTTATTAAATCTTTCAAATTTCCAAATAAGTTCTTTTGTGTTATCAGTAAATTTGCCAAAATTCATATTAACTTTTATCTTGTGTTTTTCCCCAGAGTAATTTAGTGCAATTCATCGACATATAGATGAACATATTTCAAATAAACAAAATAATATTAACATTTGACGAATTTTAGTAGATAAAACCCAAATTTTATACAGAATACAGTGCAAAGAAAGATGACAAATTCTGGTGGCTGTTGTAATAAACGAGAAGCAGCCAATATTAAATAGGGTGTCTTTCTCCATAGGGGACTGTGTAATGAAGAATGTTTAATATTTTAAAAATACACACACAAAAATTTAAGTTTGACTGTTTATATGATGTCACTTTTATTATATCTCAATTGGTTCCATCAAATATGAGAACTCTGAAATTAAAAACCAGTTGCATAACTACACACAGAGCTATCCTTGAAAACGAATGTAGTGGTATTCAAAAGTACTTCAGAAAAAAAATTATATAAAATAAAAGTTAATATGTATTTTGTAAATTTAGCAATAACACAAAATATCTTATTTGAAAGATTTAATAAAAAATTGACAGAACTTGTCCATATTACTTTAAAAAAAACATGTTTGAGAGAATTCTTGCTACTAAAATACACCTTTTTATATGTATAATAAATTCTCTGAAGCAGTGAAAGCATTTGAACTCACCATCAACATAAAGAAGACTGTGCTAATGCACCAGCCAATACCAGACAATCCATCTCTCACGAATTCTTCCATATTCATTGAGGGTACGGCATTAAAAACTCTTGAGGCTTTGACATATCTTGGATCAACAGTCTCTTCTGATGGAAAAATGGACAGAGAAATCCAATCCAGAATAGCCAAAACCAGCACAGCATTCGGTAATTTTAAACATAGGTTATGGAACACCAAAGACGTGTCTCTCAAAGTAAAGATTGATGTATACAGATCAGTCGTTCTCTCAACCCTTCCTATGGTGCTGAAACTTGGACCCTGTATCGTAAACACATAAATCAACTTGATACATTTCACATGCGCTGTCTTCATGCCATATGTGATATAAAATGGGATGACAGGGTCAAGAATAGTGCAATAATCAAAAAATGTAACAACATCACAGGCATTGAAACCATTCTAGCAAAGATACAACTTAGGTGGGCTGGTCATGTTGTGAGAATGGATGAGCATAGGCTTCCAAAGAAGGTACTATATGGACAACTACCAAACTCCAAGCATTCAGTTGGATGTCCACTCTTATGCTACAAAGACAAATTGAAAGCCAACTTGAAATGTTTCAACTTTGATCTGAAAACCTGGGAAGGCCAAGCATCAAACCAAAAGGAGTGGCGTAAGATGTGTTTCATTGAGTTAAAGGGTTTTGAAGACAGTAGACTGAAGAACTGTGACCAGCTTAGTCAATCTCTGAAGCTGAGACACCATCAAAATCCTGATTTAATAAAATTTCATCGGTCAGTGTGGCTTTGTCGCCCGCAGCAAAGCTGGTATCACACTTAAGAAAGCACAAGTGACATATGTCTTTCCCTTACCTGATTTTCTCCATAATAGCCTCTGCTAGCATGCATAAGTGTAAAACAAAAGGCACCACCCAGTGGTGACCCTCATCGTCCATGTTAGGAGAGTCTACCATATATATATATATATATATATATATATATATATATAAGAGCATTAAGAATCTGTAGTCCCCAATATTTACTTAAAGAAGAAACATACATAGAAAATACATTCAAAAACCTACAATACACATATCATTTCATCCATAACGCAAGAAGAAAGGCATACAAAATATACAATCGAAACAAAACTACTAACATAATCCGCAATAGTAAATTACATGAAAACAGATACATAATACTTCCAACCAACTCTGTCACGTCTATTATCCAGAATAACCTATCCCATCTAAATAATCTTAAAATAGTCACAAACACCTCGAAAACAATTATAGATATAATAAGATCTTCAAACAACAATAGCAATAACATTTCTGAAGCAGGCATTTATATAATAAATTGCCAAAACTCTTCCTCCCAATATATTGGAGAAACAAGCAGAAACATAAAAAAACGTATCAGTGAACACAAAAGAGACCTTAGAATAAACAACTTAAATAATGCCTTAGTAATACATAGGAATAAATTCAACCATAATTTTGATTTAAAAAATTCTATACATATATAAAAAGAAAATAACTCACTCAGAAGGAAAATTCTACAGAGTGCCGCCATAGAACAATACCCAAATATTCATCTACGCCCAGGCTTTTTCCCTATTTCACCTTTTCTAACAAAATTACTGCTCTCACAAACAGATGTACACAAAAACATATTAAAATCAAAAGAAAATGTCTATATTTCTGAGATGAGGTATTATGTACAGTATTTACATTATTCGGACTATTGTCCTCATCTTTGTCGCCATATTTGTCACAACATTTCGGCCGTTGTACGCTCCGGCCTTCTTCAGGTGGTTGGAATTTCGATCACTGGGGTAGACTGTTCTAGTTCCACGAGCCATGTTTGATGGATGTCAGTTATCAGTTATCTCCTGGTAATTTTCCCTCTGAAAGTTCTCCACTGCCTGAACCGGGTATTGAACTCACACTCTTTGGGTCTGTTACTGGATCTAACCAACGCCTTTATCCACCGTACCATGTGTCCTCAAGGTTTATTGAGCAATGTATTTTTTATCTTCATCCAAAAGTATCATATATTTTCAACGCTGTCATATATTTATACAAGGGATTTCAAACTCCTTGCCTTTCCGTCTAATTCTTTACTCTTTATACCAACAGTATTAAGAGAGATTATATTCAATAAGAGTTTAGAAAGATGCATATGCTTTCACTGGATATTATCTCGATCAAAAGAAAAATAAATTAAGGCATTTTTTTTTTCATCTCAGTCCAAACATCTGACATCAAGTCTACCTTTTTCCTTTTTTAATTCTGTATCCAGTCATTTTTATGATTTGTTTAAATTTTAATTCAGTTCTTTCTAATTATCTCAATTTGATAAATTATTAGTTTGAACCAAAGGATAAACTAGAGTAAGTGGCATGATTTAAGTATATAATCATTTGACAGCCAGTTGTCAAATAAGTAATCTACTCTATAAGTTGTGTTATTTAATCATTATCTATACCAGCATTTCTGTTGATTTCAATCTGAAATGATTGCGAAACATTTGCCTGTCCCCAGTTCATAGGCAGAAGCATGCGAATATATGCTGGGATTTTTTTCTCACCAATAAAATAGGCTGGTTCACGGTTTCATCTGACTCAGTCCAGATCTGTCTTGTCTTGAAATCAGAATGCTACATTTACTTATCCAAATTTGCTCGTGTGTCAACCCCAATTCTTAGTCTGTGAACTTTTTACCATATTACTGTTAATTTGCCTTTCATATATTGTTTGCTTGCTTGCTTTATATATATATTTTTTGTTTTTGCCCTGTCCTTTTCTTTTTCTAGTTCTTGTTTAATGCAAACTTTGTCAAGTCTGTTTGTTGGACAGTTCTGTCACTTATTTTGGCTTTTAACCATGGCTTCTCACTCCCCAGTTTCTCAACCAGTGCACAAATGCACCCCAAAAGCTAGCCAGGTGTACCCCAAGTTAACAGAAGAGTAATTAATAAATTATTTTTATATTTAATAAATCTTCATTTTTAAAAAGCTACAGATACCAAGCACATGGTTTCTATGTCTAAGTTAAGTTTTTATTTCATATTTTAATCAGAATGCTAAATTCTTTAATCTTCAAGAAGGAGTGGATAATCCTTTCCCTTTTGCTTTCCTCAAGGGATTTAAATTGGCCATAATCAGCCTCTCTAAAAAGTAGATTCTTCATAAATCCCTTTAAATGAAAACTATACTGCTAATCTTCTTTGGGAATGCTAAACCAAAATTTCATAATTTCAAATTTCATGACTTTTTTTTTCTTATTAAAATTTAAAGTATACCCTAGTGTTTTAGTTATTCTACAAACGCACCCTGAAGTAAAAAAAAAAAGAAAAAAAAGAAAAAAAAAAGAAAAAAGAAAAGAAAAAAAAAAGAAGTAAAACTGGTCTGTACTGATGCCATCCAAATTCAGATAACTCTCGTTTGTCTTTCTTGATTCTGTCATTGCTGCAACTTACATCCACCAAATGAAGGAATCTCTTTGTTATAACGCATTCCTATTTAGTTCTTTTTACCATAAATATTAATATTTTCATTTCCTTGTCAGTTTAATGGCCCGCTAAATGTTGCTTTTCAATCCTCTACATAATAAAACGCCTATATTTTCATGATAAAACACCAAAGATCACTGTCGGGAAATATTTCATAGCATACGAAACAGGGAATTCATTGTTAGTATGTGTAATTGGAATGTTGGCTCTCTTACATGTATAGCACTGGTGTTTCTTTCTTCAGGAACAAAGAATGTAAAACAAATCTGGTAGGTTTTATATATATATATATATATATATATATATATATATATATATATATATATATATATATATGTGTATAAAACATACTGTTTCAACAAAAGACTATCTTGATCTTTTGAATGAATTCTATCTTTTTTGATCTCTATTGTTGTAAGTTGGCCGACGGCATATCTCTTGTCTCATTGGAATGTAATATGCAGATCATCGAGGAAATAGATCAGATAAATCGTTTTTTTCTTCTTGTTGATCTTCTTTATCACAGACTATAGATTTATGCAATATGTCATTATTAACCCTTTCAGTATCGTGTTATGCGATGATCATAAGTCATAATCAATAATCCTTGTTCTAGCCTCCTGGTACGTGTCCATCTTGCACGCATGTATATCTCGGACAGCCAGATAAGTGCCTCAAGGCAATTAAAACTCGGAACTGTTCACCAGCAGGTATATTGAAGGCCAGAAGGGGTGAAACTAAAAAAATAAATACAAACTTGATAACTAATTTAGTCTGAATAACAAATAAATAAAAAGATAAAAAAACAGGAGGGAAAGAAAAATATGACAAAGGTAACTAAACATAACAGTGAGATTGCAGGTGTAAAAGAGGTAGCAAATAGTTTCCTTACATGGATATGTTATAAGGTTTGCAGTGATGTGTGCTCATAAAGGAAGAATGTTACATGAAGTTACAGTTTGAGAACACTAAACAGTTAACACGTGGTGAAAGGGGTTCTACATGGAGATATACAACTGTAAAATAAATTTATACAAAGGTGCCTACCTTAAACAAATGTTCAAATAGTATGAAATTAAAAGAGACCAATGCAGAGAGAAAAGCTTTGTAAAAGTTACGTACCAGTGATGCTGTCATAAGGGGTATATTTATGAGGATAAGAAAGTAGAAATCGTGTGATTTGAGCACGTGCTTTATTGTGCCAGTTCAAGAAATTACAGTAGGATAAAGAGGAAGCGGTCAAAAACGGTGACTAAACTAAAATGTACCTAAATTAAAAACAGATGAACTAGTGGAAGATAAAAGAACAGAGAGATTCTGTACTGTGGTAATTGAACAATCCTTGTTTCAGGGAATTGCATTGTATAGCAAATAAAATTTTCTTGTATGCTTTCTTTCTCTAAGATAGACATGAGCATCAATTTTATGTTTAGCCAGTTTTGGCTAATTTCATTATTTCATAATTTAGACTTTTATTGTGCATATATTTCTGTGTATAAGGTGACCGTTAAATCTTAAAAATTAAACCACCCCCACCCCACCCCCCAAAATAGGTGGTCGTCTAAATACAACAGCTACAAAAAGCTAACCTTAAACCTTGTGGTGTATCAGCACTGGTAAGTAGGTTAGTATGCTTGTTCCATGGATCGCAGTAGGCTAACAACTGCTTTGGTATGGTAACTACTAATGTAAATATTTCTACTTGAAACAATTCACATTATGTTGGACTACAATTATAAATGAATTAAAACTACTTTTACTTCTTGATTTCGCATTAAAATGTAATATATTCAAAAGATGATTACACAACAATTTGCAAAATTTCCTCTGAGCAACATGCACAAGTAACAAGTAATGAAAACAAATCTTTCGTTCTTGATTTTTAGAGCTATGGGTACATTCACACCAATCATTATTTTTATGCAGAAAAATTTTAAGATGCCATAAAATCTTTATTTCTCATGACAGAATCATAAGGCATCCACATACATAATTAAAACTCTTCAAAATTACTATCATCTTCACCATCTGATGTAAAGAGCTTATCATAAACATCATTTACAGTTTCCTCGTATGGGTCCCACTTGGTCATTTTATACTATGGATATCAGATAAAATCACAAAAATTTACCCACATTTTGGGTTTCATCTTTTCGTGATGTACTGTGGCTGTTAATAATTAAGTATAACTCAAGACTTCAATGTTACGATAAAAGAGTATTTAATTGCAACCACAAATAAATACTTAACAAGAACAGAGAGGTAAAAGTCAACCAAAGATAATTACCCATTTTAGTGAATACCTTTTTAGTAGCGTGGCTTGGCTTAATGTCCAGTAAATCCTAATCAAAACCCAAATCATTGGTGCTCAATAATTCACATTAATTCAACTGGATAGTTGCACTCAATAGTCACTGCAGTCAGTAGCCTGACACCTCTATTTATACACCTGGCAGAAGACATATATTCATAAGTCCAGAGTGTCATGCTCGAACCTTGGTGTCGGTAGTTACTCATTTTCTTCATATATGACAATCATCACCTTATATATATATATATATATATATATATATATATATATATATATATAACCTTATAGTTAAAAATAATAATTCACCTCCTAGACCAAAATTAAATAGGGCAAATATTATTTACAAATTTAAATGCCCATTAAGGAATTGTATTCCTCATCAATCAAAATTCATAAATAATTATATAAGCCACACTAAAACATGTTTGACACACAGACTCACTCTACACCTTTCTGACCATAGCTCAATTAGATCTCATTTAAATATTCATGGAGATCTACCGGACACTATTCGTAGCATATTTGTTGACAACACGAATATAATAGCATCATCTACATGCAAAAAAAGGCTAGAAATAATGGAAGCCTTATTAATAATAACAAAAAAACAACACTTAATAATATTAACTTTGAACATGGACATAATATCCTGACCATGTTTTGAAAAATTAAAACATTTTATAAAACATACATACAACAAACTATTTCTTATTTAACAGTTAAAATATTTAATCCTTGAAAATGGCTAAATGTATAGCCGAAAGAGCTCGGATAAAAAGAACATTCGGACAGTTTTTATATAATTTATCATCCGAAAAGAAAAAATTATTAGATCGCATGAGAAATTGTATAAAAAACTAAATAAAAGCACCTTGTCTGTCGTATTCAATGAAATGTGCATATATATATATATATATATATATATATATATATATATATAGTAACTACATTAAAATTGATACATTCAATGGGAACAGTAATATTAGCCATTTCCTTCATTGACAGAGTGAACTGGGATCAAAGTGTAGTATCTGCTCTTGGGTGGACAAACTACATTTTATCTTTCAGTTGTGTTTCTGTCTTTGGACAAAGTGCAACACAATTGTGTCTTTGTCTTTGAGCAGAGTGCAAATAAAAATATTATTCAGAGTTGCCTGGTCTTGGAGAACAGCTGCCTGTGGCAGTATATCCCTCATTGCCCAAAAGACAGGCGATCAGTAGTGTAACTGATATCAGTGCAACTAACAGTTGCAGGAGCTGGGCTATTTTTGGACCTGGCCCGGTTGCATGTGATTGGGCTCCCCACATTAAACTGACCTTGTGTCACACCCAGCTAGCATGGGGCAACAAGTAAATACAAAGTGTAGTATCTGTTCACGTCTGTCTTGGCAATAATAACTTCCTTATAAGGAAACATTTGGCATTCCTTGACTAAGCAATCAGTTCTACTTTTGGTTGAAATTTATAGAATCTTTGACTCGAAACAATTTTTCAGGGAAATAGTTTTCTCAAGCCCAGTAATTGCTAGTGTGCTTTCCAGTATTGAAGGGAATCTTCCTTTGGAACCTTTTGTTTGTAGTAGTGTGGAATGTCAATATCGTGATTATGTTGTTATTTTCTCTTTGAGTTACATGTGATATCCATGTTAGTTTTTGCTGCTGTTGAAAGTCCTCAAGTGATGTGGTTTCTGTGATTTGATGCAGTTCTTTGTGAGTCTGTAGCACCAGCCCACAAGGTTCAAAGTACATGGTGCCCAGTAAAGAAGCAGTAAACTCAGAAAGAAATTTATTTAGCCATCACAAAGTTGTAAAAGCGTTGGTAAGCAGCAGCTCCCTGGTTACCATGCTTTTACATGAATATTCAAGAAATTTAATCAAGGTTAATTATTCCTGAAAGAGAAAACTGTGATTATAAATTTGCCACTTTCTTATTTGGCACCCTGTACTTTAATTGTCTTTCTCTTATTAGACAATAATTTGGTCAGAATTACTGTGTGATCCTAAAACCTAATCATGCACTTAAATGGATTAAGAATTCTTTTAATTAAGAAATTATCAGTTCACTTGGAAGATTTTTGGGATTTAAGAAAGACTTTATAAGCTCAATTCAAAACTTAAATACTCTACATATATAATTCAGGTATATTAAGAGCTGAATAAAAAAAATGATTAAAATTATATATATATATATATATATATATATATATATATATATATATATATATATATATATGTGTGTGTGTGTGTGTCCACCATGAAAAGACAAATTTTATTTTTATTACCACTAATGATAATAATAGATAAAAAGTAAAACTGAAAAACGGGTTAGCTAACCAGTTTCGAACCTCGCTCAACAAAGCTAAATCGAGGTTAATAAATTAAATAGAATTATCACTAAAAAGACATGGACAATATTATTGGAGAAAAAATATTGCTTAGGTGGAAATGAGTTGGAGGCCCAGTATGAAGTCCTTCTGTTTCCACAGTGAGGGCTTCAAAGATGAAATATAAATGGCCTTCAACAATTTCAAGTGGTAATTCGAGTGGGACTTGCTAAGAATCGTAAATGAGTCCACACTGAAACTAGTTGCACAGTTATGGCCATTTATTAGGTGCTCTGCGATGGAAGACCCGCGTGTGTTGGTCAGAATGTCTGAAGAAGTGTGGATTAAGATTGTGGATTCTTGTTGGAACATGTTGCTTTATTCTGACATGAAGCCTTTGAGTGTTTTTTTTTCTTTATTATATACGATGCGCCCCCCTTAAAATTAGCTTCAAAAGTCGCATGATACACGAGTATATACGGTGTGTGTGTGCGCGCGCGTGCGCGCATATATATATATATATATATATAATATGTATAGGTATCAAAAATACCTTTGCAAACTTTGGGGGCGGGGTCCTCAAACCAAAACAAGGACAAAGGTTCATATAAACATATGTCCACAAATCCTTTGTTTTTGAGTTAAGTTTAAAGAAAGTTTATGGTAGATGGCACTGCCTTGCAGACTAAGTTACATTTGTTATTCTTGTACATTTGTGGCTGGTCTGTCTTCAACGTTTTACCGTGTGTAGTAGTGAGTTAACTGAGAAGTGTTCTACTTAACAATGGCAGGATATACATATCGTGAGCAGACAGAGATGATTTATACATACGGCCGCGCGAATGGTAATGGACGCGAGGCTGCACGCCTGTATCAGATTGCGTTTCTAGGCCGAAGTCAGCCGAGTCATCCAACACCACAAACTATGGCTCGAGGAAGACTGATATCTGCTCGTACGCCTGACCATGAAGAACACATTCTACAGGCAGTCGGAGATGATCTAGGTAATAGCACCCGGCAAGTGGCCCTAGCATATCATACATATCATAGTACCACGTGGAGGGTACTTTAAGAGCAGCTCCTCTATACATATTATTTGCAACATGTGCAGGGTCTTTCGAGAAGTTTTGCCGATGGTTTATTGCACAAACTGCCGATCCGTTGTTTGTCTCTTCAGTCTTGTTTACGGATGAGGCAACATTTGGAAGAGATTGCATAACAAATTTACCCGATCAGCATCTACCATGAAAAATAGGTTGGGAAGAGCCGGTTCCGTGGCTTACACATTTCCCCGACATCATTCTTTTGGATTTTTATCTGAGGAACCTCCTAAAACAATTGGTTTATGCAGCAGACATTAATAATGCAGAGACGCTTTATCAATGTGTCATGAGGCCTGGGAAACCATTTGTCCCCGTATGGGAGTATTTGAAAGCATGCGCCAGTCAATGATCCGACGGGTGCATGCGTGTGATATTTTAAACATTTACTATGAGTTGCAGTGTTGAGGTGCAACGATGGCCTTTTGAACATATGTTTGTATAGACATTTTACCTTGTTTTAGTGTCAGAAACCCGCCCCCAAAGTTTGCTGAAGTATTTTGATACACCCTGTATGTGTGTGTGTGTGTGTGTGACATATAATATATATAATATATATATAATATATATATATATATATATATATATATATAATTTATATATATATAATATAATATATGTGTAATTTGGCAGCAACTTTTCTTTCAAACATGTAGTGTTGAATGTTAAAGACAACATAGTCTTACATATTTTCTTTTGATGAAAAGAAAATATGTAAGACTATGTTGTCTTTAACATTCAACACTACATGTTTGAAAAAAAAATATAATATATATATATATATATATATATATATATATATATAATTTATATATATAATATAATATATATATAATTTATATATATATATATATAATATATATATAATTTATATATATATATATAATATAATATATATATAATTTATATATATATATATATAATATAATATATATATAATTTATATATATATAATATAATATAATATAATATATATATAATTTATATATATATATATAATATAATATAATATATATATATATAATATAATATAATATAATATATATATAATTTATATATATATATATATAATATAAAATAATATATATATATATATATATAATATGTATGATGGAATTTGATTCCGCTTTTATCCTTATCTTTTCTATTGCTATTTTTCTTCATCCACCCATTTAGAGAACAAAACAAAACTGAAACCTTACCTTTATGAACTAGCTGTTTAAATACCTTTGCTATTGCAGGTAAGATTCATTAAACAAATATGTCAAAACTTTTATTCACTCTAATGATTACATGTATAAATGAGAGAGCAAATTCTAACCGTAAGTGCCGGGGCAACGAACTAACAATCACGTTTGTATTTTTAGCACCAACAACATTTGAACCTGCTATAAATAGGCAACATTTTAGATTTTCTTATTGCAGCCCACTGACTTTGCTGCTACTTCTCCACGCTCCCATTTAGTCATCTTTCTGTGCTATCAAACTAAATCTTTTTTGACAGCAAAAAGCAAAAGGACGGTGATTAATTCCTGCTTAGCAGGTTTTAGCATTTCGTCCGTTGGCTGTGCGTTGAAAACCAAGAAAAAGTTCAGTGATCAGGAATTGAAACATTTCTGACAAACTAAAGCCATTATCTGTAGATTCTTTTATTAGGCATACCATTCGCTTTCGGTGCAGTTGTCCAACAGGCAATGCGACCAGAAATATTCACTTTTCTTTTCATATCACTATAGATTAAGCCCTCCAGGTCTCGATTTTTTTTAAATTAAATTTTATAAAAATTAATAGTGGTGTTCAGTTTGCTATGTAAATTCATTATAAATTGAGCCCCATCAGAAGCCAAAACAAATATGCTTCCGATATGAATTCTTAATATGTGAAAAAAAAAAAATTTGAAATCCATAATCCTAAGTTTTGGGGGTTTTATTTTTTTTTATATCGATTACGCACTTCAGAATTCAAAATGAATATTTTTTTTTTTTTTTTTTTTTTTTTACACATTTTAAGAAAAAACAGAAAAATCATTCCCCTCCACCCGGTGAAAAAATGAACTAAAAAATGAACTACTTTCAGTGTGCTAATTATTACAACGTACACCATTCATTTAGATAGCGCCAAAGATTCGCTAAAAAAAGAGCATACATGATGGAAAAAAACCCAAGCTTAATAAAAGCAAAGTTTTATCGTAACAATCTTTATTATTATTAAGAGGAAAGATCAAAAGAATTTTTGATCATTAAATTATATTTTTTTATCCGTTTTAGAACGTTCGAAATTTTGGTTAAAAATGTTGTCTTTTTAGGGGTGACTATAAATTAGTATGGGAAATTTTAGCGTCTTTTTGCGGTGAAAAAAATAATTGATTTGTACATTTTTGTAAAAATCAGATAATTGTCTGATTTTAATGAATTATTAAACTTTCAGGGTTTATTCACAAATGAATTATTTAAAAAACATATTAGATTACTTAGAATATTTTTTCTAAATTTTTAAGATTACTGGGTAGTTAAAAAAATCATATAAAAAAGCGTTCACGTCAAGTAATTTTTACAGTCATGTGTTCTTCACTTTAAAATGCCAAACAGTAAGCTTTCGATAAAAGTATCAACACCTCATAAAATATTCATCTCCGTGTTAAAAATGCTTTTCTGGTATATTTAAGCTAAAAGTAAATAATATTCATTAAATTAAGTTTCAGAAAAGTATATATATTTTTTTTTAATGAAGACAATTATGCTGTGTTGCCAAACTTGTCAATATGGCTGATTTTAGCGATTTCAAAAAAGAAAAAATAATAATAATTCCAATCAATTTAAATTCGGTTTGAAATACAGCAAATTATTTTGCTTATTGGAAATATTAAATTTAATCTATTAGCTTGGAATTAAAACTAAAACAAAAGCTTCAAGCAAGATTTATCATTTTAAAAATATTTTTTATACCTTAGGTAACGCTTTTTCCCCTTTTTTCTGAGGTAACTACACTCATTCATTGAACATATTTCCAACCCTCGATACCATTCCAGTTTCAATAGTACATATTGGTTAAAGAAAATTATTAAATTATAATATGAATCATAAAACGGAGAGAAATTTTTCCTTTTTCCAATCTGGGAGACACTCTTACGGTTATACCCCAAACTGTGTGTTAGAATTCACATAATAAATGCATTAGCATAAAAAACAATTTTACTTGTGGCCCCCATCTGACTTAAAGCCCCCGCCTCAAAACCAACGGGACTGAGCATAAGCTTTTCAAAAAATGTTACTGTATGAAACAACTTTCTTCATATTCACTTGATAACTAACCATAACCGTTAACAATTTAAAAAAAAAATAGCTATCACCCCAAGCAAGGCAGTAATGCCACTAAAACACAGGGGGTTACAGGGTATGAAAGAATTAGGAACAGAAACATTAATGATGAGCAGAAAGAGAAGAGAGTAATCAGGTGGACAGAAAGATAGCGATTGACATTGCATTTAAATTTTTGCAGTTTAAAGTTGGCTGGAAATCATGGAACCGGAAGGGAATTCTGTAAGTAAGAAGTGCGAGAAAAGAAACCGTTAGCATAGAATTTACGGCTACATCTAGCCAGCTTAACGGTAAATTGATGAGATCACGACACCAGCCTAGTGCTGCGCTTAAAATTCAAAATCTGTAGGTACCATAGCGAAATAGATTTATTTTCTGATTAAACCTTCAAATTCTAAAATTGTCTGTTAAATAATGTTGAAACTGAATTAGATATTTGATTGATAAGCATTTTTATTGGCCATTTGCTATTCTAACTCAGCTGCTCTGTGTAAACATTATTAAAAATATGAAAAAATAAATAAATAAATTATTGCCCATTGAAGTGTAGGCAATGGGTTCAATGATATTTTTAAATATTAAATTATTAAACCCAAAATTTATTTCCCTGATTTCAAAATGAATGCCACACATTACAATTAATTACATTATCTGCAGGGCCGGATCCAGCATTTTCAGTTAGAAGGGCGTGTTCCTCGCTAAAAATCTCAATTCAAATTTTTAAATTCTGTGATCATAGAAATGAGTAGAGAGTGTTCCTATATGATGTATAAAAATTTAAATTGGCGTTTTCTTTTGTTTATTTGATATGTAAAATTGTAAATTCAAACTTTTACATTCAAAGTGTGATTATATAGCGTTTAAAAGAAGATTTACTAAAGTCAATTTTCTTGGATTCTTATTTGCATCGAAGTTCCCGATTTTATCATAGTCTACAACTGAATGTCTTTGTGAACATGCAAAAGAACAAGCGTGTTAAATCTGTCTTCCGCTCACTGAGCGTCTCAATCGATTTCTCAGAAATTTTAGGGGGGCGTGTACCCTCTAAGCTCTCTCCCACTTCCTTGTTCTGAGAAAAATTATATTATTTTTGAGCCACAGACAAAAACTACTTTCGTTTCATTCATGATTCCCATTGTGAATGATTTTTCAGTTCCTCCATATCTGTTCGGTTAAAAGTGGCAATTAGAATAACCAATAAATTAAATATTAACGATTTCAAAACTGCTTTAAAACCAAACACCTTAACAACGAAGCCCCTTACCCCAACCGTAAAGAAATAATAATGAAAAAAAAAAAAATCTAAAGAAAACAACAGCAGATAAAGAGTGTGTATAGTTCGTTTCTAGAAAACCGGATTAGACCAGAAACATAAACGAAGCTACCACCGGTATTTTGAAACAATTTGGTTTTGTATATTCATTCGTGCTTAAAATATTTATTTAATATTTATTTATTTAAATCCAAGCGGTACACAACAGAAAAATATTTCTAGCTCGAATATTGTTTTAAAACCAGTTTTACTTACAGTATTTACTTAAGAATCGTACATTTGTTGAATCATAATGTTTTTTTTTTAACTTTTAAGTAACTGGAAAAAGAAAAGACAGAAACGATCATCACATATGATATAATACACACCTCCCTCAATGCGAGGTGGGGAAAATTACATAATAAAGCAGGGGTAGGGTGAACTGTCCTCGGGTGTTTTGCGAAAGTCACTTTCCAACTGTTAAGTGACTAGTGAAAAAAATGCAAAAAATTATTAATATTTTTAGCAACTTTTAAAAACCCCAAACTAAAATGGTTTTCTTCTCTTTGCATTAAAAACTACACTCAAAAGTATTAGGAAAAGTAAATTTTAGATAGTAGCCTTCTTTCCTGACACACAATATTGGATATTGCTATTTGAATTTTAAAAAAAAGATAGAAAACAAACACTATAAAAAATATATATAAACAAACTGTTAATAAATTTATAACACTTCACCGCCGCCACCTCTTACCTGGCACTTTTCGCCACCTCCCCTTCCGTCAAGTCCCTTCCCAGACTACTGCCTTTTTCCTTCCCGTGTCACCCCCATCGCCCAGAAAGTGTCCCCCTGTCAGGTTTGTTTGCTTGCTACCAGGTCAGTGTGCTATATAACATGGTTGTCGTCCTTCTCCGGAGATCTGTGGGTAACTAAGTTTGGTTTCCACTTCACAAATGAGGAGAGGTCGAGGGGCGTGAAGAAGTAGAATATCAACAAGATATAGAGTGTGTGTGGGGTGGGGGTGGGGTGAGAGAGAGCAACAACCACCATCAATTTGGAAAAGGAAAAGAACGAGAGAGAGAGAGAGAGAAAAGCGGAAGAACGTAAAGGGGGATATGTGATCTCATTCTCAACAGTGATTTCAGTGGTAATTTCATCTTCTATAGTGAATACTCCCATATTGAATGTGTAAGAAAAAAAGAGAGGGAGGGGTGTAAATAAAGATACCCTCATCACATATTTGCCCTGATTTCCACTACCAGAGCCCTCCCATTTACATTATTAGTCCGTTTCGACCTCCGTTTTCTTCGTCTTCCGACCAAACTTTCCTTAAATGTCTTTCCTCCTCCTCTTTTTTTTTTTTGGTTCATGAAAATACTAATTCCTTCTCTTTCTTATCCTCTTCCTCTTTATTATTCAATTTTGTTTCAACTTTTCCTTCTCGGTTCTTGTTTTCTTGATCCTTTTACTCTCTTTTTCTATTTTTCTTTCTCTCTCATTCTTTCTCTCTCTTCTCTCTCTTCTCTTTTTTCTCTCTTCTCTTTTTTCTCTTTTTTCTCTCTTCTCTTTTTTCTCTTTTTTCTCTCTTCTCTTTTTTCTCTCTTCTCTTTTTTCTCTCTTCTCTTTTTTCTCTCTTCTCTTTTTTCTCTATTCTCTCTCTTCTCTTTTCTCTCACTCTCACTCATTTCTCTCACTTTCGCGCTCTTTCTTTTCTCTCACTCCCTCTTTTCTCCCACTCTCTTTCTCTTTTTCTCCCACTCTCTTTCTCTTTTTCTCCCACTCTTTTCTCTCTCTCTCTCTCTTTTCTCTCCTCTCTCTCTCTTGCTCCACCTCTCATTGCCAAATTTATTTTTAAGAGTCGCACTTACTTGGAATAATGTTTTTTTCATTCTCTCTCCTCTTTTATTTTTAATTTAATTTTTTTTATACCCTTAATTTTTCCATTTTTGGTTTCTTTCTCCCCACCCTCTTTTCTTATTGTGTCTCTCAAGAAAAAGCAATAAATAAATAAATAAATAAATAAAAATAAAACGCCACCACCATCTTTGACTAATATTTTCTCCAAATTTTTCTCCATTACTTTTCTCACACAGGTTCTAGATGTGCGCATGCGCGTGTGTAGATTCGCACCTTGCGTCTTTTTGCAAACTTTTCCCAACAACATAACTCCTTTTTCTCTTATACACACACACACACACACACACACACACACACACACACACACACACACACACACGTTCACATTCCAATCTCTCTCTCTCTCTCTCTTCCCGTCTACCTTTCAGCGGCGAGGTCTCCTCCCCAAAATACCATCACCCGTTTCTTACCTCTAGCCTTCCCCCACCCAGTGAACTAGCTTGCCTCTATTTACTCCCTTCCTCCACCACATCTAACGCGAAAAGCGAGTTGGTAGGTGAGGATAGAGAAAGTTTTGCCAGCACTTTGCTGTTCCCACATTCCCCTTCATCTCGTCCTCTTCTACCCACACGTCTTCTCCCCTCTCGACTTGCTCTGGACCACACAGTCTGGGAAAAGTGAAAAAAGATATCTATCTGCTGTCTGCCTGCTAATTCTGTCCCAACCCACATTGTCCTGGCTTGGCCTGGGTCACACAGCCTTTGCCTAAAGCCAGGGTCATGGGAACAGTGTGAGTATATACTCATATATTGACTGCCGCTGTTCGCCTGTTGCGAAGAGCTAAACTCACTCACTCTTTCTATGGTCAGTTTATTTCTTTCTCTTTAAAGGAGCAGAAATAGGAGAGAAAAGGAAGAGATAAAAGAAGAGAGGCGGTGTGAGGAAAGAAAATGAGAGAAAAATGAATTAGAAGAGAGGGAAAAAAAAAGATAATAAAAAGTGGGAGGGAGAGCGAAATTGAGGTTAAAGACAAAGAACCGCAGGAGGGGGAAATTTGGAGGCGAGAAAGCAGTAGGAAAATGAAAAAGGGGGAAAGTAAGAATTGAAGAGGAATGGCAAGAGGGAGGGGGAAAAGGCAGTAGAATTAGAAGGAAAGCACCCAACTCCCCACCTGTAGCAGCTTTTCTCTTTTTTTTTCCTCCCACCTCCCCGGCTCTGAAGCTCCTCCTACTCACATTCGCGCATTTGTTCCTCCCACTTTCACAGTATTTTGTGATTTTTATCTTGCTGTTGTTCTTTCTCTCTCTCTCTCCTCAAATGACAACATCCCACTATCTCCACTCTTATTTATTTATTTATTTTTTTACAAGTGTTCGCCAAATTGTCTGTAAAGTTATGTTGCACTAATTCAGTGTCTGATTCCTTTTTTTTTCTTCTTTTTCTCTCCTTCTAGTTTCTGTTTAGCTGCAAAACAGGGCCAATAGAGGTGGGAACGAAGCAACATAAAGTTGAGTTGGGGAAAGAGATGGGGGGTGAAAAGTTTTTTTTTTCTCCTTCTCGCTAATTCTTTCCCTTGAGAAGCGCGTTTATTTTTCCTCTTTCTTCCTTCTCTCTTTTTCTGATCCCCCTCCCCTCCCGCCCACTTTTTTTTTCTTCGTCTTTTCTTTTCCCTATATCTTCACCGCCTTTCTCCGTTTTCTTTTCCCACCATGCAACAGGTGGGACTTTAACACATGCACACAACTAGCGAGGAGGCGGCGTCTTTTCTCAATGAAAGATTTGTCTCGCTCTCAATTTTTTTTCTCTCTCTCTTCTTATTTTATTGTTCTCCCTCCCTCCATATTTTCTTCGCTTTTTCTTCTCTCTCTCTATCTCTCTTTCATCGTTTCTTCTCACTTTACATTTTTCTCTTCTGTTTTTAGATTATTTTCCACTTTATATTTTGTTCTCTACTTCACTTCTCAACCCACATTCTTTCTTTTCATTCTCGTTCACTTCTTTTTTTTCTGTCTTTCTTTCTGACCTCATATTTTTTTCTTTCTTTCTTTATTTTTTTTTTATTTCCTTTCTTTCGATTTTTATTTTATTTTGCGACTTCTCGTCCCCATTTTTCTCTTCTCGCCAGTTTGGGTGGGAACTGCACTAACCTACCAAGTTAGATTAATTAAAATGTGGAACCTGATCGTATTTTCCACGTATAGTTATACGTTCATCTCCAAATGCCACTACAGAATTCTCATAATCAGAAAAAGCTAACCAAATCTCAGCCTTTTTGGTAACTGTTGCAAATCTTTTTTTTTTTCTCAGTAGATTTCACTTGAAACTTATCACAACGACGTACATAATAATGGCATATGCCCTCTATATTGACATCATTGTCGGGTAGTTTTGATTTCGAAGAAGCAAGTTTCAGCTGTGTATAGGTTATGCAACTTTGTTAATGTTTATTCACAGCTAATAAAAGAAACCCTTTGACTTCACAAACAAGTTTTTATTACATAGTGAACATTACTCAGTCTGAACTTTGGGCATTTACATTGGAAATGTTCACTTTTTTGTGAGATTAGGTTTTTACAAAGTAACATTTCTTATGTTTTGTTATCGATTCAATCAAATCGATAGTATGATGATGCATCTAACAATCAAAGGCTGAATAGTTTTTAAGTTGTAAAGCTTTTATTTTTTTAGTGTTCATTACATTTCAAAAGTGTTCGGACATACCATATTGATCAGACCAAATGACTGAACTTGATATTATCCACATTGGCGGTATATCAAGTGGATCCGTAATCAAATTCTTGCACTATCCAGTTGATTATATAACTGTACAATTCAGGCACGTTGCCACAGAATAAAAATCATGTTATGTGTGGAACTGCTATGTTAAGTTTTATTAAAGATAACTGAATCCTAATTTTTTTTTTAATCTGACCCATTCATTAAATTAATATTTTAAAATATATTATCATTATCTTTTTGTAAATATTTTTTCTTTTTGACTTTATATACCGTTTTTTTACTTTATATTTTTTCGTTTTGACTTTAAAATTTAAATAAAATAAATAAAATATAAACGATAGTTAAAAAGAAAAAAGTATATTTAAAGTTTAAATATACTTTTTTTCTTTTAAACTATCGTTTGTATTTATTTTCTGGAATGAGACCTATACACTTTTCCGCAGGTAAGAATTAACAGATTTAGAATAATGTTTCGGGGGAAAAAAAGGAAGTTTGCTTATTTATTTTAAAAATTAATGGCAGCAATGATTTTAAGACAAACAATATGCCATAAATTGAGACCAAATTTAGTATTTTTTTTTTTTTTCTAGTTGTCAATTCCAGAAAAACAAATGAGGTGACTGGAGTACCCTAAACACTCCCTATAAAACCGTGGATGTGTGCATTTACATTATTATCACTTGTTGATGATCGGAGAGTTCACGGATCAGTATATGAAAAAACTTAGATTGTTTCGGAGTAACATTACATTCAATCAGGGCCGGTGCGTACTACCCCCGACAGGGAGACAAGAAGCCTGATTGGTGGCCAAGGGCAATGCTTTGGGACCCTCACTAAGCTTTTGCTTTTTTCTACCTACATTTATGTATGCTAGAAATTAAACTAAGCACAACTGACTATTAATTAAAGGATGAAAAATCTTTCGCGGATTTTGACGTCATTCTGAGATTTTTTTTTCCAAGTCTATAAATTTGTTTTGCTCATGCTAAGTATCGAAAAAAGGCACTATATAAAATTCACTATTTTTAATGTTATGTGTTAAAATTATTCAACTTTTTAACAAGAAAATCTGAAATAGCCATAAAACATTGAATTATTTAAGATGAGATGATCTATTATGACATGTCTGTTTGTATTTAGATACATAAATAAATTGTATTTATTTTCAACTTTTCTAATTGAATTGCATATGATCCATTATTGTACATAATTAGGTTACAATAAAATTTATATTTTATTATGAATACTACCTCATCAAAATAGAGATGCAGTCGTCAAAGATTCATTGGGAGTCCACAGCTGTGCATCCAATACTGTCTTTCTGAAATATAGTCACTATTTTGAATATAGATATGAATAGAGCGACTATTCTGAGCAAAGGTTACGATGTAGCGACTATTTTGAATACAGAATATGAGTTCTTGGTTAGTGTATGCACGGGTTTATGTGTGCACAACACCGTGGTTAAACGTTTCTATTTTCTGAGGTTCCAGCTTCGTTTTCTGTTGTTTAAAATATATGAAAGTTTGTTGTATGCAGACTCGTTTTGAGCTATGAGCTCTAACGAAGTCCTAGGATATCGCAATCTTAATTGGAAATTGTAAAATGTTATTGTGATCATTTTTTGAAGCAACAATGATGTTCTACAGAAGGATGCTGAGAATAAGCTAGATGGAGTATGTGAGCAACAAGAAAGTTTTAATGAAAAGGACACTCATACTTAGAATCAGAGAGTTGAAATTTCTAGGATACATACCAAGGAAAGAAAGCTTGGAGAATTTCACACTCACAGGAAATATTGAGAGTGAGAGGGAATCTATTAAACTAACTTTTATGGTGGAACAGAGACTGGGAGGGATAGTAAGAAGACAAACAGTGATTAAATCTATAAAGAATAGGAATGTGTGGAGAGCCATGATCGCCTACACCCTGAATGGACATGGTATATAAAAGAAGAAACTTTATGTCAATCAAATAATTTTAAGATATAAATTATGACGATAATCAAAAAATATTTTTGTAGATAATCAGAAGATTAATAAACTAGACTTGTGGTCGATATATCACTTCCATATTTATTAAAATCATCTGGAAGACATTGATGTCTCTGCTGTTTATAAATACAGTGTTAGGAAAATTAATGACAAAGTTGAAAATATTATTCTGTGATACAATGCATTAGTTGCTCACCTTAATGAGTCTCAGCATAATTTTGGTTTAATAATTAAATTTACTCTAATTAAAAAAGAAAGCAATTTAATAAGATGAAAATATATAGAAAGTGCTTTAATCACTAGATCATCTGCAGTAAATATGCACTCAGGTTCTTACAAAATTTCATTGGTAGATCTTCTATTATCACAATGTTGGATACTTAATAGCAAAACTGATAAAGATGTAAATGAAAGGAAAGTAAATGAAACTGGCTAGATACCCAAATACATAAAAAAAAAAAATTAATTTAAAAGTTTCAAATTTCAGCGTCCCCTCCATTTTGTGTTCATCTGTAGTTACATCAACGGAAACATCTTTTTAATCCAATGAAGTCCTAAAGGACAAAATGTGTCACATAGCCTTTTTTTTTTTTTTTTTTTTTTTTTTTTTTTTGTCACCCTTCATCCATGCACAGCGTACTGTTGTCACATATGGTCTGGTGTCCCCGCTGTTCATCTTGAGGTTCTCGACGAAATCCAAAGACAGATATGCAATGTGATCGGTCCTGACTTGGGGTCTCAATGTCAGTCACTTTCTCACCGACATAATGTAACTTTCCTCTGTCTTTTCTATAAATATTTTCATGCCATCTGCTCAACAAGCTGGTGCCCCAACTGCATGAATTTAAGCTTGAATGTGGTGTAATGGATAACAGATTGGACTGATAGCTAAGTTCGAATTCTAATTGTGTTCATTATATTCAATTATGCACAAATACCCTTGGGAAAGGTGTGAATCTATCTTTTCTACCTGATGTCAGCAATGTAGGGTTTGTATTGTAAAAAAAAAGTATTATCTCCTAAAAATTGTAAATACAATATTCACTGGAAAAAGGAATAATGCTTACAACTCAAAAATATGTTTTGGTTTTAATTTTGGTTGTTTTAGCTGCATATCAACCTCTGTGAGTTATTTAATGCCAAAATCTAAATACAGGGTGTCCATAAAGTTCGTGTGCACTTTAAAGTTATAAATTTTTTAAAGTGCAAACAAACTTTATGGACACCCTGTATTTTGAACACAATTTTATGGCTTCAACTAAATATATTTTGAACACAATTTTATGGCTTCAACTAAATATATTTTGAACACAATTGCATGCCTTCAACTACAGATAAAATGCTTTGTTGGTAATTCTACTATAAAATGTATTGCTGGTAATTCTAATATCAATATGTATTGCTGGTAATTCTAATATAGATATATATTTTTGGTAATTTTAGTATATAAAAAAGTATTGCTGGTATTTTTACTATAAAATTCCATAATGTTCTGTTTTTGTTTGGGGGTTCACTATTTGCCCATAGATGGCACCCTAACAGGTGCTACCACCCTGGGTCATGGTAAACTAAGAACAACATCAATTAAGAGGTGGTTCCATGCTCCTCAAAACCTCCAATTATTGCTGCTGGATGTAGTTTATCATCATACTCAGGACTACTAGCTTTAAATAACTTACAAAAGGTTGATAAACCGTAAAAATAAATTAATCATATTTTTACTCTGAATAAAAAGCATAAAAATATTTATTAATTGGTATGTTCAAATGGACATTATATAATTCTCTTTATACATGCTTCTCTTTGCTTTAGGTGTGGCCCTATGTTTTATACCAAACTCGTATCAACAAATCAAAAGATACATTTTTTGCTAAATAATTTTCAATTTGGACAATTTCCCAAAGGATGAGGAAAAAACTAAAAGCAGGAGAAATGTGGTTCTACAGAAGGATACTGAACATTCCATTCATGTAGTGATTAAGTAACAAGGAAGTCTTAAAGAAAATGGTAGCAGAAAGAACATTTATAATCAAAATCAAGAAAAGGTGGCTGAAATACCTTAGTCACATAATGAGGGAGGGGGGGTTGGAAAACTTAACCCTCATGGGGCATATTGAGAGCAAGAGATATAGGGGCAGGTGGCTAGTAAGAAAAGAGAAAAAATATCTTATTTCTATGGAAGAACAGATATAGTTTTTTTTCTTTCTTTTTTCTTTTCTTTTTTCTTTCATACACCTAACAAAGTGTGAAGAATGGATCTGTCGAAATGTTATGTTATTGACCTCAACAACACAAGGAGTTAAATTGTCCTTGCAATGTTTGTAACATTAATGACTTCTTAAAGTTATAGGGAATATTGTAATGCAGTCACTCCTCACCGATCAGGTTCCATTCCAGCGAGCTGGTCACCAAGTGAGAACATATACCTGACCGTTATTACAGTCAGACTACATGTGTAATGGGCTTGTGTCAACCAGCTTCAGATTGCTTTAATGTCACTTCTGCCCCATTTGTAACATTTTTAATTTATTTCCAAATGTTTATACGGAAGAGTAGTGTAATAAACGAATTTGGAAATTGACTCTATATTCAGTACATTCTTTCAGTTTGCTTTGTGTAAAAACAAGTAAATTTTAATTCATTTTTCACTTTGTTTTCTCTTTCTTCAAATAATAATCAATCATGATCAAACTTTTTTTGTACAATGTACAATACCAAATGGTTGGATTTTTAAAAAGCCTTTCATTTCATGATTTTTTATAGCAGGGCTGTTCATCTTGAGCTGTTGTTAAACAGGTCAATAGTTAAGTGAGGAGTAGCGGTAATAGCATTCAATTTACTTGCTTGAAATAGTAGTTTCAGAATTAAAAAATAGTTTAAAATAGTTTGTCTTAATATACATTCTGTTTTATTTTACTATCACACGTATTCGACATGGTCACGACTACTTTCTTTTCAAATTGAAATTCATAGAACCATATCAAATTAGAAGCTATAAACAGACAGGTATCTTTTTTTATATATATATATATATAATCGATTAAATCTGACAGTTATTTAATATATTTTCTGTTTATATGTTATTTATTTGATACAATTTGTTTAAGTAAATGCTCTGTTTTTTAAATACACAATATTAATTACATTTATCAGCCTGAATATTCGAGAAATTTCATAGAAAATATGCGTTCTCCGACAGAAATTGAACCTGTGTCCTATATGGAACTGTCAATTGATTTGACATGCTATACCACCCAGCTACAGAGAAGCGTTTGGTTAGCAAAGTCCAAATTACTGTTTATAAACAATAAATCTTCGACGATCTCTCCTGAAGATTTGTTGTTTATAGACAGTAATTTTGTACGGCCCTTCTTTTACACCCACTTCTTTGTCCTCCTCCGAGATTCATGGAGAATAAATGATATTTATTGGTACATTATTTCAATCTTTCTTTATTCGTACATAGTCTATGGTATAAAGTTAACTTTACTTGATTTTTTTCTCTCTTTCCTTTAATTGGAGATTAATATTTATTCTATGAAAAATACAAAAATGTGGTACAAGGCCAAAAGGGGTAATGGGGAAGGCTGATCTTTTTCTGTCTTATAATTAAACTTAGCTTGCCACAATTACTGACCCAAACATACAACAATATTCCTTACACCAAAACAACACATTCTTACTTACCATTCTTACTACATCCTCCATAATACCTCAAAGTCTCTATGAAGTCCTAACTAGTCTAAATATATACAATTTTTGTCTCTGTGTGGGGATAAAAAACAACAATTTTAAAAATCTAACCGCAATGTCCTTTAATTGGCGAGTCGAGTTCCATTTCCCATTGGGTTTGCTATATTCACATACATGCAAATACCATTGTAAAAATCCACCTCTTCTCCCCCCCCCAGTTATGGGTTAATTAGTAGGACTTATATTACTAGACTATTGTTATCACCCCCACCCAAAAAATGTTCTTGCAACCCAAAAATTTAAAAATGTTTTCTGACTTTGAATTACCTGCAAAGGGTCAATAAGCCATAAAAAATAATCATTTTTTTTCTTTAAAGAAGCAGTTTGAAAGAAATTTGAAAAAATATAAGAAAAACTCTTTTTTAAAATGTCCTTTCTTTTTCTTCTTCTTCTTCTTTTATTATTCCTCCTTCTCTTTGTAGTTCTTTTTTTTTTTCTTTTCTTTTTTTTTCTTTGATAGCTTTGTATTTTAGCCACAATGGTGGTCTCCTGGAATTTTATTTCTCAATCCAATTTAGTTCAATTTTTCTGCCTGCTTCATCTGTCATTTTTATTTTTTATCTTTCTTTCTTGCATCAACAACATACTTTTCAACTCCCACACTCTGAAAATGTAAAAAAAGAAGAAAAAAAATATATAAAGATAATTTCCAACCTACTAAGGTAGATTTTTCCTCTTCCCTCTCCCCCAACATTCCATCTTTAACACTCTGTTTCCCCTCCTCCTCCTCCTCCCCCCACCCACAAAATGACTGACTAACCTCTCCCATCTCCCATTCATACCACACATTTTTACCCTACTTTTCACTTTATTATCAATACATTTTCTATTTCTTAATGAAAAAGACTTTTGTTTTTCTCTAAAGCTTACTAGGGTGGGGTGGGGACTACTTATTTAACTTTTCTTCTCTTCTTCATGTTGATCTTCTACATTAATATCAAAACGACTTCTTAGATATTAACAATTATTCACTCATAGTAGCCTGCCTACATGTCTATTCCTCTTTTATCCCTACACCGGCAATCACATGTTCTATCATACATACATTCCATGACTGAAACAGATACACATTCTTAATGACACACACACACACACACAAGGTAATACAACCACTCCCACCCAAATTCATAATATACCCTTTCTATTTCTAAGATACATTCTCTCTTCCTCATACTCCAGCACACACACACACACACACACACACACACAAGGTAATACAACCACTCCCACCCAAATTCATAATATACCCTTTCTATTTCTAAGATACATTCTCTCTTCCTCATACTCCAGCACACACACACACACACACACACACACTGGGTTAAATGTTTCCCTCTCTTCTTGAATTTACAAACAAGCACAAAAAGATTCCTTTTTATACACACATAAACACACACACACACACACACACACACACACACACACATGCGCTGATATAATTTTTACTCTTTCCTTTCTCTGTGTATGTACATATAAAAATAACTCATGTTTGTTATCTGTTCCAACACGCAATTTTCAGCTCAGAAGTTTTCAACTCCTCACTTTCCTTGGCCACAAGTCCAGCTATATGCACTAAAAAAAATGATCCTTCAATTTCTCTTTGCCTTTCACTCACATTCTTTTTTCTTTTCCTTTTTTTTCTTTTCCTTTTTCTTATCAACTCACTGGCTGTTAAAACTACCTCTGACCTCTCCTCATACACTCTCTCTCACATATTTGCACGCTCCCTTAATATCATGGACACACTCTCTCACACTCTCTCACTTCCATACAGGTCCACTCTCACTTTCACAACTCTTTGCTCAGTTTCTCAGTACAGACACTTTCACTTTCTCTCTCACTTTTCTTCACAGGCTTACCACCCCCCTCTTACCTACCTACCTACCCACCCTACTTATATGGCATACCATTCTGAAACTTGCTAACTAAAGGTTTTTATAGCAGAATCCCAGAATTTAAAAGTTTGGTCTAAATCTGTTAACTGAAGAAATTTTTTTCTTCAAAATTGTATTTAGAAGCTGATTACTCACTTTTTCCAAGATAAATTCATTCAACCTTACACGTTTATAAATCTACCATTCGTCCATGCATTGAATTGTGCTGCCATATCTGGTCTGGTGCTCCAGCTATATGTCTTGAGATTCTTGACAAATCCCCCCCCCCAAAAAAAAGTCTTTAATGTTGTGATATGACTTCCCTCCGTCTTTTCTATAAGTGTTTTCATGGCATTTATTCCAAAGATATTTCCTATTTGGTAACTTCTTGACTGCATGAATTAAAGCATACTATTAGATCGGTAACTAGGTCTCATCGTTTTTACTGTCAAATTAGATGTTACTGTAAGTTCTATTCTAATAGTTTATTTTCTTGTACTTCTGAGTGTGAGAGAATATGAGAAAAAGAAAAACATTATTAAGGAGAGAGAACAATAAAAGAACAAGAATTAAGAAGGCAGAAGATAACAGTTGATATTGCATTTAAATTTTTGAAGATCAAAGTTGGCTAGAAAGCAAAAAAACTGGAAGAGAGATCTACAATGAGAAGAGAAACTGTTAGCAAAGAACTTACAGTTACAACTAGTCATTTCAGTATTTATTAAGGAGGCACAGGGAAGCTACTTTATAGTGGCAGAAAAGAGACTGAAGCCCAGAGACCAGGTTAGCACCAATAATATTGCAGATTCTTTTTTTGTATTTTATCCTGAATCTCTAAATACATAGCAGAAGCAGCAGTCCAGATGTGACAGCAATACTCACTGCATGAATTATAAATGTGCAAGATAGACTCTGGCAAGAAAATTATCTAGGACAACACAGTGAACCAATTTTCCTAGCAGCAGACCTAGCAATTGATTCACTATAATCTTTCCACTTCATGTCAGTAGAAAATATTTGCCAAAGAAGTTACACTCATCCAGAGATTAATATCAGTTATGCTGATAGGAGGCAAAAAAGTTCTCTAAAACAATTAAAAGGAAGCAGTCTTGTTTCGGAAGTATTAAAATTAACAAGTTATTTCTTGCCTCAGTTAACAACAAATTGAAGTTCACTTTTGAGATCAGCTACTAATTTAACTTTATTGAACTGATCAAACTTACCATTGAGACAGGAGTAAATAGTATTGTCATCAGCATGGATAGCAATTAGAGAACTGATGGCCTCAAGAGAGTCATTAATAAAAATAGGTACAAAGACAAAGCCCTGGGAGACACCTGCATTAATGTAAAATGATCTAGAAGAGTAGCCATTCTAGTCAAATTTCATTTTACAGTTAGATAAGAAAGATGAATAAAATCAAAAATTTTTCCAGAAATGCCATAACTTTTCAACTTGTTAAGAAGACCAGCATGCCGAACTCTGTCAAACATACTCAAGATATCTAAAACAGCCTGAACATCACCATTCAAAAAACTTGACAGACTCTTTCAGCAATAATCATTAACATATTGATCTAGAGAAATGAAAGACATTTTTTTTTCTGAAATAAGGCCATATGAGGTGAGATGCTTAACCAATGTGAAATTGATTTGAGCCTCTAGAAATTTGCCAAAAAGATGCTAATAGGCCAATAGGTAGAAGTATCAGTTTGCCAGTGTTCTAAAACCAAAAATTACAAAAGAGAATTTCCAACAAGCTGGAAAGCTAGAAGTAGCAAGGCATTTATTGTAGATGTTAGAGAGAACAAGAGCCATTTCAGGAGAACATTTCTTTCAGACTATTGCAGGGATACCATCATGACTGTATGCTTTGTGGGGATCTAGTTTAGAGATGATAGCAGAAACAATTGATAGTTATATGTATTTCAGGCAGTAGAACTCAGAGTTCTAAGTGGAAAGTCAGACAAAAACACTCCAGAAGAGTCAAGAGTAAAATTGGAAGAGAATTTATGAGCAAAGCATTCTGCTTTATCAGCAGAAGAAGATAACATTTCAAAATGCATGAAGAGAGGAGGAATGGAGGACTTACTCTTATTTAACATGCTCTTGTAGAGCTGCCAGTGATCGTGAGAACTAAACCATATATAGGCTATTATGTAACAAGGCACTAATATATATATATATATGATTTGGTTCCCATGATTACTGCCATCCCTGTTTCATATGCACTTTGACATGAAAGTGACTATGAAACGGGGATATGCTATTGAATTTCTCCTTGTGAAATTTGCATTCATTGATTCTTACAGAGCATTTAGATACCAAACAGTGGGATATGTATAACAAGACATATACCAGGCAACTTTGCATCATTAAGTGTACCTAGTTGGATGATTGCTTGAGAGCACTATGTTTGGATGTGTGGATGGTGTAATGGTTAATGGCTTGGAATTGCTAATCAGAGAGCCTAGTTCCAATTCCTGTTGAGTTTGTTATATTCACTTACACACAGATACTCTTAAGAAAGGTATGAATCCACCTCTTCTCCCCCAGCTATGGGTTAATTAGTAAGACTTTTGTGATAACAAAAGAGAGCAAGAGTAGTTTTTAGGAAGTTTTATTCTGCTTAGAATAATTGGTACTAGCATAGTGACTATTTATAGTCCTCTACAAATGAAAGAGTTCTCTGAAGGGAGGTAATCATAAAACAAAGGAGATTACTTCTGATTATTTTATCACACTTGTATCACAAAACCATTATTATCTCTAAAAATAAAATAAAATAACATACAAAATATTTAGATTCCGGTATTAAATAAACCTTAGATGTTGATATGCCGCTAAACAACCAACCAACTTATTAGGAAACATTCAACATTCATTGACTGATTCAATTTAATATTTAAATCTTTCTACTAAAGGACTTTATCAAGTGTAGTAACTGTTATTGCTCCTTCTAGTATTGATGGGAGTTTCCTTCCTAACCTTTTGTTTAAAGTAGTGTAGACTGTATTGTGCTCTTGGTAAGGTATCTGTTGTAGTTTCTAGGGAAATAAATGGAAGGCATTACTTTAAATGTGGCCCCCACCCCTTTTGTGTGTGTGTGTTGCTAAAAGAATCTATTTTTTATGAATTAAACTTCTCAGTGTTCTGGTTCGTTTCTTTTACTACCATTCACTGACCTGACATGTAAACTATGCCACAAAACCCCAACAACTCCCAACTGAAGTTACTTTGAAGTATTTCTAACTTCTTGCCGGTATGCCTTTTTATGCTAATTCCTTTTTAGCCACTGACCAAATCTCTGAAATTAAAATAATTTTTTTTTTGTTTTCTATAAAACGTAGTTGGTTGTCTTTTTCTTATTGCTTTTGTCCCATATGTGACAATGTGCATTATATTAGTATTGAGACAATGTGAAGGTGGTGTAATGGTTATTGGTTCAGAAAATAAAACTGGTGAACCATGTTCAAATTTTGCCTGAAAATGTTATGTCCAGTTTACACTAATGACCTTGGAAAAGGCATGAATCTCTTCTTTCCTAACTATGAGTAAATAGCCAGGCACATTGGGGACTCAGACCTGGGTTAACAACCAGTCAAGAACGTAAACTGGTTGGGTCTAGGGATTGTACCTTTGCTGCCATATCTGAGCTGGAGTTGCCCAGTCCTCTCTTTCTATCCTTGAATGTTTATGTGCCCTTGTAAGCAATGAATTATCTTCTAACCTACCACCCTTTTCCTACAGACACAACACTGCAAGCCTCTTGCTATTCTATTGTTATTTTCATGAAAAATGTTCTGATGAGCTACATTCCCTAATTCCGCCAGTTCAGGCCTTTCCATCTAAGACCCACCATATCATATCCACAGGTGCAAAATGTCCTCATTCCCTGTTGTATTTCATTGGTAAGGAGGAAGTTCCATTCGGACAGTTTCTTCTCAAGAGTCACTACTTCATAGATCAGACTCCTGAGAGGATGCTTCCTCAATCATAACCTCTTCAAGTCTAGGGTCACGTCTTACCTTTTGTATGTTTCCTCATAATCTGAACATACTTCCACGTTTATACAAAAGCCTCATTTACTAACCCTCTACCTTGAGCGACTCTTGGGCCTTGTATTGGGAGGAAATTTAGTAGCAAAAACCTGATACCATAGCAGCATCACCTATCAAGGAAACTGCACCACAGGGACTATTGACATCCATGAAGAATGCTAAGAAAATGTTTAGATATGAAAAAAAATAATGTTTTTAAATGCCAATTTCTCTTGCTGGTGTCATGCTTCTTGTTTTCTGTTTAAATTTTAAACGGAAAAGCAAGCATGCTTTGAAACTTTAAAAGCATATGAATAAGCTTGAGGATTAAATAAGAAGACATTTGAGGAATATGCGACCCCCCCCCATTTTTTTCCCTCTTACTGGCAAGAAGAATGATGTGGAGGGTAATGATTCTGATTTAATTCGAAATTGACAGAATGGGGTTACAGATAAGCAATGGTTGCTTCTGTAAGCTTCACTCATAATCAGATTTAAGTTACCATCCAAACTATGAAAAATACAAGTAAATGGGCGAACAGGAAATGAAAATAGGGAAATAGTAAACCTGCATCACAATTGTCCTCTCAACTTTTACCAATTGACCTTAATACCAATGAGGGGGTGGGAACAGAGAGAGACCTTCAGCATTTCCTGGGTGGGAATAGAGTTGGCAGAGAATTTGACAGGAAAGGCCTAAAGTTCAATTCTTGATGCTTTGCTGCTTACTTTTTATTATTATTATTATAAAAAAAAAATCAGTTTAGATATAAGTGTAAAAAAAAATGTGATAAAATATTTTAAGATAGACTTCATGTGCATATATCAGTTCTTCCAAAACTCAAGTTAAACTTTAGGGAAATTTTCTTTTATTCTGTCTCATAGATAAATGGTTATAAGTAAATCTTTCTGACCCTTTGAAGATGATTTTATTTTCAGTCTTTTAATATCAGAATAGATATGAAGTCTGTTTGAAAAGTAACTGAGTTATAATTTATTTCAATTCCAAACAACAAACTACATGATTTCCCCTTCAGAGTAATCCCCCTTGAGTCTAATGCACTTTTCCATCCTTCTCTGCCACGCTTCTATGCACTGCTGGAAGGATTCTTCTGGAATGCCCCTCAGACCCATTATTATGGCCCTCTTGATGGTTTCAACACCTTCAAAACATGTCCCCTTGATGATCCCCTTGAGCTTGGGGAAAAAGAAAAAGTCACACAGAGCATGATCAGGTAGGTTGTTCCAGTATGGCGATGTTCTTCTCAGCCAGGAACTGCTGGATGCTCAGGGCGTTGTGAGCAGGTGCCTTGTCATTGTGAAGCAGACATGATTTGTCCTGCCACAACTCTCATCTCTTCTTCACTGAGTGAAGCAAATGATGCAGGATCTCTTTGTAGACTTGCTGGTTGATTGTCTGGCCGCGTGGCAAGAATTCACTGTGGATGATGCCTCTTGTATCAAAGTGCAGATAAGTCCTGTTACTTTTCAGACAGACCTTGTATATGCTGTCTAATCTTCTCCAAAATATGTGGCGGAGGCAGTTGTACAGTATTTCAATGACCAAACCTCAGAACAAAAGCAGATCTTTCCTAAGAGAAAAAAATTTTAAAAACAAAATAAATGTTCTGGTGTCATTGATCAAAAGTCCTCTACTGACCAAAACATCTTTTTGAGATTGTGAATGAAGAACTAAAACTGAAGAAAATAGAAATAAAAATTAATCCAACTGGTCACTTATTGGAGATCTTTTTTTGCTACACAGTTGCTTGGCCTTGTGATGTTTCTTGCAACATATCATAATCATTGCAGTAGGCTGCCAAGTTCAGTTCCCTTTGTATGTAGTTGATACTGGTTTCTCTCAGCAATGGTTACAGCTGCTGCTATCACCTGAATAAGGGGGTTAGTAATAAAAGACAAACACATGTAAAAGAAAATGAAGATGTATTTATTTCAGGTCTTTGCACATAGAGTAGTGAATAAATTAGTTCTATTCACCTTCAAAAAGTGGATATGAAACCTTAGTCCATTTCACTAACATGCATTCTTCCAAACTTCTTCTCAGGCCTGTTCTATGGAAATTTATACAGCTACTGACAAACTAACCAGCTAAAAGAGAAGAGTGGAAAAGAGGCTTGGGATCCATTGTGACCTCTTTTAAAGTGTTCACATGTAGTTAGTAATACATAATGCTGTTTCTTGATTGGTTGATTTTGTTGTCATACACTTTCAGGTTCTTTTCTGAGGTGTCTCTTGACATTTTTTTCTTTTTGTTCTGGTCACTACAAGTATGTATATTGTATAAGTAACCATTAATAAAAATGTTAACTGAGTAAAATAATAAAAGGATAATACACAGAGACAGCAAATTGTAGGGGAAATGATAATAAAAAGTAAATTAGAAATGCTGATAATTTAGCAGGATGGTTACTGAGTTTTTACTCAGTTGAGGGTTTAAATGGAAAAAGGTTATTAGCTTTTGTACACTTGGCATATATATTTGAGAAATAGGCCTTGTTTAGTTGGAACTTTCAGATTTTTCGGTGATGGATTGCAAAAGAGAAAAACAAGTTACATCAGTATATCACAGATATACATGATGCTCTTTAGATTTTAAACAGAATAAAAACAAATGTCTTAAATGTTGTCAATGTTCCTTTCTTTTGTGTGTGAGGAAGCAATTATATTTTTGTACTTACTTGTCAGATAGAGTTCAAAGTAGACAGAGTTGATTTGAACATAGCAAAAAGAAGGGTACAATAAAAGTTTAATTGAAAAATTTCTTTCTTACAGTTATCAACTATAATTTGAAGTCATTTCCTTTGATGTCTTGTAAGCAACCTTCTACAATTCAAAATGTTCTTGTGCTTTAAATAACACACAAAGGGTCGATAATCCATAAATAAAAAAATTATCAATTTCTTTAGTTTCTCATTGCCAAGGTGATTAGGGGAGCATCTAGGGTCAGGCAAAATGGCATGACTGCTCGATGATCTGGCTAACTCAGTGATTACTGTCTGTGCTGTTAAGAATCAGCTTCCATTAAAGTAGTACAAATAGAGGTGTTTATTTAATTTCTTTTTAAAGTTTTCCTTTGGGTTAACTTTGAATACTGTATTTTGAGCTAGAAATGATTTCTCTAATGGAACTTTGTTGAGTATCTGTTGGAGAGGGGAATTAACAGGAGATAACTGATAACTGACATCCATTAAACATGGCATGTGGAACAAGAACAGTCTAACCCGGTGAGTGAAATAAAGGGTTCAGTTCGACATTCCAACCACCTGAAGAAGGCCGGAGCATACAACGGCCGAAACATTGTGATTAATATGGCGACAAAGATGAGGACAATAGTTTGAATAATGTAAATAGTGGAACATTGTTGATTTTTAATTCCAGCATCTTAGTGATAGCTTCCATGAGGGTATTTTTTTTTTATCTGGGCTATTACAATATGACTGGAGTAAATGAATGTAATAGAAAAATATTTGACTCGAACATACTCCTAAAATTGACCCAAGTTTTATACTCTTACTAACACCTGTTTGACACACTAGTCTTCCAAGGATCCAGAATTAATTATTTATGTATGTTAAACTTATAGACTCCTTTTCAGGTTCATACAGCCACAACCTCACCTCACTAAGTGCTATTGTTTCCTTAGCAAATAAGTTTTTACAAGTGGAGTTGCTAGCCACCATACACAGCCAGTTTTGAATTGAGTTTTCCTTCTCCTAGACTGGTTACCAACCAAAGCTAGAGAACTCAGTACTCCCTGCTATTATCCTGTAGCTAATGTCGAGTAAAGAGATGACTTCATATATTTCACAGATTATTTGTGCAAAAGTGAATGCAATGAATGAACAGGCCAATTCTATTTTCTGCACTAATAATGGCAACATAATGTGTTTATTGAGAATTTTTTTTTTTTTTGACAATGATATTTTCCCTCATCTACACTATTTATATTTGGACTATTGTTCTCATTTTTGTTGTTGTTATCACTGTGTTTTGGCCATTGTACTCTGTGGCCTTGCTCAGGTGTATATCAATCTGGGTAACTTACAGGGAATTCTGAACTGAACCCTTTATTTAATCTTGGTAGTTAGGCTGTTCTTGTTCCACTGCTTATGGCTAGGGATATTGTTTAGTTCTTATTTAGAACGGTTCAGTTATTGCTCATGTGCAAGTACACACTACCCGATCCAGGGATTGAACTCACAGCTATTATGTCACCAAATTCACAAACCAACACTTTCATCCACTAGGTCATTCATGTCAGACAATTTGCTGGAGTGAACTTGGAGCTTTAAACTTGACCTGTCTGCTGATTAGGTTGCAACTGCTACTCCCGCTGTCGGTCATGTTTTGACTGCAGGTGTTCACTCTGTACAAAGCCCAAGAGTTAAACAAGATAGAGGGTTACAGAGTAAGAGGTACAATTTATGAGGATATGCAGGAAGATAACAGTTGACTCTAGATGTGAAGTCACTTCCACAAAGCAGTGATTCATGGGAAGGATGAAATATATATGATAATGAATTATTAAATTACAATTACAAATCAAAATGTTAAAATATATATGAAAATAAATAATTAAATTACAAGTCAAAATAATCATCAATCAAACCATGTAATAATTATCAATGTGTATTTGTTTATATATTTCCTGTCCCATCTGTGGTGGGAAGGGAGATAAATCAATTTAAGTTAGTAAATTTATGAGTGATTACTTCCCTTAGCCGTTTTAGCAATATATGCAAATAAAGTACTTATCTGCATCTAGACAAAATTGTTTTCGTACAGCAATAAATACATCAAAACATAATAATTATCAATTTGTTTTTATTTATATATTTCCTGTCCCATCTGTGGTAGAAAGGGAAGTGAATCAACTTAAAGCAAAAAGTGATTTATATAATCAATGAATCATCGATACCATTGAACGTCTAAAAATATAAAGGGAATGGATTGATTAAACAGCCACTGTTTTAGGTGTGAATTCTTTATCTCTGCTTTATTGAATCTTAATACATTGTTTCAAGACGTTTGTTGTATCTCTTGCATCTTACTATTAAAACTTTGTGATAATTGTGGTAATTTTTCTGCCACGGGTATGCTGGTGTCAAAGTATATTTTGAAAAAAACAATATCTCAATATGGATGAATCATCAATTGAACATTGTTAGTTTTTCCTAAATATTCCATGTTAAATTATAGGGACATTATTCAAAGGAAGTGTTATAAGGTACAAAATACAGTAATAATAATTATGGTGATTATTTTATCTTATTTTTTTCATTAACAAGAAGAATTCAATTATCTAAGTTGTGATGGATAATATGAGGGAAAATATCTTCTGAACCAGGATGAATTTGTTGATTTTTTATGGCTTTTTAACCCTATTGGTTATTTAAAGCCGAAATATATTTAGGATTGTAAGAGTAATTTTTTTTTTATTGCATGTAAATATTTTATTAAAATTTTTTTAATTTTTAGAATAACAATGATTTTTTTTTTAGATACAAGTCCTACTATTTAATCCATAGTTGGTGGGAAGGAGATAGATTCGTGCCTTTTTCAAAAGTATTTATGTGTAAGTGAATGTAACGAACATGACTGGAATTTGAACAGATGACTGATTTCTCATTTTTAATTTTTAGAATAACAATGATTTTTTTTTTTTTTAGATACAAGTCCTACTATTTAATCCATAGTTGGCGGGAAGGAGATAGATTCGTGCCTTTTTCAAAAGTATTTATGTGTAAGTGAATGTAACGAACATGACTGGAATTTGAACAGATGACTGATTTCTCATTTTTAATTTTTAGAATAACAATGATTTTTTTTTTAGATGCAAGTCCTACTATTTAATCCATAGTTGGTGGGAAGGAGATAGATTCGTGCCTTTTTCAAAAGTATTTATGTGTAAGTGAATGTAACGAACATGACTGGAATTTGAACAGATGACTGATTTCTCATTTTTAATTTTTAGAATAACAATTATTTTTTTTTTTTTTAGATACAAGTCCTACTATTTAATCCATAGTTGGCGGGAAGGAGATAGATTCGTGCCTTTTTCAAAAGTATTTATGTGTAAGTGAATGTAACGAACATGACTGGAATTTGAACAGATGACTGATTTCTCATTTTTAATTTTTAGAATAACAATGATTTTTTTTTTAGATGCAAGTCCTACTATTTAATCCATAGTTGGTGGGAAGGAGATAGATTCGTGCCTTTTTCAAAAGTATTTATGTGTAAGTGAATGTAACGAACATGACTGGAATTTGAACAGATGACTGATTTCTCATTTTTAATTTTTAGAATAACAATGATTTTTTTTTTTTTTAGATACAAGTCCTACTATTTAATCCATAGTTGGTGGGAAGGAGATAGATTCGTGCCTTTTTCAAAAGTATTTATGTGTAAGTGAATGTAATGAACATGACTGGAATTTGAACAGATGACTGATTTCTCATTTTTAATTTTTAGAATAACAATGATTTTTTTTTTTTTTTTAGATACAAGTCCTACTATTTAATCCATAGTTGGTGGGAAGGAGATAGATTCGTGCCTTTTTCAAAAGTATTTATGTGTAAGTGAATGTAACGAACATGACTGGAATTTGAACAGATGACTGATTTCTCATTCTGAGCCGATATCCATTAAAACAGACATAATGAAATACGCTATGAAATATCTTAATAGGCTGTTTCAATTTGTTTTTATCACAGTGAAATAGCAGGTTGTTTCTCTCACCTCTCTCAGGTGAATTCTTGATCTAATTGTCATACTGTAAGATTGCGGTGTTAAAAGCAGCTAAAAATAACAAAAATGGTGACACTTATCAGTTTATGATTAACCTCTCATTTTAAACCTTTGAACAATGATAAGGGAGGGTTTGATGTTTGGGGACAAACGGAAACAGGTCAAGAGCAAACCTTCTCATAAGCACAAAATTTTATTTTATTTTATTTTTTTCTTCTTCTTAAAACCTGCAAAAAACCCCAGATAGAATAGATTCACAAGTACAAGATACAAAAACTCCTGTGAAAAATATCAGTCAGTTATGTGCCATGCGTGATACACACTTAGGTGATCACCTATCTTTTGATACATGACTGACAAGGCAGATTTTTTCCCATAATAAGTTGCCATTTCATTTTGCGGTAGACCAGTTGCCATCCAAGGCTATAGAACCCGGTCTGTCCTGCTATTTACCCATAGCTTGAGGGAGAAGAGGAGGATTCATACCCTTCCCAAGGGTATTAGCACGTAAGTGAATGTAATGGATTCGACTGGAATTCGAACTCGGCTCTCCGATTCCTCAATCCAAGCTGTTATCCATTACTCCACAAATGTACAGAGCCTGAAAACCTTAGCATTGTGATATTTTACCCATTATATCTGTGTTAAAATGATAAATGTCAATGACGTTATTTTCGCACATGAATAAAATATGACTTTGTGTATAAGAGAAGGAAAATTAGCATGAAAAAATATGTACAGTATCTGTGGAGTTGGTAGCCTGACTGACAAAGTGTAACTAACACAACATTGCTAATGTACCCTAGGGGGTGCATAAGTGAGTACCTACAGTTACCCTTGTCTCTGCACATATCCCATGAGACTGAAAAACTGCCTACCATGCACTGTTTAAAATTATTCTGTAAGGTTGTTGTAGAAGTGATCATGGGTACACAGTATGTTTTGTTATAGAATAATTAGTTATCAATGACTGGGATGAATCGGGACTCTGATATTATCTTTGGTATTGCAATAAGGTTTTTTTTTTTTTTTTTTTTGTAACAGCAGCTGAAAAAATGTGAGTTAGAGTATCCGTTTTTTTTTTTTTTTTCTTTCATAAGAAAGAAAAGAAAGAGTAAAAAAGTTATAATTCTAAAATTAGTGTTTAAATAAAAAAAAACAAACAAAAAACTGTGTTAATGACAAACTCAGGAATGAAAGCAAAAGAACAAGGTTGTAATAGAAAGCAAGAAGAAAGGAATAACTGTTAACTGTAAGGAGACAAGATGAATGATTGTCAACAAAAGAGACATAAAAAAAATTAAATTCTTGCCTTCTTACTTATTTACTAATAATCCATATGAAATTTTCAGGCATTCCTGTTTGAAATGTGTTTCTTTCTTTCACTGAATTCAAACAACATCTCTGATATGTCTTTTCTTTCTTTCCTCATGATCAAAATGAAACAGTCCATTATTTATGAGGTATTGGCAGGGCATTTCTTTCTAGCTTTCTTCTGAAATCAAGTAACACTTCTATCTTTTCACGTAATCAAAACAGAATAGTCCATTATTTGTGAGTTATTGGCAGGATGTAATGTATATGTGTATGTAATGGATGAATGTATATATATATATGTATTTAAAGACATTTATATTATGTTTAACGTTCTTTTTATAGATACAAGTATTTAAGCAAATGCTCTGTTTTATAATATCTATAAAAAGAACGTTAAACATAATATAAATGTCTTTAAATAAATTGTCGGACTATGTCCAATTCTAAAATATATATATGTATGTAATGTATATATGTATATATGAATGACTGAATGAATGATCACTCCCTCATTTCCTCAATCATATCCAATTATGCCTGTTTACTAGGGAGGAGGCTAGCCAATCCCTGTTACTGACGCCTGCTCAGGCAGATGTGTGTTTGTTCAACATCCACAGAGCCCACCTGTGGTTTATACTACGACTATGCTGAATAAACCTTAGTTACGGTTTCTGGGAGAGAATGTATTATCTGGCATGATCAACAGTACACTCAAACCCTCAATCATGATGACTTGTGAGTTCATGCTAGCACAACCATCGACAGAAGTCCCAAATAGTTCTGTTCACCTAATTTTGCTGACAAGTCCCGGGTCAACTTGTATGATTTTTCAGGCACTTTCCAAAGGTGTCGCAAGCTGGGATTATAATCTCAAGAATTCACCTTTCTGACAAATTGTCCACGGTGAAATTCAAACTCGGGTCACATGGTCAGAAAATGAACATTCCAACCATTCAGACATGTGCCCATATACGCACATGCTAACTAAAGAACTAAGGAAGGGGCAAGCAGAATTATAATAAGATTTTTATTTCTCTAAGTTTGAACGTATTTATATATCCTCAGTGCTATATGAGGGTGAATCAATAAGTCTGTTGTCCGAGACATGCGTGTGTTATTTCTCATTTATTTTGTTTAAACATTATTTTTGATGGATACTCATATTTGAGTAGAAGCTCTGTTTTTTTTAATTAAACAGTATTTTTTATCCAACTACATCTCCTGACCTGAATATTTGAGAAATCTTGTCAGAAAAATATGTGTCCTCTAGCAGGATTCGAACCTTCATCCCCTATGGGGAACCATCATTGGATCTGACATGCCTAACTGCTCAGCCATGTAGGACTTTCGGTCAAACAAAGCCTGAATAGTGCTTTTTGAAAAGTTTCATATCCTAATGTAAACAAAGACAAATTATTTTAGGAGATGGATTAAATCTGGCATTTTTTCTATTTTTAATTTACCCTGTTTAAACATTATTTTTTATGGATACACATATTCAATTAGATGTTTTGAGAATCAGAAGAGTGTTCAAAAGCTCTATTCAGACTTCGACCGTCAGTCCTATGTGGCCATGTGGTTAGGCATGTCGGGTCCAATGACGGTTCTCCATAGGGGATACAGGTTCAAGTCCTGCTGGAGGACTCACATTTTTCTGACAAGATTTCTCGAATACTCAGACTTGTAGATGATGTTGGATAAAAAATACTGTTTAATTAAAAAACATAGCTTCTACTCAAATATCGATCAAAAATAACATTTAAACAAAATAAATTAAAAATAACATTGTCAGATTTCATCCATTTCCTAAATATATATATATATATATATATATATATATATATATATATATATATATGTGTGTGTGTAAACATTATTTTTAAATGGAGACTGATATTTAAGTAGATGTTGTCTTTATTTATTAAACAGTATATTGTGTTTTCTAACATAATTTCTCAAATATTCAGGCTGATAGATGGAAATAAATAAATACACTGTTTAATAAATAAATAAAAACAGAGCATCTACTCAAATGTGAAGTATCCTTTTAAAAATAAAGTTTAAACAAATAAATTAAAAATATGATGGATTTAATCCATTTTTCCTAAATATATATATATATATATATATATATATATATATATATATATATACACACACACACATTATGGCTGAATTACCTGTGCCTTGTTGCGTTTCACACTTTTTTTGGTAAGAAAATGATGATTGATTTTAAATCATTGTTATAATTTGTGGAGAAAAATGATGCATTTCAATATTACTCAATAATCTTGCTGATGTGACCTCCATCTTCTGGCTTTCTCCTTCTATATTTTGGATTGGAGTCATTCCCTTTTTCAAATTTAAATTTAATTTAAACCAAAAGGGAAAAAAATTTTCAGTGGGGTGTGTGCAAAAACATCTTGATCTGACCCCATTGATATGTATTTGATGCAATACTTGATTGAATGAATTGATGAGCAGATTTCAACATTTATATGACAGCTGAATTGTTGCAACAAATATGTATTGTGAGGCACTAACCACTGATTGGTGATTTCTTCCTCAACTTGACATCCATATTGTCTGATTTTGATCTTGCTGATGTGACCTCCATCTTCTGGCTTTCTTCTTCTCTATTTTGGATAGGAATCATTCACTTGTTCAAATATTTAAATTTCATTTAAATCAAAGGGAAAAAAATTCTCAGTTTAATCAAAATGAAATATACTTATCCAACTACCAAGGGTAATGTACTTTCAGAATATATAAGGTTATGGGTTCTATCTCCCAAACTCTAGGAGTTCGATAACAAACAGAAAGAGGCTACACTTATATATATATATATATATATATATATATATATATATATAAACACATACACAGAAATAGGTGAATTGTGATCAAATATAGATCGAAATCTGACAGAATTAAAGGATAAGGAACAAATAGGGAACATTTATAAATCTGACATGTTTTACTTTTATTAAAGCTTTATTAGAGAATGAAATATGGAGGAGAAAAAGAAAATTTTGCTATTTTTATTTTTTGTGTTTGTTTGTTTGTTTGTACATTGGTTAATCAGACCTTACATGCATCTATCTTGCCAAGCAGCCTTCGTATAATTCATGTGTATTATAATTCTAGTTTATCTATGTGGGATTCAGATGATAACATATATTCATTTGTATGTGTGTGAATATAGTAAGTATTTTTATCCATGTTAGGTGTTTGTCCACCGAAATAGATGTAGCATGGAAAAAAAAGAGAGTAAAATCCTAGTTAAATACATATAAATATGATGATGACCAGAGGACCTGTTGAAAGTACTTGCATATTTAAGGAAGACCTAATACAGTTCATAATTTTAAAAAACAAGGATCATAACCTTCATTGAGTAGTTAGTAGGTTAATGCATCTTTAAAATTTGGTTAGCGAAGTGATTTTGCCATTTTATATCATTGATTTTACTTTTTGTATGAATGATTCATTGTAATATATATATATATATATAATTAATAAAAGTAAAAAGTGTGTATGTGTGTGTAGCATAGAAAAAGAAAGTAAAATCCTATATGTAACACATGGTTTTGCTGGGGGCTAAGAAATCTCCCTGGAGGTTAAATATGACACATCTTGTCACTATGGAATCCTGTTGGTCAAATGGAAAAAGGAGGAGAGTTTGCATCCTTTCCTTTTTATACTGCTTCATACAATGCCACCTTGTTTGTGTTAAGAGAATTCCCTAGCAGTTAAAGAAGGGTAATACCACAGGTTCTTTTTTGGTGCATATAAAAAACAGGTCTCCTCTGATTTTTGTCATTGCCACTGACACTTCAAGGTTGAAACTGATACAAACTTTGAGCTTAACAGAAAACACTGCTTAGTATACATAATACAATGCAATTTTTAAAAGTAATGCTAAATTGTGCAGTTATATATATATATATAAGTTGATACCTATGTATAATTGTATACATGTATATATAGTTGATAATTATTACACAGAATTATTGAATGTCAAAGATAACCTTACTTATGTTTTTTAACTTTGACCTTTTTTTGTGACAGGATACTTTGATAGCCTCTGACTTCTTCAGTCAATAACATCTTAATCTGTAATCATAAGGTTTCTAATTCTGGTCAGCTGTTATGATGTCATTTGTCCTTCACAGTGAAGGATATGACCACAGCTGTTGTCATTCCACTTGGATAATTTTAGTTTGCTTATTTTGCATTGTTTCTTCATTCACATATTTTAATCATGTTGTCTTCCTCATCACAGAATATGAACACAGTTCTTTACAAAGAAAATCCAATTCTTAATTTTTGTATCTCAGAATTGCATTGTTTTTTTTTTTTTTTTTTTTTCTTGTTTTGTAGAAGTCACTTTATAAAGGGAGTATTTGATCTGATTCAGTCTTTCTTATCAAATCACTATTTATTGGTGTTTGATTTTTTTTTCTGTGTGTACACATGCATATGTGTAGTGCCTTGTTACATAGCAGTCTATATATGGTTTGGTTCTCAGGATTACTGGCAACTCTGTAAGAGCATGTTAAATAAGAGTAAGTCCTCCATTCCTCCTCTCCACATGCATTTTGAAATGTTATCTTCTTCTGCTGATAAAGCAGAATGCTTTGCTCATAAATTCTCTTCCAATTTTACTCTTGGCTCTTCTGGGGTGTCTTTGCCCGACTTTCCACTTACAACTGAGTTTCTGATGTCTGAAATACATATAACTCCATCTATGGTTTCTGCTATCATCTCTAAACTGGATTCACACAAAGCATACAGTCATGATGGTATCCCTGCAATAGTCTGAAAGAAATGTTCTCCTGAAATGGCTCCTGTTCCCTCTAACTTCTACAGTAAATGCCTTGCTGCTCCTTGTTTTCCTGCTTGTTGGAAATTCTCTTTTGTAATTTTTGTTTTTAGAACTCTGGCAAACCGTCTGATACTTCTAACTATTGGCCTATTAGCCTTCTACATCTTTTTGCCAAAGTCCTAGAGGTTCTAATCAACTCTGAATTGGTTAAGCCTCTCACCTTGTAGGGTCTTCTTCCAGACAAATAATATGGCTTTCATTTCTCTAAATCAATTGCTGATGTGTTAATAGTTATTGCTGAAAGAATCTGTTAAGCTTTAGATAACAATAGTGATGCTTGAGCTGTTGTTTTAGATATCTGAAGGGTGTTTGATAAGGTTTGGCATGTTAGTCTTCTTCACAAGTTGAAAGGTTATGGTATTTCTGGACAAATCTTTGATTATCTTCAGATCTACTTTGTTCTTAATTTTCATTGATGATTTTCCTGATGTCATCAGTTCTCGACTCTGTATCTATTTACTCCTGTCTTAATAGTATGTTGGATTGGTTCGATAACGTCAGATTGGCATCTGATCTCAAAGATGACCTACAATCTTTTGTTAACTGGTGAAAGAAATGCCATGTTAATTTTAATAAAAAAAAATTATTTTAATCAATTCACTCCAAGTAAGGCTACAGTTCCACTAAGGTACAAGGGGCTACTTGGAGCGAAAGGAAACAAGACTTTAGAAGGGACTGGAATCCTAAGCAGGCAACAAGGGATAAACTTCTACTCCTGTTCAAAAGACCTGTTATGAGTTTGAACTATATAATTAGCAAACCTCTCTACTCCTACTGCCTGTTAATCATCTGAGAGAACCTTTTTTGCCTTCCGTCAGCTTGACAGATGCTAACCTCCTGGAGAGTGAATCCTTGTAACTTCTTTGGCAAACATTTTCCACTGACATGAAGTTAATGAATTACTAGGTCTGCTTCTAGGAAAGTTGGTTCACTGTGTTGTCCTAGATAATTTTCTTGTCAGAGTCTATCTTGCACCTTTATAATTCATGCCGTGAGTATTGCTGTCAAATCTGGACTGCTGCTTCTGCTATGTATTTAGAGATTCAGGATAAAATACAAAAAAAGAATCTGCAATATTATTGGTGCTAACCTGGTCTCTGGGCTTCAGTCTCTTTTCTGCCACTATAAAGTAGCTTCCCTGTGCCTCCTTAATAAATACTGCAATGACTAGTTGTAACTGTAAGTTCTTTGCTAACAGTTTCTCTTCTCATTGTAGATCTCTCTTCCAGTTTTTTGCTTTCTAGCCAACTTTGATCTTCAAAAATTTAAATGCAATATCAACTGTTATCTTCTGTCGTCTTAATTCCTGTTCTTTTATTGTTCTCTCTCCTTAATAATATTTTCTTTTTCTCATATTCTTTTACTCACCTCTTGTGTCTTAGTGTCTTTATTGCTTTGCTTGCGGTGAAATGATTAAAAGAATGATTTCTTATGATCTACAGGTGATCTTGAGAATTTTTTTGTAAATTATTATTACATTTTGCTATTGCCTACCACTGACTTGACCATGCCTAGGGCAGGGAAACATTTTTTCCTATGTTCATATTGGTTCAAGGGCATAATTGGATATTTACTAAGCTTATTTTCATCTGGAAATTGATCCACGAGATCAGTTTGTTAAATATTGCTCTAAAAGACATGCCTTTATAACAATAGAAAGCTATAGTCAAAATGCTTATTCTCCCATTTGTATTTCCCCCATTATGGGTATTATTATATATGTGATATAATAACACCGTATTTCACAGACAGAGCAAAATAGCTGAAAGATAAAAGAATGTAAAACATGCTTTGTTCTCAGAGACTTTATATCACTAAGGCATACACAAAACTATATATACACATGTCCCACACAGAGAATAATATATCATATATATCTACACAGCAAAGTGTAAGGAGAATCAAAAGGAAGGGTCGTACCTATAATATGGAGATAATCCTGTATCTGGAAAAGCCATGTTTAGGACTCCAGATTCAAATGGGCTGGATTCATCTGTGTCCCAGGCAAGGACATTCCATGAACAGGAAACAGTGAGTCTTAGGTTTTCTCAAACTGAAGATTGCTAGATGGAGTTTCATTCTATATCTGGGAAAGATATATTCCCAAAGGGAAACTGCACCATGGATTTGTAAGCTGCTTGTGTGGCATGATGCAGAGTCCTGTTTACGGACATAGGGGTTTCTAGCAGCCACCCTCTTGACCTAGGGCAGCACTACCTCCTCAAGGCACTTGATGTAGTCCTCTGTGTTGAGTTTGAGGCCCTGTGAAAGTTGGATTGAGGCATAATGTTACCATCACTAGTGATCACTACAAACACTTTCGTAATCACCATTAGACTTATCCAAATCTTTCTGAATTCTCTGGACTATCCTCAGATTGACACCCAAACACTCTGAAATGTTTGTATTGGAGCTTCCAGCACTAATGCCAAGCAGTACAGCATGACGTTTCCAATTTTCTGGCAGTGAATTGTATCATCATGCTCTTTTTCTCACAGATAATGCCCAACTGACCCTATTATACAAGGTGCATGTGTGAAATTATCGCAGCCTCTACATAGGATTTAACTATTTAAACACTGAAACCAATGTATTTGAAATCTAGTATAAATTATACAGTATTATCAACATAATGTGTTATTTGCATTAGTGCTAGTATATTTACAAGAATTTCTGTATAAACTTGTTACATACAGGTGGTGCAAAAGTAGGTATACAGTAATGGAAAACAAAATGTGTGCACAAAATATATTGTATTGATTATACAAATATATCAATCCCTCAAATGTTCACACTGTTTGCCCCCATTATTATTTATTAGAAAATAAAAATGATAATGTATTATAATAAGAAAATATGAAAATAAAGATATTAAAAATGATTTTAATGAAATAAATGAGGTCTAGTATTAAATGAATTGTATAACCATTATTATAATACTGGTAATAACTTTTCATCTTGAAAAAATCTTTTTTACAGTAAGGTTCATCCTGTACAAGGCCTGGGGGCCACTTGAGGTAGAGTGTTACGTTATGGGGTAGTTTATATGGATAGGAGGGAAAGATAACGATATGCTCTAGATTTGGACAGGTTGTAGTGACTGGAGAGTCTGTTCCTCGTGGAAGTGGTTTGTGGGAAGAAGCCGTTTGAGTGGAACTTACTTTTTGACAATAGAATACAGAGGGAATTGTGGGTGTTTTACTATGTAAGTGACATGGTGGGTCCTAACCGTGAATGTTAGACTGGCAGAACCAAGGAACTTTTGCTTCCCCATGTCCATAATGCCTGAATGGTTAGAAAGGATTGTGATCATGAGACCTGCGTTCAAACCTCACTGTGATTGAATTGCCAATTTAACTTCTTGATAGTATCGACCTGGAGAGATCTTCCCCGCATGCAGCACTATTGGTAAATGCCTGAAAAGATCATCCTATGGTTTGATCCAAGTCTTGTGAGTGAAATTGATTAGGCAAAATTGTTCCAAAGGCATTAATGGTTGTGCTTGCATGAAATCACAAGTCATCGTGATAGAGGGTTTTGTTCAACTGCTGATCACACCAAATTAAGCACTCTCTCCCAGAAACGGTAACTAAGCTTCCAATACTAACTCTTTATTTCATAGATATATATATACATATATACACACACACAATATAGGTTGTTCATATGTGCATGTATGTGAATTAGAATTTGTTCGTAGTTCAATTTTTGACTGAAGAGTGCAAATTACATGCAATTAGGTTTATAATAAGGGAGATATATTCAAAAAATAAAATACACTTTTCGGAAACTTTAATTGGGGATAATTAGCTGACTTTAATGACGTTAATTTAATCGGATTTGAAACAAATGTTACATATTTTTTGTTTAAAGTATACCAGGAAAACATTTTTAATATATTGGTGTTTTTATGAGTTGTTGACAGCTATAAAAATAAACTTATGTTTGGGAATTTTTTTTATAATGGGGACAGATATGTAACAATTACATGACAAAATTAGCATGAACACCTTTTTTATATAATTTTTTTAACTACCCAGTTAAGAAAACATTCTTAAGCAATATAGTATTTTATTGAATTTTAAGTACTTTGGTTTTATTGTCTGACTGAAGACACTTATTGAGGAAACACTAGGAAATTATGAAATTTTAAATTTATTATAGTTACCACTCTTATTTTCTAATAATGTCATGTTTGGACATCTGTATTTACAAAAATCGACACATTTACACACACATAAAATAAATTCGAAATACTTTTTATAATATTGGGGGTTGTTGAATTGTAGTGATCTTTTCCATTTATGCTTAGCAAATACAGTCTTAATTTAATAACAATATTACTTAACCACTATGAATTAATATAGAATTTTAAAAGATTTAAAAGTTCATAAATTATTTTAATTAAAATTTTTAAAAAATGAAAACATCTGTTGTAAAAATTCATTATTCTTCAAATTTTTTTCTTAAGATAATAGTGTGCGTGGCTTCTCTAATGAAATAATTTCTTAGTTTTATTGCATTTTTTATTTTTTGGGCTGGGGAGAGGGTCAATCATGTAAAAAAAAAAACAAATTAATAAAGATTTTCTAAAAAAAGGATTATTTAAAAAATAATCCGACGATTATCTGATTTTTGCAACAGTTTCCAAATCTGCATGTTTTGCCCTGTAAAAAGACGCTAAAATTTCCCATAGTAATTTATACTCATCTGTTGATGCAAAAAGTCAAAATTTTTAACGAGTTTATATTATTTATAAGAAATTAGAAATTCTTTTTTGTTTATATTAGTTACTAGCAGTCATACCCAGCTGGTTGATCAGAAAAAGCGTTCAATTAGAATGGAGCAAAAACAGCATCATGTTTAGATGTAACAGAGTCAATCTTCTTCAATTATTTTAAAGTACTTTCATTAAAAAACATTTTAAATTAATGCAGTTACTGATATAACAGTAGTAGTCTGTATTTATTCAATTGAAGTTAGCCAAGGATGTGAAGGGGTAAAACAGGCAACGTAAAGACCCACTTCAGGCCACAATTATTTTGGAGTTTTTGACACTCAATTTGTCAGTGTGCTACCAGAGATGTAAAAAAAGGATACATTTATAAAGCAATTGTTAAGTTTGATGAAAATTGGTTGAAACGTCAATGAAAAATAAGAAAGAAACCAGTAAAAATTGCTATTTTTTGCTATTTAATTGGGTTTTCACTATATGAGTAGACTCAGTTATCAAGTTAAATGACTGTTAAACAATCAACTTATTGTTGGCTATAATTGAATGAAGTTTGTGTTAGATTGCTTGAAAATTGAGGGAGTTTTTAGTTTAAAGTTTGTGTTGAAATCGATTTTTTGTTTTTTGCTAAATGCAGTGGTGTAGAAATAAAAATGAGGTATTGTTGAGCTTGTTCTGATTTAAGTAACCTACATACTGAGTTTGAATGAAATTGAAGGAAAAAAGTTGAATTTTATCAATTTTTGATCGGCTTTATCGATTATTGATTTCTAAAAAATTATCAATTGTTTTTTACACTAAGAGCCTATCTCTTATATTGTACAATGTATGTGCCAAGTTTGGTCAAAATCAGTTGGATGGATCTCGATTGAAAAGGTATCACACAAACAGACATCGTCCAATTTATATATATAGATAAGGATGAGTCCTCTGAGAATTTAAATCATCAATTTGTTTTGGTCAAATAGGACCACCAATTATAGAAAATCTGCTCTGAATCAGAAATGCAATGAACTAAGACATTATTTAATTAGAAAAACTTTTAATTGCTTTTATGAATAAAATATATTTTGGGTACTATTGTTGTATGAAAAAAGTTCTTTTCAATGAATAATGAATTTTTACAAGATTTGTTTTTTTTTTGTAAATTTTAATTAGTATAATTTATATACTTCTAAATCTTTTAAAATTCTGTATTAATTTGTAGGGTCAAGTAATATTGTTATTAAAAAAATATATTTACTAATCATAAATGAAAAAGTTTACTACAATTCAGTGACCCCAGTACTTTAAAAAGAATTTTGAATATTTTTATGTGTGCATAAATGTACCCAGTTTTTTGCAAATACACAACATTATCAGAAAATAAGAGCTATAGTAAATTTAAAATTCATTGGTCATTTTCTAGCATTCCCTAAACATGTCTTAACAAGTAAGACTATAAAGTGGATTTACCTAAAATTCAATAAACTATATTAAAAAAGACATTCACATTATCTTGGTCAAGTGATATTTACAGTTATGTGACCTTTACTTAAAAATGACAAACATTAAGTGACTGATAAATCTATCAACACCTCATAAAAAAAAAACCTACCTCTGGGTTAAAAATGTTTTGCTGCGATATTTTAAACTAAAAGTAATATTTGTTTTAATTCAGATTAAACTTTAAATCATTTAATCTTCTTCAAATAAAGTTTCAAAAAAGTATATTTTATTTTTGAAAGATTTTTTTTTTTAATAAAGATAATTATGTTGTTTCCAGATTTGTCAATATGGACGATTTTATAGATTTTACTGATAATCAGAGAAAAAAAAAATCATTCCAATCAATTTTTATTCGGTTTGAAATACACCAAATTATTTTGCTTATTGGAAATATTAAATGTGATCTATTAGCTTGGAATTATAACTAAAATAAAAGTTTCAAGAAAGATTTTTAATTTTTAAAATGAATTTCAAACCTTAGGTATCACATTTTTGTGAGGTACACACACACACACACACACACACACACACACACACACACACACACACACACACACACACACACACACACATATATATATATATATATATATATATATATATATATATATTTTAAATAAATAAATATGGATACAAGCAAACATACATGTGTGCAATCATGTGTATATATAAATTTGCAAATATTTAATTTAATTTTTGGTGTTAACAAAACAGTGCTCAATGTGGTAATACAGAGCTATAAAGTATATATTAATAAATATACATATTACCTTATATCAAATGTACCAGTCGGAGTTTTAAGTTCAATGCAATCTTCAAGTACTTGGAATGGTAACAAATAATTCATCACCATTATAAGTACCTGGAGATTGTACTGAACATAAAACTCCATGTCATACATTCGACATAAGGTAATATGTATATTTATTAATATACATTATATATATATATATATATATATATATATATATATATATATATATATATAAGTAGAGTAGATAAGTTGGTCAATAAAACAAAGTCAAATGAAAGCGTACTGATGAAATCAGTATGAAAAACATTTATTGATATTAACCAGGTGATAAAAATGAAGCACAGAGATTGAGGTACCAATATATATATATATATATATATATATATATATTTATGTTTCATTAAGGATGACAAGGCACTGTGATTAGGCTTTTTAATAAATTTTTCTCGAGTTCGTATAATACATACAGAAAAATCTACACTTTCAGTTAAAAAATAAAAATTCTCTTTCTAGGACTCTATTCAGTTTTCATCTGTGCTGCATCATCCCCTTAATAATCTTTACATAAACTTTTAAATCTATTTTCCTGATGAAACTTCATTCCTTTTTAATATACACTCTCTTCCTTTTTTCCCAGCGTACAACCCCTTGGAGGTCTAGTTCTCACTCCCACTCTATCTGGGATCAGTGGGTCAGCTTAAAATAGCAGAACTTAAGGGTATCACATGCTCCACATTCCTAACTTAAGAATGTCCCCTCTCTGGATGGGTTTGGTTGTGGTGGGACGAGTAGGCAAAGGAAAAGATTGAAGAGGAGTAGGTCAGTGGTTGGTACATGTGTGGGTTTGGGAAATTGTTTGTGTGTGTTTTCAGCAAGGTTATCTACTGTTTTCCGGTTTAGAACGGCTTCTTTCCAAATCATGTGTAACACTATTTATTTTGTATTACCCTCTTTTAACATAAGATAAATAAATAAAAAAAATATGATGTATTTGTTTAACAATCATGATTTGAATGGATCCATTTTTCTGGCACTTCTTGTTCTATGAGCCACGTAAAGTCAACTCAAAATTAGTGTTTTTTTAATTTTTATCAATTCACTCTAAGCAAAGCGATAATGCCACTAAGATTCAAGGGGCTACTGGGAATGAAAAAGGATGAGAAGAAAGGAAATCAAAAACCCAAAACCTAAACAGGAAACATGGGATAAAGCTCTACTTCCGTTCTTAGGGAAGAGTGTGAACTGGACGATAGATGAATCGATTTTTACTAAAGTATTTAAGGAGGTACTTTCACTTGATTCTTCTCTTCTTTCTTATTCAGTTTATAACAAGATCAAAACCTCAACATATTAAAGGGAGAGCTGATTTCTAATCCCCTTATGTAAGACTTGTATCCCTAAACCATTTATTATCTCAAAAAAAATTCTTACAATCTAAAAGTATTTTCTGGCTTTAAATAACCTCAAAAGGTTGATAAGCCTTAAAAAAAAAAGCAATCAATCAATAAACTAATCAGTATAATAAAAAAGTTCCGTTTTTAATAAAAATTTCTCCTCAACAGCAAAATAATTTTTTGATAATTACATTTTCCTGCACATGTGCTTGTACACCGAGTTGTCAGGTGTAACCATTTATATGATTGTTTCAGGTGCATTTGGGGTTCCATTTCCATAGATGGTGAAGTTGGAAAGGATTTTATGAGGCGGAGGGAACTAACTGACCCCTTTTTTCTTATCTAGTTAAGTCAAGTCAGCTAGCCAGCCACAGACATGTCACATTGTGAAATTTTAGAGAGTAACAGACTACTGCAAAACTGAGCCCATTCCTCAAGTCCCATGTCAAGGGGTCGGCTCCTTTCTCCTTTTCCTCTTTATTGCCCATATTTCTCCCACCCCACAAACTCTTCAGGATATTTTTTATTTTTTTTTAAGGCAAAGGGGACAAGTTTGAGCTATGTTGGGACATTTGAGAAAGAGAGAAAATTCAAGATTCCTTCACTTAGGAAAAACAGCATTGTGAATGTATTCCGGTTTCACTCAATGTAGGGATCTTGGATCTACCTTTTTTGCTTTCTTTTTTCTTTTTTGTGCTAAGACTGGAAACAGTAGAAGAAATGATGTGGATGGGGGAGGAAGGAAGCTCCAATGAAAATTGCAGACTGTCTGAAACTTATTCATATTGTAGTGGTGGTGTAGGAAGAAGAGAAGGAGGAGAAATTATAAGAAAGAAATGAAGCTTTTATTTATTTATTTATTTTTTTCCTTTTGCCTACATAACCCTTCTTCATGGCTTCATCTCTGCCCAACCCTACATAATTCGTTTCTTTGCTCCTCCCCAATTCTTTTCTACATACTTAGTGAATGAAAGTGGTTTCTCATGGGTTACATGGTATTAATTGGGAAAGGTAAACTGAAGGGGGCTCAATGGACTACTGCTGGTGATGATGGTGGCAACAGACTGAGGGTATAAGTAGTAGTAGTAGTAGTAGTAGTAATTTTTTCATAATGGGGTGGGTGTCATCTCTACTAACACTGCACCCCTCAAACAACACATCCTCTTTTTTCTGCTTATTTTGTATTATTTTTAATTTATTTTTTTTTTCATTCTTCACTTTCCATTTTTTTATTTGTCTCTCCTATTTTTTTTTTTTTTTTAAATTTCTCTATAAAAAAAAGTGTTTCCCCCCCCTTTTTTTTTCTTGGATATTTTATTCAAAAGAAAATTTAAAACCTTTTTGTTTCATTTTTTTCTTTTGTGAATCTTTTTGTCCTTTTTGCATTATTTATTTTGCATTTCTGTGGTTTTCTATTTTCTCCCCCCCCCCGTCACTCTTCTCCCGTATTCCTTTTATTTCTCCTTTCCTTTTCCACTTTCTACTTTTCCTCTTTCATTCATTTTCCTATTTTCTTCTCCCCCTCCACCCTCCCTTCATTTCCTCTCATCTTTCTGACCACAGCATGCCTGTAAATTGCCCGCCCTCTACTTCCCGCCTCTCTGTCTGTAAACTCCTTCAATGAAAGCAGTTCCCACTAGATTATAAGGTACTGTGTTAACAGTATGGAAGGGGGCGGTGTAGAGTAAAAAGAAAAAAAAATTGTTGAGAATGTTTTAAAGTCTGCTCTGCTTGGGAGTGTAAGATAGCTGAAAGGGGATTTTAAGAATGTCCACTATTGGAGTTAAGATAAAAAACATTGATGAACGAATTTAGGTTAACATAATGTACTGAGAAAATAGATTTACTTTGAGGAAATTAAAATACGCCTATAAAACAGGTTACTCGTCTATTTATGCCAGTGCTCGTGTCTCTTACTGGCGGGCTCATTGCCAAAGGTGTGAGCCTGTCACCCTCCACTGAAAATGATGTGAACTAATTTTAGTGTAGAAAGTTCTTACTCAATCACCCACCACTGACTTACAGGTCTCTCTCCATCCCAACCCCACACACTGAAACACTCTGGCAAAGGGACTAATCGTTGGTAGGTAGACACAAACTTGTTAAACCTTAAAACTTGTACATGAGTCTATAAATCTGTAGTCTCATGAAGAACATTTATTTTTCAGGTTTACAGCCACTTCATGTTAAAACACTGGTTCCCCACCTCCATATGATCTCCAAAGTTAAGCAATGTTGAACCTGGTCAGTACTTAGATGGGTGACTGCTTGGGAATACTAAGTTGAGTAAGCTTGGAAGTGCAGTTGGTGTAATGGATAATGGCTTGGAATTGTTAATTGGAGAGCCAAGTTCTAATTCCTGTTGGTTCATTATATTCACTTGCAAATACCCTCTGGAAAGGTACGAATCCATCTCTTCTCCCCCAGCAATGGGTTAATTAGTAAGATTTGTATCAGTAAAACCATTATTATCTCCAAAAAATAAAATGAAATAAAATCATGTACAAAATATTTAGATTTCAGCATTAAATAACACATAGAGGTTGATATGTGACTAAATGAAAAAAAAACAATAATTTATTTTTCAACATCATCTATTTCTTTCTCAGTGCTGTTTGGACCCAATGATTCCTCTACATAGTTCAAACATTATGCAGTAAAACTTTCATATCAAATAGGGTTGCTAACTGTCCCACAAAATGCAGATTTCACCCAGTGGTGGGGTTCAGTGGGTTGGCACAGGTTTGTGTATACCTGTTCTTGGATTTTTATGAGCTCAGTGAACCCGTTGCTAGCTGCAACCCCCAAAAAACAAACTGCTAATTTTAGATTGCCTACAAATTGTAGTCACATAATCAGTTTGGGGCTTTAAATTCAGGTGATTGAATAACGCTTAATACAAATTTCATGAATTGCTGAACTTTCTAGAGCCAGATACTTGGAATATTCAAGAAATAGTTATTCCCTGGAAAGCTGCAGAAGAAAAGTTGAATGGCTTCAGTAAAATTTTTCATCACATTTCCATTAATGATTTTCATGACTATGTGGAAAATGATCATGAATAAAAGATTTTAAAGCATTTCTTTTAATTATTTTTCCTTTCAAAATGATAACATGCAATGTAATGCTTATTAATTTTGGTATTTTTAAATAAGTGCAAGAAAAATTTGCTTTATTCCTAAGTAATCAAGTCATGACAAAAGTATACAGGTGTAGGCTTTAAGAAAGCTTTATACAACTGAGAATACAAGGTTCACGTATAGTGTCCTTTTGTAGTCCCAGTAAACAGAAATAGCTTCCTCAAAGAGGAGAGTAACAAAACAAGGAGAGACCTCTCTTGATTACTCATAACAATATCTATATAGTAAAGTACAGACTATGGAAAAATGAGGGAACCTGTTGCTATTGAGACCTGTTGTTGAGAGAACCTGTTCTTAAAACTTTTGTATCCCACCACTAATTTGACCTGCATCTTGATGCTGAAGGAAATGTTTACTTAATTTTTTACAGGATGCTTAATAAATATGAATGTATTTCTGTTTCACTGTAAAATTCTAACTGAACTGTTAGTTTGTAATACCCATATAGAATTCTTGAATGATAATCCCTTAAAAATACCAAACTGATTTAATCCAGATTCGTGAGTCTGCGAAACTTGTCCTAAGAGTCAGCAGCCCCAGATTGGGGCACCACTTCCTGGATATTCATTTTAAGGAAGTGTCATGAAAATTCTGCCAATAAACTGTGTTAGGCTATGAGTTTACTGATCTACACTCCTTTATACATTGATACATTAAAGTCTATAAGTATATGTGAAGTAACCTTCATTAGTTATCACAAATACCATGTTACAGACATTGTAGCAAACCAGCCTCATTCCGTTTGTATTCCATTTGTGAGATGAAAGTTCCACCTGAGCAGTTTATTCCCTTGAATTGCTGCTTTGTGAACCCAACAACCAAAAGAATATTTTTTTTTGATCACTACAATCATAACCTGTTCAAGTTTAGGGTTGACCGTTATCTTCATATATCCCGACATATCCACATAAACTGTGCCTCTTACTCTGTAACCCACTACCTTGAGTGACTCTCAGACCTTGTACAGGGTGAAAGATCAAGATTCTGTAGGTTCCTGGGCTACACTTACCGTGAGGCTGCCAGTAATGTTTTTAAATTGGAAAAAAAAGAAATTAACAAAAATTCAATTTATTTTTACAATTAAAATCCAAACATTTGCTTTGCGTAAATTCTTGGAAGAAAATTTCTCCCAAACATCTATCACTTCTTGAGAACATTGTTTTCAATTGCCATGATCAGGACAGCAGGTATACTGAGTTGTTTGTTCTTGTGCTGTTGTCAATATGTATACAATAAATAGTTGCACTACTTAGTATTACCCTAAGGCCATAAAATGTCTATTCAGATTTTAATTGCAAGAAGACAGAATGCATGGATGTTAGCAAACGTTAGAGCCTAGCATGCAAATTACAAATTGAAGATACCAAAATCAAACAAGTGCAATTTAAATATCTGTAGTATTTTAAAATAGAACGGAAAGTGCGACACTGAAATACAAAGGCACATTGCGATAGTGGAAAATGCCTTCAAAAAGCTAAGTAAACTATTAATAAGCAGAAAGATTTTGTTAGAAACAAAGAAAAGCATAATGAACTGTTATGTAGTATCAGTCCTCCTATATGGCAGTGAATACTGGACAATCTCGTCAAAGATGAAGAAGAGACTTGAAGCAACAGAAATGTGGTTCTATATAAGGATGCTGAGACGAAACATGTGAGCAACAACAAAGTTTTAGAGGCAATGGAAGAAAAATGGACACATACTTAACATTAAGATTTACAAGGGGTGGGAAGTTGTGGAGAACTAGGATCTTCCTGAAGAGATGTCACATAGAAGATGTTGAAGTCACAAGTCCTATATACATTGTACAGTGTTTCTTTTTGCTGTTGTATGCTGACTAGGAATAATTGAAATCTTTTTTGTTTTGATTAATAGATAATTATAACTACATATACATTCACAGACGAAAAAACATATCTGGAGGCTCTTCAGCTGGTGGAGGCCACTGGGAAGATGATGTAATTTAGTACTCTGTGTGTGTGTGTGTGTGTGTTTGTGATGAATAATGTTTATTTTAGTGCAGGTGGTAGATTGAAATATCAACCCAAAGCTTATTTAATTTTGAAATCTGTTTTTTTTTGTTATTATACCTGAGTCTGTAGGTAAACAGTCAGTTCTATATATGAGGCAGTAGGTAAATAAGGCAATAGGTGTATATTGGTTGGTTCTGTACCCGAGGCAATAGGTAAACAAAGGTAGTTTTTGTACTTGAGGCAATGGGTAAACATTGGTCAGTTTGGTACTCTAGAAAATAGGCAAACATTGGCTCTGCAAGCTTTCACCTGGAAGGTGGCTTTCTTTTTGGGGGATTTCTTATTTCTCAGCATGGGATGTGGTTAATGTACTCGAGTCCCTTCTGATAGGGAAGTTTTATGAAGAAACATTTTTCACATATATTCTATCAATCCACTCTGAATTTGTTGTTTGTTTTAAATTCTATGTAAATTATCACCGTAATATCCTTTTTTTAATTTTGCTTATTGCAATATGTTTGTGTGCCCAATACACCTGTTTATTCAATTATTCTGGATATGCATCATTGGCATTAATAGTGAAAACAGATTTTTAATTAGTAGGAAAAGTCATATCATTTTTTAACCAAGAAGAGCAACTGTTTTGTTTCTGTAAGACTAGGAAGACTAAAGCAATCCAATATCTTTGTTTAGTCTACTATCCTTATTGAAGGAATTATTAACCTTGGTAGTTGCAGAATGTTTCAAAAGATTTGATATCATTTGAGATGTAAATATCTGAGTAACTATATAATCTAGGCAAATGAAACTAAACAGGCTTATTGTAGAGTAAAATAAGATTTATTTGTCAAAAATTTGAATGCAAAATTCAAAGGTATGTTGATTTCATAAATGATTTCACAAATTTTCAATGTATATACTGCCTGTGACACGGCACACATCAGACAATTTTTCTGCAGTTTGGGAATGGAACTCAAGCATAAACATGATATACCTTTATATTTCATAACACAGTTTATACATATAGCCTACAAGGTTGTTTCATATAAATAGCATATAACTCAAAAGTAGTTTTATGTAATATTTTAATAAATGTTGTGTACATAAAGATACAGGTAATGACGCTAGTCATGTAATGCTCACACTGATTTTTAAGTGGCGAAATTAAGAATTCACGTAAAAATAAGTCTGTATACTTTCTGTAGAGATACAAAAAACATACTTACAAAAAATATATAAATGCAAGACTTTTTGACAGTTTGAATAATATCTTTACTGAGCACAAAATACCCGGTAAGTAATCCACAAATGAAAGTGTTGCTGTGACGATCACTACCAAAAAACTGGCACCAATGTAGGCTAAGTAGTTGGGCTGGGGAACCCCCACCCAGAGTAGATGAGGTCACTTACAACAGCTGCACATCACCTAGGAACCTTTTAAGTGCTTTCTGGAATTTTCCATTTCTGGCAAGCACCTGAAAAACGTTTGGATTTTGGAGGTTTTCAGATTTTGGAATTTTGTTCTTTCTTTTTTAAAAAAAAAAAAATGGTACACATCAAAATAATACCTATATGTGTGTATATCTTAGATATTTTATTAAAAGTTAAACAAAGTCTCAATGGTTTGCTATATGTTCAATGTTAAAAGGAAAACAAGCCGATACTTGGCTCAGTATAGCATATTAAAAAAAAAGCCATAAAGAAAAAACATATATCAAAATGTTAATATTTCATCTTTTTTACTTCCTGCTATCTCAGATTTGATCAGCAGATAAAAGCTGTTAATGAATTATTTTGACAAATGTGAGAAAAGCTGAAGCAAAAATTGGTCAAGAGAAAAATATCAAGTGGACTCTTTATCTGACTTTACCAATTGAATTTGTTATGTTCTTTTCTTTTTTTTCTTCAACTAGAAAATTTACTTCTCAATTACATAAACATTATTATTAATATGCGATCTATAACCCCCTACCATTTCTGTGAGTACTTAAACTTTGACCTTTCTCACACTCAGTACACTCATTGAAGGTAGAATTCATATTTGACTAAATTTTAAAATGATAATAGGAAAATGCTCAGCTGAATTTTCTGGGTCTAACTGAACAACTGACAAAATTAATTGTAGGCATATTTGTGGAAGGCCCCAAGTTTGAGTGGGCGGTCTTCATAAGCCACTAGTCATGAGTTCAGTTCTCACTAGGTACTATTTTTTTCTCCAGATTTATTTTAGCACAAATAATTTCCTGTATCATTTGAGTAGGGAAAAAATTAATTAACTTTTAATTCCATTTTTTTTTTTTTTTTTAATAATTATTTTTAAGAATATCTTCCTTCTAAGATCAGTGGTTAAAAAAGGTTTGATACCTGTGAATCCTTGAAAAGATTATCCTTCTTCAAACCTTGTGGACTGGTGCTACAGAATCACAAACAAAGACCTGTACCCAATAACAGAAACCACATCACTTGAGGGCAACCAACAGCAGCAACAACTAAAATGGATAACACATGTAACCCAAAGAAAATAATGACATAAACAAGATGTTTCACACTACTCCAAACAAAAGATTAGGGAGGAAATGGCTATTGATATTAGAAAGAGTAATAACAGCTACTGAATTTATAAGAACCTATTTTCCTGAAAAAATTGTTTTAATACATTGGCCATGACACAACCAATTGGATGGTCATGGTGGTATATCTGCAAGGCCCACATTGACCCTCTGGTGGACGGTTTTTCAATTTCTTTTCTAGTAGGATTATTGGAAGGAGGATGCTATGATTGATTGCATATGAGATCATGGTACACCAGAACCACATTTTTTCCATTTGTTTCATTTTTCTTTTGGAATTTCTACTGTTATTGTTTCAGTCTTTTTTTTATTTTTTACATATACAGAACTGTACCATGCATTTGTGTGAACCATGTGGGACTCTGGGTTGTAAAATGAATTCAGGTACTGAACAACACACTGGAGGGTTATGGGTAATAAATACTACCTATGATATACATGCCTCATATATGAAACAATGTTAAAACAAAGTCACTTATACCAAAATTAATTAAGATATAGTGTTGGGATGTTGGGACACCAAGGGAAATGAGGCTTGAGAGCCAATGTGTTAAAAAAAACTCTTTTTTTTTTCTTGATATAATTTTTGTTTTATTCCTTCATTTAATTTCCTTACATTTAAATACTTACCCTTCTCTATTCTTTATTTCATTCACTTATTTGTTCTATCCATCTTTCTTTTCTCCATTGTTTCTTTCCCATCTACTTTATTTTGTTTTTCATTTTTCATTAATCTTTTCATTTTTCTTGCTTTGGATTTAACCTCTTTGAAATCATCTTAATTTTCCTTACTTTTTTTGTCTTTCATTCCTTCACACTTTTTCTATTTCTCTTGTCCCTTACTTCCTTTAATTTCCATATTCTTTATCTGTTTCCAATGATTCTTAATACTTACTTTGGTATGGTCAGAGTCAAACCTTTGTGGCCTCATTCCATGTAGATTCTAAGTCAAATAAATTGTAGTGAGAAAACGAATGCAGGTATAACAATAACTTTGGCTGGGTCATGTGGGACTTTGGGTTGTAAAATGGGCTCATATACTGAACAATACACTGGTGGGTCATGGGTAATAAATACTATTATATCTTTACTTCATATATGAAATCATGTTAAAACAAAGTCGCTTGTACGAAAATTAAGACATAGTGTTGGGATGCTGGGACAAGAGAAATGAGTCTTGGGAGCCAATGTGTTAAGGGAAAGATTTTATAAGATTTAACTGAAAGCAGTACTGGCTGCTCTGTCAGTGAATCACAAATGTTTCCTTGTAGGAAAACGGCTAATATTACCGTTACCTATTGTTTTACAAAACAAATATTAAAAAAAATTAATGAAACCTATCGCATTTTGAAATAGCCATCACTTGAAAGCCAACATTCTTTTAATCTCCAGAGCTATATTTCAGGATTGATTTGGAATTGACTTACTTCTCATTATTTGGCTAAGGTAGCCCAGCTTATTTGAAAAGTAACCCTCAAATTTACAATTAGAGAAATGTAAAATTTAGTAGCACTGCATCTCACAATATAAGAGCATCAGGCCTCAAAAAGTGTCAAACCCGGAAATAAATCCATGTAAACTTTTTTTTTGAGCATAGTTTAGATGCATTCTCAAAAAAAAAAAAAAAAAAAAAATTTTAAGCATTTTACTCCAAGTAAGGTAGGAGTGCTACTAGTATGCAGGGGGTTACAAAGAGTGAAAGTAAGGGAAAAAACTGGGAATAAGAGAGAAAGGATTTAGGAAAGGATTAAAAAGAACAATGGGGATCAAGGCCTAAGATGATGATGATTGACATTGCATTTAATTTTGTAGTTCTCAGGGAAGCAAGCAAGAAGAAGAGAGTTTCACTGTTGGGAAGTGCGAGAGAAGAAGCTGTTGGAGTAGAAGTGGCAGTTACATTTTTCAACAGTAAAAGGTAAAACTGAGATGCCAACCTAGTAGCAGGCTTAAATTCATGTAGTTGGGGCACCAGGGAAAATAGCTTTTCAGAGCAGTAGCCATAAAAATATTTGAGAAAGACTATGAATTTAAGTGCAGTACTAGATCAGCTGCAAGGTCTCAGACTTTTACTGTTGAAATGGCTAGATGTAATCATAAGTTCTAAGCTAACAGATTCTTCTCTTGCACCTTTTGTTTCTGGAACTCTCTTCTGGCACCTTACTCTTCCAGACAACTTTGAGCTTTAAAAATTTAAATGCAATGTCAATCATTATCTTCTGTCTTCTTAATTCATATTCTTTTATTGTTCTCTCTCTTTAATAGTGATTTTTTTTTCATATTCTCTAACACTCAGTAATCCCTTGCATCTTAGTGGCTTTATTGTCTTGCTTGTGGTGAAATGATTAAAATAAGTTCCCTAATAAAGAATGGAATTATTTCAGAAGTCAGTGTTTTCAATTTGTATATTTTTTTTAATATGACCTCCACAACAAACACCAATTCCATAAAATGCCTATTACCCATTCCTTTATTGTAGACAAGACTTTTCAGCAGACACTAGGTGATGCAAAACACAGTACCTCTTGTTTCTACATATCATGGCAGGGTGTGGTCCCACAAGGGTACCTTAAAATGAGATCAGAAAAAAAAGGATGAAAATTTGTCTTCCTACATTAATTTGCACTAACTTCCAGCACTCTTGTTAATGTTGACATGACAAAGGGACAGATTCTGCTCATGCAGCAAGGTGATGAAAATTTTGCTATACTCAACAAATACAGACGCATATGAATTTCAAATGTATGGACCAGGACTATGGCCACATCACATTGAAACACTGGTTCCTGTACGAACACTGGTTAAGCAACATTTAGCATGGTCAGTATATATGGATGACTTGGGAATACCAGTTGCTGTAATCTTGGATGTGCAGGTGGTGTAATGGACAATGGCTAGAAATTGCTAATCAGAGAGCTGAGTTCCAATTCCAGTTGGGTTCATTATATTTATTTACTGCAAATATCTTTGGAAAAGGTATGAATCCACCTTTTCTCACCCCAGCTATGGGTTAATTAATAAGACTTGTATCACTAAATCATTATTATCTCCTAAAAAATATTTTTAAATCTAAAAATATTTTCTGCAATGGGTTGATAACCCATAGAAAATATGAACTAGTTCTACTATTACTGTCATTACTATTATTCATCACCCGTGCCCTCCTCCCCACATTTTTTTAAGTGTTCAGAAAAGTTCCTATCCCTCTAATTTAGGCTGGGAACATGACTGAAAATTTTAAAGAAATTTCATTCACCCCTTTTATTCCAGTCACTGTGTCTGTTTGGAACTAAAGTGTATGTGGCATAGAAACATTCATTGGCTACAACATCAGCAAGTGTTTCCTTTACATTAACTAGTTTTGTACCAACCCTTACAGCAGCTAAGCTACAAACTTACAGAGTGTAGCTACAGGTTCAACAGCATTTGGGTTGTTACCTCTCACTGTGTTGGGAGCGGGGGTGAAAAATCAAAAGATTACAACCTAATTACCATTAACCAACCAGCTCCCCTTCATTTGTGGCTGGGGAGCAAGTTGTGGGAATAACTGTGGTTGTAGAAAAGCAGGATTAATTTTCTCGAGTATGTGTGCTCTTTGCATATGCCAGATGTGATAACACTGCTGCCTGTTTTTTAGTTGATGATGATGATGACGACGATGATGAAAACTAAATTCATTAGCTGAAATCCTGAGCTAAAACCTTTGTATTTTAATTAATCATATTTTCTTTCGTTAACCTCTAACTCCCTTGCAGATTTCTGGAAAGCCTCATCAGTGATGTTTATTCCTGGGTTGTCATTAGGGGTTTCTCACATCTAAAATCATCAGATCCAAGAAGATCCAGTCATGACTGATCACCTCCTAGGTCAGCATTCTGATCTCTTTTGGTTGAATCATTGAAAACTGGCATGAGCTTATATTTGACTATTTTAGGATTCAACCAATGAAAATGGCTTTTACAGTTACTGTGATTTCTGTTTGCCTATTTATTTAATAAAGTTGAATTTTTTGCTGAATTGGTGGGATAGGTAGATTGATCTTTTATTGATTTTCAAGTTATTTTCCTTAAGTATTTCTTAAATTCTGTATGATGTACAAAAAAATTATAAAAGTGTAATGATATTAGGTTGATTTTTTTAAAATTTTTTTTTAGTCATTTCACCCCAAGCAAGGTGATAATGCCACTAAGATGCAAGAGGTTATTGGGAGTGGAAGAGAGTGAAAAGATGCTGATGCCAATAAAGGACAATAAGGACATGATTCAAGTAGACAAAAGATGGCAGTTGGTGTTGCATTTAAATTTTTGAAGATTGTATGTTGTAGTGAACTAAGAAACCATAAGAGAATTCCACAGGCGAGAAGTGCATGAAAAGAAAGTATTAAAATAAAACTTATGGTTAGATATAGCTATTTCAACAGTAAAATGATGATACTTAGTTGCCAATCTAGTAGTATGCTTAAATTCATGCAGTCAACAGCAATATTTATTTTGTAAAGATGCAAAAATGTGGCACAACGCCAAAAGGGGTGATGGGGCAGACTGGTTTTCTGTCTTAAACTTAGCTAGCCACCATTACTGACCCAAACATACCGCAGTATTCCTCATACCAAAACAACACATTCTTATTGACCTTTCTTCATCCACCATAATACCTCAAAGTCTCTATGAAGTCCTAATGTATTTCAATATATATTTACAAGAAACTAAACAAAGAGAATAGCTCATTAGAATAATTGCCATGAAAATATTTATAGAAAAGACAGAGAGAAGCCATGTCACAGCAGTGGTAAAGTAACAAGTTGAGATGCCAGGTCAGGACTGATAACATTACAGATCCTTTTTTGGGGTTTTGTCTAGAATCTAGAGGTCTATAGCTGGAGCACCAGACCAGATATGGTAACAATATTCAATGCATGGATGAACAATAGATTTATAAATGTATAAGATCTATTCTGTAAAAAAAATTGTCTATTTACTCCTAATAGTGTTCATGTGTGTGAAAAACATTGCAATAACTCCATTTGTATATATATTCTTTTGTATTTTGTTAATTAGTCTTATCAAATAATAATTGAAGTGGATGTTTCTAATACTAAACAGGAAAAACTACAAACTGCTGTAGTACTATTGAATTGAATCATTGGCCAAGACTTTTGGTTGAAGATCCACTTTAAAGAGATAAGTTTGTGAGATAAAAACATGTTTTTGTCAAAAGTAGCCATGTTGCATTTCAGTCACTAACAAGGAAGCACAATGAAGAAACATAGGATATTCCTCAGTAGATGAAGGAAATGCCCTTAAAAAGTATCAGCTTACCACATTTTTGAAAGCATTAAAACTGGTTCATAAAAGTATAAAAAAAAAACAAACAAAAAAAACAGGAAAGAAACTTGTATGCCATCTTGGAAATTAAAATTTTCAGTGGTTGGACTTTGGTATACTATTAATCGTACTTGATACTATAAAATACTGTACATAAACTTTGTCTAGGATGAATAATGAACAAGTTATGAGCCTTTTTAAAAATTTGGCTGGTGGCCATCTTGTACACCATCTTGAAAATCATAGCTTTCTGGTTGTCAGATTGTAACAAACTTTTGATATGTTATCAAACATACCTACCAAAAACTCATTAAAGATGAATAATACATGAGTAATGAGCATTTTAAGGATTTTGGTAGTCATTTTGGTTGGCATATTGGAAAAGTACAAGATGGAAGCATGGGGTCTTTTAAGACGTTATCCTTCACTATATTAGGGAACTATTCTGAAACAATCAGCTTATCCATATTTATTTCTGGGTTAAATTGAGATAAAGGGTTACTGAGTGTGAGGCACAGTTTATAGGAATATGTAGGGAAGATAACAGTTAACCTTAAACTTAAAGAAGTTAGAGAATTTTGAGAATTAATTCCACAAAACTGCTTGAGTGGAACTTACATCTCAGCAATATGAAGTGAATGAGGGTGGTTCACTACACTGTGTGTGGCATGATTGGTCTTGGTCATAAATGTTAGAACTAGTAGAACTAAAGAATGGTGTTTGTCTGAGCACTTACCATGGAAATAGTGATAGAGTATCAAGAGGTTTGCGATGTTTTTCTTTTCTGCAGGGAAAGGGGTTGTAGGGTGGAAAATAATTCATCATCTGCAAGACAGTGGCAATGCATTTGGATTCTATTGAGATATGAAAGTGAAGTACTCCATTTTCATCCTGACTTAGTGGGTGCTAGAAGGAGTCAGTACTGGAGCAGTACAGGGAACCAAACATTTCTCCAGCATCTTTAGCAAGGGATCATATGTATGAGTTCCACTTGAGGCCTGGATTGAGCTTGAGCCTCGATAGGTGCTCAAGACATGGGGCCTTTCTGAGCAAACACCTGTTCATTGCATTCATAAGCTACCCAAATTTAAAGCCTGCTCGGTGATGATGATGGAAACAGCAAATAACCTACCTTACGAGCTTGTGTAAATGGATGGCAGAAAAGGAGTAGGAGGGATAGTAAAAAGAGCTACAAAGAATAGGAAGTTGTGGAGAGCCATGATTGTCAGCAGTCGGAAAGGGACGCAGCACATAGAAGAAAAGGTGTAGAAAGTCAGATATAAAATTTTTTCAGATGTCTTTTGGAAAGACGGATATGCAATGTGATTGGCCCTGACCTGTCATCTCGTCTGCAGTCGCTCTCTCACAGACGCGATGTTGCCTCGCTCTGTCTTTTTTACAAATACTTTCATGGTAATTGCTCTGAGGAGCTGCTTTCGCTTGTCCCTAGGCCTCATGAATTTAAACGTCCTATGAGGCTGGCATCCCGTTCCCACCCCTTCACCGTTGAAACTGTTAGATGTAGACGTCTCTTCTACTCCAATAGCTTCATGTCTTGCACATCTCGCCTGTGGAACTCCCTTCCCTATTCCTGTTTCCCTGACAAATACAATCTCCAACTATTTAAGTGTAACGTCAATCGACATCTCCAGTTGCCTTGATCTATCCACTTCCCTTCTCCACATCCTTTCACCTTTCATTCTTATCTGCTCTCGCTCCAAATCTTCTGTAAGCCCCTTGCCTTGATCGATCCACTATCTTTCTCTTTCTCCACATCCTCTCCTTTACCACTCCTATCTGCTCTTCCTCCAACCCTTCTATAACCCCTTGCGTGATAGTGGCCTCCAGCCTTGCTTGGGGTGATACGCTTAAAAAAAAAAAAAAAAAAAAAACACTTCTAAAAATGTTCAACTTAAATTTTGACTGTTTCAAAGAGATTTGTAATATATCTTTTCATGTCAGTAATGTGCTACGCATGATACATGCTTAGGTGATCATGTATCTTTCGATACATGACTAATGAAGTATATTTTTTTTCCCGCAGTAGGTTGCCATTTCTTTCTGTGGTAGACCAGTTGCCATCCAACACTATAGAACCCAGTCTGTCCTGCTATTTACCCATAGCTGGGGGGGGGGGGAGAAGAAGAGGATTCATACCTTTCCCAAGGGTATTAGAATGTAAGTGAATGTAATGGAAATTCAAACTCGGCTCTCTGATTCCCCAATCTGAGCCGCTATCCATTACTTTTCATGTAGAAAAATATATTATTGGTAAAATGAAAAAAAAAAAGTTTATCTCAATGCAACTCATTTTGTTTGGACATGTAAACAAATATCAAGCAAGGTGATCACTGGTAGGTCTTGTTTGTGTAAAATTCATTATTAATTATCAATTCTAGGTTTAATTTAGTAATTTATTTTGTCTCTTTCATCATTTCATGAGTCCCATAGCCCATTAGTCATAAGGGCACTAGATGTACTACAACCATACCAGCAGTTGTAGAGGTTTATCCCTTGATTCCTGTTTCATATTGAGTTTCCAGTTCATTCTAAAGTATTTTTCATTCACTTTCACTCCAAGTAGCCCCTTGCATCTTAGTGGCATTGTTGCCTTGCTTGGGGGGGAATTAAAAAAAGAAAAAGAAAGAAAAAAGGACCCTATTCCTCTTCAGGCTGGTTTTGAATTGTTTTCTTTCTTCTCGCTATCTCAAAGCAAATGAGCTCATTCAGATCTCTTATTTAATCCATAGGGAATAGGTTCATACCTTTCAGAAGGCTCTTTGTGCAAAAGTGAATGTAAAGAACTCGTCTGGAAGATTCCTCTTTTAAAGTTACTAACTACTACCGAATGCACAGATCCTTCGTTTTTTGCTTACATATTAAAAGTCTTATAAGAATAAGAATTCCTTGCACATCTGACTACAGTTATTGGTTAACATCTGGTCAAATTTCACTTATTTTCTTCTATCAACCATCAGATTGTTTTTTTTTATATTCATCATCTAATTAGTTTCATGCTTTGAATTCCTCTTAACTTATTAAAGATATTTGGATTGTCCTTTTGGTTGTCGGTGTAATGCTATCGACTTATTAAGTCAGGCATACACAAATGGATGGCAAAATAGAAGATGGGAGGGATAGAAAAAAAACGAACCTTGCTTAGAGCTACAAAGTTGTGGAGAGTAATAATTGCCCATGTTCTGAAGGGACGTGACACATAGAAGAAAAAGTCAGGGGTCAGCTTTTCCCCTGCTAACTATAGTAGTAAAACAAAATCTGTTTCATTTCTTTATTTTCTGTGAATTGCCATAACTTCTTGGGAATGATTATAAAATGGTTTCCTGTTGCTCTCGCCACAGTTTCAAATTAAAAATTGTCCATCTACACACTAGCTGCCACCATAAGTAAAGGTAGAAAAGATTGATTCATACCCTTCCCAAGAGCACTAGTGTGAAAGGAGCTCTCCCCCAGATTCTTCTGGAGGAATTGGCACAGGAGGAGAAGGGTTTTTCTCCTGTCGAAGTAGATGCTGCAGATGTAGTATCTGTTCCATGCCAGAGGCCTTCTCTTCTTTCCTGCGTTCTCCCACTGTTATGTGACATCTGTTATGTAGTGGTGGTATGACCGGCTATGACTAGCTTAGACAAGCAGGCTGAGTGGAAAAAAACGACCTTCTGTCACAATCTGATTCAGTGTGTGTGTGTGTGTGTGTGTGGGGGGGTAAGGTAAATCTTGAGCACTACTGTGAAAGTAAATGCAATATATTGTCTAATGCCTATATGGTAGTGAATGCAGGACAGTTTTGTCACAGGGAAAGAAAAAACTTAAAGTGATGGAGATATGGTTCTACTGATGGGTGTTGAGAATACAATGGACAGAGCATGTGAGAAATAAGGAAGTTTGAAGGGGAACAAGAATTGCAAACAATTGGAAAGAGCTAACTGAATTTTTAAAAAATTCATAATAAAGAGAGAAAGTTTGGAGAATTTAACACTCATGGGGCACATTGAAAGCAAGAAAAACAGCAAGTAACCCAATATTTTATTGAAAATAATGAAACAGAGTCTGCATCACAAAAAAAAAAACCTGAATGAAAAAATAGAATTTTCCACAGTTTATTTTGTCACAGAAAAGGCTTGAAATGATGAGAATGTGGTTCTTCTGATGAGTGTTGGGAATAACATGGACAGAATATGAGAAATGAAGAAATTTGAAAGTGAACAAGAATATAAAAGGAACTGATTTGTACTAATTAGTGCCTTTATAAAGTCATTAATTTGTGTCTTTTTTTATAAGGCTTACTATATAAGAAAAATTATAATTGATCTTTTTATTTTAATATTATTTAAATGTCTGTTTTTTTTTTTTGAGGCCGCTATACTTTATACATAATCTATTTGTCTTTATGCTTAATGAAAAGTGATTAAATCTTTTATGTAGATAGTGAAGAGTATGAAAGAAAAAGGTTTGAATAAATCCCAGCTGTGAGCTGTTCTGTAGGAAAAAAAACTATAAAACATTATCTGGAGATAATTAGATATTGTACCAGTTGTAACTTGTAAACGCTACCATTGCTGGCAAGATTCTCTTTGAATTAGCAGGTGTCTTAATAGAATTAATTCACTGAAATTCTAAAGGCATTTATTTATTTCTTTTGTTAGCAAACAAATATAAATGCAAGACAGTATTTTTCATTAAAACCCAAATTGTTGATGCTAGAAATGTGAAACTTTTAAGGATTAGTACCTGAATCTTTTTGTTTTCTTTAGTTGTTCAAAGGTATTTTTTTTCAATTTAAATTTAGTCTCTATATTCTGAAACACAAGAACTAATATTGAATTTGGATTATAGGCCAGCTGGTTCTATGCTAAACTTGGGAATCAGATTTTATAAACTTTGGTCTTAATTTCCTTTTCTTTTTTTATAAGTGTCATATTGCTTCAGATTCCTTCCCTTCATTTTTTGTGAATTGCCAAAACTTTTTGGGAAAGATAGTGGAATGGTTTCTTGTTGCTTTCTCTGCAGCTTTGAATTCAGAATTCTCCTTCTGAATAGCTGCCAACATAAGTAGAGGTAGAAAAGATTGGTTCATACCATTTCCAAGAGGAATAATGCGAAAGTGAATACAACACAATATCTAATCTGCTAAATGGCATTGAATATGAAACAATTTCCTCACAGGGAAAGAAAAAAGACTTGAAGTGATGGAGACATGGTTCTATTGATGAGTGTTGAGAATACAATAGACAGAACATGTGAAAAATGAGAAAGTTTGGAGTATTTAACACTCACAGGACATGTTGAAAGCAAGAAAAACAGCAAGAACACAATTTTTTATTAAAAAATAAATGAGACACGTTCTGCAGTACAAAAAACAAACTGTTGTAACCTAGGGGAGGTTACTGAATAGAATAATCACAAGAAGGTTGGTAATGAATGATAATACTTAGGACACAAGCAACACATATAAGATTTGCCAGTGGTATGTAGAAGAAGTAGTCAACTGCTAGAAGTGATTCAAATGAATTCCACAATGAATCTTCAACTGCAGACCAACATACAGTATAAATACTGTATTTATATGAATGGGGACATGTCCATTATTGTCTGTAGGTATGCTACAACAGAAATGTAACAAAAAATTGAATTTTCCAGTTTTAGCATTTGCATGTCAAACTTTTTTAGGTGCTAAATAAATTAGAATAATGAAATAGAAATATTATCTAGAAACTTTCTGGTTATTGAGGGCTTAATATTTTTGTTTTTACATCTTTTTATGAATTATGAAATTTAATTGAGGAAAACAAACTTTGAAGTAAAAATGGATTTGAAAATCCATTTTGGAGATTTTGTTTCTTGTCTACCATTCATCCTTGCTTTGTATATTTGGTCTGATGCTTCTGTTATGTATTTAGAGATTCTTGATAAAATACAAAGAATAATCTGCAATAATGTTAAACGCCATTAAAATGCAATGAACTACAAAAAGTAATATTATTGGTCTTGACCTGGCATCACAGCTTCAGTTCCTTTCCCACCACTGAAATGTAGCTTCCCTGTGCCTTTTCTATAAATACTTTCAGGGTAATTGTTCTAATGAACTTTGCTCTATGGTACCCAGAGTTTATGAATTTAAGTGCAGTACTAGATTGGTGGCAAGGTCTCATCATTTTACAGTTGAAATGGTTACATGTAACCATAAGTTTTATGCTAACAGTTTCTTCTCTCACACTTCTTGTTTGTGGAGCTCTTTTCCGACTTCTTGCTTTCCAGTCAACTTTGCACTTAAATTTTTGAAGATCAATGTCAATTGTTATCTTCTGTCTTCTTAATTCCTGTTCTTTTGTTGCTCTCTCGAACTTAATAGTATTTATTTGTCCTATTCTCTAACACTCAGTAACCCCTTGCATCTTAGTGGCTTTATCGCCTTGCTTCGTGTGAAATGAATTACAAGTGAACTTTACTGAACATTTGACTTAGGGCCATATCATGTTGAAACATCGGTTCAACTATGATCACTGAAGTTAAGCAACATTGAGCCTGGTCAGTACCTAGATGGATGACCACTTGAGAATACCATGTGCTGTAAGATGGGAGTTGCAGGCGGTGTAATGAATAATGGCTCAGAATTGGAGATCGGAGAGCCGAGTTTCAATTTCAGTTAGCTTTGTTATATACACTTATATGCAAATAACCTTGGGAAAGGTATGAATCCACTTATTCTTCCCCCCAGATATTGGTTAATTAGTATTAGTAAAATCATTATTATCTCCAATACAATCTCAAATATATTTTCTGGTTTTAAATAACCTACAAAAGGTTGATAAGCAGTAAAAAAAACAAATCAGTCAAGTTATTCAAAATTTTTACAACATTTACTTGGAATGTAAAAAAAAAAAAAGAGGATACACAAAATATCAATGCAAATTTACCAATGTTTTTAATCACTGGGAAGGATAAAATCTTTAAAGTTTTTGCTTACCTCCTTCACCTTTCTCTGTGGTTAGTTTATTTGCGATGTGAAGAAAGTAGGATTTTTCCTTTGCAGATTTTTTGTTTTCTTTTGTTTCGTTGAAAATCTAAATATTTGTAATTCCACCAAAAGAATTTTAAAGAATCATTTGCTTTATTTATTCACTTAATTGGTATTTAATAAATGACTCAATAACCTACTATTATTTTGGGATTGTCATTCACTAGACAGGAGCCAACTGACTAAAAATCTTAATGCTGAATTACTTTGTTTAAACCTAAACTAATTACAAAAAATAATAAAAACAATGTTAAACTGTTGTTGTTTATTGACCCAGTAATCGAACCCCTAAACTTAAGTTAACCCAAACCAACCTCTGGGAACTAGCTGCAAGTATTGGTCAGAACATAAGCAAACCAAAAACATTCTTTTGTTTTTTTTTTAATAAAAGAATTCCTACAAAAACACCTTTTTAGAAAAATAATTTAAAAAAAAAAGAATAGTTTATTTATAGATTTAAAAGAGGACATTTTAGAAATTTTATATATATATATATACACACACACATACACGCACACAAGTTTCATTAAAAACGACAGACAAGGTACTTCTGAAAAGTTTTTTTTATTTAATTTTTCTTGTGTTCATATAGTTTTCTTCTTCTTTTCTAGACATAAATTATGTAGAAATTGTCCAAATGTTTTGTATGTTCAACCGCTTTCGACTTTCCCATGATCAAGGATGATTTTATTTTTACTTTTAACTGAATGTTGGCTTGTTTTACATATGTATGTATCTAGAGATATAAGAATGTTTTATTTTTTAATATGGCCACAATGTACTGACTGTGTTTGGAAAATAAAACATTCCTATAAGTCTAGATACATACATAAAACAATTCATTCATTCAGTTAAAGTTAAAAATAAAACCATCCTTGATAATGGCTAAAATATAGCGAAAAGTGCTCAGCCAGACAAAACATTTGGACAATTTTTACATAATTTATGCCCAGAAAAGAAAAACATTATAGCACAAAAGATTAAATAAAAAAACTTAACCACAGTACCTTGTCAGTTGTTTT
>OZ038506.1:59014929-59044929 GCA_964036315.1 Acanthosepion esculentum
AAGAACATTGTCAGGTTTTGATTTTGTAGTAATATATATGTATATATGTGTCTGTGATATTTTGATTTTTTTTTTTTTTTTTTTTTTTGTTTAAAAGTAACATGACTTTTTAAAAATTTCTTATTTTGGAAAACTTGTTCCCAAATTTTGCTTTATATCAAAACATTAATTGCAAAGAGGTTGTGCAGTGTACCAGCTTGCAAAGTGAAATTAGCAAGCCAAGTTCGAATCCCTGCCTAGTCTGTTGCATTCACTTTCACACTTAATACCCTTGAGAAAAGCATGAATCCATTCCTTCACCTTACATCTAATACGTTAAATATCAGGTAGACTGGGATCTCTAACCTTGAATAGCAACCAATCTAGGAGAAGGATAACTCTGAAATTCAAATCATGGACAGGGCAATGGAAACCTACTTCTTGGCAATTCACAGATAACAAAGAAATCGAAATTGTGGAAAGCCATGATCACTTGCACACTGAAAGGACAGGGCATGAGAAAATTACAAAAAGCAACATTGGTTTCATGATAGTCATTTGGTGTGTGCAAAAGTTTCCAGCATTTTTATTAAAGACTATTTTCTTACTGTGTACTCAGTGTCTAGTTTTTAAAAAAAAAATGACTGCTGGGAATTTTTACATGTGCTTTACATGATGAACAGTATTTGTGATAAATGTGTAATAAAATAAAGAAGTTAATTTAAAGATCTTTAAAACCAATGTTATATTTTAGCCATTCTCTTATTTTTTTTTTAAATTCTTAGATGCAACTAAATGATTCTGCCATATTATGAAAGTCTCCAGTTTTGTAATTTCAAATATTTTCTAGATCATTAAATTAGAGTCTTATAGTTTGAATTACATAGTCATTTCATTTCAGCTGTAAATTTAAAAGTTTTCAGTTTCTCTTAACAGCATGTTTTTGCTTTTATCTGTACCATTTACTCTCACATGTAAAGCTTAGCAAATGGAATCAAATGAGTTAACAGCATTTCTTTCTTTTTTTTTTTTTTTTTTTTTTTTTTTTTTTTTTTTTTTTAAATGTTCTTCAATAAAATTTCTTTGTTCTACGACTGATATCCTGCATGTTACATTTTTGGAGCTTTTATAACAAAATTACTAATACTTCTGTTTTATATAAGATGTTTCCTGTCATATAAAGAGCACTGTTTTTCCCCTAAAAAATCCTGAATATATAGTCACATTATATATATATTCCTGGATCCCATGCCATTGCTATTTACTACCTCTCGAACAATTCCACATCTCCTCTCTACAAAGAATCCTCATGTTACATTGGTGGGATAAGATAATGCATGTTGAAATTTGGAAACATTTTTTTTTCTTTTTAATCATTTCACCCCAAGCAAGGCGGGAGTGTCACTAGTACACAGGGGGTTACAAAGAGGGAAAGTGAGAGAAAAGACTAGGTATAGGGGGGGTGGGGTTGCGTAAAGGATAAAAAATGAACAGGGTTCAAATCATCAGAAGATGGTGGTTGAAGTTGCATTTAAATTTTTGAAGATTATAGTTCTCAGGGAAGCAAGTAAATGGAAGGGTGTTTCACTGTTGGAAAGTGTGAGAAAAAAAACTGTTGAAGTAAAACTGGAGGTTGTATTTAGCTATTTCAACTGTAAACAGGTGGGACCTAGATGCCAATCTAGTAGCATGCTTAAATTCATGTAGTTGGTTGCCATAAAAATATTTGTAGAAAAGACAGAGGGAAGCTGCATCAAATCTGTGAGAAAGTGACTGAAGTCTAGATGCCAAGTCAGGACCGATTACATTGCAGATCTTTGTTTGGATCTGCAGTCAATGACCACCAAAGCTACAAAGTTATCAATCAACAGCTATACTAGGTTGGGTACATTGTCTGCATGCCTGTGAACTGATTTCTGTGACTTTCCAATCCTGGGCAAGATGATAAACTACGTCCAACAGCAAGGCCTCTGATCAGGAGGTTTTGAGGAGCGTGGAACCACCTCTTAATTGCTGGTATTCCCAGGTCCACCCTGACTCGGGATGCTAGCACCTGTTAAGGTCCCAGCTATGAGCAAAATAGTTAACCACGAAATTGGAGTCAAAACAGTATGAAAGTGTAAAAATAAGTTTTAATATCAGAAATACTTTGTAAAAAAATTATTACCAGCTATACTTTTTTGAAAAAAAAAATTACAAGCGATACATTTTTGAAGAAAAAATATTAGGTTGGTGCAAAAATAATGTCATTTTTTGATGTTCAACTTCATGTGAGAAAACGACATTATTTTTGCACCAACCTAATATTATCAGAAATAGATTTTTGACAAAACAAAATATTATTAGGGAAAAAAATTGTCAGCATTAAATGGTTGAAAATGCCGTAAAACGAACCAAACCAAACCTGTGACTTGCTTTTTTTGGTGAGTTGGTGTTAGACGAAAAGGCAGTTAGCTATCTGTAAAAGTGATACAGGGACCTCATCAGGATGAACCTGATGACCTGTAATTTCTTTACTAGCCAATTCAAAAAGTTGACTGGTGATCAAGCCAGTTGGTAATGTATTGGCAAAGATGCTGTTCAAGCCAGAGAAGTCCAGTAGGCAGAGAATTGCAAAGATGTCACAATCATTTTTCTACTATCACTCAAGCTCTTCTCAAATGCTCTACTGACAGAAAAGTGGGGTATTTCTGTGTTGGTTCAATCTACCACACAAGAACCTATCCATCAATGAATGGGAATTAGTTGACTTCACCTAAAAAGACGGTCTACAACAAAGATGACAACAAGTCTCACTGTGTTTTATATTATAGATAATTTTTTGTGAAATGTGCTTTTTCTTTTTTCTTTCCTCTATACTATCAGTTGAAAGGACATTGTTTGGTAAGGATTCACACTGAACCTAACAGTCCTTTTCCAAACTCTTTGTGTAGCATTCAAAAATCATTTAAGAGTCTGAGATCTTTCCCACAGATGAAATGTTGCAAGCCTGTCACTACGCTATTGCTATTTTCAAGTAATCAACATCCTTAGTTCCAAGAACTCTATGCCTCGGAGACCCACCATGCTGCATACACTGAGGTGAACCCCTCTCATTCCTTTTGTATTCCATTAGTGAGAAGTAAGTTCCACGAACCACTGCTTTGTGTAATTGACTTCCAAGAGAATGCTTTCCTGACCACTACAATTTTAACCTGTTCAAGTCTAGGGTTAAACATTATCTTTCCCACATAGCCTCAAAAACTGTGCCTTTTACCTCTTACTTCTCACATAATTAACTCTATCTCGAGTGGCTCTTGGGTCTTGTTTAGGGTGGACATTGGTAAAAAAGAAACAAAAAAGCAACATTTGTTACTAATATAAAATTTTTGAATGCATTCCACATGAATTCTTTTCAGATTTAGCAAAGAAACAAATTGCATATATTTCATTAAGGAATCATTTTTAACTCCCTGTTATAAATGTTGGTACCAAAAATTTTTTTTCTTTTTTTCAGTGGTAATGGAAAACTTGCTTCTTGGGCATCCATTTTTGGATTTGTAGTCATGATGTCACTGGATGTTGGACTTGCGTGATATTCTTAAAAGTAAGTGTTTCCAAAATAATCATTTAATTTCTTTCTTTTATTTTTAACTTGTGTTTTTGGAGATAAGTAAGTTTTGTGTTTCAAAATTGCATCAGTAAAGAGAAAATATTATTTCAATACAACTGTTGCTCCTTCTTTTATTTTCACTTGTTTTTATGAAAGCAAGAAACACAAGTATAAGGTTTATTCATAAATAACTGAATACGTCTAAAGATTTTTTAGAATTAATCATTTAAACCAGTGATTCTCTACCTTTCTTGTCCAATACACCCTTTTCACCATATGTCATATTTATTTAACCTATACAGACTGTTCTCATTCCACAATGTCTAGGGATATCGAGTTCATATTTATTACTGCTGAGTTACTGCTCACCCAGTTTCAGCTGAGTCTAAATCTGAACTACTCAGCCCAGGGATTGAACTTACAATTAGTCCGTTACCAAATGCATTAATCCCCTAGTCTGTTGTCCCATGAAACATTTCTGAACTTGAAACTTGAAGCCTTAACACTATCCTGCCTGCTGCTGACACATTTGAATACATTCACTACAGCTTCTTTGCTTCTCCATTTTCTATTACTTTTTAATGGCTTCCTTATAGTATTTATTTCTATGCTAGGCCTACTGGAGAGGTTTTCATAGCCTAGCATATGCACTGATTCCTGATGTTTATTGATGAAGAAAAAATAGTCCCACAATTCATTCTGCAAAATATATATATTTTGTCAAAAATACATTGGAAAATATGACTTAAAGAAATTAAATATTTTCTTTATGAGACAATTTTCTTTTTTTATTTCATAGAACATTAATAGGTGTTCTTAAGTGTTATTTACAAATAACAAAATGCATGAATCTGGTACCCAAAACGTTTGTAGTCATTTTTATTTTAACTGCAAAAGTGTATTAATAATTGTAAGTTTTGAATATAAAGGTAGATATCTGATAATTCTTACGTTTAAAAAGGGCGGTGTAACTCCACAGGTTATAGTGCGACCTATCTGTGAGTCAATAGTAAATCATCAATTATTAAGCCATAAAATAGGGACGTGACCTATTTGTATATATGTATATATTTGTATATATGGTATTTATAAGCCCACCATTTGTCCATGCTTTGAATATTGCTGCCACATCTGGTCTGGTGCTTCTGCTATGTATTTAGAGATTCTTGATAAAATACAAAGAAGAATCTGCAATATTATTGGTCCTGACACAGCATCTCAGCTTCAGTAACTTTGTCACTGGCTGTAACATTTCTTTTTTATAAATACTTCCATGATAACTCTATGGTACCTAGACTGTATGAATTTAAGTGCAGTACCACATTGGTGGAAAGGTCTCATCATTTTACAGTTGAAACAGTGAGATGTAACTGTAAGTTCTATGTTAATAGTTTCTTCTATCACACTTCTCTCTTGTGGAAATCTCTTCCGGATTCTTGCACTCTCAGTCAATTTTCTTCAAAAATTTAAATGCAATGTCAATCATTATCTTCTGTTTTTTTTTTAATTCCTGTTCTTTTATTGTTCTCTCTCCTTAATAGTGTTTTATTTTGTCTCTTTTTTTCTCATATTCTCTCGCACTTGGTAACTGCATGCATCTTTGTGGCTTCATTGCCTTGTTTGAAGTGAGATGATTTTTTTAAAAAATGTTCTCAACCTAGTATTTAATATCAATACTTTATTATTGTAAATATTAAAGCTGTTGAATGTGAAAGACTTAACATATTTTCAAAGATGCTATTTTTCTTCTTTCATAAATATTGAACAATTACCTAGAATTCTTCTAGTTAAAAATTACTTTTCTATTTTAGCTATTTTTTTTTTCCAAAACTTTTTTGAGCATGGTGTATATTTGATGTCAGCAAGTAAAATATAAATTTTATCTTTGCAATAATCTCTTTACTAGATGGAATATATTAAAAAAAGAAATACTGGTTGACCAACACTAACCTTGCATCATTGGAACCTCTAGATTATTAAAACTTGCCGGATTACTGATGGTTAGGTTGGAATACACTTAACCTAACAACTAATGACTTCATCCTACCTTTAAAAAACTCTATGAATTGGTATTTGTTGGTTAGTAAAGGAAAAAAATAATGAAGAGTGAAATTTAAGTGAAACATAATATGGTATCTGTGCTTCATACCACAAGAAGCACATCCTCTATTCATTGTAGCCATGGCTGAGGATAAATGACAATGGGTTATAATAAAAATGCACAAAAGATAAGTAGAAATGTTATACTGGTATTAAAAAACAGCTGTTGCATTAGAGAATGCTGTGGTAGATCTGTGTGGTGGCTCAGGAAATTGCTCTTCTGAAAATTGTTGCCAGATTACAGATTGATTGCCGGATTAATAATGGTTAACTTGTATATTAAATATGATCAAAAATTTATTTTAGAGTCGGGTCTTAATCACTGAAGCACATGTACCAATTCTTTTTTTCTCTCTGAATAAATACTAAAATTTAACATTCTTATTTCAGTTATTTTGGAAGTCATCTATTTTCAATGTTCAGTATCTCGTTTATCAAATCATCAATATGGATTTTCTTTGGTGGATGTTCTTCTGTTGTCAGAAAGAATTCATTCAGTGTTTTAGAATTTTGAATCAAAATCTTTGTGAAATTCATGTTGCAGATGATTTGATCATGCATATTGTTTGAAATCGGTTAAAACATTCAGGAGAAAAAGTCACACATACCTGTCATATCCTGTTGGCACGCCCACATTTAAAGAAAAATATATTGCCAAGTTTATTTTCGTTAAAGAGAATAGATCAGCAAAAATAAGGTTACAGTGTGCTAGGCAAAAAAAATATTTCTACATGTTCATGTAGAGGGTGAGAAGAGCATCGTCCTGAAAAGTACAGAATCGGTGAAGGGAGTTGTCCTGAAAAGGACAGTTTGTTGCATATTGTTGCTGGATGGCTGGAAGTGGAAGCCTGCTAGAATGATGATGGCTGGCTTGGAACTGCTGCTCAGCTGTCAGCTGCTTGAACAGATACTACACTTTGATCCATATCATCTGAGCTACAGAATGTCTTTTTTTCTTTCTTTAATTTTTTTTTCATTGTTTTGAGGCTTTCTATATCTGGAATCAGTCTTAAAATGACACTGATTAAGCTTTTTCTTCTGGTTGTTTTTTAAAAAAATGTGGAAGTACCAACAGGATACAACACACCTATATTTTGATTCTTATATTGAAGATTAAGCCTGACTTCTGACCTTAGTTGAGTCTGTATAGAGTTAGGAAGAAAACCTGATTGTAGATTTCTCCATGTTTGAGAATACATTAGTCACATAGAAACAAAAGTCTGCAACAAAATTAATTTGTTTACAATAAAGATTATCACTGTAATTCTTTTGTTAGCTATAACAGGTGAGTGTGTGCTGTATCTCTTCAGAATGTGGGCAATCATGGCTCTCTACAACTTCCTATTGATCATAGCTTTAAGCTGTTTTAGTTCCCCTACAACCCCACTCAGTACCTGTTCTGCTATCCATTTACACTTGCTCATTAGGTAGGTTACTTGATGCTTCCCTCTGCTCTTCATGTCTTCAGTATATCATGTGAATGTCAAGTTCCCCAAGCCTTCTTTCTTCATTTCACCGGATGGAAAACTTCAAAGTCTAAATCTCATATTCTGTTTACAAATTCGGATAAAATGCTTTTACTTTAACAAGCATGTCAGCTATAGAAAAATCTCAATGTTTATATTGAGAACTGAATTAATGTTATTACTGCACAGATAAGATATAAGAATGTGCTTTTTATTGTAATTGCATTCTTGTAGACTTTTCTACAAAGATAAGACTTTGTTTGTTTTTCTAAGCTTGTTCGTAGCACTTGAGATCAGTATATATTTGTAAACTTAAGGTTTGTTTATATTTTCCAGTTGTTAAAGATTAAAAACAAATTTTGCTTATCAAATAATTGGAGTTGCTTTATTGGGAGCTGATCACTGAGCTGGTGGTGTCCAATATTTCTTTTACACTATACCCTGCCCCAAGAGCTCAGAAAATTAAATATTGAAATACACCTGAAAATTTTTAGAATTAATGATTGTAACTGTAAAACCTTTCAGTTCTCAGTCAAAGAATTCTTTTCATTCTTCACACCAAAATTCCAAATTACTTCCAAGAAATATTCCAATTCCTTCACCATGTGAGGTGTGACACACATTTTTGAATTACTGCTTTAGTAGATCATGTATTTTTACATAGTACAGTCTTATATTTAATAGTATAATCCTATCTACTGGTGTAGTCTTATGTTTATTATCTTATGTGGTAGAGTCTTATGTTCAGGGCCCTACATGGGAGAGTCTTATTTTTACGGCCTTAGGTTTTATTTTATTTCCCTTTATAAAATTTGATGCGGAAATGAGGCATTTTATACACCCATCTTTTATATGTAGAGAAATGGTATTTTATAAACATACTATTATGATGAAAGTTATTGACCTGACCCAGTTCTCAGAATCTGACAAAAAGACCTAGCATCAAATACGTTTTTTTTTAATCTCTTCCTGGTCCACTCAAAGAGTTTTCAGCATCTCCTCATACACAGGATGCGATGGATAAATTGTCCTTGAAATTAGTCAAAAATAAAAATAACACTGGCATCTCATTTTGACAGATATATTTACCATAATTACACAAAAATATATTGAAATATTAAAGAGTAAATTTATTCAATAAAATTACCATTAGATTCAACCAAAGCCTCCAGACGACTTTGGAATCTCCTGCAACTCCTCTGGATGGTCTTCTTGTTTAAGTTGGTGAATGCTGCCATAATCCTTGCAATCAGTTCATCTTTCATGATACAAGGAGTTTTCTTGGTCTCTTGCTCAACTGCCCCCACACATAATAATCAAGGGGTTGTAGTCATGGAGTTAGGTGGCCAGATGTAAGGGGTGATGTGGTTGCATAAACTGTCGGACAACCATGACTGGGTTCTCCTGCTTGTGTGGCATGGTGCAGAGTCCTGTTGCCCAACATAGGGTCTTTTAGCAGCCACCTTCTTTACCCAGGGCAGCACTACCTTCACAAGGCACTTGATGTTGACTTCTATGTTGAGTCTGAGGCCCTCAAGAATTCTTTTTTTTATCAGAATGATCAGAGTGAGTTTCTCAAGCTGCTGTACTGTCATAATCAACATTAGATTCATCAGACTCTTTCCAAATCCTCTGCACTGTCCCCAGATTCAAACACCCAAACACTCTGAAATGTTTGTATTGATGCTTCTGGCTTGAATGCCATGCAGTACAGCAAGCCTTTTCCAAATTTCTGACTGAGTGAAGCTGTACAATCGCTAAAAACAAACACCCCGCATGTGCGAAATTAAAAATAGAAAACGGCGACAATTTACCCATCGCAAACTGTATATGCATATACATACATCTGTGTGTGTGTTTGTGTATATATGGATACGTATACATACATATGTGTGTGTGTGTGTCTGTATGTTTGTCTGTGTAAAATTATGTGCATATATATATGTGTGTGTATGTACATATATATATATATATATATATATATATATATACATACATACATGCACATATTTTTACACAGATAAACATACACATATACATGTGTGAACATATATGTATATATCTGAGTATGTATATATATTTGTGTGTTTTTGCATATATATATATATATATAAAAATTACCCAGGGAATTTTATGTGAAGTGCTTGTCTTGACATGCCAATGAAGGAAATGTAGATCATGAGTGGTAAAGATCCTAGGGATGAGGGTCGGTTGGATTTGATGGATAAAGAATATTGGAAGAAAATAAAACAGGACCAAGGAATGTGAATCTTTGAAAACTGGAGCCCTGGTGAAATGTAGACCCTGAGAAATTTAGAGTTTGGGAAAATATTCTTCATGGCAGTTTGAGCTGTGGGAAATATAGATTTAAAAACAATTAAAATGGTCTCACTAGTAAAGATATCAGCTGCATTTGAGTGTCTGACTCTTGAAAATAGAACTCTTAGCTAGCAGGTCTAAGGTTCAAGTCTGGGTGCTGAGGCTGTTTTTTACATAATCTGATTTTCATCAAGTGAAAAAAACCCAAAAAAACTGTCAAAGTTAAAAAGTGCCCTTTTCCTCAGTGTCTGTTCTCAGATTGGTATTCCCCAATATTCACTTAGTAAGAAAACAGAATGCATAGTTGTTAGCAAAAGGGACAACTCAGTATGCAAATTACAAATTGGGGATACCAAAATCAAACAAGTCCAACTGGGAAGTGTTTAGACTTTAGTGTCACACTTTCCGTCCTATGTCAAAAGGTGTATCAGAATAGTGAAAGATGCCTTCCAAAACCTAAGCAATGTATTAATGATCAGGAAAATTTCATTAGAAACAAAGAAAAGAGTACTGAAAATTAATATCGGTTCTCCTATATAGCTAAGAAAATTGGACAATCTCACAGATGAAGAAAAATCTTGAAGCAACAGAAATGTGGTTCTACAGAAGGATGCTGAGAATACCATGGGGTGAACATGTGAGCAACGGCAAAGTTTTAGAATAAATGGAAACAAAAAGGACACTTATATTTAACATTAGGAAAAGAGTTGAAATTTCTAGGGCGCATAACAAGGAAAGAGGTCTTTAGGTGAGATAACAAAATTTATTAAGAGCTACAGGAAATTGTGGAGTGCCATGATAACTGATGTAATGAAATAACCTGCCACCCCCATGAGTGGCAGAACTATAAGTGGTAACCATCTATAAGTATCCGTTAGGACAGTGGACAGCAGAGTCGAGCTGGGATCTGCAAGAACTAGCAGCCTTCCAATAGTAGCACGCGCACAACTGTATTGACTTGCGATGACCGTGCACATAACTATTACTTCTTTGCTTGTTGTACTGGTTTCTACAATAAACCTGTTACTATTTATCCACCGTGCTTGTCCATTCCATATTCCTATTAGCATGGAATATAACAATAACCTACATCCTTAGGGGACATGGCATATAGAAGAAGTTTGATTGAACTTATAAATATTATTAATGTGTGTTGTAAGATTTGATTTGTATGTCTATGAAATCTTAACTATGTATTTTTTTAAAGCTTTTGAAAGATGGAAATATTGACATTTTGTTTTTAATTATAGCAAACAGAATGGACCTTATTTTTGGCATGTTGAGTTATCATAATTTACACTATTTATATTCAGACTGTTGTCCTCATCTTTGTTGTTATAACATTTCAGATTTTTTCCAACCACCTCCATTATTGTATCACATCTGAGGTGTACTGATTCGATAATGTCTGTCTGAATTTTGGGGATGAGGAGTTATCATTATTTACACAATTTATATTCAGACTATTGTCCTCAACTTTGTTGTTGCTGCTATAAATAGTGTAAATAAAATGAACCTAATTAAAAAGAGGGCAAAAAGGGGAAATGACTACAGATTAATTTCAATGACCATGCAAGGACCGGGGTTTGTCTGTAACCCTCCAAATGTAAAAGGACAATAAAAACTTGGGAAAATATTGTTCTTCTTTTATATGAATATTATTTTGAATTATTATCCATTTCAAGTTTTGGCAAACATGAATGAACGTGCCCACAATAAGACGTAGTGTCAAAGGGGTGGTTTTTCCCATTATTCTTCAGCAATGTTTATTGGTTTAAATAGTGAAGATTAGAACTGTAACAAAACCTAAACATAAACTAAAGTGAATTTATACATTTTATTTGTTCTTGAGAAATTACAACAAAAATAATAAGCACTATTTATTTATAATATTGTTTAGTGGAATGGTTGGCAAAACATTGGCTAACTGCCAATTGATTGAAACTTTATGAAATGCTAAATAATCAGGATTTCTTTATAGCTGGTTCATATATTTTAATAATTTAGCAAATGTTTATAAATTTATGAATAAAAAATTGTTTTCATATTTATTTCTTTATAAACTGGTAAATGATAAATATTGCACTGCGTTAGTTTCAATTGTATTAGTTTTTAGAATGTTGTAAATAATCAATCTAATAAATAAATAATGTTCAATATTTTTGTTATAAATTCTCAAGAACAAAAAATGTATAACTTCACTTTCATCATAAGTTTAGGTTTTATTCATTTTTAATCATCACTCTTTAAACCAATAAACACTGCCAAAGAGTGAAGGTAGTTAAAAAAAAAAAAAAGTAGTGTTATGGTGAAAAACCATCCTTTTGACACTGTCTTATTATGGACACATTTATCCATGTTTGTCAAAACTTGAAATGGATAATAATTCAAAATGCATAAAAAGAGAAAAAGAATAAAATAAATGAGATATTTGTGTAACAAATGCTTGTTATAATTCTATAAAATTAGTTTTAAAAATACTCAATACTCAATTTGTCTGGAGTGTCTGCCCTGTTGATGATGGAAAAACAATCAAACTTACATTTTTGTTTTATGTTTCATCATACAAATTGGCTATTAAAGAAGAATTTTGCATTGTTAAAAGGGAGCCTTGTTTAAATAAACAAGATAAATCATAAGTAATAGTCTTGAAGATGTAGTGATAGTTTTTGTAGAAATATAAAAACCATTTGATGCAGCACAAACCCTTCTTCTTTCTAAGAATTCTTAATTATTGTCTGTTACAAGTTTTGCATTTGAACTTAAAATTTAAATCAGTTTACATCTTGTGAAGCGAACAGAAGTCCTGAAACATGTACCAATATTCAATTAAAAAATATTCAATTAAATATTCAATTGAAAAAAATATTCAATTAAAAAAATACTTTATAAAGTTTTTGTCTACAATTTTACTGTACCAATCATATGGTTCAGTAACTTTTCGTTTCAAATATAAATACAAAGACTCTGTATGTTTTAACAGTTATCAGGCCTTTCCGATTAATACAGAGCAACTGACTGAAAGCCGAAAAATTTTACAACCACCTGGAATCTTGGTGTGGTTCTATCTACTTTAAAAAAAAAAAAAGCAAGCTTCTCATTATTCATTTTTATAGCATTTACTTTTGTTGTTTGATAAGATAACCTTTTTTATTTTGAAAGAAAACAGTTTTTAAACTAGTCTAACCTTTTACCAGTAAAGTCATTTTTAACTGAACACACCCTTATAATTTGAGTAGATTTTGTTTATTATTTGTCTACGATTTCATTTTTAGATATTTCTGCAGACAATAGACAGTTGGTGTTTATTGTAGCATTGCCAGTTCTCTTTTATATACATATTCTGGTGGCTATTGCAGACTTCACAAGTATAAGATTGGATGTTACTGCAAAGGCTCTTTGTTCTGATTTAAAGTTAATGTTTCTCTAAGCCTTTGTAATTTAGAAATTGGAAGGAAAACTTGTTTAATCGATTTTCTATCATTTCATTAAATGTAAAATGTTTTCTATTTTTTGCTACTAAGAATATTTGCAAAATACTTCCTTTATTTAAATCGTTTCACTCCAAGCCGATAATGCTGCTAAGAGGCAAGGGATTACTGAGAGCGGAAGGGAATGAGAAGATTTTAAAGAGGTGAAAGGTCAATAAAAGAACCAGAGTCAAGAAGACAGATGGCGAGTGACTTTCTCTTGTTTTCGGTGCAGGTTATCAAAAACTTAAAAGAATTTCAGCATATATTGCAAAGATGTATTGGAGTGTGTCCTCAATGTTAGTCCTGGGTTCATTGATAGTTTTGGGTCATTCAGTATTGTATACTATGTTTCCCAGCTTACCTAGTATTGCTACCAAATCCTCACTTGTCTGTCTTGATAGAGTTCAAAAGCATCTACACAGTTTTGCAGGTGATGAATTATTTTCCACTTTACAACCAGAGATGAAATATCACAAGACTCTCGCTGCTCTGTCACTACTTCCATGGCATGTGTTCTGACCACCTAGTCTCACCACCCCTGTCTTTTACAACTGGGACCTGCCATGCCACTTACACAAGGGTGAATCATCCCCATTCTCTTCATATCCAATTAGGAGGAAGTAAGTTCGACTCATACAGCCTGTTTTCGCAGTCACTACAATCTTGCCCCCTTCAAGACTAGGGTTAACCATTTTCATTCTTGCATAACTCCATGAACTTCACTTTTGGCTTTACTATAATCCTCTTCCTTGAGTGGCTCTTGGGCCTTGTATTGGCTAAACATTAGTATAAAAAACAATCACTATCATTGATCATATGATAGTGTGCATTGTACATACAAGGTATGGGGATAAGTAAAAAAATTATCTGCACTTTCGATGTAACGTCTTTGGGTTTGCCACACTGCCTTCCGCTTATGCATACTCGTAGTTGGTACTGTTGTGGTCTCATGATCGAAGTTTGAGCTTCATCGCTCCAGTTTTCTTGCTGCTGTTACAGTGTAAATATGGCTGCTCTACTAGATATATTATGGCAAAAGTGATGATAATTTTTGACTTACCCTTGTGCTTTAATCTTCTTTATATTGTCACTTTCACTGCAAATCGCTGCAAACAATAATGGCACCAATTTGTATTAACATACCATCCAATAGGAAATGCTCTTTCCCATTCATCTTATATAATACGACATGCTATTTTCTTTGCTAAAGGAATTATATGCTACATGATCAATTGATGTCAGGAAAGGATTAAAAATTAAGATGGTTTTGATTCTTACTTTCATTTTTACCACCTGATTTTTAGTGTCCCTCACTTACCAAGCAGAGCAACTGTACACGATATAACTTACTGTCTAAGCTGTTGTTACTAGGTTATGGGTTGTCATTTGAAGTTAAGGTGTTGTGTGTTGAACAAAAACTAATTGTGTCGAGTTACTTGAGAAAACAGACAAACAAAAGTGTGAAACAAAATGACATATAAATATCTATTCTATCAGGAACATTTTTTATGTCGAGAAAATTTATTTACATTATGTCCTCGTCTTTATTGTCATATCCCCAATATTTTGGCCATTGTACGCTCCAACCTTCTTCAGGTGATATACGTTGGAATTTTGAACCATCCCCAGGGATGGCCCAGTGGATAAAAGAATTTGTTGAAGTAATCCAGTGACTTGGCTCGTCCTGGGTATGACGATAAACTGCATCTGCATCCTGTGTAAGACGATAAACTGCGTCCGATAGTGGGGTCTCTGGTGGGGAGGTTTTGAGGGGTGTGGAGCCACCTCTTGATTGCTGGTGTTCCTGAGTCCACCCTGACCCAGGGTGGTGGCACCTGTTGGGGTCCCAGCTATGAGCAAATAGTTAACCCCCAAACTGGGGTCAAAACAGTAAGAAAGTGTAAAAACAGGTTTTAATACCAGAAATACTTTGTAAAAAAATTATTACCAGCAATAAATTTTTGAAGAAAAAAATTATTACCAGCAATACATTATTACCAGTTGTACATTTTTGAAAATAAAAAAAATATTATAGGCGATACATTTTGAAGCAAAATATTACCAGCAATACATTTTTGAAGAAATAAATATTACCAGCAATAAAAACTTTCAGCATTAAATAACCCATTGAGGTTGATATGCGGTAAACCAAACCAAACCAGTGACTTGGTACAAAGATTGTGAGTTAAATACCTGGCCACAGCAGAGATGAACAAAAACTTGGAGAGTTGAATTACTAAAGGGAAATAATTGATACTGAGATATTCAGAAAAGGCGTGGCACTAGAACAATCTACTCCAGTGAAATTCCAACATATATCACCTGAAGAAGGCAGGAGTGTACACGGGATGAAACATTGTGAATATGACAATAAAGATGAGATCAACAGTTCGAACAATGTAAATAATGTAAATAGTTATAATACCTCATCTCAGAAATATAGACAAAGGTGAAAATTTAAAAGAATGTTCTGAAGAGTCTCTGTAAAATAAAAAGAAAATGAAGGAAATATTGAACTTACTCTGCTGGTGAATTAGAGAGTGAATGATGTGTATAGTCTAAGTCATGTGTGGTTACTACACATAGCACTAATTTTAGCATCCTATCCCAATATCAGCATGCAGTAAAAAAGAACTAGTCCCTTCCAATTTACAGCATGCATGCTCCCACTTTATTTTTTTTCTCATTTTACACATGCCCCAAAACTGAAAAGGGGTCACAGACACTGATAGGGTTTTCCATGCATGTGTGTCTGGCACAAAGTTTTAATGTCTGCTACAACACCAAGGAATAAGTCAACACTAAGCAATTTTTCTTAGAAAAAGCTGACACATGAATATTTGTAAAAAATATGTTTGTAAATCTAATAAACAGTATGTTCCATCTTGTAACCTTTTTCTCCTAAATAGATAACTTTCTCTTTGGTTTGTTTTTAGATTTACTGACCTTGAACTTTGTCCCATCCACTTTTCTGTAATTGTGGCTCCAACTTTTGTTAAATGTTTTTATTTTAACTTTCTTGTCAGAGGCCATGTTTCTTTTTTATTCTCTATATTAGTCTTGTGATTAAAGAATACATTTTATTCACAGATATATTTGTATCCATGTTGCTTTGATAAAATGACTCTCTTATTTTGAATGTATTTTACTCTTTCTTTAAAAAAAATAAACTAAAATTGGTATTATTTATGTTCAGACTAATGTCCTCATCTATGCTGTTACTATCACAACATTTCTACCATTGCGCCTTCCAGCCTTCTTCTTGAATTCCTCTCCTCAGCTTTTAAATAGTAGGACTTGTATCTGAAAAAAAAAATGATTGTTATTTCTAAAAAAATTGTTAATGCATTATTCACTCACAAAAAGAAAACAAAAAAAAGAATTATTCTTATAATCCAAAATATGTTGGTCAGTCAGTTAAGTGGCACACGTAATACACGCTTGGGCGGTCATGTATTGAAAGATACATGACTGACAAGGCAGAAGATTTTTCCTGCACCAGGTTGCCATTTCTTTCTGTAGTAGACTGGTTGCCAACCAAGGCTAAAGAACCCAGTCTGCCCTGCTACTTAACCCATAGCTGGCGGAGAAGAGATGGAGTCATACCTTTCCCAAGGGTTTTTGTGTGTAAGCGAATATAACAAACTTGAATGGAAATTGAACTTGACTCTCAGAATTCTCATTCTGAGCTGGTATCTATCGCACACCATGACACACATCCATGCATTGGCTTTAATTGACCCACAATGGGTTGATAAGTGATAAAAGACAAATCTATTAATCCAGTCTGCTGCAGATGTCTGTTGATCTTCAAAGAATTTCAAACTGTGTAGAGTGTTCTCATTCCTTTGTCCATGTCTTTAGTATGAGTCCATCCGACCTGGCCCAGGAATTGAACTCTCAATTACGATACCACCGAATTCAAGAACCAGCAATTTAATCCACTAGGTTATTGTCCTGTAGCACAATGTAAATAATGATAACTCCCCATGCCAGAAGTTCAGATAGAATTGGTTTTTATTATTTACAAGCATTGTATCAGTATGTGTTAGTGTGTATCAGTGCTTCTCTCTAGAATTAGAGTATCTATGCCCTTGACCTCAGATCAAAGTGTCACTTCCTGGTCCTCCTAAAGTCTAAAGAATTGGTTGATAATTAAATTCTTCAATCCTACAGAACAAGTTTTAAACCTGATAGAATAACGAGACTGGAATCAATACGGAGTAAATTGATTTCTTTTCAATATTACAGGTTTATTTTTCAACACTGTCAGCAATTAATGCTACACATTGTCCAAATGTTTTATCCACTTTTTCATTATATCCATTAATTTTGAAGGGAAATTAACTTCATTTTGATACCAGTTTCATTATACTCTATGGTCTAAAACTTTTTCTTTTTTTAGGAACAGGGATCTCTTTTATTAGTCCTCATATGTTTTAAATCAACAGAATTATGATGTTTAATACCTGACTCAGGTCTTGAACTCAACCACTTGGTAACTATATACAGTTTTGCTTTATAAACAAAAGAAATCTAGACAAATCACAGAATAACCGCCAATGCCATCTGTGAAGAGAAAAATAGAAGTGGTAAATTACAGGATAATCTGTCAGCTTGACATCGTACCCTCTGTTGTGTGATGAAGGCAGGAGGGAATAATGGTTGAAACATTGAAAATAGACTGCATGTAAATATTGTAAATAGTCATACTGTTTATTATTTGATTTCAGAAAATGGTACAAAATAACTAGCAATTATGACTCACCGATAATTATTTAAATACAAAACTATGTGAATGGCTTCTTTTTTGTTGTTGTTGTTTTTTTGCCATGTCTGGTGTACAGAATACAGTTTAAATAATTATCTATGTTGTCCAATCAGGATGCCTCTTTTATGAGTATTGGTTACATATATGTTACACAAGACTCTAATCTGTGTTTCCATAGTTTCCATTTGACTCTGAATAATTAGGTCTCATCTATTGTCCAGTATGAGGGATTTTTTTGCATGATATCATTACAGTTCAATGCCAAATAAATGTCGATGCAACGTAATGGATAGTGGCTTGGAATGAGAAATTGGATAGCCAAGTTCAAATTTCAGTCGGGTTTGTTAAATTCATTTATATGTGTTGTAACCTAGGGAATGTTACTGAATAGAATAATCACATGACATTTTGTAATGAATGATAATACTTAGGGCAAGAACAACACATATAAGATTCGCAAGCGGCATGTCAAGTAGTAGTCAACTGCTAGAAGTGAGTTAAGTGAATTCCACAATGACTCTTCAACTGCAGACCAACATACAGTATTTGCTATTGTATTTATGTGAATAGGGACATACCCATTATCGTCCATAGGTATGCTACAAGAATGTGCAAATACCTTTGGGAAAGGTATAAATTCATCTCCTCCTAACTATGGGTTAAATAGGAAGACTTTTATTGGGTGAAAAAATCATTGTTATTCTTAAAAAACTGTTAATACTATATTCACATGCAAAAAAAAAAAGAATTGTTCTTACAATGCAAAATATTTTTTACCCTTGAATAATCCACAAAAGGTTGATAAGCCATAAAAAACAAATTATTCAGTGCTAAAAGTCTGGTCTGTTAGATTCTACCATTGACTACATAAAACATCTTACTACTTATATTCTTATCATAACCTTGGCAAGAATGATTTGCTATGCCTTACCAAAAGGTAACAGATGAATTGGTCTCCTTAGGTGTCTTCGACCAAGGCTAAAAAACAGTCTGTCCTGCTATTTAACCCATAGCCGTGGGGAGAGATGGATCTGTACCTTTTACAAGGATATCTGTGTCTAAGTTAATGTTAAAACTTGACTGGAATTTGAACTTGGGTCTCTCATTTTTCCTCCTGGACCGCTATCCATTACACCATCCACCAAAATTTCAAATCCAAGCTTATATAAGTAAGAAATATGAATCCGTAATGGTTGTGCCATTTCCCAGTAAGTCAATAAATAAAATTCTTGCATGAAGCATAAATTTTTACTCTGCAAAAAGATGGTGACCCATATTAGAAAAATAAAGACCAACGGGGGGTATATACGATTATCCCCAACCCCAGGGGATCCGATATTGAAAGTGAAAAAAATTTGATTCATCTTCTTTCTCTTCAGGATGTGGGCAATCATGACTCTCCACAACTTTGTAGCTCTCAGTGTTTGTCTCTTTACTAATCCTCCCAAAACCTTGTCCTGCCATACTATTTGTTGTAGCACTTTACTCTCTTGCCTTCACTGTCCTGTGGGTGTCAAATTTACCAACCCTTCTTTGTTCATTATGGGTCCCAGAAATTTCAACTGCAAGTATTCTTTTTATTTACATTATTTACATTGTTCAAACTGTTATCCTCATCTTTTATCATGTTCACAATATTTCAGCTGTTGATCCGGTCTCCTTCAGGTAGAATTTCAAACTAAACCTTTATTTCGTCCACTAGGGTAGATTGTTCTAGTTCCACATGCCATGCATCTTCCTTTATCTCCCTGTAAACCAACTCTCCAAGTTTTTGTTCAAGTTTTTGTTCAAGTTTTTGTTGCCAGGTATTGAACTCACTTTGTATTGAACTCACAACTCTTTCGGTCAAGTCACTGGATTCAACCAATGCTTTTTATCCACTGGGCCATGTATCCTTGATGACATCAGAATATGAATTTTGGGGACTTATAAACTTAATGTCTCAGTAATCATTTTTTACCAAAGCTCATATTACAATTTTGTTGTTGTTATTGCTTTTCTCTAGCATTCCATATTATTGGTTCCCATATTATATTCATTTCTATACTTGGCTGAGTTAGGAGATTTTTATGGACTAGCATGATTCCTTAAGTTTTCGTATTTTCCAGTGATGTTCTCTGTCTGTTATTTGAAACTCATCCCACAGGGGGTGGTGATCTCCCTTTTCCCTCTGTATGTGGCCAGCTATGCCTGATTTTTCTATTTCCCCTTGTGTTACGGTTTTACAATGTTCTTGCAGCCTTACCTTAAAGGGGTGGCCTTTTTCTCCTTTATATTTCTTACCACAACAGCACAAGATGGCGTACACATAGTCCTTAGTCATGTTCTCCTTTATGGGAGTTCTTACTCGGAAGAGGTGTCTGTGAAGTGTCAAACCACTTTTGAAGGTTGTCCTGATGTTATATGGTCCACAGATCTTTTGTATTTATTCCAATCACCTGAAGAAGGTCGGCGCATACAACAGCCAAAACCTTGTGGACATGACAATAAAGATGAGGACAACAGTCTGAACAATGAAAATAATGTAAATAATGACAATCAGAAATATAAACAGAGTATTATTTTTGTTTCCATTTTCCTTAAAACTTTCTCATTACTCACATGCTTTATCCATGGTATTCTCAACAGCCTTCAACAGAACCACATCTTTGTTACCTCAAGTCTCTTCTGCATCTGCAAGAAAATTGTCCAACATTCACTGCTATATAGCATGATTGATATGTTTTAAGAGTGCAGTTGAGCAATCTTTTCCATGTTCCTAATGAAATTTTCTTTGTTTAGCATTTGAAGGGCATCTTTGGCTATTCCAAGGCACCTTCATATTTCTGTGTCACATTTTCCATCATTTTTTCTTTTTTTTAAACATAGTTAAATTTCTGTATATGCTTGATTTCAATAACTTGTAATTTCCATCTTGAGTTATCCTTCTTCCTAACAATTATAGTGACATCAAATTTCAATGTACATGTGTATGTGTGTGTATATATATATATATATATATATATATAATTATTTATTTAAATATTATAACATAAATATGTTATAAAATCACTACAAAAATAGCCATTTTGTTTCAACACTTCTGGTGTCTTATCAAGTGATGATATTCTACATTCAACATCATCACTTGATAAGACACCAGAAGTGTTGAAATAAAATGGCTATTTTTGTAGTGATTTTATAACATATTTATGTTATAATATTTAAATAAATAATTATATCTTCTCTACTCTGTATTGAGCACTCTTTTAAGAATAATAATTGTTGGTTATTGGAATTTATTCCATATATACCAATCCTATACTTGTGTGTGTGTGTGTGTATATATATATATATATATATATATATATATATATATATATATATATATATGATGTTCCAATAACTTGGACTGATTTTAAATGTGAATTAAGTTTAAGCATCTAATGATGTTTTTTCTTTTTCTTTCAGATTTAACAACTTAAGTCTTTGGCGATTTCAACCATGGAAAGATTCACAATCAAACAACATGTTAAAGTTATTGAAGCCTATTACAAAAATGGACGTTAAAACAGAAATGCATTTCGCACACTTCGCAATTTTTTTTGGTCGACATAATCGACCAACTGAGGGTGCAATTGCAAATGATGTAATGTTGTTGTGGGGAGGTTCAATTCCTGCATGCGATGACGAATAAAGGTGTCTGGATTTTCGGCCACATTCTCGTGCACTTAAGCAATGTTTTTAGCATAAACGAGCACGCAATAGTGTTTTCACATCTGCCACCGACCCAGTTTGTTTGAATTCACAAACAATTTTTCCAATTGCACTCTTGAAACTTTAACACATTGTGTGATTGTTACTCTTTCCATGGTTGAAATTGCCAAAGACTTAAATTGTTAAATCTGAGAGAAAAAGAAAAAATCATTAGATGCTTAAACTTAATTCATATTTAAAATCGGTCAAAGTTATTGGAACACCCTTTATATATATATATATATATATATATATATATATATATATACACACACACACACACACACAGACAGAGGGTGCGATGGATAAATTGTCGTCGAAATTACTCAAAAAGGAAAATAACACTGACATCTTAACAAATATATTTGCCAAAATTACACAAAAACATCTTGAAATACTAAAGAATAAATGTATCCAATAAAATCGACATTGGCTTCAACCACGGCCTCCAGACAACTATGGAATCTCCTGCAACTCTTCTGAACAGTCTCTTTGTTTAAATTGGTGAATTCTGCCATAATCCTTGCCTTCAGTTCATCTTTGATATTACAAGGAATTTTGTTGGTCTCTTGCTCAACTGCACCCCACATATAATAATTAAGGAGGTTGTGGTCTGGACAGTTAGGTGGCCAGATGTAAGGGGTATTGTGGTCACAAAAATTGTCTGACAGCCATGACTGGGTTCTCCTGCTTGTGTAGCATGGTGCAGTGTCCTGTTGCCAGACATAGCAACACTTTTTACCCAAGGCAGTACTACTTTCTCAAGGCACTTTATGTAGTTCTCCATCTTGAGTCTAAGGCCCTGTAGGAAGATGAATAGAGGCATATTGTTGCCATCACTATTGATCATTCCAACCACCTTCATAATCAATGCTTTTTGAATCCTCTGCACTGTCCTCAGATTGACACCGAAACACTTTGAAATATTCATATTGGAGCTTCTGTCTTGAATGCCAAGGAGTACAGCATGCCATTTCTAAATTTCTGGAGGAGTGAATTGTGTCATGATATCCTTTTTCTTACAGATGATACCCAACTAACCTTATTATACTGTGCAGTCAACAAAATAAAAAAGAAACAATGAAATGAATAAAAATTAAAAATATAAAACGGCAATAATTTACCCATCACACTCTGTTCCTTTCAATTTCAATGTGCATTTTAATGTACATACTTGTAATTAAAAATATATTATTATTTCATGTGCTTAGTATCTTCTTTTTTCTGTTGTTTTTTTTTTTCATTTCACCCCAAGCAAGGCAATAAAGCCACTAAGAAGCAAGATTTTAAGATGTTAGAGAATAGCAGTAAAAAAAAAAAAACACTATTAAGGAGAGAGAACAATAAAATAAATGGAATTAAGAAGACAGAAGATAATGATTGACATTGCATTTAAAATGAAGATCAAACTTGACTGGGAAGTAAGAAGCCAGAAGAGTTTCACAAACAAGAAATGTGAGCAAAGAAACTGTTTGCATAGAACTTAAGGTTACATCTAGCCATTTCAACAGTAAAAGGAGACCTTGCCACCGAGCTATTACCGCACATAAATTCATAAAATCTCGGTATCAAAGAGGAATGCTCATCAGATACTTACCATGAAAATATTTATAGAAAAAGCACAGGGAAGCTACAGTTTGGTTGTGAGAAAATGAATGAAGCCGAGACACAAGGTCAAGGTGAATATCATTGTATAGCATTCTATGTTGCTATATCACTGTCCTTTCTTTGTACAATTTTGTCATTTAGTGCTGATATTGAGTATTAAATGAATATTACAGGAACCAAAATTCAGTTGATTTTATTGTTTATTTTTTTAATTTATTTATTTTTTATGGCTTATCAACCGTTTGTAAGTTATTTAAGGCAAAAAACATATTTTTGGTATTGTAAGCATAACACTTTTTGCAAGTGAATATTGTATTAACCAACTTTTTTTTTTTTTAGATAATAATGATTTCCAGATACAAGTCTTGCTATTTAACCCATAGCTGGGGGAGGGGTGGATTCACACTTTTCCTAAGGCTATCTGTGTGTGTGTGAATATAATGAACACAGCTCTCCGATTTCTCATCCTGAGCCATTATCCATTACACCATCCACACATGCAAGCTTACAGTAACTGGTATTTCCAAGCAGTCACCTAGCTAGTTACTGACCAGACTCAACTTTCCTTAACTTTAGTGATCATACGAGATTGGTGTTTCAACATGATATGGCTGTTGCCAGACATAGGAACACTCTTGACCCAGGGCAGTACTTATTGTAAATTAGTGTCTGCTTTACATTTAATATTGTTTCTTTTGTCTTTACTATTTTTTCACCAATACAAGGCCCAGGAGCCACTCAAGGTAGGGGGTTAATAAATGTGGTTGTTGCATGAGTGTAAGAGGAGAAAGTCAAAAGCGCACTTTTAGAGGATATGTAGGAAAGATTAATGGTTATTCCTAGACTTGAAGAATTGTTGTAATTGGAGAAGCTTCCTCTTGGAAGTCTGTTCTGCAAGAAGCAGTTCTTGGAAAGAAGCTGTCCAAATGGAACTTGCTTCTTACCAATGGAATACGAAGGGACTGACGATGATTCGTAACAGTGTATGAGAGATGGTGGATCTTAGCTGCAAAGTTCAGAACTAGTGGGACTAAGAAATGTAGCTCACCAGATCATTTGCCATGGAAATAGTGATAGAGTAGTAAGAGGCTTTCATCTGTGGAAAAGAAGTTATAGAATGAAGAATGAAATAATAATTACCCACAAGGCTGTGTAGATGCCTTTGAACTCTATCATGATGTTTCCTGAGCAGCTCCAGCCCAGATATGGCAGCAGTACTCCATTTTGGGTCTGATCTGGTTCTTGTAAAGATGTAAAAATAGCAGTACACTCTTTCTCGAAGACTAATATTCATTATAAATTTGTTTCAAATACTATTGGCTCATATGAAATATTGTACAGCTCTCTTATGTTGTAGTTTCAAGATTTTCTGTCTGAGCCACAAGCATTGAGCTAGTGTAGGCAAACAGTTTCCACATTGACCTTAAATTGTGAAAATATTTAAAAAGTATGTATTTTTTTTATTCTCTCTTGCTTTATTCCAAACATATGCATAGCATTATAAATGCTGATAATGAGGAGATAACCATGCAATCCAGTTACTTGGAGTGGACAACTATACCATTTGATTGTGATTTGTAAAAGTGCAAGACTACGTAGCAAATTTGTTTTTGTGTGCAGCTTGTTAGAAATTCACATCAGACTATAAAAAACGACAATGTTTTTGTTAGATAAAATCCTGAGTCATAGAGACAGAATTTTTGTATTGTTTTTGTATTTGAATTTTACAAGATTAAATGTTTTGAAGAAAAGCTTTACATGAAGGCAGCTTTTGTTCTTTTCATTGTCAACATGGGAAAAACAGTGAACAGTGATATCCAGATTTTATGATGGGCAGTCCAGGGATTTAATCCCTGAGCAATTCTCTTTGCTTTAAACTACTTATAATAAATAAAATGACAGAAACAACAGGAATAATAATGATAAAAGTAATAATCACTTTTATGTGTGTGCGTTGAGATATATATATATTAATTATCCCTCACAGTTCATGTGCAACTCAACCTTGCAGTGCTGAATATAGACTTAATAGCTCCATTTTATTACATCAAGCACTGTTTTATTCATACCAACACTATATGTGCGATATATTTTAATTATATTTGTATATATAGGACACAATTCAAAGAAAGACTCAAAATTCTGAAGGCTGTTGTAATACAAGAGAAGAATCCATCATTAAATAAGGTATCTTTCTCCATAGGGGAACGTATATTAAAGTGTGTATAAAAAAAAAACGCACATAAAAATTCCAGTTTGACCATTTAAATGATGTCACCTTGAGTGACTTAGAATTGGTTCCAGCAAATGTGAGAATGCTGGAGTTAACCAAAAACAGTCACATAAACATACGCAACACACAATATTTGAAGACTTTGGTAAATTTAGCGATTACATAAGACAACTAATTTGAAAAAGTTATTAAAAAAAATCAAGCGATTGTAAATTACTGGCAAGTGAACAATTTATTTAGATTTAAAAGCAAAATGCAACCTCTTTTTACAAAACAAGAAAATAGGGTGGGGTTATAATGTTTGGGGGCTTTAGTCTGATCATCTAATCAAATATGACCCACATTAAATTTTAACTAAGCAAAGAAGCAAAAATTAAAAATTATTTTTTATAAATGGGTTATGACCCGTAGATTGGCATCTAACAGCAGCCAGACTAGAGCAGATGTAAATGGTTACATAAATTATACAAACGAGACAATGTTGTTTCCTAAGAAATAAAAATGCGGTGGCGAGGTAATTTAACAAAATGCTAAACAAGTTCATTGCTTTGTGAATTTCTTCCATAATTTTATTTTTATACACACTACAATTCAAAAGTCTGTTAATTTTTTAAATTGGCCTCCATAATAGTTGTTTTGTACTTTAAATAAGAGGAAATTATTATACATGGTTAAAAAAAGTTAGACATGATATATTATTAGAAATTATGACAAAATTTTAAAAAAAAGCATTTTATGATTAAATTTTGTTCTTTTCAAAATATCCTTCTTTAACCTTGATTACTGCAGCAAAAATTTTTGGCATTTGTTGCAAAAGTTTCTCAAAGTTTGATAATTGATTCCATTCTTTTTTCGTTGTCTCTAAGAGTTCTTTTATTTTTCATTTTTTTTTTTTTTTTTTTTTTTCACACTTCTGTCAAGTTCATCCCATGCAAATTCTGGGGTTTGGCTTCAAACTTTTTAACTGTAGTGTATATATCAGCAGTGTTGGACAGAGGTATTAAAATGGAATGGTAATGGTCTGATTTGCACTTGAATGCAATCTACATGGCATTAAGCTTGCATCTAAGCATTAAAAGAAAATGTTGCTATTGAGTGCTGATACCTATATCCATACTGCTTATATTTATATATGTACTGGTACTAATAGTGACTAATATAATATAATATATATGTACTGGTACTAATAGTGACTAATTTTCTCCCATAAATATAGCTTAATTTTTACATATTTTGTCATATCTATATCTATATATATATATATATATATATATATATATTTGAATTGGACAAAGTTCGACAATTTATTTAAAGACATTTATGATATGTTTAACGTTCTTTTTATAGATACAAGTATTTAAGCAAATGCGCTGTTTTATAATAAACAGTATTAAATAACATTTACCGGCCTGAATGTCCAAGAAATTTTCATAGAAAATTTTCGTTCTCCGACAGGTTCCGTATAGGATACAGGTTCGATTCCTGTTGGAGAACAAAAATTTTCTATGAAAATTTCTCGGACATTCAGGCCGGTAAATGTTATTTAATACTGTTTATTATAAAACAGAGCATTTGCTTAAATACTTGTATCTATAAAAAGAACGTCAAACATATCATAAATGTCTTTAAATATATATATATATATATATATATATATATGTTGGCAAAAATGTCTGACAGGGTGCTGTGGTTGAGTTTTTATATAATTTCTCATGTGTTCATACAGTTTAAATTATATAAAAATTGTCTGAATGTTTTTCAAGCATTTTCGACTATACTTTTAGCCATTGTAAAGGATGAATTTTATTTTACTTTTAACTGAATATATGGATTATATATATATATATATATGGACACAAAAGGAATTTATGTTGAAAAATATTTGTTGTATAAAATAAATGCTAATGCTTCTTTACATTAGTAAACACACTAGACTTAATAGATATATCTATGTATTTGTGCTTACATGTACACATTAGCATACACATGCATATGTGCATGTTCCTTTTGCTATTTTTCTCATCCACTGTTTCTAATGGTTAGTAAAATGGTTTGCTTATTTCTTAATGTCTTCTGTGTGTTTGTCGCAAGAGAAAGAGACTTGCTATTGAGATTACAGATTATACATTCCCTTCTTTTCTACACAGACAGAAGGGTGGGAGACAGTTACTTCATTTTTTTTTATTTTTTTGTCTTTCATTTTGTTTTTCATTTTATTTCTGCCTGCCAGCTCCCTTCTGAAGAATCTCAATGTTTTTAGTGCTAGTATTCAAGAAAGCTCCGTGTTTCCCACGGAAATACGTCCAAGCTTGACTCTCACCGTTTGACTTGACATTCATCAGTTCCTGATAGGCCTGGTGTATATGTGAACTGCAGAAGGAAGTCTCTTTTATTTTTTCTTTCTTTCTTTCTTTCTTACTCTCACTCTTTCTTTCTCTCTTTATTTTTTTAAAATTTATTTATTTTTTGTTTTGTTTTTTGTGAGCAGCCCATGTGTGGGCTGTTTCTTTTGCTGTCTCTTCATAGGCTTTTAAGTGTCTATATTTACAAGTGTATGTATTATTGGCATCTTTGAGTGGAACTGTGTGTGTACATAATCCCACTTTTGCTCACTCTTTTGTGTGTGTATATGTGTGTGTGTATATATATATATATATATATATATATATATATATATATATATATATATATATAAAAGTTTTATTAAAAACAACTGTCAGTTGATTTTATTGAAACTTGTATAAAAGAGGGATTGCTGCCAAAATACACTATTATATATATATATATATATATATATATAAAGAAATATAGTCTTAAAGTGTGCTATATTTATAGGATAAAGTGCTCAATATCAGAGATAGAGCATGTGTAAATATAAAAGTGAACATAGACGTCAACACTTAGAGGCAACAGTCTGTTTCATGCTAGATGCAATTGTCAGGCCTGATGATTACATCTAGCATGAAACAGACTGTTGCCTCTAAGTGTTGTATTCTATGTTCACTTTTATATTTACACACGCTCTATCTCTGATATTGAGCACTTTATCCTATAAATATAGCACACTTTAAGACTATATTTCTTTATATATATATATATATATATATATATATATATATATATATATATATATATAATAGTGTATTTGGGCAGCAATCCCGCTGAGATATAAACCCAAGTACTTTTGATCTCCTCGAAGATCACAACAAAATACAGATTTTATCATAGTTATAATATTTTTGTCTTTGTAATTCACCATTTAGGATGATCTTGGAGGAGATCAAAAGTATTTGGATAGGAAAAACTACAGAGCCTTCCCTGATGAATTTCATCTTAACATCAAAAAACAGAATAGAGAACTGGAAAGGATCATTGGAAAAATAAATACACATATGTCTATATTATTCAATAAACCATGATTCAATTAATATATACTGCCTAAATACACCTCCCATATATAATATATATATATATATATATATATATATATATATATATATATATTTAGGTAGCATATCTTTGAACATGTCTCATTGAATAATATAGGCATGCTACTATATTGGCAACTAGGTCCCACCCTTTTTTCACACAATTTTTTTAAAAAAATCACCATCACAATGATCACAGTTACAATAAATTTGTCTTTGTAATTCACTCTTCAGGATGATCTCGGAGGAGATTGCAAGTACTTGGGTAGGAAAAACCTATGGTACCTTCCTTGATGAATTCCATCTTGACATCAAGAAACTGATTAGAGAACTGGAAAGGATTGTTATAAAAATAATGCCTATATTATCCAATGAGACATGTTCAAAGATATACTGCCTATATATATATATATATATATATATATATATATATATATATATATATATATAGGGTGTCCCAAAATAATGTATACACTCTTTAAATATTAATAGTTAATAATACATTACCATGATGTGAGAACTTATATGGATGAAAATAGGCAAAACAGATGGACTGGAAGAAGAGGGACATTTGAATCCCCACCTAGACCACCAGATTTGACACCCTTGGATTTCTTTTTGTGGGGTTTTCTAAAAGACAAAGTTTACAGCAGGAGACCTGAAACAATTGCTGAAATAAGAGTAGATATTGAAGAAGAATGTGCTCAAATACCAGAGGAAATGATAATGGATGTTTGTAGGTCTATTTCTTCAATATCTGAAAAGTGTATTGAACAGAATGGCAACCGGTTTGAGCACTTAATGTTAACTCATCATTATATAAAGATTCTACCATTGCCCCAAGTAGCTTTTATCTTATTAAAGTTAATTTTCTATGTTTTTTGTATATTTTACTCTCAAATTCTTTAAGTGTATTCTTTCTCTTGTATTAATTTTATTTGCAAGTCAAAATACATAAATTGAATTATAATGATTCAAAGAATGTATACATTATTTTGGGACACCCTGTATGTGTGTGTGTGTATATATATATATATATATATATATATATATATATATATATATATATATATATATATTAAAGAAAAACAGACCACTTTAAGGCTCCATGTCATAATTTATTTCACCAAAGCCCTTTTAAAGGACACTGAATCATCAGACTTCACTTCCAAAAGGTGAAATGAAAAATGAAATGATTTTCATTACATGGAGCCTTAAAGTGGTCTGTCTTTCTTTAAATTATTAGCTCTGAATTTACATTGAGCTCTCAGGAATTCATCCTCCTTGAGACTACCT
>OZ038506.1:59054929-59082429 GCA_964036315.1 Acanthosepion esculentum
TATATATATATACATATATTTATATATATATACATATATTTATATATATATATATATTAATACATGTTTGATTAAATAATATAGATAAGCGTTGTCTATATATTTTATGCAAGTTTTTTTCATATAGTCTGATAATCTTAATAACATTATCATTAAATAATGAAAGAAAATCACAATATTGATACATACTTTTTTTATTTAATCCGATCTGAGCTTTCGGCTTACATAAGCCATTATCAAAGATGACAATTACACAATATATTTATGCAATACACGAACAAGAAATTGATGATAGTATTATTTGTTTACATGGATGATTTCCAAGCAACGATAAACACGTGCATATAAAACGCTGAAAGCGAAAATCGCACGACAGCTCATGACGTCACACATGACCACGCGAGAGTGAATCCGATGAGTATTGAGTATGGAAAGCCGTTGGTATGAACCAATGACTTCTGTTACTAATTACAGGCATTTAAGGATATTTTTGGAGATTTCATAGTTTATTTTGTTCAGGTTAGGTTTCAACTGTTTTATGTATATAGCTTCAAGAATTTTTAGTTTTTGTTTATTGTTTTCATGTTTAAGTATAATTGTGTTTTCGACGAGGATTTTCCGGAATTGTGTATGCGGCCAGGCATGTTGTTTTAAATGTCTAAAAATGTTAGAGTTATCATTCAAATGTAGTGTCAAGCGTCGTGAAAGCGAGTTTGTGGTGTGACCAACATAGATATTATTTAGTTCGTTGGAGATACAATCTCCCAAAGGGCACCTGAATTTGTAAACTATGTTGGTTTTTTTCAAATCGCTAACCGGGGGAGAAGAATCATTTCGAATAATTGAGTTGGATATTTTAGATTTAGTGTAGTATATAATTAACTTAATTCTTTGGCTAGGATCTGTTGTGGATATGTTAGTATTTACTAATTTTTTTAGTATATTTTCATCTTGTTTATAATTAGTATGCATTTGATTACGATATAGGAGATTAATATGTTTGAGATTAGTAGAAGCAGTATTATGTACTATTTGCTTAGTATTGAGATTTCTAAGAAAGCATCTTATTTGTTCATCAATTATATAGTTTGGAAAACTATTATTAACAAGTGTTTGTTTTATATTCTTTTTATAAATATATATATATATATATATTTTATATATATATATATATAAACAAAAATTTAAATCACTCACCTAATGTATTTAATTATATACCAATATCTATTAATAAGAGAATTGCTACTATATATATATAATAAAAAAATATAAAAATATTTAATGAAAATAAAAAAATATATGATTCAGCATTAAGAAAAAGTGGTTATTTGAATAAATTAGAAATACATAACTAACAATAATCCATACAAAAATAAATGAAAAAGAAATATAATTTGGTTTAATAGACATAGTGCCTTCAACTTAACCTGGATGCTGATTAAGTTGCAACTGCTTCTGCTGTAGTTGAAGACTTGCTGCCATTTGCCTTTCTTTCTTTATTAGTGGCTCCCATATTGTATTTATTTCTATGCTAGGCCTACTAAGCAGTTGAAGTACCTAGATGTAATCATAAGTTCTTATTCTGAATAAGCCTGAAGAGAGTTCCACAACTGAGAAGTGCAAGAATAGAAACTATTAGAATAGAACTTATGGTTACATCTAGGTATTTCAACTTTAAATTGATGAGACCTAGTTACCAGTCTTGTACTATGTCTAGCTTAGCATATGCACTGACTCTCCAGTGTTCTTCCTTGTCCAGTATTTTTACTTTATTCCACAGAAGCTGATGACTACATATTTCCCTCCATACATGATCAGCCAGGCCTGATTTCATTGTCACACCTCTTACTATGGCTTTTCAATGTTCCTCTAACCTTACTTTTAGGGGCAGCTTGTTTCACCTATATATTCTTTGCCACAACTGCAAGGTATCATATAAACACAATTCTTGGTCATATTTTCCCCAGTGTTAGACTAATAAATCCTTCTATACTATCTATATCCTGGTAGAATTATTCTCAAGCTATATATATATATATATTTAATTGTTTCTCCCCAAGCAAGTCAATACTGCTACTAAAATGCAATGGGTTACTGAGAGTGAAAGAAGATGAGAAAATATTAATGAGGAGAAAAGAAAATAAAAGAACAGGATTCAGGAAGACAGAATATAGCGATTGATGTTACAGTTAAACTTTTGAAGATCACAGGTGATAGGAAGGCAAGAAGCCTGAAGAAAGTTCCACAACTGAGAAGTGCAAGAAAAGAAACTATTAGAGTAGAACTTATGGTTACATCTAGGTATTTCAACTTTAAATTGATGAGACCTAGTTGTTAGTCTTGTACTATGTCTAAATTCATGTGGTCGAGGTACTGAGGAGGAGAACTTATTTGAAAAAGTACCATGAAAAATTTAGAAAAGAAAGTCATGTCATGGTATTGGTAAAATAACTGAATTTGAAATGCCCGGTCAGAACCAATTACATTACAGAACCTTCTTTGGATTTTATCGAGAATCTTGAGATATGGAGCAGTAGCACCAAACCTGATACGACAGCCATATTCATGAATATGAATTATCTATGAGAATAATCAGTTTCATCCTCTGAACCAGTCATCCTGGTCATCAGTTGGCCCACAGTATGTCTTGTCAACAACACTGGCAATGCTGTCTAAATCATTGTCAGGCTTAAATTCATCTCTTTCCATCCCAGCCATTTCAGATTTTTCATCAGAATCAAGAATAGCTTGAAAAGTCTCCTGGACATTCAAAAGTCTATGCCTAATTATCATGTTATCAGAATTTGACCATCTATTGATTAAAAAATAAATTGTTCATTTTGCTACACGGAAGTTGACATGTTAATCTGGCTGATTCAATAGCATGCATTCCTCTATGGCCAATTAGTATTATTAGATTTTATAGTAAATAAATGCCTGGCAAGAAGAACTGGTTAGTATATCTTGAAAGAGTTAAATTATGAGTTGATTTTTTTTTTTTCAATTAAACTCCACTCATCTTTTGAGCCCCTGATATTTTGACTTGTATATCTTCTAACCACACCGTGGCATTTATGCTACCCATTTTCAAGAATGTTTATTTATGTATTATTTTAAAAATCTTGTTTTTTGCCATCATTAAATGCACAAATGTCTTTCCTTGCCAGTGACACTAGTTGTAAGACCAATGAGATATAGCTGTGTTGCAATTCTTGAATATTTTGGTAGATTATGCAAATCTGTTACCAACAAGCTGCGATGAGGCTGAGTTTTATCATCACAAAATGACTGATAGGTCTGCAAATTAATGTATGAGAAAAAAAAAACTTAGGTGTGGTTGCAAAAGGCATTTGAAGAATTTGTGGTATTTATAAAAAAATTTGTTTTTTTTTATTTTTCTTTCACTGAGGTGTTTTAATTTTCATCATACTTTTTAAAAAAAAAATCTGCTTTTTAGCACAGACCCATTTGGTGGCATTTTAAACAGATACATTTTTTTTGCCATAAATCTAAACTATAATTTTAGAAAATTAACATTTCGCTTAGATATATTGGAAAAATGTTGACACTTTCATCTGAAATAAAAAAAAATAGTAAAAGGGCCACAATATATATAAAAAAAAATGTCAGTTTAAAGTGATGACAAGAGGATAAGAGTTTGATAAACAGAAAATCTAATTTGTAGGAGTGGTCTTCATAGTTTCATGTACTTTGTATTATGAACTGCCAAAAGTTCAGTTTAACATCAAGTGTAATAGCCTTGTTTTTTTTTTTTTTGTTTTTTTCTCTAATAAACTAATATACTTGTGTCCACTCCTTTGCACACACATAGATCTACATAAAATTACATTTAAGATCTAGTCATAATTTGACATTTTTTTTTTCTGGATGTGTTTACTGTCAGTACCACATCAACTTTTGCTTGTGCTTTTTAAAAAAAAAAAATTTTAAGTCAAGTGTTGTGATTTCCTTCCTTTCTGAATAATTTTGTATCTTGAAACACACGCACATAGACATGGATGAATTTCCTGTGCAAATCCCTTCCATCCCCTTTCTCATTGTGACGGTTTTAGAGGAATCATAGGACTTCCGTTTTGGCTTGTAGCTACACAAGCCTCTCTCATTAGAAGATCTCATTAACATATATTGCTGACCCACCCTTCTTTTGGAGTCTCCTTTCCATTGCAGACCAACAAAGATCCTCTTTAGATTTAATTTTGACCCATCCTTGTAGTTTACCGAGTAGTCACAGATGCCGGGTGAGGCCATTTTTCTAGAACTATTCTTGCTACTATATGGCTCATTTGATAGAAATATGGATTTTTGTATCTGCTTTATTGTGGCAAATATGATTGGTCAGAAATGAGCCTAGAATTCTAATTTGAAATTTGAAAAGTCTGAGTGCAGAACATTCTTTTTGGTATAAATATCAGCTAATCATTTTACTAGTTTTTATCCTAACTACATATGGCAGACTTTTAGAATAGCCACTGTAACCAGAAATAATCATCTTTTCCAAACATTTTCCATATTATTAAGACTTTAGATTATAAATATTGAACTTTTTTTTCATTAAATTTAATGAAAGTTAATGAAGGTGGGGGCTGTTTGTGATGGAAATTCAGTGTAGATTGATCCACCTATGGAAGCTAAAAAGAATAATTCTCAACCATGTGATTTCTTAGAATATTTTTTTTAAAAAAGAGGGAATGTTAGTTTAATGGCATTAAATTTACTAATAATAATGAAGCTGATCTGGAGATATAAATTGAACTTTTGCTACATTTGAATTCATTTTATTCCATTTCTGTTAAAATAGCTTATTTACACTATTTACATTGTTTGGACTGTTTTCTTCATCTTTGCCATATTCACAACATACATTGTACACTCTGACCTTCTTCATGCGATTGAGATTTCAAACTGAACCCTTTATTTTGTCTACCATTCTAGATATCTCAGTATTCTTCCTTTAACTCAACTCTCCAAGTTTTTTGTAAACAAGTATTGAACTCACAATTCTTTGGGTCCATCAGTGTATGAATTTTTAGGACTTATGAACCTAATGTCTCTTTGGTCTTTTTACCAGAGTTCATATTGCAATTTTGTAGTTATTGTTTTTCTCTAGTGCATTATTACTGGTTCCCATATTGTATTCATCATGGAAGTGGCAGCAAAGATGAGGAAAACAGTCTGAACAATGTAAATAGTGTAAATAATTGCAATAACTCATCTCAGAAATATAGATAGATAGATAAAAGAGCTTAAGCAATAATAATATGTGAAAAAAGTTTTGAAAAATAAATGATTAAATTCTATTTTGCGACTACTTGAAAACAGGATGAATGAGGATATTATTTTCTTTTTTTTTTTTTGGCTCTCATAGAGAAATCACTTTACAATGTATTTACATAAAGAAATGGTCCCTCCTCTTACCTTTTATAAAATCTTGGATTGATTAGGAGTGCTTAATTTATAGTAATATAAAAAAAAATGATTATTTCTAATTGCAGTACCTATTCTAAAACTCTGCCTTACATATTTTAAGATTTTTATGAGTCACTTAATATTTCAGGCAAAAAGAATTAATTTATCATTTTATTAATGTTTATTTCTTTTGTAATGCTGATTTAATCTTAGCTCTATGATTTGGGAATATACTGGATGAATTGTTTTTGTTTAAGCCAATATGGGCACTCAGCTTTACAATTTATTTAATTAATAAAAAACAGAAGTATCACATGCTTGAAATTTTCAAGGAGCTAGAATGAATGCACAAAACACCTGCTTCTTTGATAATGATACTCTCCAGTTAAGGAGGAAGAAAAAGTATATGAACATAAGGGAGATAATCATTGACTTTCCAACGTTTCTGATCAACCTAATAAAATCTATTTTCTAAGTCTTTTGAAATCAAATTATAATATAACTTGTTGATGTTTTTTATGTGGCACTTTAAAACTTGAGTTTTTTTGTAGAAGTCTGTATTTGAAACCTTGTGCATTTTCACATACATACACACAAACACGTGTATGTGCTTTAAAAATTTAAAACCTCATTATTTCAGAATCTTGCCCAATAATCATGTCTGAATTGATCACTTATAAACATTAAAAAAACATTGCATTTAAGAATCTCATACCAGTCTGCTTATAAAATAATGTCACGTCTTTAGAGATGGAAATGAATTCAAATGTAGCAAAATTTATATCTCAAGATCAGCATCTATTATTATTAGTAATTATAAAAACTTGCCATTAAGCTGATCTTCCCTTTGTAAAAACTATGTGGCATCCGGTTCACACTCCTTCCCAGTCTTTTGAACAGAAGTAGAGGTTTATCCCTTGTTTGTTGATTAGGTTTGGGTTTCCAGTTCCTTATAAAGTCTACTTCCACACTATACTTCTAGCGTGTCCACCTGAACTCTGAAATTTTATTTGCTAATTAAATCTTAACCTCTTCAAGTCAAGGGTTAGCTGTTATTTTTCCTGCATAGCCCTAATAATTTCACATCTTGCCTTTTCTTACACTAATACAAATCCATGCAGTAACCCCCCTACCTTGAGTGTCCCTTGGGCCTTGTATTGCGTGAATATTAGTAAAAAGAAAATGTACAAAATTGTCAAACTAGGTACATTGAAGTATGAAGTACATATATAGATATATTTTTCTGTTTCATGTAGACATGAAAATCACTGGCAAAGTGTCCATGTATGCAACACATGCACTGCAAGTCTTAAATTTGTTTTTTTGAATCATAATTTATTTTTCAGTCATAATAAATTAATTATTGATAATTTTTACTTTGCTTTTTGTACTCATGATTGTTTAAAAAAAATAAATTTCCATATCGTCATTTCTTAAGTTAAATTATAAACAAGCCACATTAGTAGAGTTGTATAGGCTGAGAAGACCCACTCTATTGTCAAATTCTATATACAGGCACAGAGAATGCCGAAGAACTTAGTGAAAGATTATGATTGAGTGAACAAGAAAAGAAGAAAGCAAAAAACAGTGGAGTTCATTGCTTATTCATTTCCATGAATAAAGCCCTTTTGAAGAAGAAGGTAGTGTGTGCTGCTGATGCTTTCTACAACAGAGTTATTGGCTGAATTTGCCAAAAACAAAATCAAGAAATGAATTAATTTACAAATAGAGAAGTTTTAAATATGTCATTACTTGTTGATCTTATTATTTTCTCAGGGTTCTGGCATCCTGGGTATGATGATAAACTACATCTGGCAGCAAGACCTCTGATCAGGAGATTAGACATTTTGAAGAACATGGAACAACCTCTTAACTGCTGTTGTTATCAGGCCCACTTTGACCTGAGGTGGTAGCACCTGTCAGGGTCCCAGCTATGGCAAATTAGTTAACCCTCAAACAAAAATCATTAGTACATTTTTGTAATAAAATTGCCAACAATACATTTTTATAGCATTATGACAATCAATACAACACTAAAAAAAAGTATAAAAATACATTTTTATAGCAAAATGACCAGCAATACATTTTTTAAATTACCAACAATACATTTTATCATTTACATACTATATATCTAAAAAAAACATACATTTACTCTGAAAGTATAAAAATATGTACAAAATATCTGTAGTTGAAGTCATAAAATATGTACAAAATGTTTAGATTTCAGCATTAAACAACCCATAGAGGTTGATATGCCACTAAACAAAGTCAGTCAAATCAAAATACATTTATATATATATATATATATATATATATAGCTGTCTTCTTTGATGAATTTCATCTTAATATCAAGAAACAGATTAGAGAACTGGAAAGGATCATTATAAAAATAAATAGGCATAATATGTTTATATTATTCAATGAAACGTGTTTGAGTCTGAGTATAAGGTATATATATATATATATATATATATATATATATATATATATATATAAACATTAATGTTAATAAGAAATAATGTCCATTAATTGCTTAAAAATTACTTTGCATTTTGGATATGAAAATAAAGTTAGCAAATATAAAATTTGAAATGAATGTACATTTCTTAAATAGGGTGATTGAGTCTTGCTTTGCTTTATATCTATTATTCAGAAGTGAAAGACAATGATTTTTCTTAAATGTTATGTCCCATTTACAACATAGGAATTTGTGGCTTTCCATGGTTTTCCTCTTTTTAATATCAGTTAATTCCCATAACTTTTTGAGAAAGATTCTGTGTACAAAGCATAGCAAGTCTTAGCTGTGAAGGTTTGAACTGGTGCAACTAAGGAACTTATCTTTGCCATAAATATAGCAATAGAGCAGTGAGAGGCTAGCAACATTTTGTTTGTGGGAAAGGGGTTGTAGAGTGGAAAATAATCCATTACCCACAAGTTTGCATACGTGTCTAATATGACAGTGTATCATTGCCCAACATATTTTATTCATTTTCTAATTTTTTGTATTTTCTTCAGTTTTCATCAGATTTTGGGTGATATCCATATCAATAAATTTATTTATTTTTATTTTGGGAATCCTCCTTAATACTGAATATTAGCTATTCACACTGACATTATATGCAGTTTCTTCTTGAGTCCTATTTAAAATATCAGCTATTTTAAAGAATTAGTAGATTGATTTGTTTTTTTAATAGTTTATCAACCTTTTGCAGGTTATTTAAAGCCAGAAAATATTTTTAGATTGTAAGAATTTTTCAGAGGTAGTAATGATTTCCTAATACAAGTTCTACTAATTAAGCCATAGCCAAGGGGAGAAAAGTAGTGGATCCATACCTTTCCCAAGGATATTTGCACATAAGTGAATATAATGAACTCAACTGGAATTGAAAATCAGCTCTCCAATTTCCAATTCTGAGCCATTATCCATTACACCACCTGCACATCCACGCTTACAGCACCTGGTATTCCCAAGCTGTCACCTACCTAGGTTGACATTGCTTAATTTCGGTGATCATATGAGAACAGGTGTTTCTATGGGATATAGCCGTTAGCCCAAGAATTAGTAGCGACAGTACATAAAACTGTATTTAATGCCAATGTAAATTTGTTGATTATTACATATAACATTTTCACCATCATCATAGCCGCATTTTTGTTGTTGAGGCAGGACCGGGATTAATCTCTGCACAAAGCAAGGTGGGTCCTGCCTGACAGGGGATCTTAATTTACCTCTCCACATACACCTGTCAACATACTGAAACTTGTCATAATAATTTGAGACAAAGATTTACAAGGCCAGATGCTTGTTCTGATGCTCAACTTAGACCAGTGTTTCTCAACGGGGGTTCCCTGGAACCCTAAGCTTCTGCAAAAGGTCCCCAAGGGTTCTGCGAGAACAGGTGAGATAAGCTAATGCACTTTTGACTTTTTATTTAATTTCATATACATAATATTACTAAACACACACAATATATTCTTGGTTATTGTAATATTCTAATCGGACATTTTACCTGGATTTACCTTATGTCTTTTCGACATTGCCAGTAAAGGATAAAAAAATAAAAACCTGATGCAGCAATTATCTGTTTTCATTCTGTTTACATTTATATTATAGGTATATGATATTGGTTACTTGTTTATTTTTAACGTTTGAGTTTAGAATTTTTTTGTGAATGAAAACTCCCTGATGAAGTATTATGAACGAACAGTATGAATTTTATTTAGCATTACTGAAAAATTTGACAAAGAAGTATTATTTTTTCCTTAAACCAGTTATTCAAAAATATATACTATGATATTTACCACAAATGAAAATAAAATGAGAAAGATATGGTATATAATTTTTTTTTTCACAGGGGTTCCTTGAGACAAGTAATTTATTTTAAGAGTTACGCAAGGGTAAAAAGGTTGAGAAACTCTGACTTAGATACTCACAGTAGTTCAAGTACAGCAACTACAAACTATCTTAAAGATCATAAGTATACTAAATAAAGGATTTGGTACTAAGATGACTTACAGAGGTTGATGTACCATTAAACAAAAAAAAAAAAAAACAAATACACTGAGTGTTTTTATTGAGGCACCATCACTAAGAAGGTTGCCACTCAAGACTTGATTCCCTAACCCCTACCTTTATAGGCAAAAAATTTAATTGTTGATTTGGAAATCCTCAAATTAAAAATTGTAAGCTTCTCTCAGCTTTTTAATATCTTAAATAAAAGAAAATGCCTGAAATCTCTCAATCTTAATGTTGTAACCTAGGAAAGGATACTGAATACAATAATAACACAAAGGTTGGTAATGAATGATAATACTTAGGACATGAACAAACACATATAAGTTTCACCAGTGGCATGTAGAAGAAGTGGTCAGCTGCTACAAGAGTGTCAAGTGAATTCCACGATGAAACTTCAGCTACAGGATATCTGCCTCAAGGCCGAATTTAATGTGGGGTATCCAAGCCCATAAGCTCAGCCAAAAATTCCCCGTAGACCCCAAATAAAACAGGGTGAGGTAGCTGTTTCCTGAGATGAGACTCTGCCCTTCGACATAGCCTTTTCTAGGGATCTTCTCTGCTCTGAGGCAGAGTTTGACCAGCACAGCTGGAGATAAATCTCCAACTGCAGACCAACATACAGTATTTACTACTGTATTTATATGAATGGGGTCATAACCATTATCGTCCATAGGTATGTTACAACACTTAAAAAAATACCTGTGACAAATAACAGTAAATTTTATCAGTGTGAAAAATTAGATACAGTTTCACTTAAAAGAAATGGCTCAAAAAAATCTTAATTTGAATAATGGATGTTGCTTTTTAAAGCTTTTAAGATTTACAATAGTTATTTTAGTGGCTAACGTTTATTTAAAATCAATTATACTTTGTATTGGGAATTAGTTAATTACCTTCTTTTGGTGTAATTCATTATAGGGAAGAGAAAATATTGTACTTGAGTTTTCATTTGACGCATTCAAACTGAGATAAAATTGTAAAAACACTTGCATTTATTTGTAATATTTTAAAAAATTTTGATCTAGAGGTTGTTCATCGATCTAAGGTGTGCGGAAAAGTTCCTCATGCAATCCACTTCCTAAGAATCTGATAAAACATAATTCTTTTTTAAATCCCCTTATGATCAAATCAAGGACTTTTCAGCACCCTTTCATATAAATTTAACTGATGAATTGGGATCAAATACAAATCAAACATGGATTGGAATCCGACAGAATGATAGGACAAGGAACAAATAAGAAAAGTTTATAAATCTAACATACCCACCATAGAGGAACCCCACCCCTGCCTCCCATCAGGATGACTGAAGTTCAACTCCACAAGAGTGCCTCTCTGTGCCAGCTTGGTCTCATGCTGTCCACTGACCTGAAGTGGAACAACCACATTGAATCTATAGCTTCATCTACTGCAAGGAAAATTGGTTCTCTGTGTCATGCCAGGTTTTTCTCAATTGAGTCCATCCTTCAAATCTATGAAGCAACCATTCGTCCTTGCATAGAACACTGCTGTCATATATGGTCTGGTGCTCCCGCTGTTCATCTTGAGATCTTTGACAAAATCCAGAGACAGGTATGTAATGTGAATGGTCCTGATCTGGCCATCCCATCTACAGTCACTTTCTCACAGACGTGCTGTGGCTTCCCTCTGACTTCTCTACAAGTATTTTCATGGCAACTGCTCTGACGAGCTACTTTCACTGGTTCCCAAACTGTATGAATTTAAGTGTGCTACTAGGTTGGCATCTCGGTCCCACCCTTTCACTGTCAAAACGACTAAATGTAGCCATCTCTTCTACTCCAACAGCTTCTTATCTCGCATCTCCCGTCAGTGGAACTCTCTTCCTGTCACTTGCTTCCCTGATAGCTATAATCTTCAAATATTCAAATGTAATGTCAATCGACATCTAATGCTGTGACCTTCATCCCTGTCCTTCTCTTTATCCTTTTCCCAAACACTCCTCTTTACTCTCACTCTCACTCTCTGTAACCTCTTGTGTGCTAGTAGTACTCCCGCCTTGCTTGGGGTGATTTGCTTAAAAAAAAAAAAATGTTTTGCTTTTATAGAATGAGATATGAAAAAGAAAAGAAAGTAAGAAAATTCTGGTATTTTTAATTTTTGTGTTTGTTTTTCATTGGTTAAGCAGATTTCACATGCTTTTGTCATGTCATGCAGAATTCATGTGTATAATTTATGTGTTTATCATAATTCTAGTTTGTCTAGAGGGATTCAGATGATAATCTATATTCGTTTGTGTATGTATGTGTGTCTTGTAGGCATTTTTATTTATATATTGTCTGCATGTTGATTTGGAGACATTTTTGCATAACACTGTTTATAGTAGTAGGTAAACATATCTTAGATTCTAAATGCCACCCTCATTAAAAAAAGAACATAACTTTTATAAAATCCATACTTAAAGAATCTAAGATATGTCTACCGACTGGTGTTACATAAAAATATCCCTAAATCAACATGCGGACAATCACCAAACATAAATACTACACACACACCCGAATATAGATTATCATCCCCAAAACCTGCATAGATAAACTAAAATTATGATACACTTGCATCCATAAATTATACACATAAATGATGAATGACAAGACAAATGCATCTGAAGTCTGCTTAACCAATGAAACACAAAAATGAAAAATAAAATGTTTTCACTTCCTTTTTTCTACTCCATATTCTCTGATGAAGCTTTAAAGAAAGCGAAATGTTAGATTTATAAACGTCTTCTATTTGTTCCTTATCCTATCATAATTTTAACTATTATCTCATATAGATAGAGAACAAGAACTCCCTTTGATTTGATGTGTCAGACTAGAATTTTTATTATTTATATTATCAGAACTGTTATCCTCATCTTCATTGCCATTTTCACAACGTTTCAGTCACTGTATGCTTCAGCCTTCGTCAGGTGATTGGAATTTCGAACCAAACCCTTTATTTCATCCACCAGGGTAGATTGTTCAAGTTCAATACCATCAAGTGGTATTGAACTCCCAACTCTTTGGGCCATGTGTCCCCGAGTTTACATGGCCCAGTGGATAAAGAAGTTGGTTAGATCCAGTGACTAGACCCCCAAAAATTGTGAGTTCTGTACCAGGCTACAGCAGTGGTGAACCAAAAAACTTGGAGAGTTGAGTTAAAGGGAAATAACAAGCATCCAGATGAGGCATGGCATGTGGAACTGGAACAATCTACCCTGGTGGAGAAATAAAGGGTTCAGTTCGAAATTTCAATCACCTGAAGAAGGCTGGAGTGTACAACAGTTGAAATGTGAATATGGCAATGAAGATGAGGATAACAGTCCAAATAATGTAAATAATGTAAGTAATCATATACCTGATCTCAGAGATATAGAATTTTTATTCAAATATCTTTTCAAAAATATCTTCAAAAACTTGATCATGTTTAACTAGTCCTATTTGATCAAAAGAGAGTAGTTTTGAGCCTTTTATAAGAGACAACACTGTTTTCATTGAGTAATCTCCCATTAAAAGGGTTAAACAAAACTGTATTGATTTACTTACATTAATGAGTGATTAATTTCCAAATCTCTTATGCTTAAAGATCTTTCTTTTATTCCATCCAACATCACAAAATGCTGCAAAATAAGATTTGTTGTGATGAATAATGGTCAGAATTGTCAGGAACTGTGCAAGTTTTGATTGATAATTTTATTAGAATTTTTATGTAGATACAAATAGGCAAACAAAGTCTCATGGAAGAAAAAAAATGACAATAGATTAATTTGTTACCATTAGTTAATCTCAGTGGTTCTTAATCTGGGGGTGGGGGCATGCAATCAAGGGGTATCAAGAAGACAGTGCCAATTTTGGGGTGTTGGTTCAAGAATGGGTCATCAAAAAAAACTTTAGTTTCATTGCTTTTGAAACTAGAAATGTTTGCATGAAAAATATCAGGCATCAAAATGGATTTTGATGCCTGATTATTTTTAAAGTAAACATTTCTAGAAAACTTTTAAAGGCATTCCAAATTCAAACATTTTCAAATCTAGCAAACGTTTCCATGAAGCAATTCTCTCGTTTGTGACTATATATGTTAGCAAAGTAAGATTTTTGCCCATACTTCATATAAAGACAAGGTTTATGGCCACATCACATTGAAAAACTGGTTGCTGTATGATCACCAAAGTTAAGCAATGTCAAGCTAGGCGAGCCCCTAGATGGGTGACCAGGTGCTGTAAGCTTGGATGTGTGAGTGATGTAATGGATAATGGCTCAGAATTGTTGATCGAAGAATGGAGTTCCAATTCTCGTTGGGTTTGTTATATTTACTTACACACTAATACCCTTGGGAAAGGTATGAATCCAACTCCTCTCCCCATCTATGGGTTAATTATTAAGGCTTGCATCACTAAATCATTATCATCTTTAAAAAATATTTTTACAATCTAAACGTATTTTTTGGTTTTAAATAACGTGCAAAGGGTTGATAAGCCATAGAAGACAAATCAGTCAATCAATATATAAAGACAACATTCAGAAATTCTTTTTCTACAAATAGAAAATTCAGAAATTCTTTTCTACAAATAGAAAATTCAGAAATTCTTTTCTACAAATAGAAAATTCAGAAATTCTTTTCTACAAATAGAAAATTCAGAAATTCTTTTCTACAAATAGAAAATTCAGAAATTCTTTTTCTACAAATAGAAAATTCAGAAATTCTTTTCTACAAATAGAAAATTCAGAAATTCTTTTCTACAAATAGAAAATTCAGAAATTCTTTTTCTACAAATAGAAAATTCAGAAATTCTTTTTCTACAAATAGAAAATTCAGAAATTCTTTTCTACAAATACAAAATTCAGAAATTCTTTTCTACAAATAGAAAATTCAGAAATTCTTTTTCTACAAATACAAAATTCAGAAATTCCTTTCTACAAATACAAAATTCAGAAATTCTTTTTCTACAAATACAAAATTCAGAAATTCCTTTCTACAAATACAAAATTCAGAAATTCTTTTTCTACAAATACAAAATTCAGAAATTCCTTTCTACAAATACAAAATTCAGAAATTCTTTTTCTACAAATACAAAATTCAGAAATTCTTTTTCTACAAATACAAAATTCAGAAATTCTTTTTCTACAAATACAAAATTCAGAAATTCCTTTCTACAAATACAAAATTCAGAAATTCTTTTTCTACAAATACAAAATTCAGAAATTCCTTTCTACAAATATAAAATTCAGAAATTCTTTTTCTACAAATACAAAATTCAGAAATTCCTTTTCTACAAATACAAAATTCAGAAATTCTTTTTCTACAAATACAAAATTCAGAAATTCTTTTTCTACAAATACAAAATTCAGAAATTCTTTTTCTACAAATACAAAATTCAGAAATTCCTTTCTACAAATACAAAATTCAGAAATTCTTTTTCTACAAATACAAAATTCAGAAATTCCTTTCTACAAATATAAAATTCAGAAATTCTTTTTCTACAAATACAAAATTCAGAAATTCCTTTTCTACAAATACAAAATTCAGAAATTCTTTTTCTACAAATACAAAATTCAGAAATTCCTTTCTACAAATACAAAATTCAGAAATTCCTTTCTACAAATACAAAATTTAGAAATTCTTTCTACAATTACTTTCATGGTAACTGCTCCGACGAGCTACTTTTGCTAGTTCCCAAACTGCATGAATTTAAACGTGCTACTAGGTTGACATCTCAGTCCCACCCTTTCACTGTCGAAACGGTTAAAAGTAGCCATCTCTTCTACTCTAATAGCTTCATGTCTCGCACTTCCCATCTGTGGAACTCCCTTCCTCTTACTTGCTTCCCTAATAGCTATAATCTCCAACTATTCAAATGCAATGTCAATCAACATCTCCAGATGCCTTGATCTAATTCCCAGTCCTTCTTTTCCTCCTTTCCTCTTTCACACCTCTTTACTCTTGTTCCCACTCTCTGTAACCCCTTACTAAAAATTACTAAAATCTTGATATAAACTTTTAAGGCTTTTATCTGATGAATTTCAATATTTTGTTATTTAGACGTTTTAATAATGAATTTACCTTTTTGGAATTTTATTTTATTTTAATTTTCTTTTTAATTTTTCTTTTTAGCCTTAAGCTCAAGGAAGATTTTAAAATCTTGAAGGGGTGTAAACACTGGAAGAGGTTAAGACCTACTGAATTATTTTAATGATGTGGTACAAAATCTTCTTTCTAGTCTGATAATTACATGTCCTTTTAGGGTGGTCAGGGCACTAGATGTACTGCAGCCATAACAGCAGTGTTGTTTCTAAGACAAGATAGCCTAACTGAGCTCATCACTCTTCAGGCTGGTTTTTGTATTAAAAGTAGTTTCTTCTACTAGACGGGTTGTTACCTCAAGGCAAGAGACCTCAGTCTGCCCCGCTATTTAGCACATAGCTGGAGAACAGTATATCCATGCCTTTCCCTTTGACATTAACATGAAATGAACAAAATGGAATTAACAAAAAATTGAACTTGGTATCCTCATTTCAGTTTTCGTGTTGGTAACCTACATGATTCACAACTCTGGTCTGATTACTATTATCAAAGTTTTGTTCTTGTGGGTTATATGAAAAATTCACTGGAATTGGGTTTAAAAACTTCAAAATATACAGTCAATAAAAGAAATATGACTCTCTCCTTTCTGAGAACAAATATCTCAGTAAGTTAACATGAAATTTAAATGTCATAAGTTTTTAAAAATTGTAAAGATTTCAATCTTTTTAAATTTAGTGGACTTATTATTTGTAATTGTTTGCATTGCAGATTTTAAAATGCTTTCATTGACTAGCTGGTTGGTTGTGTGTGTGTGTGTGTGTGTGTGTGTGTGTGTGTGTGTATGTGTGTATATATATATATATATATATATATATATATATATAAAGTTTTGTTAAAGATATCCGACTGCGATTAAGCATTTTATTTAATTTTTCTTGTGTTTGCACACAAAGTGTGTAATAACTGTTCAAAAGTTCTGTATATATAGAGTGATTTCATCTATTCTTTTAGCCATTACCAAGGACGATTTTTATTTAAAAATTTTTAACTGAATCTGCGTGTTTTTTTTATGTATGTATCTGAAGTTATAGGATTATTTTTTATTGACTGCTGAATGTGTTTATAAAATAAAACATTCCTATAATTTTGGATACATTCAGTGAAAAATGAACATAAAAATCAGTTTTTACACACTTTGCATCCAGAAAAGAAAACACTTGTGTGAACACAAGGAAACTTAAATAAAAGGCTTAATCTCAGTACCTTGTCAGATGTCTTTAACGAAACTTGTATAAAAGAATGATTGCTGCCAAAATATACAATATATATATTCACTTTCTGGACATGAGATCTAAGTTTGAATTTCATTATGGTCAATTTGACAGGAAAGTGACTTGATTATATCCCAGTGTGTGGCACCTTACATGAGTACCAAGATAGCAAAACAAACATAGCTATGAAGTATAGTGAAAGTAGAACCACATGTAGATAAATTCACATTCACTTATACACAAACAACAGTAATATATATATATATATATATATATATATATATTCATACACATGTAAGTTCTATTTAGACAGCTTCTTCTCATGAACCACTGCTTTGTGGAACAGACTCCCAAGGGAGGGTTCTCCCTATCCCCATAATTTTAATCTGTTCAAGTTTAGGATTAACCATTATCTTCCTTACATATCCGCCTAAACTGTACCTCTTACTCTGTAACCCTCTACCTCAAGTGGCTCCTGGGCCTTGTACAGGGGGAACATCACTGTAAAAAAAGAAGTGTTTTTTTTTTCTAAGGAATAAATGGGTTTCTTATCTGACATTATTTCCTATTAGTACAAAGATTACTTTTGTGGATAGCCATGTTAGAGTAGACAGCCAGTTTTTATAAACAGTGTAAATTACGTCTGCCAGAGATTTATTGAAGAAAATATGCCCTCCAGCAGCATGTAACAGACACCAGTATCAAGTCTGGTATGCTTTAGCATGCTTGACCGCTGAGAGCATCACGGCCTAGTACGGTTTCAATATAAAAGCTGGAGAACATATTTACTTTCTTTATTAAGCCTTTCAAATACACAGGCCAGTAGACATTAATTTACCTTATTTCTAAAAACAGGGCGTCTATTCAAACATGGGTATCCACAAAATAACATTTAGAGTAGTAGGAGATATATATCACCCCTGTATAGTTCACTGCTACTAACAAGCATGAATTGTTTCTCTCCTGATGATGACCATACTGGGCAAAAATAATTGAGGAACCGAATTAAAAAATAAAACAAAAGTAATAATATACAACCCCGTATGTATAAAATTTTAATTTTTAACAATTTTTATTGTTCAAGATATATATATATATATACACACACAATGTGTCCCCAAAAATGTACTCACTCTTTAAGTGGCAATAAATGCAATGTTTATTGACTTGCAAACAAGATTAATAGTTAAAATTAAGAAATATTAATTAATATATATATATATATATATATATATATATATATATATATTTCAATCAGCACTTTACGATTATGTTGTGCATGCACCTCAGAGTTGTGCTACTGGTGTGGAAAAAATGTATATTTGTTATTGATGTAAATTATACATTGAGTTCTATTTTATTAGCACCAGAACACAATGTGCAACATATATATATATATAAGTAAAAGGTTTGTCACTTAGCTGATTGATGTTATCTTCAGCATCCGAACTCCAGCGATTCATAAATGGACCTTCTGAGGATTACACCATCCACTCCTCGAGAATAATAATGGGGAGATGGAAAACTTCTTTGTGACATATTTCACTCTAAGAAAGAACTTCTTCAAATAAATCTCAGTTTTGTTGATGGAACAAATAAAATCTTTCCATCAATAAAACTGCTGTTTGTCTAAAGGGCTTCCTTCCTGGAATGAGATGTGTTGCTAAGAAGTGTTCCATCTTAAAATTCATTCGCCTGTGTGTGTGTGTGTGTAATTCTAGCTTTATGTACTGGGAAAACAAATATAGAATTAGTAAATTTCACTATTTGCTATAGATTATAGTATGACATTTAAAATGTTCATCATCAAAGGATGTGATTAATGTTCTTGCTACTTTACCTGTAAAACACTAGTGTTAATTCTAGCATCCTCCATTTTGAAATTTGCACCTTGTTTTCATTTTGTCTTCTGCATGCATTACTGTAACTCATACCTGCTTTCCTTGCTCTGTCAGCTGGGGCTTCAGAATATGTTGACTGCACCTCAGCAGAGGGGTAAAATCCCCCTGCCAATGAGGCATCTTGGGTAAGGCAATAAATTACATCCTGCAGCAGCAAGGCCTCTGATCAGGAGGTTTTGAGGAGCATGAAACCACCTCTTAATTGCTGGTGTTCCCAGGTCCGCCTTGATCCGGGGTGGTAGCAGCTATGGGCAAATAGTTAATCCTCAAACTGGGGTCAAAGCACTATGAAAGTGTAAAAATAGGTTTTAATACCAGTAATACATTTTTGGAAAAGAAAAAAAAATTACCAGCACTTTTTTGAAAAGAAAAATTATTACCAGCAATACATTTTTGAAAAAAAATATTACCAGCTATAAAAATCTTGTCGGCATTAAATAACTCATTGAGATCGATATTCCATAAACAAAGTAGGACAAACAAACATACCTGCTTTCCACCGATGCTGTTTCCTGGAGATCTCTGTAGGTCTTAGAGAGAACCATCCTTCTTTGACTCTCATGGATTATCTCTACAGAATGACAAAGATCTTTTACAAATAACAGATACATCACTTGAGGACTTTCAATGGCAGCAACAACTAAAATGGATAACACATGTAACTTGAGAAAATAATGACATAATCCAGATGCTGACATTCGACACTACTTTATGCAAAAGGTTAGTTTGGAAACTTTCTTCAGTATAAGATACAGAGATCATGATGGAATTGAGAAGCCTTTTTTCTGAAAAATTATTGTAAGGGAAAGATTTTCTAAATTTCAACTGACATTAGTAACATTAACTGTTTGATCAACGAATGCCGAATATTTCCATATAAGGAAATGGCTTATCATTAGTGTTGAGTTAATTCCCCTTGACAAAATGGCAGTTTGGAAAAGGTAGATCCACACAGGTGACACTAAGTTATTTGCATGGGAATAGTTATAAGATTATTATTGGCCAATCATTAAACTAACCTCATGTGTATATGTGTGTGTGTGTGTATATATATATAATTTTTATTATAAAAGATTATATTAAAACATATTGAAATTACTACACAAAAGATTTCATGTTTCAATACCTTGATTGTACTTCTTCATGAAAGGTTTTGTGTAGCGATTTCAATATGTTTTTATTATAATCTTTTATAATAATAATAATAATAATATATTGCTCTACTTTGTATTGAGCAATTTTTTTAAAAGTAAATGCTACGAACAGTGGAATTTTACTCCATCTGTTCTTTCTCTCATTTGTGTATATATATATATATATATATATATATATATACATACATACATACATATATATATATATATACATACATACATACATATATATATATATATACATACATACATACATATATATATATATATATACATACATACATACATACATACATATATATATATATATATATATATACACATACATACATACATATATATATACATATATATATATATATATACACATACATACATACATACATATATATATATACATACATATATATATATATATATATATATATATATATATATATATATATATACATACATACATACATATATATATATATATATATATATATATATATATATATATATATATATATATACATACATACATACATATATATATATATATATATATATATATATATATATATATATATAGGCCACTTAGAGAGAACAGAGAAGCCTTCTTGAAGTGAAGGTGACCAGAGTGAAAAAGGTAAATCATACAAAAGTTTAACAATTAGTTCTGTTCTTGTCCTACATATCTCTGCAAAAGTAAGCATCAGCTCTAGAAGTGTGAAGGAAATTTAATTTATATTCTTTAGGTGCCATGCCTAATACACACTTGGGCGATCTTGTCTTTTTGCATTCATGGTTGACTTGGCATAGAAATTTCCGCAGCAGGCTGCCGTTACTTTTAAACTGGTTGCCAACTAAGGCTACAGAGCCCAGTCTATCCTGCTATTTAACCCATATTTGGGGAGAGGAGGGATGGATTCATGCCTTTCCTAAGATCATTTGCATATAAGTGAATGTAACTAACTTGGCTCTTTAATTTCTCATTCTGAGTTATTAGCCATCATGCCACCTTCACATTCATGCTTACAGCATCTGGTCTTCCCAAATGGTCACCCATATAGATAATCAGGCTCAACGTTGCTTAACTTTGGTGACTGGGCAGGAACCAGTGTTCCAATGTGATAGAACCATAAGCTGTTGGATTAATTTATATACTAATATAAAAGTTATTATTTCTAATTTATTTTTTTTAGCAATTCACCAAGCAAGGTGCTAATGCCACTAAGATGCAAGGGGCTAATGCCACTAAGATGCAAGGGGCTAATGCCACTAAGACACAAAGGGATACTAGGAGGGAAACAGAATTAAGACTTTAGAAGGAACTGGAAACCCAATCCTAAACTGGAAACAAGGGATAAACCTCTATTCCTGTTCAAAAGACTGGTCAGGGTGGGGAAAATTTAAAGGTTTCTGATTCAGCTTACAAATGTTTTTATAACATTTTCTTAATGTATGCAAAATACTGAGTCATCTTACCTGATGTTGTATTTAGATGTAGTCCTCTTTGTATAACACAAAAAAATGCTCACTATATATCAAAATAGCCTGTCAGTGATTTTCTGCTTGTTCAACTGGGAAGAAGTTGTTCCCAAGAGTTGTCTGTCCTTTCTTTGTGGTCCATTATTTCATGAGAAAAGCATTTGGATATTGCTGCAAAAAATGATTAGATGAGATTGAACTCTTAATCCTATAAATGTAACTTATTTGAACAAACATCTATAATACCTACCACATAGTCTTATATACTTAGATGCCTTCACAGTTTTCATGATAGCAATTAAAGAGTACAAATATTAAAATAATTTTCTACTTACTGATGTTCACTATAAATTTGACAATATAAATAATTTGTTCGGCTTGTCTCCAGTTTAAATTTATAGAAAAAAATTGACTCAGCTATTCCATAGGTTCTAAAAAACAAGTACTGAATAGAAACTTGATTTTTATCCCAGTTGACGTAATTATATTTAACATGAATCAGATCGCTTTTGACTTTTATCTGCTAATATAACATTATATTTAAGTAAATTTTTTGAACCCACTTTAAAACAATATATTTAATTATTTTATATACTGCATCACTTTCTTATAATATTATTTTCCAGTAATTGTGAGTTCAATTTCTGGGTTAGGTAGTATAAACTCGGCGGAAACAGGTTATTTATGATTGTGTAGTTGGTTGGTTGATTCTTTTTTTTTTGTGGTTTATCAACACTTTTGCAGGATTTTTAAAGCCAGAAAATATTTTTAGATTGTAAGAATTTTTTATTTCTTTAGGTAATAATGGTTTAGCAATATAAGTCTTACTAGGGGGAGAAGAGGTGGATTCCTACCTTTCCCAAGAGTATTTGCATGTAAATATATATAACGAATTCATCTGGAATTGGAACTTGGCTCTCCAATTAACAATTCTGAGACTTTATCCATTACACCACCTGCACATCCAAGCTTACAGCAGCTAGTATTCCCAAGCAAGTCACCTATCTAAGTACTGATCAAGCTTGACTTCAACATGATCTGGCCATAAGCCTATAATTCAGTAGTACTAAAAAGATAACAAGAAACATATCCCTAGACATTAGACTTGGAAACGGTGCAGTACAAAATTCCCTGAAGATTGCCCAGATCAGCAAACGCCTGAAGACCAGAAGACATAATGGCTGAAACATTGTAATAACAACAACAAATATGAAGGCATAAGTCTAAATGTAAATAATTCTTTTCCAAAGTAAGTAAAATCCTTTAAGGATATTTTGGGCTATACATCATTTTTTTATCAATATCATAACTATCCCTCATAATCTAAATGAATTCAAATAGATGTAAGCATTTCTGTTTTATTACATTTTTAAATTATTCTAAAGGTGTAACAAAATTCTCTATTAAGATAATGGATTGTGTTCCCAACTAGCCAGCATAAATATAAAATAAATATAACTTCTGTTTGTGATAACAACAATCTTAATTAATGCTAACCCGGTTTCTGTGTCCTCCCAGTGTTAACCGCATAGATCCCTGAAAGGAAAAGATTCTGACAACCATTTATTACTCCTTTTTAGTCAAGTGATGTTTTTTTTATATTATTTATTTAGTCCAATTAAGTCCTAAAAGACAAAGTGTGTCACAAGAAAACGCTTTCCACTTTGTCATACATTTTTCCTTGATATATAAAATATATATTGTCATCTCATATTGCTTATTATAAAAGAAAGTTCAGACATGATAATTTAATCAAAACTTATTGGTTGCTGTTAAAGCAACAATTGTTTTAATGTTTTAATTTAAAGCTGTCTTTGGCAAAATATTTTTTGACAGGATTTTTTAAATGAAAACTTTACCAATGTCTGAAATGAAATAAGAATAAAATGAAGTACTTGAGACCCTGTATATTAAGTCTAAGCAGCCTTCTCTCTGTGAGCAGAAGGAATGACTGCTGGGTCTTAATGTAAGCTGTTGTATTGCTAATTTTCTGGTGGTATCTTTTCTTCCCCTTTCTTAGTTTATGTTTTGTTCTCAATTGAGTTTTGAAGAGTGAGGAGTGATAACTGGTTGGCTATGTTTTTGGTGATTCTTTTTTTTGTTATATTTTTTGATTCACCACTTTACAGTGAATAATGTTTTTTTTCTTATTTTTGCTCTTTCTCTCTTTATTTTAATATATTTGTATATATAGCAGGCACAGTGGTGTAATGGATTGCAGCTCAGATTGAGGAATTGGAGAGCCGAGTTCAAATTCTAGTCAAATTCATTACATTCACTTATGTGCTAATGCCTTTGGGAAAGGTATGAATCCATCTCTTCTCCCTCCCAGCTATGGGTAAATAGGATAGACTGGGTTCTATAATCTTGAGTGGCAACCAGTCTAGGAGAAGGAAAACTCTGAATTGAAACCAGCATTGAGAGGGTTGGGCGCCATCAAGCTATATTTCCCAAGACACACCACATCTACTGCAGCTGCAGAGTATGAGGTGCCCCTATGATCTTAACTGGTTACGGGACTCATGATCGTGATATATTATGCAAATATATACTTTTAAAAGGTCCATTTTTGAAGCCTTAATAAATAAAAATTGTAGTGTTTTATCATTATAGTTTAATTATGGATAATTTATTGTAAATACATATATTGATTTATAATATTTAAATTCAACTATACAGGGTGCGATGGATAAATTGTCTTCTAAATTATGCAAAAATGAAAATAACACTGACTTGTTATTTTAACAGATATTGAAATACTAAAGAGTAAATTTATTCAATAAAATCGCCATTGGCTTTGCCCGTGGACTCTAGATGACTTCAGAATTTCCTGCAACTCTTCTGGAAGGTCTCCTTGTTTAAGATGTGTAAATTTGTGATTACTTCATATATTTGCTCAAATTTATCAACATAAAACAGAACATCTTATCTATATTGTAACATTATTATAATCTTCCATATTTTTTTAAATATAGGCTTATTTTTATAAAAATAAGTATTTTGTTTCACATACCTTTTTATTTGGGCATTAGTACGAAAATATTTTTGTGGTTAGTTGCCGATTTCAAAACCATGCTAGCAGTTCTATTTGTTTTTGTATGTAAATTTTCTTGTTGTGTTGTTGCTCTTTGAAAAGGCATGAACTCCAAAAATTCTGTTAAAATTAAGTCCTTATGCCAAAGACCTGGTCATTCAGAAAAGAAATCAGTACAGACAATAGCAAAAATAAGGTGATAAGGTCTTTGATAAACTATTATGTTTAAGACTTCATAAAAAAAATTAAAAAATATAATAGCAGTTATGTCCCTTACATTCATTGACTACCTGCACAAGAAACCATTGATTAAAAACTTAAGAGGTGGATTATCTAACTTTTAATTACTCTAATAATTATTACAAAAGATGAAATTAAACCTTAAAATGGAGGTTTTAAAGTATATTTTAGGAACAATGATTTTTAGCACCATAAATAATAGTTGGTCATTGTAACCACTGCCACTGACATATATGTAAAATATAAATAAAAATTACCAAAATAATCTTTCACTCTACATGACAGGAACTAAATGTCTTACAAATAAGCTTGAACAATTTCTATAGTAAAAGGATGCTGACAATTCCATGCACTGAACATGCAAACGACAAAGGACACTTATCATCAGAAAGAGATACTTGAAATTTTTTCATTGCTCACATGTTCAGTCCATGTTATTCTCAGCATCCTTCTGTAGAACCACATTCCTGTTGCTTCAAGTCTCCTATTCATCTGTGAGGAGATTGTCCAGCATTCTCAGCCGTATCGGAGGATGGATATTACATAACAGTTCAGTACTCTTTTTTTTGTTTCTAATGAAATTTTCCTGTTTCTTAATACTTTGCATAGCTTTTGGAAGGCACCTTTTGCTATTCCAATGCAGCTTTGGATACTTGAATAAAATATAATTGTATTTTATTTTTTGAAGAATGAAGTTGATAAACAAAAACTGAAATTATTTATGACTTAACCTTCATATAAACTTCTAAACTGCTGGATATTTCAATATTTCAGTATTGTCTTCCCTGGCATGGTTTGGACACATTACAATTCACAACAGCCTGTGCAAGACCATCATGCAAGGTACTTTTGAAGGTGGACACAGGAGAAGATGTCAACACGAAAACTAGTTGGACAATGTCAAACAATTGACAAATATGACTGTACCAGAATTGCTGATGTCTGCCATTGATAGACCATTGTGAAGGAGATTCAATATGGCTTCTGCATTTGGATCTCCCCCTACAATTACAAAAGTCAAAGAGATGATGGTGATGATGATTTTTTTCCTCCTTATATCTTTTTTTAGACATGGTTAATTAAAAATGGTTAGTGTCAGGTAAAGGACTATACTGAAGAGAGTGTTGAACAAAACTTATTAAATAGAAGTTTATCATGTACAATGAGACTGAAACTCATATTAAAAACTGATACTATCATTAATTTGATATAAAAATATGTGCTACATTTATTTGGCTTAAAAGAAATCAAGGAATTCTTGGAATATTTTCTTCAAAAATATACCTTGATGCTTGTAGACAAATGTATATTAAGTCACTGTCATGCTATTGGTTAATGGTGACAGTAAATAGAAGGGAGTATTTCTTACTTTTAAGAGATTTTTTCCCATGAACCTATTGAAGTTGATACTAAGGTAGAAAAAAACAAGATATGTCACGGTATCATTTAATTTCAGTTTTATAAAAATATATTCTTTTATTATTAATCAATAAAATTATTATTTACACTCTTTATATGCAGACTATTGTCCTCATCTTTGTTGTTGTGATTGCAACATTTCATTCGTTATGTTCTCCAGACTTCATCAGGTGTATATCAAACAGGGTAACCTATGGAGAATTCTGAACTGAACCCTTTATTTGATCTATTTGGGGTAGACTGTTCTCATTCCACTGTCCATGTTTAGGGATAAAGAATAAGAACTAGATGAGGCATCCCTAAACATGGGCAGTTGAACAAGAACAGTCTAAATCAGCAGATTGAATAAAGGATTCAGTTCGGAATCCCCTGTAGGTTACCCAGAACAACATACACCTGATGAAGTCCAGAAGATACAACAGCTGAAACATTATGATAACAACCAGAAAGATGAGCACAATAGTCCGCATGTAAATAATGATAACTTCTGATCCCAGAATTTCAGACAGTCAGTTATGTGCCATGCATGATACATGCTTAGGCGATCATGTATCTTTCGATACGTGACTGAGGAGGCAGATTTTGTTTTCCTTCAGCAGGTTGCCATTTCTTTCTGCAGTAGACCAGTAACCATCCAAGGCTATAGAACCCGGTCTGACCAGCCATTTACTCATAGCTGGGGGGAGAAGAGGATTCATACCTTTCCCAAGGGTGTCAGCATGTAAGTGAATGTAATGGATTCGACTGGAATTCGAACTCGGCTCTTTGATTCCTCAACCTGAGCTGCTATCTATTACTCCACTGTGCCTCCAATTTCAGAATTTCCGACAGTGAATTTATATTTTAAATAATAATTTTATTCATTTTGAAATTTTGCTACTGGTATGCCTTGGAATTTATCATATTGATATTAAGTGTTCATACTTTTATACAACATTAACATATATGATCCTTTCTTTAAGTAGAAACAGACAAAAGAGATGTTGCCAATGTATCTCTTCAAAATTTATGGACAAAATAAAATATCTACCAAAGATAACATTCAAATAA
>OZ038506.1:59087429-59097429 GCA_964036315.1 Acanthosepion esculentum
ATCATAATGACTAATTTGATAAAGATTGTCAAAAAAAATAAACAAAATACTTTTGACCTGAATACAAATTGAAATCTCTCAAAAGATGAAAAGATAAACATTACTGTTGGATTATCAAATAATTTTTTATAAAATATAAAATGCAAACATTACTGTATACATTAATTATACATATTTGAAATAAAAATAAGATTATTAAGTATTAAGTAATATTTGGATTTAAAATGCTTTCCATAATTATTAATCTCATTGGTGAATTTTAATGCTTTTATTATTATTTCAACACATGTTACTAAACAAAAAGTAAACATCCGAAAAATTCAAAAATAAAAATAATAGGTCAGATATTTTTTTTTTTCTAATTTAAAAAACAAACGTTTTTAACTTTCATAAGTATTTTTTCTTTTTTAGCTCTCTACCTGTGATTGGTGAAGATATTAGTGTAAATTCTTTTTTTTCTCTATTAGATAAAAATGTGTGATATATTTGCTGATGTTATATTTTTAAAGATCAACTTAATTCACTATTTATAAATTTTCGTCATTGACACATAAATGAAATCAGAAACACTTACCTATTTAAATGCAAAATATATTTATAAGTATAATCGTGTCTTTTTAAAAGCTTCGATATCTTTACAACACTTAGAAAATACTTATTTATATTGAGTCAGTGGAAGAAACTCCATTTAAGAAAGGTCTTTTACCTCTGATTAATTTTGCTTTATATGATTATAATGAAATATATAATTTCTCGCCAGTAACCCAACTTGGAGTTTCATAATACTTCGAGTGGCGCTAACAGTGAGGGATAATATACATATTTATTAGAATACACTTAATAGCTCAGCTCCGTTATATTACATTGAGCACTTGTTTATAACACCAGCACTCTTTGTGCGATATCTGTATATATATATATATATATATATATATATATATATATATAAAAAGCCCATTGTGACCTATGATATTGATGTATATTGTTATTATTCCTCACTGGTGAGCTGACTTGGAGTTTTATAAAACTCTGAGTGGTGCTACGAATGGGGGATAATGTGCATATTTATTAATATATAGTTAATAGCTCTGTTATATTACATCGAGCACTATTTTATTAACATAAGGACTCTGTGTGCAATATCTTATATTCATATATATATACATACATACACACAAAATGTCCAATTATATAAGTGTGTAAGTTGCAGATGTAACCTACATTAAAATCAATATTTTAAAGATAATATTTAAATTAGTGCTCAGTTTACTAAGTTATAATCGAATGAAAATCCCTTTAGCACTCATGCTTCGGACAGATTAATTTTGCTCCTATTTTTTATATATATATATATATATATATATATATATATATATATATATATATATATATATATCCATGCGAGTACATAGATAGTATTTTTTTTTTCTTTGGCTTTATATTTCATCAAAATATTATAGAACATGCTTGGGTCTTACCACATTGTATGTGCTGAAGATTTGTGTCCCACAAGTTTTCTAGCTATGTCAGTGAATGTTTTTTGATGAGGACACTGGCCTGGAATGTCATTGTTATTGTCTATCTTGTTCATTAGAAAAAAAAAAAACAATGAGTTCAAGAATGAAATACAAGAGAAAGGAGTACAAACAAGATACCCAACTAAACCTATTATTATAAGAGAGCAGTCAAACAGATTTTTATATCTAACTATTTCGCTTACTAACCTTATATAACCGGAAGTTTGCAGTCTATGGTAGCTTGAGTACTGTCTGTGAGGCAGGTGTATGTATGTGTTACACACACAAAATATATATATATATATATATACATATATATATATTTATATATGATCCACTGTTCTTGTTTCTGGGTTGAATATGCCATAGCAACAGCTGCACCGATTTGTACCAGCCACTTGCTGCTTGTGTGCATATTCACACACACACACACGCGCATACATACCTGCATGTGTTCTACGAACTAACAGGTCCTGTTCTGCATAACTTACAATGCAGTTAGCCTGTATATGCACTTTATGCTAGTGTGTGTGTGTGTGTATTTGGGGGATTAGACTGCATACACTCCCCAACCCCTACACTTGTGCAGCTACTGATAACTGTAATAGCAAGCTGTGTCTGCAGCTTTGCTGAACCTTGGACACTGCTGCCACTACTACTGCTTTCTCATATATTACGAGGCTTTTTTCTCAACCCCCCCCCCCCAAAAAAAAAGCATAAAACAATCTACTCACATTTATTATTGAATGACCCAGACGTGGCATAATTTTTCATTGCAAATTTTCTCATAAATTCTCATATCTGATGTACAGTATTTTAGATGGTGATTATTGCTTTATAAATACTTAGAGGATTATTATTATTATTATTATTATTATTATTATTATTATTATTATTATTGTTACTGATATGATTTGATTGTCTTGATCCTTATAAACAAAAGATTAGCAGATGAGGAAGAATTTTTTTTGTTTTCTTTCTTTTAAACTAGTCTGTTTGGAAAGTAATTATGCTTTACCAGAAAGGTTATAAAAACAAATGCAGGTTAAACTTGCTTAAATATTATCAAAAATATAATCACCTTTGTTTTCAACAACTGCGGCCCAAGAAAGAAAACTTTTGATTCCGTGTTTAAAAGATATCTGTTTTGTTTTTTCCCAGGAGAATATTTCAAAGACTGTTTTTAATTTCTTTGTTTCTGAATTTTCTGCCATTTATAAAATATTCTTGTGATCAAAGCAAATAAAAAATCTGTAGCTACTAAATCTGGTGACTACAGAAGATTTGGAAGAACCTCCCCTCATATTAGTCTTACTTTTTCTTGGGTTTGTTTTGTAGAATTGAGCTCTTGCATTACCATGCTGGGGAATAGCGTCTTTTCTGTTTACCAAAGCAGGACACTTTTGATCTTATACTTTGCATGATCAAGTTCTTTGCAATAAACCTCTGCAACTGATGGTCCTTCCATGTTGCCGGAGCTTGTAATGGACAACACCTTTCATATTCCACCAGACACAAAGGAAAGACTTCCTTTATCATCTTGGTGTTGGCACTGGTTTCTCATTTTGTAATAACCACAGTTTATTTTTCATTTTCTGTTGACTTGCAAAACCCATTTTTCATCACCAATAACAATGCAATGTAAATATGAAGGGTTGTGGTGCCTGGTTAAAAGACTGCTGCATAAGGTACAATGTTCTGTTTTCAAGTAGAAGCACCTGAGGAACCAAAATTCCCTCTTTGCAAATTATCAAGTTTTCCTGATTAATCTCTGAAATGTGCTATGAATAATGCACTGTCAAATAAAAGAAATGATAAACTACTTCTAGATGCAGTTTCCTACCATTCAACCTTGGTCTTCCCTTGTTGGCTGAATCATAATTAATAGCATTGAAATCATTAGTTTTCAAAAACCCTATTATTAAAAATCTTAGTAATTCATTTTTGGGCACATGGCTGTTGGTTTGAATGTTTTATATCCAGCTGTGAGACACAGCTTCAAAACTCATCATGGCTGATTTGTCAGGAAGGTGTTATCAGCTGGTGAAGGTAATACCTGTGTGCGGCACCTTTGAAAAGTGCTTGAAAACTCTACCATGGGCGACTAAACCTTGCGAGTGAAATTAGGTAGATGGAATTGTTCGCCATGGTTGTGCTAACTCAAAGTCACAAGTCATTGTGACCAAGGGTTTGAGCATACTTACCTTGTTCAAATTGGTGATCATGCCAGATGATGCATTCTCTCTCAGATACCGTAACTAAGATCTGCTCAGAATAGTTGCTGTATAAACCGCAGGTAGGCTCTGTGGGTGTTGTGTTGAACAAATGCAAATGTGACTTGAGCAGGTATCTGCAATAGGTATTAGCTAGCCACCCTAGAAAACAAGCATATTCAGATACAAGTACCAGCCATTACTAATTCAGTAATCCAGTTTGAAATTTTTTATAATGTGGCCTTTAATTAAAAAAAAAATACCAAAAACGATTTTTCAACTTCAGGTGTTGAGGAATTGTTATTTAATTATATATTAGTCCATTTTATTTTCTGACTTGAATTTTTTTTTCAATAGCTCCTACGTAAAGATGTCTCATCAAGTTATGTAATTTTCAGTACAATATCAAATGACTTTTACTACTTGAAACATCAATTTTTAATGAATTGTCTAATTTGTTTTATATTCAAAAAAATTGTTTTCTGCTTAGGACAAAATTTCAGTTTTATTTTTAGAGAAAAGTAAGAAATAAACTTTTATCATTTCAGCACCAATAAAGTGCTTTAATGTTCAGTCTAATCTTCTATGTGCTATGTTCCTTCAGGATGTGGGTGATCATGACTCTCCACAACTTCCTATCCTTCATAACTCTCAGGAATGTTTTTCCATTTATGATTACTCCCAATCCCTGTTCTCCCTTCCATTTAAGTTATTTAGAATCACAGGACATACTGAAGGCAAGTATTGCTCATGCCTTCAACATGTCCTGTGAGTGTCATCTTCTCCAAGCCCTCTTTCCTTATGATGCATCCTAGAAATTTCAAGTCTCTATTTCTGATCCTAAGCACAAGTATCCTTTTCAAATTTTCATTAAAACTTTCTCATTGTTCACAGGTTTGGCTATGATATTCTCAGCATCTTTTGGTAGAGCAACATCTTTGTTGTCTCAAGTTTCCTCTTCATCTTTTATAAACTTGTCCATCATTCTTTGCTATATAGGAGAATAGATATGACAGCAGTTCTGTACTTTTTTTTTCTCTGTTGCTAATGAGATTTTCCTATTTCTTAATACTTTGTTTAGGTTTTAAAAGGCAACTTTCTCCATTCCAATTCACCTTTGGATTTCTAGTCACATTTCTTATCAGCTGTTACAACTCTTCCCAGATAAATTTCTCCATTTTGGCATTTTAACAACTATATATTCTACCTTCTTACAATTGATGCTTAATTCTTTTTACTTGCTTTCCTTTACTAATTTGTCTAGGAGTTCCTGTAGTGTTCTTTCAGGATCTGTGATCAATATGGTGTTATTTCATCTGTGTATCTCATGTTATTAAGATTATACCCACCAATAAGACATCTTGTTATCTTAGAATTGCCTTTCTGTACAAGTTTAATAACATTTGATATAATAATTTAGGATATTTCAAGACATCAAGTCAATTTGAATTAGTCATATATCTTGGCAGAAGCAGAGAGAAGGATCCAAGTGTTTGAGAATAAATGCATGAGAAAACTTTTTGGCTTCTTCTATTGGGAACATAAAACCAACGAGCTTGTGCGCAAAAGGGTTGAAAGTTTTGTGGGGCCACCAGGAAGCTCTTCTTGCCACTCTCAAATGGAGAAAAATGGCTTGGTTTAAACACGTTACAAGGCACGATAACCTGTGCAAGAGCATCATGCAAGGCACCGTTGAAGGTGGATATAGGAGAGTACGCCAACACAAAAACTAAATTTACAATATTTTTATGACCATTTGGGAAAAGAACACTTTGTTCTATTTCGATACTAGAGCTAATTTTTTTATTAGTATTTGAGACTAAACATATTTTTCTTCTGTGTGCCACAACCCATCATGATTTGGTCAATCAGGGCTCTCCACAATCTCCTGTAACTCTTAGCAACATTTGTCCATTTGCCACATCTCCCACTCCACATTCTACCATCTATTTATACAAACTTGTTAGATTACTCATGATTCACTCTGTCCCTCTTACCTTCAGTATGTCCTATGAGTGCCAAATTCTCCAAGCCTTCTTTCTTCATTATGTGTCCAAGAGATTTCAGCTGCCTCTTTCTCATTCTGAGTATAAATGTCATTTTTGCTTCCTTCTTTCCTAAGGCTTCTTCGCTGCTTACATGCTGTGTCCATGGTATCCTCAGCATCCTTCTGTAGAACTTAATTTCTGTAATCCTATGCACTTACCATTGAACTAAATTTGCTAGTATTTGACAGCTGATGTGTAAGTTTTAGGGAAAGAAGCAACATGCCCAGAATATACAAAGAGATTCCTTGGATTTTGTACATTAAAAAAAAAAAATTATGCCAGGCTTGATCTAATCTTGTTTCTTCAGCGGAAAGAATAGAACTTGAGTCTGTACGGGTGCTGCTACATCAAATCAAACCCGTTGCTGTGAGAATGATGTAAACTAATTTTAGTCTGTAAATTCATGCTCACAGGTTGGGGTGGGGTTAAGGGCACTGATATAAATGCCCAGTGCACCTTGCCACCACTCCAAACACTAAGGATACCAGCCTGTGCTAGGTGCATAAGAAAACTCTAACCTGTTCAATAAAGACTGGTCAGGAAGTCGGCAGGGTAAAGGCTGGAAGAAGAAACCGGAAGAAGTGGAGACTCTTATCTCGAGTGATTCATAAATTACTCCAGATAATAAGTAGATAGTGACATGAAGTACTAAAGGCTCATTGAAAACTTGATTCTCCCTCTTTAATATTGGCCAGTGATAAGATACAATAATATTGTGAACTGCTACCCATTCCTCCTTTTGCTGCTGCTGCTAAAACTATTCATGGCCAACACTTAAGAACTGCAAATATTCCAAGTCCTGCAAATTAAGAAGAAGCTATATAGTAAAGCCATAGAGTTAAATAATCTGTGGGGGTCGGTATGAAATTTTATTAGTGGTTTAAAAATTTGACATTTTATAAGTATATATAAATATACACACCAATAATATGACTTGTGGCTATGTCATGGTGAAACACTAATTCTCCTATAATCTCTGAAGTTAAGCAATGTCAAGACTGCTTAGTACCGAGAGGGTGATCACTTGGGAATACCAGGTGCTGTTAACTTATGCCCTGGAACTTTCAAATATCTTTCTTTCCCGAAGCCAACATAGATGACCATAATATTTTTTAAATTAAAAGAAAATGTTTAACTTAAGACCTTTTAAATATTTAGAATAAATGCATGAATAATTTGCCAAAATGAAATAATAAATAATAATTACATTAAAAATAAAAAATCAATATGCAAATAAATAAATACAATTCAACAACAATATTCACGCACTTTTGTTTATTAGGCAATAAATTACATCACTTAGTGTCATCCATAATTGACCTTTCCATACACAGTTAGCTTTAAGAATATTTTAGAGTGTTCTTAAATTTAAACTTTGAGAATTTAAAAATATTTTTCCTCCACTTAGCTTCTGTTTATATACATGTTGCAAAATAAAATCCTTTTACTTAAATTGATAAAGTCCCTCAGGGAACAAAATGCATTGATAAAGAAAAGTTTTGTCTTTTTACATATATATATATATATATATCTTCAAGTACTTGATAAGACACCGGAGGTGTTGAAACAAAATGGCTATTTTTGTAGTGATTTTATAACATATATATGTTATAATTTTTAAATAAATAATTATATATATATATATTTGAGTATGTGTGCATATATATTTGAGTATGTGTGTGCATATATATATATATATATATATATATATATATATATATATATATTCAGGTAAAATGAGAACAAATGGAGTATAATTCCACTGTACATAACATTGATTCATTTAATTTAAAAGAGGCTCTAATAAAGAGTAGAGCTCAACATTATTTAGTTTTAGGATATTAAAACAAAAACATGTCAAAAATCGTTACATGATTACAGTCATATTATAACAATATAAATGTGTCTCCTCGGGTGATGTTAAACTACTGGTGAGATCTTTCACTCACCAGTAGTTTAACATCGCCTCAAGAGAAAGTAAAAAATTAATCAAAGGTGGTTGCATCAGTTAGTGGACTGTTAAAAGATAGGATTAATACAGAGAATAGAGAGAAATTATAGGAGTTAATTATTGTTAAATATTTAACATTAGTGGGGTTTTGTGACAGTAAGTAATAAGATAAGGTCTGTATTCTTACATAAGTTTAAACTTGCTTCTATATAATATATATGCTCCTTTATAATAGATACATTGAGCTCTCTCCATGGATCAGTTTTAATATTTGATATTACTAGGATCCACCTGAATTTTATACCAATGGATCTATTACCTGTAATATATATATATATATATATATATATATATATATATACAGATAAGTATATATATATATATATATATATATATATACAGATAAGTATATATATATATATATATATATATATATATATATACAGATAAGTATATATATATATATATATATATATATATATATATATATATATACAGATAAGTATATATATATATATATATATATATATATATATATATATATATACAGATAAGTATATATATATATATATATATATATATATATATATATATATACAGATAAGTATATATATATATATATATATATATATATATACAGATAAGTATATATATATATATATATATATATATATATATATATATACAGATAAGTATATATATATATATATATATATATATATATACAGATAAGTATATATATATATATATATATATATATATATATATATATAGATATACAGATAAGTATATATATATATATATATATATATATATACAGATAAGTATATATATATATATATATATATATATATATATATACAGATAAGTATATATATATATATATATATATATATATATATATATACAGATAAGTATATATATATATATATATATATATATATATATATATATACAGATAAGTATATATATATATATATATATATATATATATATACAGATAAGTATATATATATATATATATATATATATACAGATAAGTATATATATATATATATATATATATATATATATATATATACAGATAAGTATATATATATATATATATATATATATATATATATATATACAGATAAGTATATATATATATATATATATATACAGATAAGTATATATATATATATATATATATATACAGATAAGTATATATATATATATATATATATATACAGATAAGTATATATATATATATATATATATATATATACAGATAAGTATATATATATATATATATATATATATATATACAGATAAGTATATATATATATATATATATATATATATACAGATAAGTATATATATATATATATATATATATATATACAGATAAGTATATATATATATATATATATATATATATATATATATATATACAGATAAGTATATATATATATATATATATATATATATATATATATATACAGATAAGTATATATATATATATATATATATATATATACAGATAAGTATATATATATATATATATATATATATATATATATATATATATATATACAGATAAGTATATATATATATATATATATATATATATATATATACAGATAAGTATATATATATATATATATATATATATATATATATACAGATAAGTATATATATATATATATATATACAGATAAGTATATATATATATATATATATATATATACAGATAAGTATATATATATATATATATATATATATATACAGATAAGTATATATATATATATATATATACAGATAAGTATATATATATATATATATATATATACAGATAAGTATATATATATATATATATATATATATATATATACAGATAGGGATAAGTATATATATATATATATATATATATACAGACAAGTGTATATATATATATGTATACAGACAAGTATATATATATATACAAACAAGTATATATATATGTATATATATATATATAGATATATATATACAAACAAGTATATATATATGTATATATATAGATATATATATACAAACAAGTATATATATATGTATATATATAGATATATATATACAAACAAGTATATATATATAGATACATATATACAGACAAGTATATATATATATATATATATATATATATATATATACATACAGACAAGTATATATATATATACATATATACAGACAAGTACATATATATATATACATACATACAGACAAGTATATATATATATATATATATATATA
>OZ038506.1:59109929-59129929 GCA_964036315.1 Acanthosepion esculentum
ATCACTGGGGTAGACTGTTCTAGTTCCACGAGCCATGTTTGATGGATGTCAGTTATCAGTTATCTCCTGAAAGTTCTCCACTGCCTGAACCGGGTATTGAACTCACACTCTTTTTGGGTCTGTTACTGGATCTAACCAACGCCTTTATCCACCGTACCATGTGTCCTTGAGGACATCTGGGTATGAATTTCTGAGTATTATAAACCTAATTTTTTCAGCAACCATTTTTTACCAGTACTCATATTGCAATTTTGCTGTTATCATTGCATGTTCTTTACCAGATCTCATATTGCAACTTTTTGTTATCATTGCTGTTCTCTGGCACTCCTTATTACTGGTTCCCATATTGTATTTATTTCTATGCTTGGCCGACTCAGGAGATTTTTGTGGCCTAGCATATGTGCTGATTCCTTAAGTTTACGAATTTTCGATTGGTGTTCCCTGTCTATGATCTCAACCTGATCCCACAGGGGACGGTGATCTCCCTTCTCTCTCCATATGTGGTCAGCCACGCCTGATTTTTCTACTTCCCCTCGCATTACAGCTTTCTGGTGTTCTTGAAGCCTTACCTTGAGGGGGCGGCCTGTTTCTCCTTTATATTCCTTGCCACAGCTGAATTATTGTTTTGCTATTTGTTTATAATAAAAAAAAACATATTCTATTAAAAAAGATCTACTGTATTTCATGCATGTGTTACTCTTTTTTTAATATATTTCTCTGTCTTCATGTTTCCAGCCCAATCTTAGTCATAATCTAACATAAGATTATTTCTTTTCTGTTTTCAGTTCCTGCCATATTAAAGCTTTTTTGTGATTGGGTGTAAAAATTTTTAAAAAAAGCAGATGGAAAGCAGTGAACCTTTTTTCATTCCCCATACTTGGACAAAATGGTAAAATTTTACTCACTAACCGTGAAAAGTGCCTTACATAAAGAACAAGAAATTCATTTGGAGAAACACTTGTTCTATTTGTTGTGAGAAGCACAGCATTAATTTTGACATTGGCTCACAATTTATTGTCTCCAAACTATGGCAGACAGTGAATAATATTTAAGCATCATTATCATGCCATAAAATAAATCAATGTATAAAGTTAATAAATCTCTTTCATCATTGAATTTTGTTATTTGTTTGTTTATTCATTTCACCCCATGCAAAGCAATAAATCCCCTAAGATGCAAAGAGTTAGTGAGTCTGAGAAAAAATAACATCTATTAAAAGGGAGAGAACAATAAAAGAATGGGGAAAAGGCAGTAAGATAATTGCATTTAAATTTTTGAAAATCAAAATTGATTCGAAAACAAGAAGCTGGAAGAGAGTTCCACAAATGAAAAGTTATTCCAAAAACCAATAACATTTCTTTCTTTTTTTTTTTGTAATGTATTTTGGTTATTTTTTTTTATTCATTCATTAATACACGACTTTCTTGATTAACTGGACACATTTGGACAGAGATTGAAAGAAATGTTCAGATAATTCAAAACTTTGGATAATTGAATACAAAATATAGAAAAAGTCATTTGTTTTAAAGAAATTTAAAATTTATATCATCAAATAACATTTTCAAAATGCTTTGTTCATGATTTTCTCCAGTTTATTTCTGATGTAAAAATGCATCAATTTTTATCTGGTTCTGACTGTTCTCTTGTTTTTTTTCTGCTGCTAATCTCTGGCCTGACCAAACTGTTTCAAATTCAAATTTATGTTCTTTGTAAGAAAATAACGCTGAAATTTACAAATATTAATTGAACTGATTTTATCAAATGTTGAGTATGGTTTCTAAATGCTTAAAACATTTCTCTGAAATTAAATATTAAAATTAGTTCAAGTAAATGAAAACACTTCAGATGATTTCAGTTTTTCTCTTCACTTCACATTTAGACAATAGAAAAAATACTGTAATATTTTAAACATCTCAGCAAAACATTATCTACCACTGATGGGAATTTATGTCACTTTTGTCATTTTGTGAAATTTTCAGTGCCAAATACTCCTGTAGTTTTTCTCTCATGTAATTTTCTTGTAAATATAATTATCTATTCTTAAGTGACTATAAAAATAAAAATTTTAAAAATCCACGTAGCTTTTAGCAACTTGAAGATCTATTAAAGAAATGTTTAATTTTTTCATCTTTTTTTTTTCCTGAGTTTCTGTTATTTTGATACCAAGAATAAACAAAGTCTAGGAGACTGATGAAAAGTTACAGACAAAATCATTAGCAAAGATTTCTGGTCAAGAATCATTGCCAAAATGTACAAGAGAACTTTTGGCTTCTTTTCCATTTGCAAGATAAATAAAAATGAAAACAAAAATAAGCAAATACACTTTGTTCTTGAAAGCAAATATTGAATGATGAGTTAATTTCCACCCTACAACCCTTTTCTCACAGACGATATGTTGCAAGCCTCTCGCTGCACTATTTCTATGGAAAGTGTTCAGACAAACTGTATTCCTTAGTTCCACAGCTAAGACCCACCTTCCACATACATTGTAGTGAACAACTCTCATTCCCTTGGTATTCCATTGGTGAGACATAAGTTCCACTCAAACAGATTCTTCCCGTCAACCACTGCTTTGTAGAACTGAATCCCAAGAGGTTGCTTTCCTGATCACCAAACCTTTTCTTTTGTTTGCATATAGAGCAATCTTCTATTTTTGTACAAAAGAAGGGTAAATGATTTCTGCACAATCAGTGAAACAATCAGTTTTCTTTAAGGGTGGAAACTCCCAAATTCACCTTCAAGTTTCACATGCTTAGGGTCAGAGAGCACTTGAATGCATTCAGAATTGAGTAGCACTATTCAACAATCCTTTTCTCGCGAACAAATTGCCCCAAGTCTCTCACTGCTTTATCGCTATTTCCATGGCAAGTGTTCAGTCAAACTATATTCCTTTGTTCTACGGCTAAGACCTACCATCCCACATACATTGTAGTGAACGACTCTCATTCCCTTCATATTCCATTGGTGTGAAGTAAGTACCACTCAAACAGCTACTTTGTAGAATAGACTTCCAAGAGGATTAAATTATTTTACACTCTGCAACCCCTGTCTCACAGACCAGATGTAGCACGCCTCTCACTGCATTGCTACTTCCACAGAAAGTATACATCCCTTAGTTCCACCAGTTCTAACCCTCACACGAAGGACTGACCCTGCTACACACATTGCAGTGAACCATTCTCATTCCCTCCATATTCCATTGGTGGGACGTAAGTTCCACTCAAACAGATTCTTCCCGCGAACCGCTGCTTTGTGGAACCAACTCACAAGAGGTTGTTTCCCCAATCACTACACGTTCAAGTCTAGGGTCAACTGTTATATATATATATATATATATATATATATATATATATGAATATCTATATATATATATGTATATGAATATATATATAATGAGTATCTATATATATATATATATAATGAATATATATATATATATATATAATGAATATATATATATATAATGAATATATATATATGTAATGAATATCTATCTATATATATATATATATATATATATATATATATAATGAATATATATATATATATATATAAACTGTGCCTCTTACTCTGTAACCCACTTGAGTGTCTCTTGGGACTTGTACAGAGTGAACATCATTGTAAAGAAAAGAAAATAATGAGCACTGTATATCAATATGCAATTGTGTAGCACTATTCAATCCTTTTCTCAGGCAAAACATTGCAAATCTCTCGCTGCTCTATCATCATGTCCATGGAAAGTGTTCAGACAAACTATATTCCTTAGTTCCGCGGCTAAGACCTACCATGCCACATACATTGTAGTGAACGACTCTCATTCCCTTTCTATTCCATTGGTGAGATGGAAGTTCCACTCAAACAGCTTCTTCCCATGAACCAGTGCTTCCCGATCGTCACAATCTTAACCTATTCAAGTCTAGGGTTAACCAGTGATTCTCAAACACCATGCTGCGGCACTCTAGTCTGCCACAAAATATTGTCATGGAATACATATATACATGTGTGTATGTGTAAGTAGTAATGGTACAACATTAGTATTTGAATAAATGAATAAGTCTTAAACTTTTTTTCAAATAATTCTTTTCACTATTCTTCGATTATATTATTTTAAATACTTTGTTTTAATATTAATTTTTTAACAAATAGTTTTATTTTTAATTTAGCTTTTTAAAATTTCCCTTTATTTGAATAAATGAATATTAACCGTTTTTTTCATTTAATTGTATTGTTTAATTCAAAATTTTTACAAAGTTATATTGAATTATGAATTAATATTGTCAAAATTTCTGATAAGAACATTTGCTAAGTGTGCCGTGATATTTTCATTTGCTCTTAGGTGTGCTGTTGCTTAAAAAGGTTATGAAACACTAGGTTAACCGTTATCTTCCCCACATATCTGCATAAACTGTGCCTCTTACTTTGTAAACCTCTACCTTGAGTGGCTGTCAGGCCTTGTACAGGGTGAACATCATTGTAAAAAAAAAAAATTATTATTAAGTATAAAAATTAAAAAAATCTACCAGCTTTTAGCAACTTGAAGAACTATTAAAGAGATGTTTAATTTTCTTCATCTTTTTTTTTTTCCAGGTTTGTGTTATCTTGATAACAAGAATAAACAATGTTTGAGACACTGATGAAAAGTTGCATGTAAAAATCATTAAAAAAAGACTTCTGGTTGAGAACCATTGCCAAAATGTATGAAAGAACTTTTTGGCTTCTCTTCCATTTGCAGGATAAATAAATAAATAGAAATAAACAAACAGATGCACTTTATTCTTGAAAGTAAATCTCTTGCTTCTTAGACCAGCCATTTTCAAACATTTCTGCAAATGAATCTCTTGCCACTTCTACCAATTCATTCACCGACACCGACTCTCATCCATTTCCCTTTGCTGTTAACATTATGACAGACAACTTAAGTTTTGCTTGAGATACTATAGGAAACGATTGAGAGCAAGGCCTGAGATTCCAACACAGGTGTCAAGTTGACAACACACAGAACTCTTTGATGCCAACTAACATCAGCGAAGGCGATTTATTTATTTTTAAAACATTTTTTTGTTTAATCTATTCACCCCAAGGAAGGTGATAATGCCACTAAGACGCAAGGGACTAGTGAGAATGAAAAGACTTTAGAAATACTTGGAAACCCAACCCTAAACAAAAAGCAAGGGATAAACCACTACCTCTGTTCAAAAGAATGTCTTATTTAATTTTATAGGTATGTACATAAAGAATATTATCTCATGAATCAAAAATCTTGACATCTTTCTCACTCATATTTTAACTGGCCACTCGTGTCCAACTGTGCCTTTTTGCTGGATGAGCTAGCCAATCCCTGTTGCAGGCGCCTGCTCAGACACATTTGTGTTTTTTTAACACCCACAGAACCAACCTGTGGTTTATACTACAACTATGCTGAGTGGACCTTAGTTACAGTTTCTGAGAGAGAATGCATAATCTGGTGGGATCACCACTTTGAACAAGACCAGTATGCTCAAATCCTTAGTCACGATGACTTGTGACTCAAAACTTCATTCAAGACATGTCATGAGAAATAATGTAGGATTAAACATTCATTAATTCCTTAGGAATTACTTAAGGAGCTTAGCAAGATGTGTAGCTTCCTTCATAAAAGTAACTGACATGAAGTGCTTCATGGCTGAGCGGTCTAAAAACAGATCTTGCTATATGGTAGTTTTTCCCTATATTAGGGGGACGACAAACTGAAACCCTAAAGAAGGGCACACTTTTAAAAAAAAAATTATTAAAAGCTCTAAAAAAACAAGTTAGTAGACGTCAATTATTTTATATAAAAAAATCAGAGATGTCTAGTCAAACAGGTGTATCCACAAAGTATATTTTAGTAATTGTGTGTGTGTGTGTGTGTGTATATATATATATATATATATATATATATATATATATATATATATATATATATATATATATATTTTAGACAGACTGTTTCGCAGCTCATCAGTGTGGCTAGACGTCCGGTTGCCTCGAGCTAGGATCGAAACCTCGAGCTAGGATCGAAACCCGACTGAATTTGCGTCAGTCGGAACTTCTCCCTACTAAGCCGTCGGTACGGGATGAAGGTGAATTTTAGCGTGTTTATTTTTCGATTTCGATAAACACACAGTGACTGACATATTAAAATAATAAGAAAGAACAGTAACATTTATAATCCGGTGTTCTTAGCAATTATTTTTATTTTTAATAAAACAGTACTCGATACAAACAGTAGAGCAAAATATTATAATTATTTTCTTTTTAAAAATATGATTGCATTGTGACGCGGAAAATTTACATGTTTCAAAACTGAAACTAAATTTATAAATTTAATTATAAAAATTAAACTTAAAATCTTTTGTCTCGTTCCATATGTTAGGAATAATATCAATATTTCTTAGAAAGTTATTCCTAATAACTAAACGGGGCGTCTACTCAATATGTATAATAATAATAACGTTTAAATAATAAAATCTGTCGGATTAATAAATAAAAAGGCCATTGCATTCTGGGAAATACACACACACACACACACACACAGATATATATATATATATATGTCAGCAATGATCCCGGAGATTAGGAGCGTGTACAAGAATGTCTCTTCCTTGACATTCACCATTGTTAAGCAAGGAAGGAGCCTCTTGGTGTTGTTGATTTTCTATAAACAGTGAAATGAATGACAACTCATAATGAGTTGCCACTAAAAACAACGTTTATAGTAATAAGAAATAATGAAAGATAAAATATCCTTTCAATAGTGCATATATATATATATATATATATATATATATATATGTGTGTGTGTGTGTGTGTGTGTGTATATATATAGCTAGCACGATATCACAAAAACACCGTGATTGCGAGTTGAGGTGCCCAGCCTTGTTCATTTATGATCACGCTGGGTTCGCACCAACGCTCTAAAACTGCTAATTGGTTCTGCACACGCCAATAACAGTATAAACTGCAGGTGGGCTCTGTGGGCATTTCCCAGTTGGGAAATTGCAAAAATGCCTGTGCAAATGTTGCCATATGCGCTAGCTAGCTGTCCATTGCAACGGGTGTCCTCGATATCGAGTGGCCAATTATTATATATATGTATATATATGTATGTATATATATATATATATGTGCGTGTGTATGTGTGTGTATATATGTGTATGTATATGTGTGTGTATATATATATATATATATATATATATATATATATGTGTGTGTTGTACAGGGTTAAAATGTCGTTGCCGACATTGGAGCTTGAACACAGATCACCAGCGGGAAAACACAGGTGATTTAATTTCTAATAAATAGACCTCGTGATCGTAAAGGAAAGTTATATATGGGAATTAGCGTGGCGTCTAAGCAATCGCGATTCTCTATATTATCCTCTATACTACTTCTCAATACTGATCACTCTTCGGATTACTATTCGGCGGTTACTATTCGAATTAGTATTACTAGTGCGAATAATATTCGAAGGAGTTACTACTAGTATCTGCGATTCCAAAGTCTCGACTACAACGATCATTACGAACGTGATACACGAGAATTCGTTTACATCACAAAAGTGACGAGTAAGCGTCTGGCATAACAAAAATATACTAGCTCAAAAGCCGCCCTTTTGGTCGGCATTTAAGCTAGCACCTGTGGAGGGCTCTTGATTGAGCCTTCATCACAATAGGTAGGGATGAGTAGATGCGATAAGCAACAATAAACACCAGAAGAACTCAAAACTGATCGTTGCATTTAAGTATTGCATTAATACAAGGGTAATTCAATAAATAAGGTGAATTTTTCGGTATAAGGACTTCTAATACAGATAGAAGCATACTTTTTTTCCAACGTAGTCTCCCAGCACTGTCACACACTTTTTCCATCTGTGCACAAGCTTCCGTATTCCCTCAGCGTAAAAATCTTTGGATTGATGACTCAGCTAGTCGCTCACAACACTTTTGACTTCATCGTCACTTTTAAACTTCGTGCCTCTCGTGAACGCTTTCAAGGGACCAAACAGGTGAAATCTGAAGGGGCAAGGTCTGGGCTGTAAGGGGGATGAGGGAGCAGTTCCCAGCCCAGCTCGTTGATGGTCTGCACCGTTTGGGCTGCTGATGCAAGATGACTCCTTCTGACTGATGACCCCTGCGTTTGTTCTTTATGTCTTTCAAAGTCCTTGCAATGTCATCCACTGTCACCCTTCTGTCAGACTGAATGAGGTCATTGACTGATTCGATCACCTCAGGAGACCTCACTTCTGTAGGCCTCCCAGGCCTGTCTTCATTCTCAACACTGCTCCGTCCTTCTTTAAACAATTTAGCCCACTTGTAGACATTTTTTGGCTGAAACATGTGGCACTATACACAGTTGACATTCTCCCATGAATTTCAACTGGTTTGCACCCTTCAGCAACCAAAAACTTGATAACTGACCGCTCTTCAATCCTGGAGCATGCTTCTTGGTCGGCCATCTTTGTTAATCGTTAAAACTCTCAAAGTTTTTTTTTTAATCTGCAAAAGAAGTTAAATCCATGCGAAAAAGAAGTAAAACAAAAAAAAAAATTAAAAAAGAGTAAGCTTCTATCTGTATTAGAAGTCCTTATACCGAAAAATTCACCTTATTTATTGAATGATCCTCGTATTTAAATTTACCTTTTAAAAGTTCAACGATAATTCTTCTGTCGTCACTTAAAAAATAATTTGATTTACGACTGTCCTTACTTTCTGTACAAAAATTATTTTATTTCATGGGTGACTTTCACTGGATTTCGCAATTAATTTCGATTATTCCAAAATTTATTTCCAAGTTATAAAAACTGTTATCGTACAAAAAATTCGCCACAAAAAATCACGTAAAAAATTGCCGAAAACAATCGCAGTAATAAAAACTTGGGAAGCCAAAATTTCAGGTTTGCGGCTCCGCGTCTGTCCTGCAATGTTTTTAATTTGCTTACAGAGTCGGCCAGATTCCAAAATGGTTTCATATGTTGAGCTACGGCCTCTAGGAGTAAAGTTGAAAAATTGTGACACAGTGACATTCGCATGATTATATATATATATATATATATACATATATATATATATATATATATATTATATATATATATATATATTATATATATATATATAATATATATATATATATATATTATATATATATATATATTATATATATATATTATATATATATATATATTATATATATATATATTATATATATATATATATATTATATATATATATTATATATATATATATATATAATGTGAAGAGGTTATAATGGTTACGAGACAAAAGTGTGTATATTAAAAAGAAGAGAGGTACCGCAAACTTTTTTGGTTATCATGTGGATTTAAAAAAAATATATTATTCTTTATTTTTCATAATTTTACAACACGTGTTTCTGGTCTCGCGACCGTCTTCAGGTAAAGGGTGGAGATTTCCACATATTATTAAAAATAATTATTTTTTTTCCTTTATGTTTTTTAATGTTAAATATTCTCGATATGAGACATTCTCTGTTTTTGTGTTAGTAATCCGAATGTCTTTCTTGAAAATGTCTTTCTTTCTTTCATTTTCAAGAAAGACATTCGGATTACTTTACTTTAATTTACCTTTTTCAGTTTTTGCCGTTTCCGTTTCGATTATTGTTGTTCCAACGAATGTTTTTGAAGAAGTGATGGACGAAAAAGGCATCTTCAAAAGAATGCGTTCCGTCATTTTTCAAATATAAATTCTGTGATACAAAATGTTTGTTTATATATATATATATATATATATATATATATATATATATATATATATATATATATATATTAAGCTTATCGCCCCAAGCAAGACTGGAAGCCACTAGCACGCAAGGGGTTACAGAAGGTTTGGAGGAATTGGAGGAAGAGCAGATAGGAGTGGTAAAGGAGAGGATGTGGAGAAAGATAGTGGATCGATCAAGGCAAGGGGGTTACAGAAGATTTGGAGCGAGAGCAGATAGGAATGAAAGGTGAAAGGATGTGGAGAAGGGAAGTGGATAGATCAAGGCAATATATATATATATATATATATATATATATATATATATATATATAATGATCGCTAAAGGCATGGAACTGACAATCAACTTACAATGTTGATATCTATGAGTGTTCTATCCCCGAAATTTGTCTAAATTTTTTTTAAACAATATATAATAGAAAATACATACAATTTTCTCGGCCCAACCCATTTATCAAAATATGAGCAAATGACCAAACATCAGAACATTTTTAATCCCTTTCATGGTCAGTCTTAGTTTTTCAGGACCCCGTTAGCAGCAGGTTTTTTTTTATTTAAGCAGGTAGAGCACAGAAAAGTTGGGCGTTTTTTTTTCAAGATTTTTTTTCGTAAATCATTACGGATGTTTGGCTTTTGCGTGTCTAAAAATTGTCCTTGTGTCTGTATTTAAATCGTTTGTCATTTTCAAGAACGAAGCATGTTTGAAATTCAAGAAACTTTTGAAGTGTATTTTTTTTCTTCAGAGCGTTTTTATTTTATTTATTTTTTTTAGAACGTTATGAATTTAAATCAAGTTCCGACTGTGATCCAAATTTCCATTATCACGTACGAAAAGAAAAGAAAATAGTGAAAAAATATTATTATTATTATTATTTGTGTGCGTGAGTATCTGTGGGTGTGGGTGTTTAAAATTGCCCGTGCATGTATGTTTGAGGGCTTTACATTATCGTTTGTCATTTTCAAGTACGGAATATCTTATGAATGTGAAATTCAAGAAAACTTTGAAGTGTTTTTCTCTCCCTATCAGAGCGGCATTTGGTTATTCGAATGTTGTGAATTTGGATCATTTTCTGATCATTTTGATCCATACACTAGACCCTAAATCCGTCATCTTGAAAAAAATTGCTAAAAATATCATTAAATACATAGCAAGTGGGCTTTAATAAAATCTCCATATATATATATATATATATATATATATATATATATATATATATGATATGACATGATATAATATGATAAAGAACAAGTAGGAAACAGATCTTAATCCAATCAAAACATCCTACTGTATCCTGTTAACTTTTACACACATTAGCGTAGAGAATGTTTGCCACAAATATTTGAGTATTATCTGTTACTTCATTACATGTGACCAATAAGAAATAACCAAACACAATATACCATTAATCTGAGTCACTTTGCTTTTTATCATTTCTATCTTGACCTTTGACGAAGCTTTAATAAAGTGAAACATGTTAGATACTAAAGTGTGTAAAGCTTAGTGAGACGCTGCAGGATGTTTTGAAAAATTTTCTTTGGTTAGATATTTCATTTTACCCACTTGAACGTCGAGAATATTTACTACACATAATTTGAATATTATCTGTTACTTCATTACACGTGACACGTATCTAGCCAATAAGAAATAGCCAAACACAACATACCTTTAATCTGCGTCTCTTTGCTTTTTATAATTTTTAAAAATAATTTCTATCTTGATCTCTGCCGGAGCATTAATGAAGTGAAACATGTTAAATTAAGATCTGTTTCCTACTTGTTCTTTACCTTATCATTTTATCGGATTCCATACTCTCTCTCTTTATATATATATAATATGCAATAAAATATTTCTTTAAAAGTTTCTTAATCGGGGTAACTGAGCCATGCTTTTCTGTGAAATCTTTTCGTAACTAAGCACACCTAGTTTTAAAGTCGGTATCGCCACAGATTCGCTAAAAAATGTCCATCCGATTATGAAAAAAATGACCGAAAGTTAATGAAAACAAAATTGTCATAATGTTTATGTTATTATTAAGCAGAAAGACCAAAGGAGTTTTTGATTATTAAATTATATTTTTTGATCCTTTTTAGAACCTTCGAAATTTTGGTCAAAAATTTTGTTTTTCTTTCGTCAGCGTGGAGACCAAAGATTAGTATAAGAAATTTTAGCGTCTTTTTTGCAGTGAATACTGATTTCGAAATTCTTGAAAAAAGTCAAATACTTATCGGATTTTAATGAAGATTTCACAATTTATTCACAAATAAATGAAATTATTTTAAAAATATTTCTTTATTAGAAAATCGTAGTAAAATCTTTTTCTTCATCTGTTACCCCCACTTATTTAATTTTATGAAATTTCGAGAAATTAATTTTTGTACCGTTCAATGTTTATATTAATTATAGGAAGAACTTCTTGCAGAATTTAAATCATCAACTTTTGCCAAAAATCTACTCTGAATCGTAAAATAAAAAAATGCAATAAAACTAATGAAATTATTTAATTAAAAAAACTTTTAATTGCTTTTATGAATAAGATATACTATTGACACTATTGTCTTAAGAAAAATGTTTTTCAATGAATAATGAATTTTTACATGAATTATTTTCATTGTTTAAAAATTTTAATTAAACTAATTTATAAAGTTTTAAATCTTTAAATTTCAGTATTAATTTGTACAGATTAGGTAATATTGTTATTAAGTAAAATCTACATTTACTAATCATAAATTGAAAAGCTTAATATAATTCATCGACCCCCAATATTTTTAAAAGAATTTTGAATTTTTTTGTGTGTGTATAATTGTGCCGACGTTTGTAAATACGGACATTATCAGAAAAAAAGAGCGATAACTATAGTAAATTTAAAGCCAAAGTACCTAAAATTCAATAAAACATTAGAATACGGAGAGTATTTTTAATTTTTTAGGATTACTGGGTATTTAAAAATGATATAAAAAAAGGCACTCACGTTATATTCGTCATGTAATTTTTACTGATATGTCCACCGTAGAAAAAATTAAATAAACTTCCGTCTTTCAGTTAGGCTGTCAACATCTTAAATAAAACACTTATCTCCGCGTTAAAAATGCATTTCTACGATATTTTCAACTAAAAGTAAGTAACGTTTGTTTCCTACCAGATTAATTATGCTTTAAATCAGCTAATATTCCTCAAATAAAGTTTCAGAAAATTATATTTTATCTTTGGAAGATTTTTAATAAAGAGAATTACATTCTGATGAAAGGTGGCTAAAAGTGGCGCTAAAATCAACAATTTCAGCAATTTCAGTACGAAAATTACTTTTAGTCAAGTTAGTTTTGAAATGCAGCAAAGTATTTTGCTCTTTAGAAATATTAAATTTAATCTATTAGCTTGGAATTGAAACCAAAATAAAAGCTTCAAGAAATATTTTTCATTTTTCAAAATTCATTTTAAACCTTAAATATCGCGTTTCTGTGAAGGCACCTAATTAAAGGTAGTTTCTCGGTCGAAAGACACATATTTTAATTAAAACTTTTGATTTCGCACACCTGTACACGTCAATATTGTATATTTCGGCAACAGTACTTCTTTTATGCATGTTTCATTTAATATTGCGAATTGATTGATTGATTCATTTTTTACGGTTTATCAACTCTTTGCTGGTTATTCAGAGCCAGGAAATATTTTTAGATTGTAAGAATTTTTTTTAGTTAACAATGGTTTAATGATACAAGTCTAACTAATTAACCCATAGATGAGGTGGTGAGGTGGATTCCTACCTTTTTCCAAATTTAACATTTTCTTTCGTCAGCCTGGAGACCAAAGATCTATAGGAAATTTTAGAGTCTTTTTTTGCAGTGAAAAAATATTGATTTGGAAATTCTTGAAAAAAGTCAAATAATTATCGGATTTTAATGAAGATTTCACAATTTATTCACAAATAAATTATTATTTTAAGTGAATATAACGAACCAAAATAGTATTCCCAAACAGTTAATATCGGGGACAATGAATATTTTGTAAGTTTTTATTCCATTTTTCTTAAGTGTTATTACAATTTTTTTTCTTTTTGAGGTCTGGATGTCTGGGGAAACTGTCCATAATGTTTGTTGTCCTGAACGCTTTTGGCTAATAATTTAGAGGGGGTTATAACATTTGAAGCTATTAGAGGCACTTCTCGTAAAACAACAACAGACCTTCCTAAACAGCGCCACGTTTGAAGGGAAGCAAAATGTCTTGGCTGTGTCCGGAAATTAAGCAAAGAAAGTCTCTACTAAGAATGAAATTAGCAATTATGCCTTTCACACAACACAGTATAGGAATGAAAACATATATTAACAATCATCGTTACCACGAAAATGACCTCGCCCCCTTAAAATGGCTAATGTTGTGACTTGTATAAAATTATGTAAAGTTATGTATAGAATGTGTTAACATTTCAAGACTGAATGAACTTAAAACCCTTCTGGGAATTTCAATTGTATATTGTAAGTGTTTAGTTTTACGTTGATTTTTTTTCTTTTTTGACTGAATGTTTGTTTTGATAAGTGTAATGATAGGATCATAAAAATGTCATAAGTTATTGAATTTGTTTCCTGCGAATGTTTTGATATATGTCTTGATAAACGTAACGATCATATCATATGTAAAAATGTCGTAACTTACTGAATTTCTCAAATAATATAAAAATATAGATTTGTCAACAGCACACACACACACACACACACACACACACACACATATATATATATATATATATATATATATATATATATATATATATATATACTCTGTAGCATCTATCTATTTATCTACAGGGTGATTGCAAAGTAACTCCCCATTTTATTTATGAGTGGCCAGCAGGGAGTGCTGACTTTAACGCACTATGACTTTTTTTTATCCGATATTGGCTAGAGGAGCAAGCCTGCTATACCAAACCAAGATTCTGGAAGAACTTGAAGGGCGAAAACAAGAACTTATGTCTTCCATAACACAAGAGTTCATGGTGAAATCAATTGACGCGATTTCTGGGAGACTAGGGAAACTAGTAGCGAAATCTGGTGCCCATATCGAATTTTAAATAAAACCCCATGCTAAACGCTTTCCTCTCATTCTCATATCAATTTCTTGTAAAAATTATAGTTATATATATATATATATATATGCTTAAATTCACGTTCATCCCTGCTGTGCTCCAATGGCTTAAGGGTAAGATCTCCGACTGACGCGAATTCAGCCGGGTTTCGATCCTAGCTAGAGCCACACTGATGAGCTGTGATACAGCGAAACACTGTGGATGACTATATATATATATATATAGTCATCCAGCACGATGACTATATATATATATATATATATATATATATATATATATATATATATATATATATATATAGTCATCCAGCACACACACACACACACATATATATATATATATATGTATATATATATATATATGGGTAAAGAGAAGGACAGACTGGGTTCTATAGTATTTGTTGGCAACAGTCTAGGAGAAAGATAACACTGAATTCAAAACTTAAGGATAGTCGTTTGGGGACCTTGTGGGACAACTATGTGCACCAGTTTTCTGTATTCGATTTTTTCATAAAAGTGTGTTTGGTTCTGCACAAATATTCAGCACTATAATCAAATCCTATGTACGGAATGTCTGCTATACCCTCATACGTCATACGGCCGGCGAGTTCATTTTATATATATTGTTCTACCCACTAACTCTCTCACAATTACAATCGTAAAGAATATATCTAATTGCAACATGAAATGTTGTTACAACAAAACAATAAAAGACTTAATCAATACGAAACAAAACAAGCCAAAACTTGACGGAGGAATTTGCTCTATCACCGGCGAAAATTGCGAGGAAGAATATGCTGGAGAAATCTCAAGAAGTTTAAATAAAAGATCATGTGAACATAAAAGAGACATATTAAAAATCAACACATTAAACGCATAAGTTGCTCCCTCTAATGAGACTAACCATAATTTTGACATAAAAAATGCTATTCTAATTAAAAGTTGCACGATGGAGTAATGGATAGCGGCTCAGAATGAAGAATCGAATTCCAGTCGAATCCATTTTTACTTATGTGCTAATACCCTTGGGAAAGGTATCAATCCTATTCTTCTCCCCACAGCTATGGGTAAATATCAGGACAGACCGGGTTCTATAGACTTGGATGACAACTGCGGGAAAAAATCTGCCTCGTCAGTCACGTATCGAAAAATACATGATCATCTAAGCGTGTATCACGCATGGCACATAACTGACTGAATTGAAAAAGAAACTTATTCACTAAGACAAAAATATTTAGAAAGTACTTTAATCCCTTGTTAGTCCACAGTAAATTTGCGTCCAGATTCTTAAAAGGTTTCCCCATTCTTTGCAGATCTTCTGTTATCACAATGTGGGATGTTTAATAACTAAAGTGATGGAAACAAAAAGAAAAAGAATCTAAATGAAATTGACTTTTTAAATTTCGGTCTAAATTTAAAATTCCCAGCGTCTCTCATTCATGCGCATGTGTAGTCGCATCAAAGGTAAACAAACCTAGCCCGATGATGTCCTAAGGGACGAAACGCATCACACGAAACCTTTTTGCACATTGTCATACATCTTTCCTCCAAAACTGTCCTCCCTTCTCTCTATATATGAACACTACAATCTTAACCTCTTCAAGTCAAAGGTCAATCGTTATCTATCCTCCTTATCCTCTTCATTTCACTAACACCCCATTTTTAAAAATTTATATCACACACTTCGTTCATCACACCATTTTATCAGAGTGGCTTTCTGGCCTTGTACTGAGTGAACCTTAGTATATACATACATGCATGCAAGCATAAATACACGCGCGCGCGCGCACACACACACATGTATATATTTATATATGTGTGTCTTTGTGTATGTGTGTGAGTAAAATTTGAGATATAACTAAAATATGTATCTGTAAAAGGACAGTATAAATAAAGACAAAAGGAAAACTTATCTTCGCCAAAGCGTTTCGTCTTCTGATGGACCTTATCAAGGCGTCCATCAGAGGATGAAACGCGTCGGTTAAGATAAATTTTCCTTTTATCTCTATTCATATATATATATATATATATATATATATATATATATATGATAAAATATAGTTTTAAGGTATGCTATATTTATGGGTTAAAGTGCTCAATATCAGGGATAGAGCGTATGTAAATATAAAAGTGGACATTGAAGTCAACACCCAGAGGCGACTGTCTTGTTTCATGCTAAACGCAATCGTCAGGCCATGTGCGTTGTGGTTTTGCTCAACTATTTCTATATACAGGTTAATGATGCATTGTGAGTATTCTATTGTGTTGCATTGTGGGTAGTCTTTTATTTTATTCTAACGGTCATCTTGGTAGGCGGTAAAGGTTGTTTTCCGAATTATTCTGCGGGCTATTGAGTGGGAATAATTATGGATCTGAATGCAGGTTTTTGGCTATTTATAGTGTTGTTCGTTAACTTTCGTATTTTTTTATTATTATTAATTATTTTATTGTTGGTTTTTATTAATACGTTTTCCTATGTTTATCTGTGCGTTCGTTGTTTGTATATACATATATATATATATATATATATATATATATATATATATATATATATATAAAAGTGAACATAGAAGTCAACACTTAGAGGCGACCGTCTGTTTCATGCTAGATGCAATCGTCAGGCCTGTTTCATGCTAGATGCAATCGTCAGGCCTGACGATTGCATCTAGCATGAAACAGACTGTCGCCTCTAAGTGTTGACTTCTATGTTCACTTTTATATTTACACACGATCTTTCTCTGATATTGAGCACTTTATCCCATAAATATACCACACTTTAAGACTATATTTCTTCATATATATATATATATATATATATATATATATATATATATATATATATATATATATTATTATTATTATTATTATTATTATTATTATTATTATTATTAGATATAATAACGTTTAATACTTATTCTGATCAGTGATTGAAAAATTAACAAACTTTGAGTCAGCATTCGATATGTATTGGACTTTATTATATCTAATTAAATAATTATTATCTCTCGAGTGTAATATTGAGTACTCTATCAGCAGAAATTCTGTTCAATTGTATATATGTTAAATTGTATAATTTTACGTATATCAATTGCTAGTGTTAATAGCTAACGATTAACAATAGCGCATGACTGACCGAGACTTTTCAAGATCATTCCACTTTCAATTTATGGTCTTCTTGCTCATCTGATATGAACTCTTTGTATATCTAGATCACGGAAGTCATTGACAGGTAAACTCGCCAGCGGTCCCTCTATAACAATGACACATAGAAGGCTGTAAATGTGATGGCTAATATAAATGAGGACCGCAGCATTTGCAGCCTCATCTGCGTCCATATCAAGGCCACACTCGAAACCTAGAAGACAGAAATAAATTTTTTCTACGTATACAATGTATTTTGAAATCCACTATCCCCTACTATTAAATGTCTTCGATTTACTTTATATTAAATTATTCCCAATTACCTGTCCCACTTATATATATATATATATATATATATATATATATATATATATATATATATATATAAATATATATATATATATACATACATATATATATATATTATGTTTGCTTATTTTAAGCATAATCCATGTATATTCATGAATATTTTTCCGTGTATTAAAAAAGTAACTGACAGTGGTACTATACTTCATTTGTTCTCATTTTACCTGTACATATATATATATATATATATATATATATATATATATATATATATATATATAATTGTTTATTTAAAAATTATAACATAAATATGTTATAAAATCACTACAAAAATAGTCATTTTGTTTCAACACTTGTGTCTTATCGAGACATTCAACATCATCACTTGATAAGACACCAGAGGTGTTGAAACAAAATGGCTACTTTTGTAGTGATTTTATAACATATTTATGTTATAATTTTTAAATAAATGATTATATCTGCTCTACTCTGTATTGAGCACTCTTTAAAGAATAATAATTCTTGGTTATTGAAATTTACTCCGTATACACCAATCCCACACTTGGGTATACATATATATATATATATATATATATATATATATATATATATATATATATATATATACTACATCGGTGCCAGTGAAGGACCATTCAAGAAAAGAAAACACAACCACGACCTTTCATTCTCCGACAGAAAATACTCAAATAGCATTACACTATCCACATACATATGGCATCTAAAAGACAGAAATATTACACCAAGAATAAGCTGGGAAATATTGAAAAACGCACCTGCCTACAACAACATTACAAAGAAATGCCTAATTTGTCTACACGAAACGGTAGCAATAATTTCCCACGCCCAACAAAAGGAATTACTAAACATAAGATTAGAAATAATTTCTAAATGCAAACGTGAAAACAAATACCTATTATCACAATTTATACTAAACGGCTAAAAAATATTCCAACACTGCTACATAAACCATCATTGACCCTATGAACACGAGTAAAGAAACCACTGACACCATAACACTATCAATTATTTTCTAATTCAAACTATCATCATAATAATTATAATTATTATTATTACCATTCCTCCACCATTAGTACAATCACTTTTACCATTTTACCGTAACTATTTGCTGCTACAATTGATATTATCATCAAACGACCCACCATCACTACTGCACCACAATTGCCAGTGCCGCATTAGCCCACAATTATACTTCTTTTTCCCACCCACAGCAAAATTAATACCGCCGCATAAATTTCTAATTTACATAAGCGCAATCGCCAAAAACAAGCAAATAACCGGCTTTGAAATAATAACAAAACAGCATTAAAAAATCAAAAATAATAACAATTTTACCTACCATAGTCTTACGCAAAACCCATTCGTAAGTAAAAACAACAACAAAAAAAAAAAAAAAAAAAACTGATAGAAGGTGTGTGAATGCGAGTGCGTACGTATGTATGTGTGTGCGAGAAAACAACATTATTCCGCGAACAAACGATCGGTCTGCGCGTTGACACTGCCACTTGGAAACAAGTTCACTACATAATCCAACTTTGAATACAGCGATCATTTGCGCATATCTGCACGCAACGACACATGGATGCGCATTTACGCCCAGTCCCACACTGTTCACATATGTTTATGTTTGTGTGAGCTGTAATGCGTGACCGTGCGTGTATGTA
>OZ038506.1:59134929-59222429 GCA_964036315.1 Acanthosepion esculentum
AGAACTTGTGACATTGTGAGAAATTACTGCATTGGCCAAGTGAAGAACTGATGACTGATTTGTACGGATCGTTTCCGAGGTGCTACACCAAACAGGTCCTATTTAACAAGCTGGGCGAAGAAGTGGGTCATTACCTTCAACATCACCCCTCAACTCCAATCCTCTTCCTCCTCTTCCTCCCCTCATCCCACTCTTCTTCTTCTTCTTCTTCTTCTTCTTCTTCTTCTTCTTCTTCTTCTTCTTCTTCTTCTTCTTCTTCTTCTTCCTCTTCTTCTTCTCATGATTATCCAAATTTTTTTACTCGCACCTCTTTCTTATTTTCTTTCCTTCAGATTTCACCATTTTTTTTCATTTTCGTTGTCTTTTTCATTCGCTCTGACACCTGTCTATATACTTTCTAGCTTTCTTTTCCCGATTTTTACCCTCTTTTTTTCATTTTCATTCACCCCTGTTTTCTTCGATGTTCCTATCTCTCTAGAAATTACATCGATTGTTTTAAATTCTTTCTTTCTTTCCTTTGCATTATTCCTTTGTAGCTACTATTTTTTCTTTTTAAATCTTCCAGCAACTTCAACTGAAACTTTTATTCCGCATTTTCCTTTTCTATTTTCTTCCGCTTTTCTACCTCTTTTTTCATCCTCTTTTTCTACACATTTCTCCCCGTTTTCTACTTTTTCTCCTCATTTTTCCTTTTCTTTTTCTCCTCATTTTTCGACTTCCTTTTTCCTTTTCTTTTTCTACTTCTTTTTCATCCTCTCTTTTGTTTACTACTTTTTCCTCCTCTTTTTTCTTCGTCTTTTCCTACGTCTATTTTCCTTCTCTTTTTCCTACACTTTTACATCTATCTTCCTTCTCTTTTTTGTTCTTTTTTCCTCGTCTTTTTCTACGTCTATTTTCCTTTTCTTTTTTCTACGTCTATTTTCCTTTTCTTTTTTCTACTTCTTTTCTCATCTTCTTTTTTTTCTACATCTATTTTCCTCCTCTTTTTTCTACTTCTTTCTTTTCTCGTCTTTTCCCTACTTTCTTCTTTTCTCATCGACTCAGTAAATGAATTAGATAAGTTAGACACAATTCACACATACGTAGTTATTTGCTATGCTTATCTTAGTTTGACACAAGGCTATAACTGTGGGGTTCCCAGGGAGGACGGAACTTACGATACTATTTAAAACATCTGAATTTTTTTAACTGGTTGGTATCCTTTTTCCGCAGTTTTTATTTCCCTATTGTTAGCCGTCTTTTCTATAAGTTTTCTTCATTTTTTTGTTTCCTTTTTCTCTTCATTATCTTAAATCCTTTTGACTTCTTTTTAAATTTACCATCAAGAGACATAAACTCTTTTTGCCCTTTTCTTTCCGCCATCCGTCATTTCCACCTCCTTCTCTTTGCATTTTTTTATTCATTAAAAACCCATCTTAATAGTTAATCTTTTTTCATAATGTATTGGCTCCACCCTTCCTCGAAATCCCTGGGTATTTTTTCTCCATTTCATCCTCAGTTATGCATATTTCTTTACTTCAATTCTAATATTTTATCCCTCGTTCATTTTCTTTATTTCTTAATTAAACTCTTTTTTTTACCTATCTTCTTTCATTCGCCTTTTCATTCTCTATCTGCTAACTTCTCACTCTCTTATTCATCATTATATCTGCTTTCTCCTCCCCCCAATCTTTTCCTCAATTCTCTTACTACTCTCTTCTTTTCCCCTCTCTACCCACTACTCCTTTCTACTTTCCGTTTATATGCTCTTTTTCTTCGTCCTTTATTCTCTCTCTTTCTCTATCTCTCACACACTTCAATCTTTTCCATAATTCCTATTTCCCTCCTCCTCTTCCTCCCCCTCTACACTTACACTTTACTCTTACCATCTCTCATCATATTTACCTTCTCTTCTCGACCGTCTGCTTCATCCATTTTCAACTATCTTTTCTCCCTCAGTTTTTTCTTCTTCATTTTCGACAACCTTCATGTTACTGCACCATTTTCGCTTCTTATATTTTTTCAATTTCTGCCAGCACTAATATCACTGTCTCCTTTCTCTTGTTTCTTTTCATTAATCTTTTTACCCTTTCTCTTTCTTGTCCTGCAGCCAACAGTCAGGGCACCGTAGATGACAACCACTGAGAAACAAGCATTGTCAACAGGCCAAGGACAATATGGGTAAATCCGTAATATTTCCAACAGTCATGTGACGAACTGACTGGGACGTCACTCTGGACATAAACCAAGGTGGAATTCGACAATAGTCACTGCGAAGAAAAATAATTTTCTCTTTCACTCAAATTTCTTTTTTCATATTACGCATTCCAGATCGCTAACGTACCCTCCAACAATAAAAAACAATTACATTTTATAAATTATTTTATAGGTGGTCTAGTTTGCTATGTAAATTAATTGTAAATTGGTTCTCCTCTGTGAAAACCAAAACAACAAAAATGCTCATACCACGCGATATTTTAAAACGTAAAAAAAATTGAAATTCGTAATCTGGAATTCTTTTGTCATATACTTGCTTAAAGGCCGCACTCCGAGCAGACTTTTAAGCTAGGCTAATTGGGCCTCTGGTCCAAAACTAAAGGGACCTCTGATCCAGCTTAGAAAACAGCAATCATAATTTTGAAGAAATAATTTTAAATTCCTCAAGTCACTTCAAATCTTCCTTAAATCTGATTCGGGCTATAAATCCAATTCTGGCCAAAAGACCAATTTGGTCCGATAGTCTGATTTGGGCCGAAATTCAAATTGAGGCTGAAAATTGAGTTCTTCAAATCACAAACTCCATGGAACTTCAAAACCTCACATCACGAAACCTTTCATCTCCACTCTGATTCCTTTGCATTTTGAAGAAATAAAATTGATTTCCTCAATTCACAAAATTTTGGAGATATTTTAAACTGAATTTAAAACAATGTTTTTTAAAATTCAAAGTTTTTGTGTTACTTTAAACTCAATATAAATTAAAAATCTTTTGAAATCACTAATTTATTTTAGTTATTTTAAAATTTGAATTTTGAACTGTTCCATCCTCATCCGGACACAAATTCCAATGCTGGATGTTCAAACACCAGATGATGAATAGCAGATTTTTAATTCCGGGATCATCCTGATTCCAAAAAGATATAATATGTCTATGTAGAGCAAGTGTAGCTCGAGTTAGAGGGTTTTCAGACACGCGGACGGACAGACAGAATTTGCCGTTTATTTATTTAGAAGATAGATAGATAGATAGATAGATAGATAGATAGATAGATAGATATGAGCAGGCTGAGATAGATAGATAGATAGATAGATAGATAGATAGATAGATAGATAGATATGAGCAGGCTGAGATAGATAGATAGATAGATATGAACAGAATGAGGGAGATTTTAACAGAATGAGATAAATAGATAGATAGATAGATAGATATGAACAGAATGAAAGAGATATTAACAGAATGAGATAGATAGATAGATAGATAGATAGATAGATAGATAGATAGATAGATATGAGCAGGCTGAGATAGATAGATAGATAGATATGAACAGAATGAGGGAGATTTTAACAGAATGAGATAAATAGATAGATAGATAGATAGATATGAATAGAATGAAAGAGATATTAACAGAATGAGATAGATAGATAGATAGATAGATAGATAGATAGATAGATAGATAGATAGATATGAGCAGGCTGAGATAGATAGATAGATAGATAGATAGATAGATAGATAGATAGATAGATAGATAGATTAAGCACTCCAGAATACGAATTAAAAATATTTTTTAAAATGTTATAAAATCACGTCGTATGAGCGTATTTGTTTTGATTTCCACAGGAGGATCAGTTTACAATGAATTTACATAGCAAACTGAACTTTACTAATAACTTTTCTAAAAATTTATTTTTGACATTAGTGATTATTAATCTATAGAAATATGAAAAAAAAAGTGTCTGGTCGCAATGCCTATTGTAAGCCCCAATTAACCAAGCGACATGAGTACGATTATACTCCAGAAGACATGGTCAATCAGAGCCTACACTGTCATGCTAAGAGAGACTTTGCATATCACTTGGAGAGATCGTCTGATCAATGAATAATTGTTGATTGATTAATTCGTTTTCTACGGTTTATCAACTCTTTGTAGGTTATTTAAAGCCAGATTTTTTTTTAGATTGTAAGAATTTTTTTTTGATAATAATGGTTTAGTGATACAAGTCTTACTAATTAATCCATATCTGCGGGAAGAAGACGTAGATTCATACCTTTCGCAAGGGTATTTGCGCGTAACGGAATATAACGAACTCAATGAGAATTGAAACTTGGCTCTCCGATTAACAATTCCGAGTCATTATCAATTCTACCACACTCACATCTATTCTAACAGCATCTGGTGTTGCGAAGCGGTTACCCATTTAGGTACTGACCAGACTCGATGTTGTTTAACTTCGGTGATCGTACGAGAACTGGTGTTTCAACGTGATGTGGCCGTAAACCTATTATATCACCCGCATATCCAAGCGTACAACCCCTGGTTTTCCTAAGCGATCACCCATCTAGGTACTAGCCAGGCTCGACGTTGCTTAACTTCGGTGATCGTACGAAAACTGGTGTTTCAACGTGATGTGGCCGTAAACCTATTATATCACCCGCATATCCAATCGTACAAGCCCTGGTATTCTCAAGCGATCACCCCTCTAGGTACTAGCCAGGCTCGACGTTGCTTAACTTCGGTGACCGTACGAGAACCGGTGTTTCAACGTGATGTGGCTTTAAGCCTCCAATAAGCGATTGTACTGGAAGCATCGTCCAGTATCAGGCATCATGAAAGACTGTAGATGCAGTTTTGCAGGGAATTGCTGGAGAGAAATTGCGAAATTGTTAGTGGGGTTCTTTTGTGGGAGTTTACACAAGGAAGTGCTAGCGGAGGGCGACAACCCAAGACCTATATCAATTAGCTTTGTAACGACATAAACTGCAATAACTCCGACCTGTCGAATATGATGAACAACATAACTGGGTGGCGTCAGATAGAGAGAAACGGGAATCCGAACAAGAACTATGGCCAGATTAGATATTATATTAGTATAAAAGTATAATACGATTATATAATATTATAAGTAATTTTGTGGTGTTAATTTCGAAAATGCAATCTATTTTTCACTATCTTCTTTCGTTTTTGCGTTATTAAAATTTGTTATATTGCGTAAAATGAGTATTTTGATCGAATTATGTTAAAAACCTTTTCAATAATTAAATACACCAGTGACTTTTTGGGCTGACTTCATTGAATGAGACGTGCCCAGTAAAGTCACAAAACAGTTATTAATGCTTTTTAATATGTATTTATTGAAAGAACCATTCAGACGACCGTTTGTATGACGCACGGATGTTCTCATCAAATCTCTGAGATATCATGGCTGATTTTTATTCAGCGTTTTAATGTCTGCATTTGTTTTAAACTGATATTACGTAACAGAACAAGACTACTGAACGGTTCGGCAATGTCAGTCTTCCTATATGGCAGTGAATACTGGACAGTCTTCTCACAGATAAAGAAAAGACTTGAAGCGACAGAAATGTTCTTCTACAGAAGGATACTGAGAATACCATGGACTAAACATGTGAGCAACGACGAAGTTTTAGAGAAAATGGAAACTGTTGTAGCATACCTGCGTACGATAATGATTATGTCCCCATTCACATAAATACAGTAGTAAATACTGTATGTTGGTCTGCAGTTGGAGATTCATTGTGGAATTCACTTGACTCACATCACTGGCGAATCTTATATGTATTGTTCTTCTCCTAAGTATTATCGTTCATTACCAACCTTCGTTTGATTATTCTATTCATTAACCTTCCCTAGGTTACAACAGAAACTAAAAAGACACATATACTTAACATCAGGAAGAGAGTTGAAATTTCGAACGCAGATAATGAGGAAAGAGGGCTTGGAAAAAACTGATAGTCGCAGCAGAGATTGAAGGCAAGAGGGACAGAGGAAAACAACGCATAACCTACCTAGTGACGGAACAAGATTTAGGAGAGATAAGAAAAAGACAAAATTTCTTAAGAGCTACAAAGGACAGCAAATAGTGGAGAGCCAACAACAACAACAACAGCAGCAAGAAGAAGAAGAAGAAGAAGAAGAAGAAGAAGAAGAAGAAGAAGAAGAAGAAGAAGAAGAAGAAGAAGAAATTTGTTTGCATTATAATCATCATCAGTAGCATCACCGAGTGTACTGCGCATTTGAACACCTGACCAGCTCCTTTCATATGCCTCGGTTCCGGGCAGATGGCAGAGTCACTGCGAAGGACCTTCCAATCTATTCTCGGTCTACCTCTTCTTTTGCTTAAAGTCGTACCTTGTAGTATAGTAGTGGAAAAATTGTTGGCTTCCAATGGTTCTTTTTCTTGTCTGATGGGGTCTTGCACTGCACCATTTCGGATGAGGTCACAACGGGAAAATAGCTTAGCGTTGATCCGTGAATTTCGTGACATAATAATTGACAATCTAACCCGGGGCCATGTTGTATAGATTTAAACTCAGTGGAAACAAGGCGAGTAATAACTTTCTTTTTTTTTACAATGATGTTCACCCTGTACAAGACCCAAGAACCCCTCGAGGTAGAGGATTACAGAGTAAGAGACAAAGTTCATGCGGATAATGGGAAGAAGATAACGTTTGACTCTCGACTTGAACAGATCAATATTGTAGTGATCGAGAAGCACCCTCTTGAAAGTCGGTTACACAAAGCAATGTTTCGTGGGAAGAAGCAGCTCGACTGGAACCTAAATGGAACACAAAGGGAATGGGAGTGGTTTGCTACAATGTGCCTCACATGAAGGTTAGAACTGGTGGACCAAACTGATCTCTTCCAAATTAAAGTATCAATATGTGTGATTTGTACAAATACAGAGCTTTTAAAAATTGCATTTTGAATTGAATATAGTTTATATAAGTTAAGTGACTTCATTTCATGGATAGGATACGAAGGGGATTGGTGAGGTTCCGTAAATCTGCGTGTCATGCTTGGACTTAGCCTGAAAGTTTAAAACTGGTGGACCTGACTGATCGATTTCTAATTAATAGAAATCTAATATCTGTGTGATTTGTATAAATATACAGATTTTTAAAAAAATGCTCTTGAATTGAATATAGTTCATTGAAATTGATTGATTTGATTTCATCGAAGCAATGCGAAAAGAATGAAGGTGGTTCGCTACAATCTACGTGACCTGACGGTCTTAGCCGTAAAGATTAGAACTGGTGGGCCAGACTGATCTATGTCTAATCAATATAAATCTAATATAGGTGTGATTTGTACAAATATAGAGCTTTCAAAAATTGCATTTTGAATTGAATATAGTTTATATAGATTCACTGGTTTGATTTCGCCAATGGAATACAAAGGGAATGAGGGTGGTTCGCTACAATGTGCGTGGCATAACGGGTCTTAGCCGTTAATATTAGAACTGGTGAAACTAAGGTATGTACAGTGTAACCCGGATATAAGAGACCCGGATATAAGAGAAACCCGGATATAAGATACTTCTTCTCCGGTCCCGACAACTCTCTTATATCCGGGTTACACTGTAGTTCGTTTGAACACATTCCATGGAAAAAGCGACTGTGTAACGAGAGTCTTGCGATATTTCGTTTGTTAGAATGTGGTTGCAGGGTGGATAATAATTCATCACCCACAAGGACGCAGAGTCCCTTTTCGACTCTATCTTGACTGGGTGAGCAGTACTAGAAAAACAAGACATGGACAGCGGAACACGAACAATACACCCCCGTAGATTAAACAAAGGGTTCAGTTTGAAATTCTATGAAAGTTACCCGTATCGAGAAACACATGAAGTAGGCCGGAGTACACAACGTCCCAAATGCTGTTATAATAACAAAGTCCTCTGTAAATTGTGTGAATAATGACAGTTCATCATCCCAGAAATTCAAACGGTGAATATTTTATTGATTCAGTTTTTTTTTGTTTCTGAATATTTTCAGTTTGTTATTTAGCCAAATCAGTAGTTTCACGTTTAACTTTCTGATACATTCTTCGTAAAAGCGGGCGTAGAAAATTGGGATCTTTTCTGTTAATTCAACCCCCACCCACCAAAATATTAATTTTATCCCAAAATGAAAAAAGAGGTAGGACACCCAGTCCACAACGGTACAAGGATTCATCTTAAGGTCTTCTTCACAAACGTTTACAGCGGTTATATTCTTTGACTAGAAATAAATAAATAATATGATTTTAGGGTCAGGAAGTCGTGACCCTTGAAGCCATTTTTCCTTTCCTTAGTGGTTTCTCTTCACGGCGTTTATTGAAAAGACAGCTCCATCTATCCTGTCGATCTATTAAGCTCAAACTCATATCGCGTTCTTCATCGACATAGGAAGAATATTTACTCTCTGTGAAAAGCGAAAACGTCACTCTCCTTGTTGTTGCATTCTTGTATTGACTCCAGCAGCTTCATGGAAAGCTAAACAAATTTTGATTTAAAATTTATAATTTCAAAAGAGTGCCAAAAATTTAATAAAAAAAAAAAATAACAGGACTTTTTCTGTTAATTCACCCCAAATAATTTAAAGTTACTTGTCGCAAATATTAATTCTCCCCAAGAAATTTTAAATCAAAGTTTGCTATTATATTTTTGGCACTTTTTCAAATTTTAAATTTTAAATCAAAATAGCATGCCTCGCAATAACTCCAATCCTCAGAATGGTAAAATTACCAAAAATCAGGAATTTATTCACATTTCGTAAGTGCGAATGGTATTCGAGGGACTTACAAGGATTTTTTATAATTTTAAAAAAAGAAAGAAAAAAAATAATCTGTTCCTGGCTTGTTTATCGGGGTGAGCGCGGACGAGGACCTCACACTTAGAAATAGCGCACCGGGTCGACCACATTTGGGGCGATCGCATAGGTCAACCCAACCAGAGTGCAATGGAAAGGCCTCGGTCTGGGAGAATTTGGTGTAAGTTTTTAGTAAATATAAATTATTTTTTGGTGGGGTGAAAAAAATCCCAAAACGAACCAGCTTTGATATAAAATTTATAATTTCAAAAGTGCCAAAAATTTAATAAAAAAACAAACTTAAAAATTTATAATTTCTTGGGGTGAGTTAATTAATATTTGTGATAAATAACTTTACATTATTTGGGGTGAATTAAAAGAAAAGATTCGAAAATTGTTTGAGATATCAAGTTTTAAAACAAAGCAGAGAGGGCCGCCTCTTTTGGCAAATTGTTAGTTTTCGCCTCCTTGTGTGGCCCAGTAGCAGAATACACCAAAGTTAGTAAATATCTATAAATTATTAAAACAGTTGGTTCCTGTTGGCACCATGATTTAAATTAAAGTTACACAAAAAGGCAAAAATCCCATTAATTCCAAATAAAAGTATCAAATGCCAGTTATGAGGAAAGGAAAGTTTCAAATCTATTTAACATTTGAATTGCAGATAAACTAGTTTGCCCGTCCCGTCAAAAACTAACGGAGATATTGAATTTTTTGAGAATTTATTAATAGCTAAATGGAATTATAGAATTTCTATCACGTAATCAGCAGTCTACCAAAAAGCCGGCAGCTAAACCCATCAATAACTTATTTGTCAAGTTTAAAACAACAGAAAATGCGATTTTAGAAGATTCTAATGCTGACCGATAGTCAATTTACCCATTTTTATGCAGCGGACTCTTCTGTTGACGGAAAAAATAGTGTTAAACATATTATATATATATATATATATATATATATATATATATATATATATGTGTGTGTATGCGTGTGTGTGTGTGACTGTGATTGAATAAATTACAAACATTATGTTTGCTTATTTTTATCATAACCGTTTCATATTCACGAATATTTTTCCGTATATTACAATCAAATGAGGCAAGAAATGCATTATAACAGTTTATTGCTATAGCATAACTAATGTTTGGGAAATTTATCGAAGGAGGCGGTAATTATAAAATTACATGACGGATATTTTTATCTACCCTGTATAATATATATATATATATATATATATATATATATATATATATATATATATATAAATTAATTATTAATATATACTTTATAACTCTGTTTAAATACATTGAGCACAGTATTGTCTACATCATTGATTAAATAAATAGATATTTACTCACCTGTATGTATACGTAATTACTCATATATATGGTTGATTGTATCTCTTTATTTAGATCATTTCCACATCTATCTATCTATCTATCTATCTATCTATCTATCTATCTATCTATCTATCTATCTATCTATCTATCTCAGTCTATTCATTATCTATCTATCTATCTATCTATCTATCTATCTATCTATCTATCTCAGTCTGTTCATTATCTATCTATCTCAGTCTATTCATTATCTATCTATCTATCTATCTATCTATCTATCTATCTATCTATCTATCTCAGTTTGTTCATTATCTATCTATCTATCTATCTATCTATCTATCTATCTATCTATCTCAGTCTATTTATTATCTATCTATCTATCTATCTATCTATCTATCTATCTCAGTCTATTCATTATCTATCTATCTATCTATCTATCTATCTATCTATCTATCTATCTATCTATCTATCTATCTATCTATCTCAGTCTATTCATTATCTATCTATCTATCTATCTATCTATCTATCTATCTATCTATCTATCTATCTATCTATCTATCTATCTATCTCAGTCTGTTCATTATCTATCTATCTATCTATCTATCTATCTATCTATCTATCTATCTATCTATCTATCTATCAGTATACACGGTTTTTGTTATACAAAGAAAGATAATAAGCGTTCTTTCTTGATTAGCAAGAAAGACTTGTTAAGTACAAACTCTGCCTGTCAAGAATGACAAAAAGAAAACAACATAAGCAATAAGTTACTTTATGAAAGCTGAAATATGCGAAACAGGAACGATTGGCTTCTTGTAGATTCAAAAGTCATCATCTAACTCAAAATACGCAACAGGATATTACTTGAACCACATTTTACTTAAACCATTTTGCCGTTCTTATCTAACTGCTCTAACTGTCCGAACAATTAATTCAGTTTTTTTTTCATTAACAACTTTTGCCGTCTCTTCTCCAGCAATCCACCGCGTCTCTTATTCACGCTTGACATAAATCTAAAACTTAAAAAAAAAGTGTGAATCATAAACACGGGCGAGTGTAGAAGAAAAACTGAATGAATTTGTCCGACGCATGACTACATTTAATTTTCTTGCACTTTTACAGTTTGGGAGAATTCTTTTACAATTCTTTTATCAGCTATCAATTGAAGATCAATTGGATGCAAATTAAACGTCAATTGACATTCAATTGAACGTCAATCGACATTCAATTGAACGTCAATAGACATTCAATTAAACGTCAATTGACATTCAATTAAACGTCAATTGAACATCAATTGACATTCAATTGAACGTCAATTAAATGTCAGTTGGACGTCTTCAGGACACAACAAGATGAAGTTTAGAGAAATGATTGCTAATCTTGGATTTTTGAAAAAGAATTTCATACACTCAAATGAAAAGTGCTGCCAAGAAGCACAAAGTGGACGGGAATCAATGTGAAATATGTGGAATAAAGAAGAAAGAAAAATACCCCAGAAAACGAATACACTGCGAATATGTAGACTAAATTTCATTTGTTGCTGAACCAGAAATATATTCTACTATGAAAAATGTTTCTGATCGTTTCAGTTCATTGCCGAAATTTCGATTCATGGTTAAGATGTGCTAAATATAGTTTCTAGAAATTTCGAAGGCTGAGGAACTACAAGAAAAAATTCTGACTTAGCAGGTGATATTGATGGACCCAAATTCCGCAGAGACCATAAAGATTTTAGAATGATCACAAGAAAAAGGAATACAGAACGATTTTCCTGAACCAAAAAAAGCAATTGATTTGCTAACATTAATAATTTAATAACGGTTAAGATATTTTCCCTAATTTAAGCATTATTTTGCTGATTTTTTAACAGCTGAATTTTATTTTGCTAGTTATAAAAGTCCTTCAACAAACTGAAATTAATTCTTACCTTAATGACTCGAGAACGTGGTATGAATTAGCAATATTAAATATTGAAAGTTTCACTCAATAAATTCAAATTTGACAGTTTAATTCATGCTTTAACAGCAGCAAAAGCTCGAAAAGTTTATATCCTACAACACTGGAAACGCTGAATGCTAAAATGCTACCTGTATCTGATCAAGTTAAGTATATATTGAGTTTTGGTTTGGTTGTTTTAACTTAGCGGTATATCAACTTTTACGTGTCGTGTTTCAACGCATAATAATGCATCTCCTCAGGCGATTGTAAATTACTGGCGAGTGAATTTTGCTCTAGTATGTATTATGCCCTCTTTTAATGCCGAACATTTGTATAAACCTTTTTTCTTTAATGTAGGGCATTATTTTGATTTTCAAATTGTTTCCTGATGTTTTCTTTGTAGTATTTTTTGTCTTCTAAGTGTCTTAAGTGTCCGGCAGTCCGCTGTATGGCTCGCTGTTATAATCTCTCAGTTGCGTCACTGTCTGCGGACAGAGCGCAACTGAGAAAATATTGAGAGGTGCCCGGTCTCGGGGAACAGCTGCCTGAGGCAATAACCACCTCGTTAAACTAAAGAGAGGGATCAGTATCAATAACGATGCCAGCGCAACCGACGGTTGCGGCGGCTGGGCAATTTTTTTGGCCCTGTCCCGGTTGTACGCTCTCGGGTGTCTCACATGAAACCGACCTTGTGTCACATCTTGTCTTCGTGGAGACACAAGTAAATACAGTAGAATTCCCCAAATCCGAACATAGCATAATCTTGACTTCATCGAATTAGATTTCCTCGAATTTGGACATATCTTCAAATCCGAACTTTTGTACTGACATATAGATGAAGCCTTTTCTTTCTCGAATCAGAACATTACGCTCAATACCAAACATCTTGGATGTTCAGTTTAGAGGAATTGTACCGTACATCCTTATTTTTTGTCTTCCTTTACAGATTGTAATTGTTTGTGAATAAGATATTTCATAAGTTTTTAAATATTTCATAAATTGTCTGAGTTTTTCCCAAATTACAATATTTGTTTAGCACAAATGTTTTCATTCCTATTGGTTGCCAATTATTTTTTGTAAATTTATGTATTCAATGTACACATTAAATAAAAACGAATCAACGTTACAAACTACCTTTTGTGTCCTAAACTCTAAAACTTAATAAAAATTTAGCTTGCCACGGTAGCCTTTTCTTCCTTGACTCCGAACTGTACCCTCAATGCCGAACATCTCGGATGATCGGTTTAGAGGAGTTATACTGTACTAGTATTTATGTCGTACAAGAGCTAAGTGGGTAAATTCAGTTAAAATCTGTTTCATCGTGAGTACAGCTTGGCTTGTCGTACATATTGGCTGACATTCATTCTTCAGCAAGTATGAATGGGTGAGGTACGTGTTGCTTATGTGTAGTCGAGCTATAGTTACTTCCCCTTTTCTTCCTTCTCTAGACATTTGTTTGCATTCACCGAAGAATCATTTAAAATTTAATCTTTGTAAACTTAAGTAGCGTTTCATCAGTTTTTTTTCATTAACCATGTGCACAACAATGATTCTCATATAAAACACGAATTTCAAAACGAGAAATAAAACAAAAGATTATTCAGCATGTAAGCAACATTACATGAGTTATGGGATATGGATATCTAAAATAGATCGAAAAAAAATGTGTTTCAGTGGTTCTCAATCGGGGTCCATATGTACCATAACAGTTTATGTAACATTACTGAAGGTCCACACAAAAAATCGTTAATTGAGGGTCGACAGTAATGTTTTAGTGGTCCATAGAGCAACTTCACTTCGGAGCGGTTATTACAAATGAGAATTGTAATTTATACAGTAATCTATGCCATATTAAAATACTAAAAATAGAAAAGCAAACAGAAAACAAGATCCGGCGATGTAAGTTAGCGTCCCTTTTACTGTATTGGATATTTTGATAGTAAAAATTCAATAAAAACTGAGGATATATAAAGGAAGCATTATATATATATATATATATATATATATATATATATATATATATATATATATATATATATTATTTAATTTGGGATATTACAACAAAAACATGCAAGAATCGCTACACAATTGCAGCGGTGTTTCAACACATAATAATGCGTCTCCTCAGGCAACTGTAAATTACTGGCGAGTGAACTTTGCTCTAGTATGTATTAAGCCCTCTTTTAAATTAAATGTTACGAACGTTGGAAGTGTACTCTATTCGTTCTCATCGTACCTGGATATATATATATATATATATATATATATATATATATATATATATATATATATATAGGAAAATTATATAAAGATTAAAATTTATTATATAAATTATTTTAATATTTTAATAATAAATAATATTATTTTTAAATAGTAATAAAATATAATAAAATATTAATACGATGTTTCTGACCCAAGGAGGAGTTATGTTGCCTGACTTCTGGGAAGACGCGACTTGCCCACTCGGAGCATCACACATGTACTTTCTTTCCTGTGTTGATTGTCCCTTTATTAAGGGTGATGGAGGTTGGCGTTTTCTTAGGTTTTGGCGTTATATACCAGGTGCTGTAATCTTGGATGTATGTGTGGTGCAATGGATAACGCCTCGGAATTGTTAATCGGAGAGTCGAGTTCCAATTCCCGTTCTTTTTTTTATGTTTCTGACCTAAGGTTCTGTTACCTTGACTTCTGGGCAGACGCGACTTGCCCACTCGGTGCATCACGCATGTATTTTCTTTCCTAAGTTGATTGTCCCTTTATTAAGGGTGCTGGAAATAGACATTTTTCTCTGTTTTGGCGTTATCGGCCTGATAGTCATAACCGAGTAACCCCGAAGGAGGGCTATCCTATCAGCAGTGGTATAATATTGGGGCTACTGTACTGCCATTTTGTGAATGGTTTCTGGATCGTGCAGTAGTCTCCGGTGGGGCCTCACAATGCCACGATGAAGGGTACTACTACACCTGTATTTCGGCACGATTCTTTTCAAGTTATTTATTTATGTAACTCTTGCGGGTGTATCTGTCTCTCTGCTAACTAGACTTCCACCAACCAATGCACACATGAAACCAGTTAAAATACAAAGGAACAAAACTATCAAACCTAACCTAAAAAAAGAAAGAAAAAGTAGACCCCTCGTATACCATCTCCTACACCAACATAAAGGGACCCAACTTTCCAGTGGAACATCATCTTCGCCAGTCTAAACCAGACCCCCTGTTACTTTTTGAAACCGGTATTAACGCTTCAAATCGTCACGGCCCGGGACTCGGAGCCTACATCAAGGACGAGATCCCTGTGGCAGGAATCAAAAAAGGAGGAACCCGATCTCCTGCATATGTGCTTTCGTGTGGCGTTTATCCATATCCCCACATCCATTTTTGCTCTCTACCGCCCTCATCACGAAGGGTCGGTAATCTTCGACCGAATATCCAAGAAGATTCATAGTCTCATCACTCAATTCCCTTTCGTCAGCTTTCATATCTGCGGTGACTTCAATATCCACTATAAAGAATGGCTAGTCCACTTCAACAAAACTGATATTAAAGGCAGATATTGCAGAGACTTCTTCATCGCCTATGGACTAAGCCAGATCATCGGAGAACCTACCCGGGTCCCGGACACGACGGGACATCAGGCGAACCTTCTCGATCTCTTCTTAACCTCCTGCCCTGATAAATGCTTATCAAAAGTTTTAGCTCCACCAAGCACGTCAGACCATTCCCTAATCAGTGTCCAGATTGATGTCAAATCTAAGGCATCCCCTGATATACCGTTCCATAGGACGATTTTTCGCTATGCGAAGGCAGATTGGGACAGCCTTCAATCCTACATGATGAAAGCTTCCCTACCAACCTTCTTCAAGCATGCTGTCTTAAAAACTGCTAACCTTGTCACTGATTGGATCCTTTTTGGAATGAAGAGTTTTATACCCCCCCCCCCACATAAAAAAGACAGTCAACCCTGGTTCACCCCTGAATGCACTGCAGCCATACCTCATCGAAACCACTACTTCAGTATCTATCGCAAGTAACGATGTAGTTCGACCCTCACTGCATTTAGAACTGCCCGCAATCAATGCAAGAATATTCTAGAAAATGCCAAGTGCAGCTACACACAAGCAGTCTAGACCAAGGGTGAAAAAAACCCCAAAAAACAAACTGGATCGTTTGAATTCTGAAAGATCACCAACCAAATCATGAACAGAGGTAAAGCGGTTGTGGCCACAATTATAAATGGCTCTGAGTTCATATCTTCCTCAACAGATAAGGCCATCTTCTTCGCCTCCATCTTTGCCTCTAACTCACCGTCAGATGGCAAAAACCATCCCCTCTCCAAGTTTCCGCATCTCACTGAGCACAATCTCAGTAATATTACCATCATAGCACGAACAGTCTCTAGACTCATGAAAGGCCTTGACTCTAAGAAAGCCACTGGTCCTCTTGAGAATCAGTTCCACAAAGCATCGGTTTATGAGAAGCTGTTCGAGTGAAACTTACTTCTCACCAATGGAATACAAATAGAATGATTGGGTTGGCTACAGTTTGCGTGTCATGGCGGGTCTTAGCCGTGAAGGTGAGAATTGGCGGAAGTAAGGAATGCTGTTCGTCTACAACAAATAAAAAGAGTACTACGAACGAAAGACAAGACTTTTTAAATATGCAATTTAGTCATGCTTGAATTTTAGATAAGACAAATAGGATATTTTCAACCCAAATAATGTAAAGTTACTTATCGCAATTATTAATTCACCTCAAGGAATTATAAATTTTAAATCAAAGTTTGTTTTTTTTATTAAATTTTTGGCAGTCTTTTGAAATTATGAATGTCACCTTACGATTTTTTTAGCTTGACTCGCAAAAACCCCAACCCAGAGAATGAAAAAAATTGCCAAAAAAATTATTCACATTTCGTAAGTGCGGTTGATATTTGAGGTACTTACAAGGAATTTTTTACAATTTATAAAAAAAGAATGAAAATAAATCTGTCTTTGTGAGCGCGAACGTAGACCCCCACACTTAGAAATAGTGCACCTGAGTTATCCACATTTGAGGCGAACACAAAGGTTAACCAAACCGGAGTGTAATGGAAGGCCCTCGTTCTGGGAGAATTTGGTGTAAATTTTAGTAAATATAAATTCTTTTTATTTTGGGGTGAATTAACAGAAAAGATCCGACATATTTCAATGATTTTGTCCTCATTTTATTGTTTTACTCGTTTTTAAATATAAAATAACTTCAAAATATTAAACAACATTATTATGCGAAAGATTTCCGTGATAAATCCATGAAAAATATGTATTCATTATCGTAAATAAATAAATAATCGAATTAACTGCTGTAATTTTTAAATATTGCATCATTAAAAAAAAAACGAAAACAAAACAAGAAAGAAAAAAACAAAGAAAACTTAGAAGACACTATTCAGATATAAAATTTAGCTTTCTTTGAATTTCTACGCTTTCATTTTCGGTGAAGTGAATCAACCATTCGGGGAAATGGTTTCGATTATTAACGTTTTCAGTGAACCCAGCTTTCGGGCAATGAAATTCGATATTATGATCCGGGTCCATTTTGCAATTGTCTGTGCAACAACGTAGGACATGGCCATTTACTATTAAAATTAATTCATTTAACTCTATTGCGATCCAAAGTGGCAAGCCTGTAATTGTTCCTTGCACCCCAGCACTTCGTAAAGTAAAAATTGGATACCTGAAGTATTATTTTTCAGTAGGCACTCCTCACTGAATTTTCGATACCTACGGTTTAAAATGAATTTTTACAAATGAAAAAGCATTCTTGAAGTTTTCATTTTAGCTCAAATTGAAAGCTAAATGATTAAATTTACCATTTTCTGTAAGCAAAATACTCTGGTGTATTTCAAATAGAAATTATATAGATTGGAATATCAATTTTTTGCTCGCTTTCACAGAATCGATTACAAGCGCCATTTTTAACACAATTGTAAACAAAATTTAATTATCGATTTTAAAAATCTTCCAAAAATAAAATATATATTTGTGACAAGTTATTTGAGGAAAATTAGCAAATTTAATGTTAATCTTATTTGAAACAAATATTTATAGCATAAAAAACGTAGTATACAAGCGTAACTTAACCACGTGTTCAGTTTTTCTGACGTGTTGAGTGATCTTGTTGATGGGCTAATGTGTTGACAGTATGGATGACCAGAATTGACATAAATTTACGAAGTCTAAGTGATCGCATATTTTTGGTTTTACAAATTAACATAATATTTTAAGCAATTATCTAATATTTGAAGTTTTAAAACTTTGAAGGGGTGATGTGTAAAGACTGCTGAGATGTAAACATGCAATGAATAACGAACTGCAGACAAGCGAATTTATCAGTAAAGAGAGGACAACATTTATAACACGTGACTTTTTAATAATAATGTCATATATACACGACCATAGATAGAAAAATGGTAACGTTTAAACTAAAAAAATAAAATTATTTAAAAAATATTGGTGGTAAACGACTTTTATTAAGTAACCAATTTTTAATTCGTAAATATAGTTTCCACTTACAATATCACCTAAAAGAAAGGAAGTAATGCAGAATTTGAAACGATTTTTAAATTATTATAAATTGTTATAATTAAAATTTAAAAAAAATGAAAATAATTCTTGTAAAAATTCATTATTTATCGAAAATTTTTTTCTAATACTGTCCTTAATATATCTTATATATAAAAGTAATCAAAATCTTTTCTAATTAAATAATGTCGTAGTTTTATTGCATTTTTTTAGTTTAAGATTCGGAGGAGATTTTCGGTAACTGGTGATTCTGTTTGAAAACAAAATGGATGATTTACATTCTCCAAGAAGTCTTGCTTTTAACTAATAAAAAAAGTTTTGGGAAGGATATTAAATTTTTCGAAATTTTATGAAATTAAGAACGTGGGGTGGGGAGTAACATGTAAAAAAAAAAATACCAAGATGTTCTAAAAATAATAATTTAATTAATTTTTTAATAAGATTATTTATTTCGTAAAAATACAGAATTATGGCGCATGACCGGAGGAGAAATGGGGAGAGGCTGATCTTCATTAGCTATCCTAGTCGTAGTTAATCAGAATTACGACCCATTCATTCATTACAATTTGCCCATTCACCACAAGAACTCATCCATCACCACTTATACCATAATACCGCATATTCGCAGGGGACCTACTGAACATCCATGATGTAAACATTTCATTTCATTGTCCATAAAGTTCTTTTATATGAAAATTTCATGATTTATTAAATGATGGGGTGAGAGGATAAAACCAGAAAAACAAAGTAAAAATGAAACAAAGCAATGTTAGTAGGACCCGTCTGTCCTAAGAGTGACCGCTGTATTCTGTCGATAGACAAAATTCAGAAGCTCACTTATTAATGGAATAGGAAGGGTTAAAATAAATGACGGAAAGGGGAAATCAAAGGCTGAATAATAATTTGTGAATAAGTTCTGAAAATTTCATTAAAATCTGACAATTATTTGATTTTTGCGAGAATTTACAAATCAATGTGCCTCTCACCGGAAAAAAAAAAAACGCAAAAACAATGAACGTAAATATTACATCAACAGCTGACATAAAAAAACAAGATTTTTAAGTCAAATTTTGAACGTGCGAGAAAAAAAAATTGAATATAAAAAAATAATTTGGTCTTTCCTCCTAATAATAACATAAACATTTTGACGATAAAACTTATTTTTTACTAAGTTTCGGGCCTTTTTCATCGTGCTATGCTTTTTTTTTTAGCGAAAAAGTGGACGTACCTATTTTTCATACATTTTTTTTCATACACTTAAACCCTATAGCAAAATCAATCATTATAACTTCAAATGCATTATTGGACGGTTCGAATAAGATACGGTTGTTTCAAGGTAGCATTAAAATCGAACTCACGAGCAAAAAGCTGGAGACAAAAAAACACAATAAAAAAATGAAAGACCGAGGTTTTGAATCAAAAGTTTAATGCTGTCTGCTTTCGGCTGGCTGAACGAGATTTAAATATTAGTTTTCTCTAGTAGTTGAGCATCTAATGAGAATGGAACTCATTTCATTAGTGGACTAGTCTCTATGGCCAGCTTGATGGCCATTACACCAGCGTAGGAATTTAGTGATAGTTACTTAGCCATGAAAATCCAGTGCTAAGTAAAGATCGAACTAATGCATTAGTAATATCATGTGAAACTAGATAATCAACCATTCTCTCTCTCTCTCTCTCTTTCTTTCTCTCTCTCTCTCTCTCACTCATAAATTTACTAATTTAAAAATATGGTTCCATCGCTACACAGGATAAATTTCAAAATAAGTTATTCTAAAATTCGCTTGAAAATGAAACAGAACTAGGGACTTTAATTTAATTCTATAACTGAATTTGAAGCTTTCAACTTGGGTTTTTGAAATATGGTAATTCCTGTGTAGCAATGGAACCATATTTTTTACATTAGTAAATTTATAATATTTATGCTCTGTAGATTTGCATTGAGCACTGTTTTATAAAAATATTAATAAGAACACTGGATTATATATCTTACTCTTCTTTCTCTTTATTATAATATATATATATATATATATATATATATATATATATATATATATATATATATATATATATATATATATATATATATAGTTATCCACACCGCAAACAGACTGTTTCGATGTATCACCCTTCATTGCTTGAAGCCGGGATCAAAACCCGACCGATTTGACATTAGCGCACACTAGGAAGAAAGGTGATATTTTTAACACACTATATACAAGATATATGCATTACGGGTTACCAGAGGTCTCAATTCATAGCGAACAGAAAGTTTATCACTTTGTCACATAGCTGACTGGTCCCGACTTCAGAGTTTCGTGGACGGACCTTCCAGCAATCACTCTGTCCACTCATCAAAGGGTATCAACAATTATATATATATATATATATATATATATATATATATATATATATATATATATATATATGTATGTATGTATGTGTGTGTGTGTATGTGTGTGTGTAGAGAGAAAAAAAGAGAGAAAGAGAAAGAGAGACAGAGACGTTGATTGATTTGGGTTGGCGATATAGAACTTGAATGTCGAAATGTAAAAATTTCGAACACAATTTTATGGCTTCAGCTAAAAATATTTTGAATACAACTGTATGCCTTCAACTACAGATGAAATATATTGTTGGTCCTTTTACTATAAAATGTATTGATGGTAATTTTACTATATATTTTGAACACAATTGTATGCCTTCAACTACAGATATATATATATATATATATATATATATATATAATCCTGTAAAGAGGGATTGCTGCCTAAATACACAATTATATATACATTTAAATGTAGAGGCACTGTGGAATAATGGATTGTGGAATCGTAGAGCCGAGTTCGAATTCTAGTCGAATTCATTACATTTACTTACTTGGGAAAGGTATGAATCTATCGCCCGCCGAAAAGGATGAAAGGTCTTGAGGCTGGTCTTCACTATCTATCTTATACCAAGGTAATCCGATTCACGTCCCATTCACTAGTTACAATTTGTGCATTCACCACAAAAACTCGTCCGTCACCAATCAATCCTCTATACACTATAATACCGCATCATCCCAGGGGTACCTACCAAACGCACCCCGAGATTTAAAAATGTAATGATAATAAATATTTCGTAGATAAAAACCCAATATTGTCAATGAGGGTGTAGGTAGACCCTAAACAAACTAAATATCAAACAAGGCAAAATAAATATAACTGATGTTAGTAGGACTCGTTCAACCCTCAAAAAGGAGAGGCCGCTGTATTCTGCCCATTGAACAAAATCAAGAGGCTCTCTCGCTAAGGGGGAGGGAAAAGAAAAAATATAGACGGGCATGGGGAATCAATAAAGCTGACTTTATATATATATACATATATTTTTGTCATCCACAGACAGACTGTTTCGCAGCTCATCAGTGTGGCTAGACGTCCGGTTACCTCAAGCTACGATCGAAACCTGACAGAATTTGCGTCAGTCCGAAATTCTACCCGCTAAGACATCAGCGTACAGTACGGAATGGAGGTGAATTTTAGCGTGTTTATTCTTAGATTCGGATAAACACACAGTGACTGAGAGTGACTCAATTCTGTCGAATATATATAATGATTTTAACAATTATTGACTATCTATATATATATATATATATATATATATATATATATATATATATATATATATATATATATATATATATATATATATACATACATATATATATATATATATATATATATATAATGTGCATAAAAAGGAGTGTTCCTTAGTCATTCTCCATTGTTAAATAAGGAAAAAGCCTCTTGGTGCAGTGAATGTTCAGATGATATATGGCTGGGTTTTGATAGAATTTGACACTATATTATTGTTAGATGAAGCAGCTGATGATACTTTTAATGATGTCAATCTCTCGATTCGGCTTCCAAATGAAGTTTAACCCGTTTTCTGTTGGATTATTCTATTTTCTCTGCATTGGTCACGCCTGAGAAAACATGAACATCTGCTTATGACCCTGATGCAGAATTGCCTCTTTCTTGCCATTAAACAGTGTTAAACAAGAACCTCTTGGACATATGATGTATGCTTAAATCTAAATGAAAATGAATATTATATATATATATATATATATATATATATATATATATATATATATATATATATATATATATATGGATATTTTGGTAGCATATTTTCATTCAAACATGTTTCCTTGAATAGTGCAATAGCAAAATTGTCGCCATTTTATATTTTTAATCTCACGCAGGCGCATTGTATTTTTTGATTTTGTCGACTGCACAATATAGTAGGGGCAGTTGGGCACCGTCTTTGAGAAAAACTGCACTGTGATGCAGTTCACTCTGCCAGAAATTTGGAAACGGCATGCTCTACTGCTTGGCATTAGCGCAGGTAGTTCCAATACGAACATTTCAGTGTTTGGGTGTAAATCTGAGGACAGTGCAAAGGATTCGGAAAGAGTTGGATGAGTCTAATAGTGATTACGAAGGTGTTTCACGTGATCACTAGTGATGGCGATTTTATGCCTCCATTTATTTTCCCCACAGGGACTCAGTCTCAACGCGCGGTCCTACATCAAGTGCCATGAGGAGGTTGTGCTGCTCTTGATCAATAGGGTGGCTAGTGGAAGACCCTATGTCTGGCAACAGGACTCTGCAGCATGACACACAAGCAGGAGAACACAGTCATGGCTGTCAGACAATTTCTGTGACCACATCACCCCTTACATCTGGCCACTTAACTCCTCAGACCCCATTGATTATTATGTGTGGGTGCAATTGAGCAAGAGACCAAGAAAACTCCTTGTATCATCAAAGATGAACTGAAGGCAAGGATTATGGTAGCATATACCAAATTAAATAAGGAGAGCGCCCAGAAGAGTTGCAAGAGATTCCGAAGTTGTTTGGAGGCCCTGGTTGAAGCCAATGGCGATTTTACTGAATATAGTTACTCTTTCGTATTTCAAGATATTTTTGTGTAAATTTGTCAAACATATCAGTTAAAATGTCAGTGTTATTTTCACTTTTGCGCAATTTAGACGACAATTTATCCATCACATCCATTTTTATACAGAATTCTGTCCGGTTCTCTAATCAGTTTCTTGATGTTAAGACGAAATTCATCAAAGAAGGCGCCATAATTTTTTCCTTCCCAAGTACTTTCGATCTCTTCCAAGATCATCCTCAGCGGTAAATTACAAAGACAAACTTATGGTAACTGTGATAAAATCTGCATTTCGTTGTGATGCTGATTTTTAAAAAATATGCGTGAACGCGCTGTTATAATTATTTAAAAATTTATCCGTTGTAGCAACGAAATTTTTTTGTAAGACAAGCGTTTCAATATAAGGGAGCTGATCGGAAATTGGTAGCATGTAAAATGGCATTAGATGTTTGCTATATGCACTTCAATGCGTTGCTGCTACTCTTGTAATAAATTTTGTTGAGTGTTGGCTGCCTGATTTTTATATAGGGAGCCATGAGAATTTGAAATTTTTGTTTATTATTTTCTTGGTGTAATATATAGGGGTTGTCAAGTATTTCCTTGTATTGAGAAGGTGAACAGGAATGTGTTTTTAGATGTTGTGCAATGGAACTTGTATCCGACAAATGAAGTGTAAGACGTCTTGATAATGTTGTAGTTGTCAATGATATATATATATATATATATATATATATATATATATATATATATATATATATATATATATATATATATATATATATATATGAATGACAGAATGGTTAGAACGTTCGCTTTCTGACCATGAGAAGCGTGTTCGAATCTCACCACGGCTGATTTGTCAGGAAGGAGACTTCCTGACATTATCGCTCTGGAGGGGGGCGATCCCAGAGTGTAGCACATTTGGAAAGTTCCCTAAAACCATAATACGGGTTGATCCAAGTCTTGTGAGTGAAATTGGGTAGACAGAACACATGGGCTAGGTGTGATAGCACGAAGTCACAAGTCATCGTGACCGAGGGTTTGAGTATGCTGGCCTTGTTCAGATTGTTGCTAGATAACGCGCTCTCTCCCAGAAACTGTAGTTAAGGCCTGTAACTAAAGTATAAACCATAGGTTGGCTCTGTGGGTGTTGAAATGTGCCTGAGCGAGAATCTGCAATAGGGATTGGCTAGCCGCCCTAGTAGACGAGTATCCTCGAATATGTGTGGCCAGCTTATCTTATGATATATATATATATATATATATATATATATATATATATATAACCTCCTTCGATTTAAAGAATATCGGATGTAAGGAGCCACTCGTAAATCACAAATTCATATAAATTGACTTTTTTTTACTGAACAAAGCTAGAACAAATCATTTATTGAGTCCGTATTATGTTACTCAGTACATGTCAATTTTGTTAGCTATAAAATTAGCTGAAAATGAAAAATCTTAACGATTTCAACTATTTTTAAAGACGGTTTTCACTGTAAATAACTACTTGGCAACTCTGTATGTGTGTCTGTGTGTGTGTGAGAAAGAGAGAGAAACAGAGACAGAGAGATAGAGATAGAGAGACAGAGACAAATAGAGAGATATATAAAGTGAGAACGACAGGTCTCAATGCTTCGGATTGTTAAATGTGTAACCAAGGTCAACCTTGATAGAATGATACCCATCAAAACTGATAGGATTATTTACGTATGAACCTTTGGAAATTTTCTAAGACTCGCTTACAAAATAAATTACAGTGTAGATTACACGTCCTGGGTATAACGATAAACTACATCCGGCAGCAAGCCCACTGATCGCGAAATTTTGAGGAGCGTGAAATCACATCATAATTGCTGCCGTTCCCAGGTCCACCCTGACCCGGAGTGGTAGCATCTGTTACGGTCCCAGCTATGGAAATAAAATACCATTAATACTATTTTATATAAAATATACCAGCAATACATATTTATAATAAAATTACCTACAATAGGCACATACTAATAAATTAACTTCACCCAAACCCACTTATATACTACCAAACAACCAACATGAATGAACGTTCGTGACATTAAGCCATATAATATCCGACAATTTCTTAAATCGAAATGTATTCCAAATATATAACTTCAGCAAAACTATAACATAAAACAGACATATCACTGCTTCTAGTAATTATATCGACACGAACATGTATATGACAAAAAGCTGGGTATCTACTATATATAGTTAACCACAAAAACTGGAGTTAAAACACTATGAAAATATAAAAATATAATACAAATATATAAAACACTATGAAAATATAAAAATATAATACAAATATATAAAACACTAGGAAAATATAAAAATATAATACAAATATATAAAACACTATGAAAATATAAAAATATAATACAAATATATAAAACACTATGAAAATATAAAAATATAATACAAATATATAAAACACTATGAAAATATAAAAATATAATGCAAATATATAAAAAACTATGAAAATATAAAAATATAATACAAATATATAAAACACTATGAAAATATAAAAATATAATACAAATATATAAAACACTATGAAAATATAAAAATATAATACAAATATATAAAACACTATGAAAATATAAAAATATAATACAAATATATAAAACACTATGAAAATATAAAAATATATAACAAATATATAAAAAACTATGAAAATATAAAAATATAATACAAATACATAAAACACTATGAAAATATAAAAATATAATACAAATATATAAAACACTAGGAAAATATAAAATTATAATACAAATACATAAAACACTATGAAAATATAAAAATATAATACAAATATATAAAACACTATGAAAATATAAAAATATAATACAAATATATAAAACACTATAAAAATATAAAAATATAATACAAATATATAAAACACTATGAAAATATAAAAATATAATACAAATATATAAAACACTATGACAATATAAAAATATAATACAAATATATAAAACACTATGAAAATATAAAAATATAATACAAATATATAAAACACTATGAAAATATAAAAATATAATACAAATATATAAAAGACTATGAAAATATAAAAATATAATACAAATATATAAAACACTATGAAAATATAAAAATATAATACAAATATATAAAACACTATGAAAATATAAAAATATAATACAAATATATAAAACACTATGAAAATATAAAAATATATAACAAATATATAAAAAACTATGAAAATATAAAAATATAATACAAATACATAAAACACTATGAAAATATAAAAATATAATACAAATATATAAAACACTAGGAAAATATAAAAATATAATACAAATACATAAAACACTATGAAAATATAAAAATATAATACAAATATATAAAACACTATGAAAATATAAAAATATAATACAAATACATAAAACACTATGAAAATATAAAAATATAATACAAATATATAAAACACTATGAAAATATAAAAATATAATACAAATATATAAAACACTATGAAAATATAAAAATATAATACAAATATATAAAACACTATGAAAATATAAAAATATAATACAAATATATAAAACACTATGAAAATATAAAAATATAATACAAATATATAAAACACTATGAAAATTTAAAAATATATAACAAATATATAAAAAACTATGAAAATATAAAAATATAATACAAATACATAAAACACTGTGAAAATATAAAAATATAATACAAATATATAAAACACTATGAAAATATAAAAATATAATACAAATACATAAAACACTATGAAAATATAAAAATATAATACAAATATATAAAACACTATGAAAATATAAAAATATAATACAAATATATAAAACACTATGAAAATATAAAAATATAATACAAATATATAAAACACTATGAAAATATAAAAATATAATACAAATATATAAAACACTATGAAAATATAAAAATATAATACAAATATATAAAACACTATGAAAATATAAAAATATAATACAAATATATAAAACACTATGAAAATATAAAAATATAATACAAATATATAAAACACTATGAAAATATAAAAATATAATACAAATATATAAAACACTATGAAAATATAAAAATATAATACAAATATATAAAACACTATGAAAATATAAAAATATAATACAAATATATAAAACACTATGAAAATATAAAAATATAATACAAATATATAAAACACTATGAAAATATAAAAATATTTTTTCATAGTGAAAAAAATGATCAGAAATACATTTTTGAAAAAAAAAAAGTTACCAGTAATACATATAGTAAAGAACTGAATGTCCCCAAAAACTTATGTTTTGGCATTAAATGACCCATAAGGAGTTGATGTGCCGCTAAACAAACGAACAAGCGGATTATATCTACAGCACTTCTGTCAAAAGTCCTCTCAGTATTGTACGATTATTTTATTTGATATTTTAAAGTTTTATGTAACATCGATGATTTGCGCGTTGATTGACCAGGTTTTAACGAAACGATATTCATTAGATGCTATGATCAACAGAACCTTTTTCTTCTATTGATGAATCCACTGATTTTTTAAAATCGAACATTGAATATGACTTCCACAACTGGTCTGGAGTTTCAGCTATACAGTCCGTCTGAATTTATTATGCAAATCAAATAAACCGAAATAACTCGAATTTGATTTGAACAATTTAAACTGGGGTAAAAATAGCTTGTTAATTTTAACTCCTCCAAAACTAAACTTCTCTCCATTCATCATCTGAGAGACCCCGCCTCTCTGCCTTCCATCAGCATGGCTGATGCTAACCTCCATGAGAGTGACTCGTTGCGCCTTCTCGGGCTAGCGTTCTCCGCTGACATGAAGTGGAAAAACTATATTGAACCCATTGCTAAGTCAGCTGCTAATAAAGTTAGTTCACTATGTTGTGTGACACAATTTTTCTCTCCAGAATCTATCATACATATCTATAAATCTACCATTCGTCCATGCTTAGAATATTGCTGCCACATATGGTCCGCTGCCCCTGCTATTTACCTTTAGCTCCTTGATAAAATCCAAAGAAGAATCAGCAATATTATTGATCCTGATCTGGCGGCTCGGCTTCAGTCACTTTCCCACCGCCGTAAGATTGCCTCTCTGTGTCTTTTCTATCAATACTTTCATGGTAATTGTTCGGATGTGCTCTTTGCTATCGTACATAGACTTTTTGAATTTAAGCGCAGTACTAGACTGACGTTGAGATCTCATCTATTTACAATTGAATTGGATAGATGTAACATAATTTCCATGCTAACAGTTTCTTTTCTCGCACTTCTCGCTTGTGGAACTCCCTTCCGGCTCCATGCTTTCCAGCCAAATTTAATCTGCAAAAATTTAAATGCAATGTCAGTCGTTATCTACTGTACTCCTGATTACTCTTTTCTCTTCATTATTAATGTTTCTGTTTCTAATTCTTCCACACCCTGTAACCCCTTGTGTTTTAGTGGCTTTACTGCCTTCATGGGGTGAAATAGATTTTAAAATGTTTTGCTGAAGTTAGTGGATTTTCTAAAGTTTTGACTAATAAGTCTGAACTTATTAGGCAAAGCCAGAAAATCAGTTTTTACTTCAATATCAAAATAGCAAAATCATCAACACCTATAATAGGACAAATAACAAACATATATGATACGTCTTTTCAGTATTTATATCTTAATATAGTGACCTTTCTTGCCAATAACAACCAGGAATCTATTGATTTGTTACATCTTTTTTCCGCTTCAGCGGGTTCAATTTCCGACATCGTGATTTTTATTGCTTCCCATAGGTCTGCTTTGCTATCATATTGTTTGCCACCTTTATATAATTTCATCTTTACAATTAACCATAAATTTTCGATTGAATTCAGATAGGGACTTCTCTCTTGTAAACTGTTTACGCTCCAAAAATTCACAGTTAACCTTAGATACACAAGAAGGAGCATTGTTGTGCATAAATGCACACTTCACTTGGAAACTGTCAGGTTTGGACTTGTACCATTCAAAGAAAGTCTTGCCCATGAAATCGTACTTGTTTGCACTGTGAGAAAAACAGCACCATGATGCAATGCACTCCACCAGAAATTTGGAAACGACATGCTGGCATTAGCGTAGGACATTCCAATACGTACATTTGGGCGTCAATCTCAGGACAGTGCAGAGGATTCGGGAAGAGTTGGATGAGTCTAATGGTGATCACGAAGTGCGAGGAGGTAGTGCTACTCTTGGTCAATAGGCTGTCTACTGGAAGACATTGAATTGTCCAGTCATAGTTTGGTCGACAATTCCAGTTCATATAATCACACTGACTCCTCTTTGCTGTCTTGTTTTAGCCGCAGGCACACCTGCATCGGATAAATCTATCCTTTAGAAAATTAATTTTCATATATTTCTTGGTCCAGTTTTGACGTTTTAAAATATTTGCTTTACTGAGAGGAATTTGCATAGGAGATTTCTTGGCAGATCCCAATTTCTGAAATATTCTACACCTTTTGTCCTTCTTGACACCCTCAACTCCACCCTGTTCAGAGATCTGAGCACTGGTCAAAAATGGTTGTTTTCGCTTTAGTTGACGTTTCCCTCGAAGAAACAAGTCCTTAAAACATTTTCCTTTGCTTCTAGTTCTCAACTTAGTCATATTTTCAACAGTTCCTTTAATCGTTTGATGATCGCTGCGAATCTCCGTTGATATCTTTAATGTGGACATTCCCTCGCTCAATAACTTTGTTATTTTCCGTTTTTCAGTATTTTTAGAGGCCTTAAACCAGTGGCTCCAAACCACTGTGCCGCGGAATGATTACTGGTGTGCCGCGAAGAGATAATACCTAGAAGCCATTTAATTTCATTTTGTTTCATAAAGACATTCAATTTATTAATTATGATGACACCGCTCAATTCAAAATCGCCGAATTTCTGGAATCTAAACCTTTCGCGCATACGAATTGGTAAGCGTTATTATGGTTTATATTAGTCATGGGACGATTAATCGGAATATCAGGAGTTTTTCAAAGTATCGGGAATCGGCATCAGAGCTGAATTATTCAGACCCGATTTCGATACCAAATCGATTCCTAAATACACTGGTTGTAAGACAAAAAGTTGTAACACAGATCTGTACTATGTGAGGTTTTACCTAATGCTCCTAACTCCCAAACATTTTTTACCTTTTCCTAACCATTTTTAATCTTTTCAATTAGGAATCGGAATCGTTAAAAATTTAGGTATTGTTTTATCACCAGTTTATATCGTCTATATATCTCGTTCACAATATTTACAGATTCTTTGTACATATTTTTATTAAATATTTAGGCGTTGTAAATTAAAGTTTAGTAAGACAAACAAATTAAATATAATAAATTCTTCTTAGATAATATTCTTTGTTTTTATTATTTTATTGCAAAAAAGGCTTTATGAGTGGAAAATATTTATTTTTTGTGATGCCGCGAAAATTTAAAGAACTCAATAGTGTGCCACCATGTAAAAAAGGTTGGGAACCACTGCCTTAAACTAATGTTAGTTTAATTGGCATAATAACTTCAGATTGCAGTTTTTATGATAAGTCAAATAATATTAATAAAACCTGTTGAAACTGCCGAAGCATTTAACTCAGGCTTTGTTTTGTAGCCTAAATTAATCGTTTAAAATATGACAAAAACATTTCAAAGTAAATTCAAGTTATTGGGGTCTATGTGATTTACATTATAAATTCACAGGGACCGTATATCGAGATTCCTGTCAAAATCCAAAGAAGGGTCTGTAATATTATCGGTCTTGACTTGGCATCTCGGCTTCAGTCCCTTTTCATCCGCCGTTACATGGCTTACCTGTGTCTTTTCTATAAATATTTATACTGTAAATGTTCTAATGAACGTTTTAATGTTGAAATAGGCAGGTGTAATAGCAAGTTCTAATCTAATAGTTTCTTTTCTCGAACTTCTCGTCTGTGGTACTCTCTTCCATATTCCTGCTTCCCTGCCATATACGCTCTAAGAAGAAAAAGGTAAGTGCAAAATAAAGTTTTATTTTAATGTCCTTACTTCTCCCTACAGTTTTCTCATACTCTTTCACTGCCAGTAACTCATTGCGTCTTAGTGGCTTTATCGCCTTGCTTGGGGTGAACTGGTTAAAAATAGCACCTGTGGAATGTGTGAAACTATCACAACCACTGCCCGCGAATGAAATAAATATCCTCATTATATCTTGACTTTACGAATTTAATTGCAGTACTAGATTGGTACTAGACTGCAGTACTAGATTGGTCTCATCGTTTTACTGTTGAGACAGCTAGCTGCAACCGGAAGTTCTATTCTAATAGTTCCTTTTCTCAGCCTTCTCGCCTGTGAAAGCCTCTTCCGGTTACTTGCTTCCCTGTCACATACGATCTTCAAAAATTTAAATGCAACGTCAATCACCATTTTCCACCTTCCTGTTCTTTTATTGTCCTTTCTCCTCACTAACGTATTCTCACTTTCTTTCATTCTCAGTAAGCCCTTGCGTCTTAGTCGCATTATTGCTTTGCTTGGGGTGAATAATAAAAACATCTATGTTAATCCATTTAATATAATAATACCCAATGGATATAATATTAATCAAACATATGTTTCTTTTGGATTTGTCCATAAATAAAATAAAAGAAGTTATGCTTCACTTAGTATATTTGTATAATACGATTGAATACGCTAAAACAAGTTATTATCTACGCTTTATCAAGTATCAATATTATAAGTTGAAGTTCACGCGTTATATTGATTATAAAGGGTGTTATAATAACTTGGACCGATTTTAAATGGGAATTAAGTTTAAGCGTCTAATGATTTTTTTTTCTTTTTCTTTCAGATTTAACAACTTAAATCTTTGGCAATTTCAACCATGAAAAGATTAACAATCAAACAACGTGTTAAAGCTATCGAAGCCTATTTCAAAAATGGACGTTCAAACAGAAATTCGCGATTTTTCGGGCAGCCTAATCGACCAAGCGAGAGTGCAATTGGAAACGATGTAACATTATTGTGGGGACGTTCAATTTCTGCGCGCGAGGACGAATAGAGGTGTCTGGATTTTCGACCATATTCTCGTTCACTGCAGCAATGTTCTTCAGCTGAACGGCGTAAACGAGCGCGCAATGGTGTTTTCACATCTGCCACCGACCCAGTTTGTTTGAATGTACGAACAATTTTTCCAATTGCACTCTTGAAACTTTAACGCGTTGTTTGATTGTTAATCTTTCCATGGTTGAAATTGCCAAAGACTTAAGTTGTTAAATCTGAAAGAAAAAGAAAAAGAAATCATTAGACGCTTAAACTTAATTCACATTTAAAATCAGTCCAAATTATTGGAACACCCTTTATGAATATGAATATACCCTGAAAATGTTACCAATCCCGGTTGATTAACAACAGTTATACGAAGACTGATCAAAAAGTATCGGGACTATTGTTATGGTAAAGGAGCTAAAGTACGCAGTGGAGCCGCTTGGCACAGATAGACGTTGAACTCTGTTGCGCATACACACTAAGTTATAACGTTCTCGCTCACCATTCGTTGTTTATAGCAGTACTTGGAAGGAACGTGTGTAGAGTGTGGTCGTCTCACCATATCACAGAGGTTCCATGGTTCCATCACTGACGCTGGCTTGCCCAGCAGTTGTTGGCCAAGCACGACATTCCTCAGGTCCGACAACTACCATATTTCCCAGATCTCACCTCTTGCAATTTTTTCCTCTTCAAAGGAACGAGATTACAAGACATCGAGAAAGTCCAAAAGAGGCAGTTGCTCGTTATTTTAAAAAAAAAGGAGTCTCAGAAATGTTTCCATCAAGGGAAACGACGCTCTTCAGAAGGACACTATTTCGAAGGAGATTAAATGCCGAATTGATATGTTTTGTAGTTTTCGTTTTTATAGTACCGGTCCCGATACTTTTTTTTTATCAGACCTCGTATGTGAAAACATTGACCGGCATAATTAAATCTGACAAAATATACACAGTACATTTTAGCGCTCGTAATCAATTCTAAGACGACAGAATGTATGGTCGCCAGCTAAAGGGACAGCCCAACATGCGAATTACAAACTGGAGATACCAAAATCAAACAAGTAAACAAAGATAAATATCTTCCGAGTCTTAACAGAGGACGGAGAATGAGACACCAAAATTCGAATGTGCATTGGGATAGCGAAAGATGCCTTCCAAAAGCTAGGCAAAGTGTTAAGTAATAGGAAAATTTCGTTAAAAACAAAAAAGTACTGAACTGTCATGTAATATCGACCCTCCTGGATGGCAGTGAATGCTGGACAATCTCCTCACACGAAGATGAGAATTAAGGCAACAGAAATATGGTTCTACAGAAGGATGCTGAGAATATCATGGGCTGAACATGTAAGCAACGTCTATGTTTTAGAAAAAATGGAAAAAAGACACATGTTTAACATCAAAAAGAGACATTTGAAATTTCTAGGACATTTAATGAAGAAAGAGGGTTTAGAGGTGGTCACACTCACAAGATATATTGAAGAGAAGCTAGGGAGAGGGAAACAGCGCATAACCTACCTAATGAGGTTGTATAAATGGTTAGCAGAACAGATATTAGGAGAGATAAAAAAAAGATAATCTTTACTAAGCGCTACAAAGGAGAGGAAATTGTAGAGAGTCATGATCACCCACGTTCTTAGGGGATCTGGCACAAAGAAGAAGAAGAAGAAGAAGAAGAAGAAGAAGAAGAAGAAGAAGAAGAAGAAGAAGAAGAAGAAGAAGTTTGAATAATTAGAATCGAAAAGACACGCTTGAAATTTCCAGAACACATGATGAAAAAAGAGGGCTTGGAGAATTTGACACTCACTGAACATATCGAAGGTCAGAGGGATAGAGGGAAGCAGTGTAACACCTACCTAATGGGGTTGTATAAATGATTAGCAGAACAGAAAGACAAACTTTACTCAGAGCTACAAAGGACTGGAAATTGTGGAGAGTCATGATCCCCCACGATCTTAAAGGACACGGTACATAGAAAAAGCAGTTTGATTAATTAAAATCGAAAAGTGACACTTGAAATTTCTAGCACACATAATGAGGAAAGAAGTGTTATAAAAAATCGACACTCCCTGAGCACGTTGAAGGCTAAAGGCATAGAAAAAAGCAGTGAGTGACTTACCTAACGAGCTTGTGTGAATGGATGACAAGGCAGGGAATATGAAATGCAGTAAAAAAAAAAAAAAAAAAAAAAAATGGAAACATTTCTAAGGGCTACAGTAGACAGGAAGTTGTGGAGAACCATGATCGCCCACGTCTTGAAGTGACATGGCATGCATATAGAAGAAGATTAAATAAATTCCAGCCTTGTCTGTTGCGTTTACTTTTGCAAAAAAGCCCTTAGGAAAGACACAAATCCATCTGCTTCCCCTTTCCCCCTTAACTAAGGGTTAAATAGTAGGGCTTTCGAAACTCAATCAAGCAGGAAAACTCTGAATTCTTAGCCATGAAGAAGGCACGGAAAATCACTCCGTTAACTTTCCTAAGAAGTCATAGCAATTCACAGATAATAAAGAAAGGGAGTTGTGGAGAGCCATGATCACTTGCGCCCTGAAAATATATAGCATTTCAAAAGTAGAATACATTACGTAATATGCGTATACAAATTTGGAAACGCATATAGACGTGTATATTTAGATAAAGTCTATAATGCGCTCTGCATATGTAAGTATGTATGTATGTATAAAAATTTACTATGCATCGCTTAGGTGTGGCACAATACTGAAATAATGGGGCACCCAGTGAGGATCGCACACATTATTTATCACTTCTAGCTATACAAGCTTGGCCCTGTGATTTTTTGAGCGTACTTCAGATGTGGCACAAGGTAGAGATTATGGAGCACTCAGTGATGGCTAGCAAGTTTGAATAGTAATTTGTAATGACATAATCGTCGTAATGCCGTAATGACAGTAAGTCGTGAGACTACGAGACAAACTTGTTAACCATACACCACGTCGAAGTGGCCCTTTGGTGGGATCGAACTCACTGTTCAGTCGTAATTGATCTAGCGAGAACAAACCTGCTAACCACTGCGCCACGTCGAGGTGCCCTATTTGTGCGTAAGTATAAAGTAAGTAACACATAAAAAAGAACGAGTACAAAAATTGCACGACCGAATTTCTCACATTCCACTTCATCATCACCATTACTACCGCAAACCACAGCCATATCCGGCCACGGGACGGACAAGTCACGTGACTGCGAGATAGTCCAACCATTCATTGCTCACGTGGTCGAAAACGGAAGAAGCATACAACAGTCAGCTGGGCGAGTGGTGGAGACGAGAGAGAGAGAGAGAGATATATATATAGAGAGAGAGTGGAGTGCACAGTGGTACTGGGCGGGGCGGGGCCGGGGGGGTGATGTTTCGGAGGTTAGTGTGGGGCGTGGAAGTAGTGGCGGTGTGTGTTGTGGGGACACCAGCCAAGTTAGTCATCAGTTCTGAGAAAACTGACACCCAGCCTTTTTGTGGTACTGGACTGACGACACATTGAAAGGAGAGAGAGAGAGAGAGCAAGAGCGAGAGACAGTTAAAGAAAGAGTGAGGGGAAAAAATGAACAGAGAGACAGAAAGAAAGGAAAAGACAGACAGAGAGAAAGAGAAAGAGATAGAGAGAGGCTTTGCTACTGTTAATGTTGACTGTTTTCAACGGTGTTTAGCGACGTTTCTAAGTATGTACGCACATACGTGCATGTGTGGAGTCTGCGTCCTGGTATGTTTTTGTGTGTGTGTGTTTGTGTCTCATTGCAATCATTGCAATTCATGTGCACGTCGAGTCAAGTCATGTGCGTATGTATGTGCGCGGACGTACATGTCTGTATCTGTGTGCGCACCTTTTAATATGTAAGCATCGGCGTCAAATTGTGTCTTAAAGTGCTTGTTTGTCGCATCGAGCGACAACTGCACTGGAGAAGCGAGTAAGGATCGAACTCCGCTACACGTACTAATAGTCCCTACGAGACGAGCTTGTTCAATCATCGCTCTTACGAGGGCCTCCTTATGTATTTTATTGATTGCATCTGTAGTATATGTATAAATCAGGTACGTCGCCAGTGTTTTGAGTTGGGGTGAGGTCTTTAAGGGGGGGGGGCGTTAAAGTAGTCACACACTAAAATTAGTTCACATCATTTTCACAGCTGGGGTATGATTTTCTGAAGAGGCAGACCCCTCGTCCCACAAGCCCCCTTTTGGTGACGGAACTGGCATGAGAGCAACGCTTAAAGAAACTACGTAGATATACTATTTTACACTACAAGGCCTAAGGGCCACTCAAGGTAGATGGTTACTGAATTATGTTGTTTTATGGATGTAAGAGGAAGAGGTAAGGAGTACATATTATAAGGATGATTAGAGTAGATAATAGTTCACTAGACTTGATTAGATTAAGCATATATCGATCAGGGAAGCACCCTCTCGGGAGTATGTTCAATAAGAAGCTGTTCGAATATCACTTCCTTCTTATTGATGCAATACGTAGAGAATGAAATGACCCGCTCCTTTGTACACGGCGTTGCGGGTTTTACCTGTAAAGGTCTGAACTGGTGAACTAAGGAATGTAGTTTGTCCGAACATTTGCCATGGAAATAGCGATAGAATAGCGTCTGTGCGAAAGAGTTTGTATGGTAGGAAATAATTCATCACCCACAAGGGCGCATAAACGCTATTTCTCACAATGTTTTTTGAAACATGGTTATTATTGTGTAGCGAAAAAAAAACATATTTTAAATCAGTTAATATAATATTTATACTCTGTAAGTTAACATTGAGCACTGTTTTGTAAAAATAAAAATAAAAAATATCAATAAGAACACCGGATTATATATCTTACCCTTCTTTCTTTATATATATATATATATATATATATATATATATATATATATATATATATATATAAACATAAAACATTAGGCAGCATGCATTTTATATACAAAGATATAAATATTGCTGATTGATTCTATGCGTGATTGATTCTATGCGTGATTGTTTCTTTGTATATATATATATATATATATATATATATATATATATATATATATATATATATATATATATATATATATATATATAGTTAAAGTCCCAGATCAATTCTGTGGACAAGACAGATTTGTATAAAATGACAATTGGAAAAATCTTTTTTTTCGAAATATTTCTGTTGTTATAGTTATACTAAAAATCCAAATTTAAAAAGATAGACGCTTCTGTCCAAGCCTTTTTTTTGTTAATGTAAATTACCTTTATAGTAAGAGATTTTTTTTTCCATGTCGACAATACAGTTAAATTCCCAGATCAATTCTGTGGACAAGACAGACTGGAATAAAATGAAAAAGTCGGAAGACGAAACACTTCGGCAAAATCTAAGATTTTTCCAATTGTCATTTTATACCAATTTATCTTGTCCACAGAATTGATCTGGGAATTTAACTGTATTGTCGACATGAAAAAAAAAAACGAAAAAAAAATCTCTTACTATAAAGGTAATTTACATTAAACAACAAAAAAAAAAGGCTTGGACAGAAGCGTCTATCTTTTTAAATTTGTATTTTTAATGTAACTATAACAACAGAAATATTTCGATTTCATTTTTGCCTTGAAAAAGTCGGAAGACGAAACGCGTCGGCAAAATATAAGATTTTTCCAATTGTCATTTTATACCATATATATATATATATATATATATATATATATATATATATATATATATATATATGGTGGTACTCGTTTGGAAAAACCTCGGATAGATCAACTTGCAGTAGAACAAATCGGTACCCGAGGAAAAATGGGGAATAAAAAAAGAAAGAGCCAAGAACATTAAGCTCCAAGTGAGACCAAAGAAGAAAAAAAAAAAACTAAAACGAGTAAAAAGACAACTGCGTAAAGTGCTCAATAGAGCAAAACCTAAGATAATCCTAAGGAGCCAGGCAAATCTGTCGGCTTTTCCTTGAAGGTCCGTTTAGGTGAAACCTAGGTTGGTTTGCCTGACTCCTTAGGATTATCTTAGGTTTTGCTCTATTGAGCACTTTACGCAGTTGTCTTTTTACTCGTTTTACAGTTTTTTTTTCTTTGGTACTTGGAGCTTAAAAAACACTGGACAATTGTCTTCGTCTTGTTTTAATGTTCTTGGTTCTTTCTTTTTTTATTCCCCATTTTTCCTCGGGTGTCGATTTGTTCTACTGCAAGTTGAGCTATCCGAGGATTTTCCAAACGAATACCACCATTTATATATATATATATATATATATATATATATATATATATATATATATATATATATGTATATATATATATATATATATATGTGTGTGTGTGTGTGTGTGTGTGTGTGTGTGTGTGTGTAGAAGTAATAATGATACCGCGTTAATATTTGAATAAATGAATAAATATTAAAGATTTAAAAAAATTCTTTTCACTATTCATCGATTATGTTATTTTATTTTAAATACTTTGTTTTAATATTCATTTTTAAAAAGTATTTTTATTTTTTAATTCAATTTTTTAAAATTTTCCATTATTTGAATAAATGAATATTAATCTTTTTTCATATAACTGCATTCAACGTTCTTTGTTTAATTCAAAATGTATGGTTTTATTTCATAACATTTAAATGTATACACTTTAACACTTTTGTTAAGTGTGTGTGATATTTTCATTTGCTCCTAGGTGTGCCGTAGTTTAAAAAGATTGAGAAACAGCCTTGTAGTGACTACTATACTACTAAATATTAGAAAACCCTGTCTATCCTGCAAGGAAATGAATTGATGCCACTCCCAAGGGCATTAGTGTGAAAGTGAAGGCAGCATTTCAATTTCAGCATTTAAAGTTCTAAAATGTTGTCTCCCTTCAAGAGATAAATGCGCAGATTGCCTTTGTTAGTGAACTGCAGTGTCACACCTATCCTGACCCCACTGGATCGGTGTACTCTACAAGACCGGCCGTTGGTCCTGTCCTGGTTTAGTATTACAGGTTAAATTAAAGTCTCCCGTTCACAATGTCGATTCGATTCCATTTTCCAGCCACGTTGTGATTTTTTTGATCTTGGAGAGCAATTAACAACTCGTAGATCCCGGAAGATTCAGCTAGTCTACCTGTAGGTTTGTTGGGGCGAGAATCGGGTCAAGCAAAAAAAATCAAATATCAACAAGTCGATTCGAGTCCAAAGGAAAATGTATGTATATGTATATAAGGAAAAAATTGGTACAAAGGAATAATACTTTGTTTACAAGAAAGTAGTGTATATGAAATAAAGTCCAGAAAAAACCCCAAAAAACAAAGAAAACAAATATTGAAAATAATTCTGAAACGAGAGAAGTAGTTTTCGGGTTCATCCTTTTTGTTCTTAGTAGTTGCTGTAATTATTTCATTAACAGGATATAAGGGGGTTCACTGGCAGTATTGCACCAATATTGCAGTTAACGTGAGTCCACTTCCTCCCTTATAAGAGCAGCAAGGGGACGCTTTCACTCTTACTGCCCATCTCTTGCTGCTTGTCAACCTACTTCTACCCAGCTCTAATTCGACTTCGACTCCGACTGTTTGTTTTTGCACAAACACACGCTTAAATAAACGCGGTGGTAACGACAAAAACCCGGGTTATTGGTAAACTTAGAATACAGCCTGATTATTGACTTCTCCCTTGTCTGGATTAAATGAACAGTCTCTTCTTCTCAATTGGTATTCCATAGTTCATATGAACACTATTGTTTTGACATTTTATATTAATAATTCTGACGAAGCACAGATTCTCTGAGAACAAACTTCATCACAGTTTATATTTCTCATCTATAAACAAAATTCCATATTACTATAATTATTAATATTTCAAGTTTAACTATTGCTCTCAGCTACAGCGGTGCGTTCTTTGGAAGAAAAAAAACATGGAATTGTTTTCCTCTCGCTATCTCTATCATTTTGAATTCAGAGTTATCTTTCTCCAAGACTGATTGCTTTCCGATTATTTAACCTGTAACTGAAAAGAGACATTTATGAGAAAGTGACCGCAATAGAATCAGCTGAAATTTGAACTTACAGATTCCATCTCCGTGCAGATTACCACACATCTACTATTTTTTCTCATTAGTAGCCTAAATTAAACCAGCTTACATTTAAATGAAACGCTAAAATTAAAAAGTAACACAATTCAAAATACTAAACTACATCCGGCAGCAAGGCCTCTGATCTGGTTTTGAGGTGCTTGGGATCACCTCTTAATTGGTGTTGTTTTCAGGTCCATACTGACTTGGTGTGGTAATGCCTGTTAGGGTTCCGACTATGGGCAAATAGTGAACCCCAAACTGGGATCAAGATAATGGAATTATAAAAATAGATTTTGATAGTAAAAATACCAGCAATATGTTTTTGAAAAAAAATTATCAGCGATGCATTTTTGAAAAATAAATATATTACTAGAAATACATTTTTGAAAAGAAAAAGATAATTACCAGCAATACATTTGACTCTTGACAAAAACCCACTTTACAAAAATACGTTAATAAAAACTGATTTCTTAAAAAGAATACATATTCTAGTCATACGAAGCTATCCTAAAATTGTCGGCATTAAATAACCCATTGAGGTTGTTCATATATACCGTAAAACAAAATAAACCAAACCAATTCAAAATACTATAGTACTGGCAAAACTGTGTTTCAAAACATTTATGGAAAAATGTTTTTTTTTAGCAGATATGCGCATGTGCAAGAGCTTGTACGTATGAGTCTCGGTATGTTTGTATACGACAACCCGCTGACAAAATATGTAACAAAATATAACACGTATTATATCCAAGATGGAGCTCGCCAAACCCAGAAAGACAGACCATCTTGGTGAAGGGAAACCCTGATTTTAAACCTCCGCTCCTTCGCGGTCATATCCAAACAAGGAAAAGATTATGGAAGTAAACCCAGGCAAAAAAAAGAAAAAAAAAGTAACGTCCTGTATTACTTTGGGCCTTGTAGGGCCATGTTGTCTGGACAGCCTCCATATACCATCGCCTCGGCCTACGGCCTGGCTAGGCCATTCAACAACCAAAGGACTGAAATTTCACCAAACAGGGTGCTACATTTATCCCGAGTGATAAACAGATGCCTAGTACTAACAGATTGTCTTGTCGATATTTATTTATCTGCTTATTTAGCCTTAATATATTTAATATTGCGTATTGGAGTGGAGTCCCGAAGGCGGTTGGCTGACACCTTTTAGGCAACTCGTAAGGGCAGACCGTCTCCAAATGTATTGCCCTGTATTCCTTTGAATATTGCCGGTACGACTGACAGGGTGAGCATGTAGTCTGGGCAGCGCATAGCCTCCATATACTATCTCCCAGGCCTGCGCAAGAGATAGGTCACTCTGGTCTCAAACGGGGCGCTGCCTTTATTTCGCGAGATAAACGGTTGTCAACTATACACAAGACAGTCGTTTCAGAAGATGCGTCTTTAAACAAGAAAGCGTACAAGTTAGAGATGTCTGTCAATAAAATGTGATAGCATACAGCACAGGGATGACGATTCATGACTTCCCCAAAGTCGTGGAATTAACTGATGAGAAAGGCCTTAATTGGGTGCAAGGATGCGGATTACGCAAAACTCTCGGGTTAATTGACAAGAACAGACTCAAATGAGTGGCAGGCTTGTGGCTATAAAACATTGAAACAGAGTTTTCGTGCGATCACCGAATTTAAGCAACGTCAAGACTAGTCAGTACCTAGATGGGTGACCGATTGGGAATACCGAGTGTTGTAAGCTTGGATGAGTGGGTGTTGTAATGGACAACGGTTCGGTTTGGAAATCAGAAAGCCGTGTTTCAATTGAAGTCTGGTTCGTCATATTCATTTACACGCAAATACCCTTGGGAAAAGTATGAATCTACCTCTCCCTCTCCCCAGTTATGGGTTAATTAGTAGAACTAGTATCAGTGTTGTGGATTCCGGGATGAAATCCGGTATCAAATAATAACAAACGCCAAGAATGACTATAGGAAAATAAATGTATTAACGTAATAATACAAACTGGTAATACAGGTTATTAGTTCCAGGAATGCGGGGTTAGTAAACAAACATATATATATATAGTCATTGATATCGACGTATCGCTGTATGACTTCTTACTGAGTTTACATGCTCGTTACTGTGACTCTTGCCGCTACGTTCGTACGCTCGTTCCTTTCGACGTTCGACTATGTTTGATCTCTCTGTCTCTGTCTCTCGGGTATCCACTAACAGTAGTATATGTATACGCTGGGTGAGACCATTTGTGTAAAAAGGGGAAGACCCCTCAACAATCAGTAAATCTTTATCACCTAAAAATATCTTACAATTTAAAAATATTTAGGAAAAATAAACTTCTGGTTAGTTTAGATATTTAATTTTTATATGACATTTGACAAATGTTTGACTATTCTAACCAGATCAAATAAAAAATGAAGAGATACGGTTCTACAGAAGGATGCTGAGAATAACATGGATGGAACAGGTGACCAATAAGGAAGTTTTCAGGAAAACAGAGACAGAAAGATACAGTTGAAATTTCTACGACACATAATGAGGAAATGGAGCTTGGAGAATATGACACTTACAGGACATATTGAAGTCAAGAAGGGCAGATAGAAACAGCAATTAACCTACCTCGCAAGCTTGTGTAAATGGTTGTCACAACAGCGTGTGGAAGAGATAGTAAAGGGACAAACATTGCTAAGTGCTACGGAGAATAGGAAATTGTGAAGAGCCATAATTATTTATATTCTGAAAGGTCACGGCATATAAAAGAATAACAGAAGTGTTAAATGATGTCATTGTTGGATGTATGTACTACTCACAGGTCAAAGGCCTAGCCTAGAGGACACAAGTGTTAATGTATTTGTTTATATAATAATTGCGAGTTCAATCCCTGGGCTTGCTAGTACAGGGATATTTGGACTCAGTGGAAACAGGATTAGTAATAACTGAATGATTAACAAAGATTAACAAAGTAGAATGAGAACAATTCCTGTTGATTGAATAAATAGTTCAGTTTAAAATTAACCTGATTTGCAGTCACCTGATGAAGGCCGGAGGGCACAATGGCTGAAACATTGGGACCGTAACAATAAAAACGGGGACTTTTAGTCTGACTCTTAGTCATGTAAATAATGGGCAGTTTTGTTAAACTTGAATTATTGTTTTGCTATTTGTTTATAATAAAAAAAACATAATCTATTAAAAAAGATCTACTGTATTTCATGCATGTGTTACCTGTTTTTAATATATATTTCTCTGGTTCCATCTTCATGTTTCCAGCGCAATCTTAGTCATAATCTAACATAAAATTGGTTAATGTATTTGTTTATATAACAAGCTATCCCTATTGGTTGAATATCAATATATCTCTTATACCTATTTTTAAAATACATAGAATCGGACCCATTCAAAACATCTTACCCCGAAATGTTGAATACTTTTGATAGCAAAAGTGATGAGGCTGTCGCAGTTAGCTCCTCCTCAGTTCCTTAATCCTTCAACAGGGGTCTCTCTCCTCTGGCTATAAATACTGGCTGACCCTTCGTCCCTCTCTTTTTTTTGGGGGGGGGAACTCAGGCCTTGGGCCGTCACCTCGCGTGGAGATGAGGTTAAATCTCTCTTTTTCGACTTAGGCCTTGGGCCACCACCTCGCTCGGAGGTGAGGTAAAATCTTTCTTTTTCCACTTACACCAATTTGTGACCTCTCACAGATACAGCGTTTCCCAAATTCTGGGAACCCGCTAAGAACAACACACGTACGTACGAACACTCACAACACACACATAATTTCTCCATACAAACACTATGTAACTGTTCATGTCTTTGTGTAACTTGTTATTAATATATATTTGTTTACCCATGTATATCGGTCTTGTTTGTTTTCTTTGTCTTCTTTGGACTTAATTAAAGTCCAACATTCCCATGTAGCTGGACCGGCTAGCAGGAATTTTTAACCTTCTGATATCTCTTCACACCTTCACCCCACGGTCCTCTACAAGGCGTTAATAATATATCCACACGTAACTAAATTTCTAGATCTCATAAATAAGCTTAAAGATAAACGGATTTAAAATTGAATTCACAAATGAAAAAGAAACAATACGTTGCCTTTACTTGATGCACGGTTAATTCGAAGTGATAGGGGTTTAAAACTAAATGTCAACAACTAAAAACAACCTCATAAAATTTTACTCACATTACAAAAGAACCTGGAATAATCATAGTCTTTTATTTAAGAGCTATTAGAAATTGCAGCCCCGAATAACTGATGAACAAAATACAATGGAAATATTTTGAAAGTTCTCCACTACTCTAGGTATTTCAAATTCAATGACAGAAGAAAAGCGTACAAAATCCGCAATAAAAAGAAAAGAAAAATAGAGTACAAATAACTGCACTAAAAACTAAGCTCATTATATTACCTAAAACTTCTAAAGCTAATGAACTTAAGAAATTAAGCTAATTTCATTATAAAAATGATCACAAACACTTCAAAAGTTAAAAAATTTAATCACTATACCAAAAAAGAGAGCTGACTATATCGAAGTAGGAGTCCATAAAATAGAATGTAAACATTGCCCTCCAAAATACACCGGCGAAACATCCAGAAATTTAAATAGAATATACGAAGATAAAAGGGACTTAAAATTAAACACCGCACTCAATACACTTGTATGCCTGCAGTAATTTCGTGATCAAAATTTTGACCTGGAAAATGCCGCTTCAATAAATAACAATTAATACACTTTATTCAGACGAAGTTACGTTGGAGATGATATGATCTATAAATTCCCTACGATTAGGTATCATCACAGATTCGCGGTACCTAAGGTTTAAACTTAATTTTTAAAAATGAAAAAAAAATCTTTATTGAAGCTTTTATTTTAGTTTTAATATCAAATTAATAAATTAAATTTAATATTTGCAATAATTGAAATACATTACCGTATTTCAAAACTAATTTAAATTGACTGGAAGGAGTTTTCGTTTTGAAATTACTAAAATTACTCATTTTAGCGCCATTTTTAGTCATTTATCATCTTGGTGTAAGTCTCTTTATTAAAAGATCTTTAGAGAATAGAATATACTTTTCTGAAACTATTTGAGAAATATTAGCTGATTTAAAGTTTAATTAATTTGATTTTAAACAAATATTTCTTACTTTAAGTTTAAAATATCGCAGAAACTTATTTTTTAACACGGTGTTAATTATTTATTTATGGTGTTGACATGTTGACAGTTAGAATGATAGAAGTTTATCTAATGTTTTTCTACGGTGTATATATCTGTAAAACATAATTGAGGAGTATAACGTAAATGCCTTTTTATATAATGTTATATAAAATCAGTAATCTTAAAAATTTAGGAAAAATATTCTTCGTAATCTAATGTTTTATTGAATTTTAGATACTTTGGCTTTACATTTATTATAGTTATCGTTGTTTTTTTCTGATAATGTCGTGTATGGACATCCGTATCTCCAAACATCGGCACAGTTATACACATACAAATAAAAATCAAAATTCTTTTTAAAATATTGGCGATCGATGAATTGCATTAAGCTTTTACATTTATGATTAGAAAATATAGTTTTAACTAAACAATATTACCTAAAAGATAAAGTAATGCAGAATTTTAAAAGATTTCAAACTTTATAAATTGTCCTAATTAAAATTTAAAAAATGAAAACAATTCCTGTAAAAATTAATTATTTTTCGAATTTTTTTTTTCTTAGGACACTAGTCTCCATGTCTCATACACGCTTAGATGATCATGTATCCATCGATACATGACTGACGAGGCAGATTTTCCCCCGCAGTAGATTGCCATTTCTTTCTGCAGTAGACCAGATGCCACCCAAGTCTATAAAACCCGGTCTGTCCTTCTATTTACCCATAGCTTGCCGGGTGGGGGGAGAAGACGAGGATTCCTACCTTTTTCCAAGGGTATTAGCAAGAGTATGTAATGGATTCGACTGGAATTCGAACTCAGCTCTGCAATTCGTCAATTCGAGCCGCTATCCATTACTACATCGTGCCCAATATATCGTGCTCATAGAAGCAATTAACAGCTTTTCTAATTTGACAATTTCTTAGTTTTATTCCAATATTTTTTAAATTTTATATTTCAGAGCAGATTTTCGGGAAGTGGGGTTCTTGTTTGACAAAAAAAAAAAAAAAAAATGATTTATATTCTCCCAGGAGTTCTGCTTTTAACTAATACAAAAATTAAGTGGCAAAAAAATTAATTTCTCGAAATCTCATAAAATTAAATAAGTGTTGGTGATTGTGGTGGTGGGGGAAATAACAGCTGTAAAAAAATATTTTTACCAAAATTCACTAAAAAAAAAGAAAAACATTTCTAAAATAATTTCATTCATTTGTATAAAATGAATACGTACTGAAGGCTTAATTAAAATCCGACAATTATTTGATTTTTGTAAGAATTTCCAAATTAATGCGTTTTTCATCGTTAAAAAGCAACAACAAAAAAAACGCTAAGATTTTCTACACTAATCTTTGGTCACCAAACCTCCCCCGCTGACGCAAGAAAAACAAGATTTTTAACCAAAATTTCAAACGTTCTGAAAATGATAAAAAATATAATCTAATAATCAAAATATACTTTGGTCGTTCCCTTTAATAATAACATAAAATTTTGACGATAAAACTTTGTTTTAATTAAGTTTGGGGCATTTTTTCACCATGGTATGCTAATTTCTTAGCGAATCAGTGGTGTTACGTGCCTAGGATTATTAATATGAAACCGGGCTGTCCACTGTTCTTACGGAAATAAAACTGAAACAAAAAAATGGAGGTTGCGTAATCCTCGATGGAAAAATAAATAAAAATTTAAGTGGACAAGAATTAAAATCTAATTTCTGTAATGATAAAATTAAATTAACAATCAAGCGTTCAGTTGCTTAAAATCAGGCTTTGTCTCTCTAATGCACATTTCTTCTGATGACACCCCGTTCAACGGCAAAAGGTAAACATGACGTTTTTAAAATTGTCTATATTTGTCTATATTCACGATTCTTCTGATTCTCATCCAACTTATATATGTGTGTATGTATCTCTACAAAAATGGCGATATAAATTTAAATTCATTTTTAAAAAGGAAAAAGTTTTCTTGAAACTTTCATCTTAGCTTTCGTTGAAAGCTAAAGGATTAAATTTACAAATTCCAAGAAGCAAAATACTCTGGTGTATTTCAAACAAAAATTATATTGATTAGAATCGATCAACATTCTTTTCTTTTCAGTAACATCGACAAAGTAGACCATTTTTGAAACATTTGTAAAGACAAGTTAGTACTCGGTTTCAAAAATCTTGCAAAAATAAAATATACTTTTCTGAAACTTTATTCGAGGAATATTAGCTGATTAATATATAATTAATCTGCTTTGAAACAAATGTTATTCACTTAAAATTAAATTATCGCAGAAAGCATTTTTTTAACTAGACAATAGCTGTGTTTACGTGTTTGACGAGATGACAGGTCTAATGTTGCGCTACGGAGACTTTATTTGTAAAATATAATTTAAGAAAATAACGTGAGCGCCTTCTTTTATATAATTTTTAAATACTCAGTAATCTTAAAAGTTTTGGAAAATATCCTCCGTAATGTCTCTCTCTCTTATATATATATATATATATATATATATATATATATATATATATATATATATATATATATATATATATATATATATGGTCCCATCTCATATATATATATATATATATATATATATATATATATATATATATATATATATATGTATGAGATGGGAGCAAATATAGATCAAATGTGGATCGGAAGTTTGTCAAGCCCTCCTCTGGTTAGGCTAGACAAACTTTTGTGTACATAGTTAATGTGATTAAGTGTTGTTCCTGGCCTACTCCCGGCTACATCTTTGGTTGAGATTCCCAACCTCTCAGTTTGTTTTGGTCCCCTTTCGTCTCGACTGGGTCAGCTTTATTGATTCCCCATGCACATATATATTTTTTCTTTTCCCTCTCCCTTAGCGAGAGAGCCTCTTGATTTTGTTCAATGTGCAGAATACAGCGGCCTCTCCTTTTTGAGGCTTGAACGAGTCCTACTAACATCAGTTATATTTATTTTGACTTGTTTGATATTTAGTTTGTTTTGGGTCTACCTACACCCTCATTGACAATATTGGATTTTTATCTACGAAATATTTATTATCATTGCATTTTTAAATCTCAGGGTGCGTTTGGTAGGTACCCCTGAGATGATGCGGTATTATGGTGTAAAGAGGATTGATTGGTGACGGACGAGTTTTTGTGGTGAATGCGCAAATTGTAACGAGTGAATGAGTCGTGAATCGGATTAGGTGGGTATAAGATAGTGAAGACCAGCCTCAACCCCTTCCCCTTTTTTGGCCCCGTGCCATAATTGTATTTTTAATACAATAAATATCAATATGGATTGGAATGAGACAGGATGATGAGATAAACAATAAATAGGAAACGATTATCAATCTAACATGTTTCAATTTTATTAAATCTTCGTCAGAGAATGAGTTTTGGAGAAAAAGAAGAAAAAATTTTGGTATTGTTACTTTTGTATTGTTTGATTTTCATTGATTAATCATGTTTCATGTGAATTCGGCTTTTAAAACCAAACTTTGTATAATCTGTGGCGTTCCGAATTCAAGGGGAGACGACACGTCAATTTGTACTCCGCTTTTCCATTTATGATTGTTAAATACAGATTTAATTCAATAAAAATATCACTTGACCGCTGCAAATTAATACAAAAATGTAAAAGTTTTAAAACTTTATAAATTGTTATAATTAAAATTAAAAAAATAATGAAAAACTATTCTTGTAAAAATTCGTTATTCATCGAAAAACTTTTCTTCATGAAACAATAGTGAAAATAGTTTCATATAAATAACATATATCATGAAAGTAGTTTTATATAGAATTTAATAAATGTTTTGTACGGTTCTTGGAACATTCGCCGTAAACATTTTTGCCGTAGGAAAACTCGCCTCGGGAATTTTCGCCGTAGAAAACTTCGCCATATAGCATTGTTGCGATAAGACAATTTCGTCGCATTTTTTTTAAACATGCGAAGTACCTTGTTATCAATTATATCTGTCTCACATGATTGTTACTTCGATTTAAACACTTTAATAAGCGAAGTTATACTAACATGTAGCAAAGTTGTGGACACTAATTGCGTATAGGAAAAAGGAAGCGGCATTAGCAAACAAACAAAAAAGTGTAATTTAGATCAAGGTGATGCAGTGCAAATAAAGAAAAAATATATTAATGCCAATGCAAGACTTCCGCAGAAAATGCTTTATTACATTCCAATGCAAAAAGCATTATGAAGCGTTGCTTGGAATTTGCACACATTATAAATTATTTTTTTGTCAATTTGATATACTTTCATTTTTTTAATTTTTTAAATAAATATTTACTTTTTAATTCGTTTTCTGACGTTTGACCCTGTAAAAAAGGCATCCATATGTACTTGATAACAACGTACTTCCCGTATTAAACTGAACCTTACTCCAAAAGGGACGTTTCAAGATCGAAAAAAAATATGCGGCGAAATTGTCTTACGGTAAAAATCTTATGCGGCGAAGTCTCATCCGGCGACAATTCCTTAGGCGAGTTTTCCTAAGGCATAAATGTTACGGCGAATGTTCCAGTTACACACAGAGGTAATGACGCGGGTCATGTAATGCTCACACGGAAGTGGTGAAATTAAGATTCCACATAAAATTTATGTTTTGTATTTTGTATTTGTTCTTAGGAACAGACAGCCAGACACCAGCACATATGATTTTATTATAGTGGTGAAGGCTTTGTGTAGAACCAACCAGACTTTTTGAAGGGCCGGATACAGAGAGCTGGTGCACTACCTGCCACAAGGTCCCCAAATGACCCTTCACAGGTTTTGAATTCATTGTCCTTTTCCTAGACTAGTTGCCATCCAAGGCTATTGTACCCAGTCTGTCATGTTATTTACCCATAGCTGGAGGGAGAAGAAGAGGAATAATACCTTTCCCAAAGGTATTAGCACGTAAGTGAATGCAATGGATTCCACTGTAATATATATACGTGTGTGTGTGTGTGTGTGTGTGTGTGTGTGTGTGTGTGTGTGTGTGTGTGTGTGCGAAGATGATGAGACAAAGTGGACACTTTTGCTTCGGTTACTATTATACATCCTACAAACACACAGACACACAGACAAATATATATATATATATATATATATATATATATATATGTGTGTGTGTGTGTGTGTGTGTGTGTGTGTGTGTGTGTGCGTGTGTGTGTGTATGTGGTTGGTTCTGCACAAAGCTTTCACCACTATAATCAAATTATATGTGCTAGTGTCTGGGCTGTCGGTTCCTAGTAACCGAGCTGCCTGACCCTCATACCACGAATACGACGAGAAAGGCCACCATACATATATATATAAATATACATAAACATCAATGATGTGTGTGTGCGTGTATATATATAACTGTCTTTGTGTGTGTGTGTGTGTGTGTGTGCGTGCGTTTTTAAATATATGTATCTGTTTGTGTGTATTTGGGTGATGAAAAGTTCCCTTTCTTTGTTCTTTTTCTTTATATATATATATATATATGTGTGTGTGTGTGTGTGTGTGCGCGTGCGTGTGTGTGTATATGTATGCGCGCTTGTGTGTAGTGTACTCTCAACTTGTGAATTTATAATTTAAATAAATTATTTATTAATATCCAGCGTCTCTAACAACAAAGGCAAATGTAGAGAAGAAGATTGTTTTGCGTCAGTTTTCTAATTGGGGAGAACCTGCATTGAAAATCAACATCAGAAATGCCGACTTGACCAAAGGTTGTACCGATTAACCGGTCGAGAATCGGTAATGTAATTACTCTCAAAGACGGGTAAAATTTACCAGAATATTGTTTAAATTAATTTAAATGATGATATGAGAAGTTACCGATTATGGGCCAGTTAATCGGTTTGGTTTGGTTTGTTTTACGGCATATCAATTTCAATGGGTTATTGTTGTGACCATGTATATTGGTTAAGGAATAACAAAACAAGAGGTTGCAGATAATAATGTATTGAGCAGTAAATACAACAGAAGTGTGTTACACGACTTGAGAGTGTGTGCCGGTTGACCAGTGTTCAGTCTATATTACCGTTAATATTTAACAGCACCCACCCCACGAGGAATATATTCTTAGCCGTTTGCGCCGTCGCCGTCGCCGTCGCCGTCGTCGTCGCCGTCGTCGTCGTCGTCGTCGTCGCCGTCGTCTTCGCCTGGGCCGGCATTCCTTCGGAGGAGAAAGCGTATCCGCACGACCTTCCCTGGACGCCGCCTTCTCCCTATGGGAACCCTTGTTCGGACACTCTCCTCCCGGACAAACCACTTGGCTCGCTCCCTCGCCTCATCTGCCTGTTTTAGATCTAACCCTTTATCGCTCGCCGTATGTCGTGGAGGGCCATCGTGTCTCGGCAGGCAGATGTGAGGGTACAGCGCTGTCAACACTCGCTCGTCGTCGTCGTCGTCGTCGTTTGTTTGTTCTTCGTGTACCGCATTCCCTACCGAAGAATATTTCGACGACGCTGCATCAACGTCTTCCCTTGTCCGGTTGATGGCACCAAGGTCGGATATTGTTTCCGTGAACGCGTTCGCATGGTCATCAGCGTTAGCGGCCGCCGTCTTTGACGACACCTTCGCAGCTCTAACATCGCCGCCGCGTTTTCCTGACGTTCCGTTTGCGCGTTTGTCTTATCGGTTGACCGCCGCCTTAGTGTTTTGCTTATTGCCGGCTAAGTCGAAATCCCCGTAGAACCCGCATAAACGGGCTCGCGTCCGTCTATCTCCTCTGACAAAACTCTGCCCCTCGGCACAGTCTCGTCCGGGCTCCTCTCCGTGAGAGCGTGACAGGAGCCGCGAACAGCCCCAGTAGAATAGTCTATAGCGTTCCCCCGAGGTCTACTTTTCCTACTAACTTTATAGTAAGTGGAAGAGTCCACAATAGCTTCATTAGTTGGAGGACACCACAACAGTTATTTATCGCCAACAATATTTTTATTGCTGGTAATTTAAAAAAAAATGTATTGCTGGTAATTTTATTCTCCTAAAACTGTATTGCCGATATTAAAACTTATTTGTACACTTTCATAGTGTTTTGAGCCCAGTTTGGGGGTTAACTATTTGCCTATAACTGGGACCATAACAGGTGCTACCACCCCGGGTCAGAGTGGTAAACCTCAGCAATTAAGACGTGGTTCCACGCGATTTAAAACCTCCTGATCAGAGGTCTTGCTCCGGTATGTAGCTTATCGTCATATCCAGAACACCGATTGACTGGTATAAACCGAGCTTGTGTTGTTACTGGTGAGAAATAAGTATTTTATTCATCTCTAGTGTTAAACTATCTTCATCTGTTCAAGGCTAGGGTTAATGGTTATCTTCCTCTCTTATCCGCACAAATTGTCTCCTAACGTAACGCTCTAGCTCGAGTGGCTGCCGGGACTTACAAAAAAAATGTAACTATTTTATAATATTTTCAGAATTTTATTAGAACAATATAAGCAGACATTAATAAAAAGAAACAAAAAAAACAACTCATAACAAAAAAGGGCTAATAGCAAATTATATATAACCGTAATTTGGTAATAGTAAAAAATATATAACCGTAAATTGGTAATAGCAAAATATATATAACCGTAATTTGGTAATAGTAAAATATATATAACCGTAATTTGGTAATAGCAAAATATATATAACCGTAATTTGGTAATAGTAAAATATATATAACCGTAGATTGGTAATAGCAATATATATATATAACCGTAATTTGGTAATAGTAAATATATATATAACCGTAAATTGGTAATAGCAAAATATATATAACCGTAATTTGGTAATAGTAAAATATATATAACCGTAAATTGGTAATAGCAAAATATATATATATAACCGTAATTTGGTAATAGTAAAAATATATATAACCGTAATTTGGTAATAGTAAAAAATATATATAACCGTAAATTGGTAATAGCAAAATATATATAACCGTAATTTGGTAATAGTAAAAAATATATATAACCGTAAAATTGGTAATAGCCAAATATATATGACCGTAAATGGGTAATAGCAAAATATAAAAATTTAAAAACAGTTAAATTGGTTTATCGGTCCTCTCTCGTCAGAGCAAAAATCAAAGGCAAATAGACGTGAGCAGAGATTTTTAAGCACATTTTACGGTAATGTATAATTTTTGCTATTCCTCTTTAATTATTTAATAATTCATGCTACATATACTTTTGTTACCACTCTTTGTTTTCGATAATATATATATATATATATATATATATATATATATATATATATATATATATATATATATACACCACGAATTGGTTACGCATTGCTTTTTTTTTATTATGAATGGTCTTTTGATATATCTGTTTGTATTGTTCCAATAGCATTTTTACAACAATGAAAATATTTTCATAATTATTTCATAGATAATAAGTAAATATTTCATAAATGTAATATAAATTATTACTTTAATAAAGTATATATGAAATACATATTATAATTATACTGAAATGCATTAAATATATATATGTGTGTGTGTGTACATATATATATATATATATATATAATCTGACTGTTCTCTCTTTATTTGTATATATATATATATATATATATATATATATATATATATATATATATATATATATATATATATACAAATAAAGAGAGAACAGTCAGATTAATAAGCCACAGTTTTTAAGCGTTTATTTTTTAAATAAAAGTGCTCAATACAAAGTAGAGCATAATATTATAATATTTAAAAAAAAAATTTTTTCATCGCGACACTGAAATTTCTATGTTTCGGAGCCTTAAATTTGTTCCATTATCAAGCAATATTTAGTAACTGTTGAAGAAAATGATCTACCTTTTAAAGCAGAGTGGTATGAAATTGAAGAGTTTAAGTAGGAGGAGGGAACAAGATTTCAAAATTTTATGGGTGTGTACGTGTTTGGCGAATCAAAAGATAGATCTAAGCTAAAACAGAAAAAATACAACGTGAAAAAATTTAGGTTAGAGGTTAGGTGTGTGTATGTTATTCTTACTTGTCTAGATCAGCCGTCATGTATTGACATGTCACCATTGCTTCCGGTTAAGAATATATTCATAAGATACAATGAAATAATACAGAGAGGTATATGTATCCAACAATGGGTTAATTTAGAGATTTTATTTTTTAAAAAATTATTTTTGTATATCCTTTTGGACTGTCTTAAAGCGGCCTCTAGTATGATTAAATCATTTTTATATATTTAATTATTTTGATCTAAAATACAATACTTATTATAGTCAATGGTTCAATTAGACATGGCAATGTTACAATTAAAAGTCAAGGAATTAATTAAATATTATATTTACCATTACATGTAATCAAATAATAGATATATAATTATAATATATAAGATCGTTTATTATGAAAAATCCTGTTAACTGTATTTTAATGTAAACATTGCGTAATGCCTACGAAATACAGTTAGTTCATTTCGTTGATTTAATAAATTCTTATTTTTAAGAAACTTAATAATATATAGTAGACATAGGGGACATGGGTCACTTAATGATCTATAAATTCTCGTTTTTTTTTAATAATTTCCATTTTACTGTGGGGGTTATATTGATTTATTTTAAATACCAAAAATGTCAAAAATATTTAGAGAGGGATGTTCGGTTACGATAGCCATTGTTGTTGAAAGAAGAAATAACTTTAAAAGGTTTTTTGTGCTTGCAATATAAAATTTCTTAACATATGAATTTTCAATATATGAAATAGTACATTGGTAAACTATAGATTGAGTAAGTTACTGAATATCACTTGATAATGGAACAAGTTTAAGATTCCGAAACATGGAAATTTCAGTGTTCCGATTAAAAAATTTTTTTTTATATATACCATAATTAATTCATCGAGTCTAGATAAAACCTCAACAGAAGACAAGGGACGACCGCTTCATTCCATATTTGGAACTCATCAGCAGTGCGCATTCACTATCGAGAATTGAAACCCGGACAGTTATGTTATCAGGCAAACGTCATACCAACAGTACCAACGGCCTCGGTGGCGAAGATGTAACAAATTAGACTTGATATAGCGCCGCTCGATCACATGTTCCGCGGTGGAACTCATCCGAGTTTCCCTTACCCATAAGACTGAGCCACGACTACTATCCCCAAGCCGCTCCATCCAGAGCATTAGAAGCTGGTTCAAGCAAGGATATGCAAGTGATAGAAATTATTAGGAGGATTTGAGATAATCATAATTAAGTAATTTATCGAGTCGAGAAGAAACCTCAATATTTGGGACTCATCAGCAGTGCGCATCCACTACCGATATCAGACAAACGTCATACCAACTGGATAGGACGAAACGGACATCCGGTGCTTTTTGCATTCTGAGTTCCACCACGGAATATGGGATCGAGCGGCGCCATATCGAGCCTAATTCGTTACCTCTTCGTCACCGACGCCTATATATAGGACGAAACGACCGTCCAGTGCTTTCTGCATTCTGTTGAGGTTTCTTCTATTCTCGATGAATCAATTAATTATGATTATCTCAAATCCTCCTAATAATTTCTATCACTGATATAGATGACTGTCTTTGAAGAAAGTGAACTTTGTCTGTAGTTTTAATTTGTTTTTTTATCGTTAATTTTGGTCAAACCATGTATAGGTTAAACGGCCACTTTCAAGTTAAATAGAGGCTGGGAGATTCATGAATCTCAGAATCCCTTTCTTACTCATTTTGACAGCTTTATTGCTGGCTGGGAAGGGGATGTGTGTGTTAAGTGTATGTTATCTACATATATATTAGGGTTAATTATTTTATATAAATTAACTGATTTCCTGTAATATCATTCGATGAACCTTTGTTAAAAAATAATGAAGGCGTGTTTAATTCAGTTTCCTTTTTTTAAATGTCACCCCTCACCACCACCACCACGAAGTTTCTATAATCGCATATAAGTATACTAGTACTATGATTTTATGGGACCTTCTAGAACTTTCTGGACTCTTCTAGAACTTTATGTTTATTTGTAAGTATGTATGTTATGCCAAAGCTACAAACTGTTAAACACTTTAAAAATACATAAGTACTATTCAATTACATCATTAGCAAATAGAGAAATAAAGCTTCTAAAATATTTTGATTTCTTATCTTCATTGCGGATATGGTAAAATCTGATTTTCGGTTTGGGGTGACCTTTTTCAAGAACTAAAACAAATTAATGCCTTTTTCATTACTTTTGAACAAAAGTTCATCAAACGAAAATTAATTAATATTTGCTCTGTTTTTACATTGAGCTCTCTGGATTACATTCTCCTTGGAACTATGCATACGGATTACCAAATAACTTCATTATCTATCTATCTATCTATCTATCTATCTATCTATCTATCTCGTGTATTTAGACAGAAAATTCTCTTTTAGGCATGTCTGATTAAATAAATTACATGCATTATATCCGCTAATTTTTAACAAAATCCGTTCATACACACGAATAACCTTCCGTGCATTGATATTAAATAATGTGAGAAATGTACTATAACTGTTTAAATCACTTTTATTTCCCATTTCCCAAGTACTTTCGATCTTCTTCCAAGATCCTCTTCAGGGGTGTAAGTAGTACAAAACTGTGTGTTGTGGTACACACATACCTAAAAGAGAATTTGCTGCCTGAATACACAATATATATATATATATATATATATATATATATATATATGAATTGATATATATATATATATATATATATATATATAGAGAGAGAGAGAGAGAGAGAGAGAGAGAAAGAGAGAGAGAGAGATTTAGCTACCCCATTCTTCCGAATGAAGATAGCACAGTTGTAGAAACTGACTGATATCAAATTGGTTGCGTTTCAACCCTGGCTTGAGGCATTCGGATGTCTAGTCGCACTGAAGAGCTGTGATACAGTGAAACAGTCCTGTCTGCGAATGATATATATATATATATATATATATATATATATATATATATATATATATATATATATAATATGTATCGATTTCATAACTAATAAAATATTTGTTATTACTATAAATACGTAATGATTTTATTATGAAATACGTAACTATTTCGTCCCAGATTTAATCTCACTGCTTGCGTAAACAGGCAGCGTGTTTAAATCTGGCATCAGTTCTGAGAAAGTTACATCCAAAACCTTGAGCTATATAACCTTCCAAAAATTGTGGCCTATATCAGAGAATACTGAAAATAATAAATACCGGTATAACAATCCAGTGTATGGCTCCCACAATGTCCAGAGTATAACAGGGTTTATTCTCGGCTCAACAGTTTTATACCCGGGATCTAAACGCAATTTATGCTCCTGGTTATAAAATGGGTTAGGTTAGACTAGTCATGGACAAACTGCAGGCCGCGTCCTGTTTCGCTTTCTGAAGAGGACGCCTAATTTCATGAGGAATATAACATTTCTTAAAAATTTGTTTTATTTTGTTCTCACTTGTTCACTCACGCACTCTTTCATACATAACCATATGCATACACAAGGATTAAGTGCAATGTTTCTTTAACTTTTAACTTTTCGTCGAAAGCGACGTTTTCATCAGTTTAAACCATTGACGATTTTCACTAAGGAACATCAGACGTGTAAATATCTTTTACTTGAGAAACAAGAAACGTTCATAATGATTTATTCTCTGGAGAAGAAATATATTTATTATATATATATATATCTATCTTTTGTATTTTCAAGTGAATAAGTTAGAAATTAACCACACGAAACGCCGCGAGCTCATCTTACTCTCATCTGTGTTAATATTATACCAAGACTTAAATGTTTCTTTTATTATAGAATAAATCTTATTTCCAAAGAAAAAAATCAGCTTTTTCCTATTTCTTGCGCATATGATCTTCTGTAGTAAAACTGGCTGAGGCATCTTCAACGAAAAATTACCTTTAAACATTTTGGTAGTGCGGTCCGCCTTATGATGTGCCATATGTTATTTTTAAACTGAGGTTACATTGTTAGTCATCACTTAATAATATACATCGTGTGACTGCATGGCAGGAACCCCCGACATGGTTGGATCCCCAAAAGGGCTAATTTCAGTAGGTTTTTTTTGCCTTTTGTACTTTTTTTCTACCCAAGTTATATTGTCAGTCATCAACTATAATAATCGACAGAGCCGGTGCTTACTAACCTGAACCTCTCAACTACGTGGGGCCCCTGCCTACTGTGGAGTGGGGTCAGTCAGGTAGTCAGTTATGTGCCATGCGTGATACACGCTTAGGCGATCATGTATCTTTCGATACATGACTGACGAGACAGATTTTTACCCGCAGTAGGCTGCCATTTCTTTCTGCGGTAGACCAGTTGCCATCCCAGGCTATAGAACCCGGATTGTCCTGCTATTTACTCATAGATGGGAGAAGAAGAGGATTCATACCTTGGGGTCAGGAGTGCTAATTTCAGTAAAATTTAGCCATGAAAATAGTGGTGGTTATTACAAAAAGATAACATTTTCTCAGATTTTTTTAAAATAAAAAAAATTATTCATTATAAAACTAAATAATTAATGAATATCTACTGAAATTTTCATTTAAAAATTGGATAATTCCCTGAATTTTTGGTAAAGCGCTAACTCCCACCAATTTTTCTTAGAGGCTTCGTGTTGGGAAACTTTGAAATCGACATGTAGTAGAGAACAGGCCCCGTATCAAAGTTTCGGGAGTGGAGGCGGGAACCTAGCGCCGGCACTGCAGACCATGATATGAATGAATACCCCTCCGGCTTTCAAACCAGATATAGCGATAACTGGTCAGGTTCTCCGTTGCGCAGTGACTTTAAAACCAGACGTAGTCATGAGACGATGATGATGAGGATTTGGGATATTTGTCCCTTCCGTATTGGCTTATATATTCATGTTAAAATGCTTATATATTGGAAATTGCTGATAATCTTTCTTGGTATTGATCGTCTAGATTAGTTTATCACGAAGACTAAAGATATTTGTAGTTAGAGGGTTGGATTGATTGATTTGTTTATTTATGGTTCATATAGGTCAGTTAATGCCGAAATCTATTTTGTACATGATTTTATACATTTAGGGTAAAAAGGTATCTTTTCTAAATTTTCTAGTTGGCAGATCATAAAAATCTATTGATGGTAATTTCAGTACAAAATATATTGTTGGTAAATGTTGTGGTAAATAGGCCCGGTGGAGTAATGGTTAGCGGCTCAGATTGAGGAATCAGAGAATCGAATTCCAATCGAATCCATTACGTTCATTTTCGTGCTAACACCCTCGGGAAAGGTATGAATCCTCTTCTTCTCCCTCCTACTATGGGTAAATGGCAGGGCAGACCAGGTTCTGTAGCCTTGGATGGCAACTGGTCTACCGCAGAAAGAAATGGCACCCTCCTGCGGGAAAAATCTGCCTCGTCAGTCATGTATCGAAAGGTACATGATCGCATCAGCGTGTATCACGCATGGCACATAACTGACTGATATTGCTGGTAATTTTATTATAAAAATGTATTATTGGTCATTTTATTAGAAAAACATACTGTTTTTTTTTTTTGGTGGTGGTGGGGGTTCAATATTTTCCCATGGCTGGGACATTCACAAGTGCTACCACCCCGCGTCAGGGTGCACCTGGAAACAACAGCTATTAAGAGGTGGTTCTGCACCCATCAAAACCTCCAATCTGCCTTGCTACCGGATGTATTTTATCGTCATATCCAGGGTGAGTAGCTAGGGGGGTAGAATGAGCTTGTTTAACTTCAAACTTCCAAATGGGAAGGGTTTTCATTTAAAAATAAACTCAAGATTCGGAATTCTGGCTTTTATCTAAGTTTGACCCTTGACCTGTGTCACCAAGGGGGATCACGTAACTATTTTAACCACGAGGGTGATAACCTTTGCTTAACATCTATGTTATGCTTTTAAGCGTAAGGGGAAAAGTTTTTAGTTTGTTAAGTTGAAAAGCTTTTGATAACTTAGTTACCGAAATTCTACCCCAGTTTCCACGTGTATTAAACTTTCTTCTTATGTGGTACTTGCTGGCATGAATCGGCGGAAAGACAAGAGACTGAAAACAAACGCGGAATTGCACTCCGAAGTTATTATTTGATGTGTTTATATCGTGAAGGTTCTCATTTTTTTTTAATCAATTCACCCCAAGAAAGGCAATAATGCTACTAAGACGCAGGGGCTACTGGAAATGAAAGAGAATGAAAAGACTTTCGAAGGAACCGAAAACCCAATCCTAAACAGGAAATCCTGTTCAAAAAATCAAGGAGAATAGGGAACCAGACGATAGGTCAACCAATCCTACTAAAACTGTCGTGAGTACTGATTAGTTGTCATCTGAAAACGTGATACTCTACTATTGATACGCTAGTATATAAAAAGTATTTTTACGGACCTTTATTCCAAAGCTATCGTCATAAACACATCTAAAGATTACCTTCATGGAAGTGACTCGTTCCGCCTTCTCGGACTAACGTTGTCCGTTGACATGAAATAGTATGATTATATTGAATCAATTGCTAGGTCTGCTACTAGGAAACTTATTACACTATGTCATGCTAGACAATTTTCCTCGTTAGAATCTATCTTACATATTTATAATTCATCCTTGCTTTGAATATTGCTGCCACATCTGGTCTGGTACTCCTGCTATGTATTTAGAGATTTTTGATAAAAGTCAAGGAATAATCTGCAATCTTATTGGACCTAATCTAACATCTCGGCGTCAGTCACTTTTCCACTGACATAACATAACTTCCCTGTGCCTTTTGTATAAATACTTTCATGGTAATTTATCTGATATACTTTCCTCTATGGAACCTAGAGTTTATGAATAAGCACAGTACTAGATTGGCGGCAAGGTCTCATCATTTTACAGTTGAAATGGCTAGTTCAATGCTAGCAGGTTCTTCTATTACACTTCTATTTTAACCGTCTAATATAACCATTTTTTTGCATTTCCGTAGCATGGCTGAGGCTAGCCTCAGTAAGAGTGACTCCTTTCACCTTCACGGACTAACGTTTTCCGTTGACATGAAATAGAAAGATTATATTGAATCAATTGCTAGGTCTGCTGCTAGGAAAGTTGGTTCACTGTGTCGTGCTAGACAGTTATTTTTAAACAGAAGCTATCTTTCACATTTATGAGTATATTATGCGTCGACTATTGCTACCATATCTGGTTTGGTGCTTATGTTATGTATCTAGAGATTCTCGATAAATTCTACAGAAGAATTTGCAAAGTTATCGGTCCTGATCTGTCAACTCGGCTTCACACTTTTTCCCACCGCCATAAAGTAGCTTTCATGTGCTTTTCCTATTGATATTTTCATGGTGATTTTTGTGATGAGCTTTCCTCTTTGATATCTAGAAATGTACAAAGTCTCCCCAGTGGTAGTAAATGTCCTTAAGTACAGCATGGAAATGTGAAACATCACACGATACCTAAATCACACCAGATGCACTGCCATCTTCAACCGCCCGAATATCCGACGGGGAATCTTTCAAGGAGACTCTCTGTCACCCTATCTGTTTTGTCTGTCTTTAATCCCCCTTACGCATGGACTAAACAACAATAGCTATGGTTACAAACTAAACAAGAAAGTATTCATTCACCTACTTTATATGGATGATCTCAAACTCTTTGCCAAAGACGGCAATGAGTTGAAAGGTCTCCTTAATATTGTAAAATGTTTCAGTGACGACACAGGTATGAATTTCGGAATGAAAATAAATGTGCAAAAGTAACATTCAAGAAAGGGAGAATTACAGAAACACACTCAATAGATTTAGATTTTGGCACAAAGATTAAGGAACTGGCACAAGAAGAAGCTTATAGGTACCTAGGAATTAGCGAAAGAGTTGGAATACAGCAGATCCAAATGAAGGAGAAGATAAGAAAGGAGTACTACAGGCGTGTGCATCTGGTAGTGTATACCAAACCGAATTACCCCCCCCCCCCCCAAATAAAAATAATATAAGCCATAAACACCTTTGGTTGTCCCTGTGGTGCAATACAGTCTCAACATCCTTCAACTGTACCATAGCTGACATTAAGCGAATGGACGCCAAAACGAGAAAGCTTATCACTTGCTACCGCATGCCTCATCACAAAGCTTATGTTGATCGTCTGTATGTGCCCAAATCTGAAGGAGGCAGAGGATTAGTTCAACTAGAACTGTCTTACAAAACTACAACAATTGAGTATCTGTCTGTATTTCTGTTCAAATAAGGCAGAAGATAAGAAAGGAGTACTACAGGCGTGTGCATCTGGTAGTGTATACCAAACCGAATTACCCCCCCCCAAATAAAAATAATATAAGCCATAAACACCTTTGGTTGTCCCTGTGGTGCAATACAGTCTCAACATCCTTCAACTGTACCATAGCTGACATTAAGCGAATGGACGCCAAAACGAGAAAGCTTATCACTTGCTACCGCATGCCTCATCACAAAGCTTATGTTGATCGTCTGTATGTGCCCAAATCTGAAGGAGGCAGAGGATTAGTTCAACTAGAACTGTCTTACAAAACTACAACAATTGAGTATCTGTCTGTATTTCTGTTCAAATAAGGCAGAAGATAAGAAAGGAGTACTACAGGCGTGTGCATCTGGTAGTGTATACCAAACCGAATTACCCCCCCTCCAAATAAAAATAATATAAGCCATAAACACCTTTGGTTGTCCCTGTGGTGCAATACAGTCTCAACATCCTTCAACTGTACCATAGCTGACATTAAGCGAATGGACGCCAAAACGAGAAAGCTTATCACTTGCTACCGCATGCCTCATCACAAAGCTTATGTTGATCGTCTGTATGTGCCCAAATCTGAAGGAGGCAGAGGATTAGTTCAACTAGAACTGTCTTACAAAACTACAACAATTGAGTATCTGTCTGTATTTCTGTTCAAATAAGGCAACAAAGATGAGGACAATAGTCCGAATAATGTAAATAGAGTACAACAATTGACATTTAAAGATACCTGGAAACTACAGAAGACTGGATGATGATATGTGTCAAAGAACATGAAAGTGGTAAGCGTCTTTACTCCGTAATAAAGGAAGCCAACAAGTTCAAAATGGAGTTTCAAATGGGTGTAGACATACAAGTAAAGCACAATACACCGACTAAAGCTGCAAAATACATAAAAAAGAAAGCAAAAGCAAATGCAACCGACCAGATACAGAAACGATGTCAAGATAAACCGCTTCACAGTCAATACTTTGCCCGTACCAAACAAGCTGATGTAGACAAACCCCGTACCCATCAGGGGCTACGTAGTGCAGGGTTAAAAGCTGAAACCGAAGTTTTTATCCTTGTTGCACAGGACCAATGCTTGTTAACTAAAAATTATCAAGCACACATACTAAAATATTGTATTAGTCAAAAATGCAGATTGTGATAAATATCCAGAAACAATAGGTCATCTTGCATCAGGTTGCACGGTATTGGCACCCACTGAATATAAAACACGGCATGACAGATTGCGCCAATATCTGCACTGGAAAATCTGAAACTTCTACGGAAGGGAAACTGAAAGGAATTTGCTTTGACACCACCCAGACCTAGTTAATGAGATAGGACCTGTAACAATTTTATGGGACTACACAATACACACAGACAGAACAATCAAATCTAATCGCCCAGACATTGTTATTTGAGACCGAAAACAAAAAAATGCCTCTTTTTTGATATGGCAATCACTGCAGTCTGCAATGTATCTTTAAAGTTCTTCAAAAAGTTATCAAAATACAAGGACCTTGAAATAGAAATCTCAAAAATATGGCACATGAGAACATCAACAATTCCTGTAGTCGTTGGAGCTTTCGGATTGATTGGAAAAGATTTCAACAGACTCATTGAAGGGATTCCTGGTAGCCCATGCCTCAAAGAAACACAAAAAATTGTTCTCACGAGTACAGCCCACATCTTACGAAGGGCTTTATCTATGTAAAATATGTACGTTGTTTTTTTTAATTGCTAAGTGGAAAATGCCATGATGCCATTTCTGACCTTAGGTCTCTGGGCGGGACCCAGAAAGAAATGAGTATACACCAGAAATCTGAGGAAATAATAATAATAATAATAATAATAAACAAAGGGTTGACGTAACTCTTCCAATATTTATCAGCAGCTAAGAGAAGATCGCGATTTAAGAAAAGAAAACATAGTGTTTGATAATGTTAAACAATATTTCAACAGAATGTCTGTCTTCTTCAAGTTGTATTTAAAAAATGTTTTCAAGTATAAAAATATATAAATCTACAAAACATTATAAATATTTATACAAACACTACTTGTCTAAGATTTATTACTGATACAGTAATTGCAGCACAAGACCGAAAAAAGCGTAGAGACTAGTCAAGATTGGTCATCAATAGCTATCTTATACCTAACTGAATGGATTCACAATACATTCATTCGTTACATAAGAATTTCATTCACCCTAAGAATTTATCCGCCACTATTCGCTCTTTCATGCACCAAAATACCTCATACACACCAGAAATCCCAGTATGTACAATTGTGTATAATATATATATATATATATATATATATATGATGATGAAAATGTGGAAAAGACAAAGCAAAATGCGAATATGTGAGTTTACTGTTTTTTATTTTGTTTTTGTTATTCTGTCGACGTCAGACGTTTCGGTCAAATAGACCTTCCTCAGGACATGGTTAATGGAGACATATTTATATTAGATTTAAGTTAGATGAAGAGACGATATATACAGGACTGGTCAGAAACAGAAAAACTGAAATTCTAAAGTCAGAGTATTCTTTCTTGTAGTCGGATACGCTGGCGCTACGTGGGCGGCGCTGCGAATATATATATATATATATATATATATATATATATATATATATATATATATATATATATATATATGTATGTTTGTGTGTGTGTGTATAAAAATTTTATCAATGAAATGATGTGGGGGGATGATGTACCCGAAAAAGAAGGAATGATGTTAGTAGGACCCGTTCACCCGACAAATAATATGAGTGACCGCTGTATTCTGTCTTCCAACAAAATCAAGAGCTTCTCTCGCTAAGGGAGAGGGAAAGGGTTATGGGCGTTAGAAAATTCAAAAACTTACCCAGCGGCCATGAAAAGAGCAGGCCAAAACAAACTGGGGAGGTTGGGAATCTCGATTTGGATCATAACAAAAGCAGAAACCGGGAACAGGTCGAGAACAACACTTATTCACATTGACTAGGTACACTTAGAAGAGTTTATCTTAACCAGGAAACCGCCCCGTTGTGAGTTAGGGGTACTTAAAAAAGCGAATCATGGCTAGCCCCGTTCAGTCAAACCAGGCTCGCCGCAGTAACCCAAACGTTGCTGGACTTGTAAAAAAAAAACGGCTGATAATGAACGCGTCAAAACGAATGAAACACCGTCAGCGTGAAGGCATGAAACTGAAACGTGCTTAATATGATGGTATTTCTTGTTTATCTTGAAATTTTCCTTTAGTTGATTCGTTATTAAGAGGAATTAATTAAAGAGCTTAGTATAAATCTTATGGAACTCTCCTGTCATTCTGTTCATTGCCCGGTCCGGGAAGAATAGTAATTTGCTTGCGTAACCATCGTTATGAGTTTTAAAGGTCGACAGGTCACTAGATTCTGAATATTTTTTCAGAATGTATATCTTAAAATGTTTGTCGTTTGTAATAAAATTTTCCGTAAGCTCCGTTGATGTCATATAGTTGTGTCTGGCATCATACCTGTGTCTATTGAATCTTTTATTTAATTTTTCGTTCTGCAGCCATAATAATGATAATAAGAATACTATGAGAGTCACAAGATACTAGCAAGTAGCAAGTGTCAAATTATTGTTCCATATAATACAAAAGTGGACTCAAAAGAAACTGAAAAGATTAAAAAATACCAGGATCTCGCTCGGGTGTAGAAAAATCTATGGAACATGACTGTTGAAGTAATTTTTGTAGTAAATTAATTTCCTCAATGGATGTTTCTTATATATAGCCTAGTGCTAAAATTTATCGAAGAATTTCAATAAGACTTTTCTCAAAATGAAAAAAAAAATGTGGATTATTCATTCTGGCACAAAGCTAAATAAAAAAAGTAGAAACAAGTAGTAAGAGACAATAATCATCTGAACGGGAAAGTCGGCTATAGCCTTGAAAATCGGCTTTCGAAATTCTGGTTTTTATCCCGGGAATCGGACATCGACGATTGACACTCGTGGGAAATAGGCAATTTCACACGGCACCAAGAAAATCTATGGATTTAAGCCTTGTAAGGACATATGGGCAATTAACTTCAAGTTTTAACCGCTATTGCCACACCGACATCTGCCTTTAACGTCGTGGGTGAATAATAATAATAATAATAATAAAATAGGAGGTATTACTTTCGGAGTGACCCAAATTTATGGGATGGAGTTGTATCACCGACCTCTCGTTAATATATATATATATATATATATATATATATATATATATATATATATATATATATATATATATATATATATGTATGTGTGTGTGTGTGTGTGTGTGTGTGTGTGTGTGTGTGTGTATATATGAATATATTATATTATGTATATATATATATATATATATATATACACATATATATATTAATATTAAATGTTATTAATGATTTTGTATATCAATATATAACTATACTATTATAAGTATATAATATGTATAGTATATTAATATATTATATATATATAATACATATATATATATTATATTATATTACATGTTTAATATACATAATATATATATATTATATTAATATATATATCATATATTAATATACTATATATTTATTAATATACAATAAAAATATTAATATATTATATACAGGGTGATAGAAAAGTAGCTCCCCATTTTAAAATGCTTATAATTTATTTATTAACTATAATTTTTACAAGAAATGGATTTGACAGAAAAGCGTTTAGTATGAGGTTTTATTTAAAATTCGATATGGGCACCAGATTTCGCTACCAGATTTTTGAGTCGCCCAGCAATCGCGTCAACTGATTTCACCAGCAACTCTTGTGGTATGGAAGACATAACTTCTTGTATTCGCCCTTTAAGTTCTTCCAAAGTCTTGGTTTGGTATAATAGACTTACTCCTTTCACCAATTCCAAACGAAAAAATGTCACAGAGTGTTAGATCAGGTCTCCTGCCTCGCCACAGATACATAAAAGAAGGTGTTACTTTTCAATCACCTTGTATATATAACAATATATTACACACACAAACAACCCCGCACACACACACATATATATATACATATATATATATTGATCATTTCAATCCAAAGAAGGCGGTAAAGCCACTAAGTCACAAAGTGTTACTGAGTGTGAAAAAATAAGAAAAAAGCGAAACGAGAACAATAATAGAAAAGGAATCAAGAAGACCGTATATAAGAATTGACATTGCATTTAATTGTTGTAGATCAAGATTAGCTGGAAAGCGGTAAGCCGGAAGTGAGTTCCACAAGCGAAAAGTACGAGAGAAGAAACTGTTGGCATAGAACTTACGGTTACATCGAGCCAACTCAACTGTAAAGTTACGAGACCTAATCGCCAATCTAGTACTGCGCTTAAATTGATAAAGTCCACGTAAAATAGAGGAAAGTTCATCAGAACAGTTACCGTGAAAATATTTATAAAAAAGGCACATAGACCTTACATTATGGCGGTGGGAAAGTGACTGAAGCCGAGATGCCAGGTCAGGACGAATAACATTGCGGTTTCTTTGGATTTTATCAAGAATATCTAAATATATAACAGGAACAGCAAAGCACACAGTAACACGTTTGGACGAATGGTAGGCCTATAAATATGTAAGATAGAATTATATATATATTAATAGATTATAAATATATATATACTATAAATATCAATACATTGTATGTAGTAATATACACTATATATATTTTTTTTAATTTCTGGGATGAGGTGTTATAATTATTTACACTATTTATATTCGAACTATTGTCCTCATCTTTGTTGTTGTTATCACAACATTTCGGCTGCTGACCCCTCCGGCCTTCTCCAGGTGTATATCGATGTGGGTAACTGTTGTGGCCTTGTTAGGGCCATAAATAAAGACACCGGAAAGGAATTGAATTAAACAAATATATTAACAGAAACAGTAATACAAACATATACAAGCGAGAGTGTTACAGTAAGAATGTTCGGTCCGACTGTCAGAGCTGACTGCTGGAAACTTCACCTTTCCAAAAGGCAGTACCTGCTCCTATTTATAGCTGGGAGTGTCCATGCGTGCGTGGGTAAATTACCATAACAGTAATCTACAGAAAAGTTTGTACTGAACCCTTTATATAATCTCCAGGGGCAGTCTGTTCTCGTTCCACCTCTCATGTCTAGAGATATCATCTAAACTAAGATGTAGTATTGCGCTTAAACAGTCTAGGTACCATAGCGAAGAGCTCATTCGAACAATTACCATGAAAGTATTTATAAAAAAAGGCACAAAGTAACCTTACGGCGGTGGGCAAATGACAGAAGCCGAGCTGTCAGATCAGGACCAATAATATTGCTAATTCTTCTTTGGATCTTATTAAGGAGCTCCAGGTAAGTAGCAGGGGCACTAGACCATATATGGCAGCAATATTCTAAGCATGGACGAATGGTAAACTTATAGATATGCAAGACAGATTACGGAGAGAAAAATTGTCTCACCCAACACAATGAACTGAATTTCTTAGCAGCTCATCGAGTGATGGATTCAATGTAGTCTTTCCATCTTATGTCAGCTGAGAACATTAGCCTGAGAAGGCACAATGAGTCACTTTCTTGGAAGACAGCATCAGCCATGATACTGGAAGGCAGACAAGGGTCTCTCTGTTGATTAATGGAGAAAAATTTAGTTTAGCAGGCGTTAAAATTGACAAGCCATATTTTGCCTCAGTTAACGATGGTTTTGAGGTAGTTTGGGAAATCAGGTGTCATTTTGACTTTGTCTTACTGATCAGCCTTGCTATCGAGGCAGGCGTAAATGGTAATATCGTTAGCGTAGATGCCAAGTTGAGAGCTGATGTCATCGGGAAGGTTGTTAATGAAGATTAAAATAGCGTAGGAGCTTTGAGGGACACCCGCATTAGAACGAAATGATGTAGATGAGTGGCCATTCAGGACAACTTACATTTCACGATTTGAAAGGAACAACTGGATCAGCTCAAAAATATATCCGGAGATACCGTAACTTTTTAGCTTGTGACAAAGACCTAAATGCCAGATCCTGTCAAAGCCCTTCAAGATATCAAATGCTACAGCCCGGGCTTCACCGTTTTTATCTAGAGCATAATAGACTCTTTCCACAATTATTGTCAGTACATCAGCAATTGACATGAAAAAACCAAAGCCGTATTGCTTGTCTGAGAAAAGGCCCTACGATGAGAGATGATGAACCAATTGAGTGTTGATTAAGGCCTCTAGGAATTTCCCAAAAGGAAGTAGAAGGCTAATAGGCCGATAGGTGGATTGATCGGATGGATCACCAGAGTTCTTAAAATCTGGAACAACAAACAGGAAAGTAGAAGGCACCGAGGCATTTATTATACAGTTTAGAGAGTACAGGTGCCAGTTCGGAAGCACACTTCTTAATTACTATTATAGGGATACTATCAGGTCCACATGCTTTGTGGGGATACAGGTTAGAGATAACTGAAGAAACCATGGAAGGGGCTATATGCATATCACTCAACAGAGAATCAGTTCTAAGTGGGAAGTCAGACAGGGATACTCCAGATGAGTCAAGAGTAGAGTTTGAGGAGAATTTACGGCAAAGCATTCAGCATTATCAGCAGTGGATGGTAACATCTCAAATCGATTGAAAAGAGGTGTAAAGAGACCTTGTACTTATTTGGTACCCTATTACAGTAATCACGAATCAAAGTTTTTGGAGGCTATGCTGTGTCTCATTCTCTCAGCAAGCAGCGACTTAGCTCCTTCGAGGACTTGCTTACATTTGTTACAAGCAGTAGCAAATAGGCACTTGTTCTGACGAGAGCTGTCACGCTGGTATAGCCGGAAATAGTGGTTCCTGTGTGTTACGGTGGGCGAGCATGCTGGTGTGAACCATGGAGAGGATTGTGGTTTCACGTGAAAGAAGGAATGAAATTTCAGTGGCGCAATTTTCAATTTGGTAGGTTGAAGATGTCAGTCCAATAGACGTCACGAATAAAATTCCGAAAGGTGACCTAGTCAGCATGCTGGTAACGGAAAGAGGTCTTATGGATAGGGGCTCCTGTTTGATGGATGCTTGGAAGGAAATCTCAGTAGATACCATAGAGTGATCCGAGTTACAAAGAGGGCAGTATTGCGAAGCTCGGAAAAAGTGAGACGAGGAGGTAAAATATAGATCGAGTCCACGATTTCTAAAGATACTGCAACATGCAGTACCTTTAGAATGTTTCATCCACATTTCATGGTGAGCATTAAAGTCACCTAAGACAAAAATGTTTGCAGATGGATGGAGAGAAAGTGCCTTTTCTATACTGTCAGCTATTGCGTCTAATATACTGCAGTCTTGGAAAGAGGGGGAGTGATGAAGGAAAAAGAGATAAGAGTTTAGTAGCGAAAGACGGAAGAACATGAAAGAGTAGTCGGCGGCCTCGAGTGACAATTCTCTGGCCATCGGCAGATTATCCCGAATGTAAAAACCAAGGCCATGCACGCGAATGCTGGAATCTTTTCGGCAAAGATACTCTGGAACCACGAATTCTTTGATAGTAATGGAAGAGTTCAAGTTGGGTTCACAAAGAACAAAGATATATGGCGACAATTCAATGAGGAAAGATTCTACGCTGTAGAAGTTTTAACGGATTCCGGGAATATTGGAGAAAGAAAGATTGAGGGGGGTAGGTGTTTTGTTTTGTTTTATTTCTTTTTGTTGTGATTTTCACGAGATATTTTTTGAGAGAGTAAAAAGACCAACGTAATTGTTACTATCTGTTGTCAATGGCAATGCAAACCAGCCAGCGCGTGGCTAGGAAAAGAGCCTAAGTTTGACTCAGGGTTTCCCAGCGGAAGTACATGCAGGGACACCTACCCATACTTGACATAGCACTGCAGATACCCCGATATTATGCGACTGTTGATCAGAGCAGCCTCTCTAAGGATGCCAAGGAGTTCCGGCTCCTAACGACAAACTGGAAGCAGCATCCAGCAAACTGCTAACCCGATACCCTCATAATGAAAAATTACAGCCACTGGTTAGACTGAATACCAAAAAGTTAAGACAGTTAAATTATTATGGCCGTGGTAAGAGAAAGAAAGAAAAAGAATTGGTAAACCATATCCTGAACAGGGAACAAGGGATGAACCTCTACTCCTGTTAAATGGAAGGAAGGAGTGCGGACCGGGCGATAGGTGAGCCTGTCTAGTCCTGTTAACCTGTACAAAAATGGCGAAAGAATTCATATTAAGTCATTACTTTGTACAAGTTCTGATGACTACGACCAACTGAAAAACCGGGACGGTAAAACTTAATTTTTCAGCATTGATAAATAACAGTGGGTAAGTATATTCTGAATTAAACAAGCGGAGGAGGTGGTGAATAAAGTGTGATAATTGAATAAAGGTGGAGAAGAGAAAATAAGGACAGAGAAGGAAGGATAATTGAAGACATCGGACACAAAACCAACAAAAGAAAAACAACAATAACAAAAGAAAAACAACAATAACAAAAAAATTAAACATTTACAAACAACATTATTTACATTATTCGGACTATTGTCCTCATCTTTGTCGCCATATTTATTACAACGTTTCGGCCGTTGTACGCTCCGGCCTTCTTCAGGTGGTTGGAATGTCGAACTGAACCCTTTACTTCGCTCACTGGGGTAGACTGTTCTAGTTCCACGTGCCATTGTTTAATGGATTTCCTGTCACTGGATCTAACCAACGCCTTTATCCACTGTTCCATGTGTCCTTGAGGACATCTGTGTATGGATTTCTGGGTATTATAAACCTAATGTCTTCAGCAACTATTTTTAACAGTGCTCATATTGCAATTTTTTGCTGTTATCCTTCCATGTTTTTACCAGAGCTCATATTGCAACTTTGTTATTATCGCTTTTCTCTGGCATTCCTTATTACTGGTTCCCATATTGTATTCATTTCTATACTTGGTCGGCTCAGGAGATTTTTGTGGCCTAGCATATGTGCTGATTCCTTAAGTTTACGAATTTTCCAATGGTGGATAAAGGCGTTCGTTAGATCCAGTGACAGTACCCAAACAGTGTGAGTTCAATACCGGGTTAAGGCAGTGGAGAACTTTCAGAGGGAAAAATTAACAGGAGATAACTGATAACTGACATCCATTAAACATTTAAATCCAATGTCAATCGTTATCTACTGGCCTCCTGATTGCTCTTTTTTCTTTCTGCTCATTAATAATGTTTCTGCTCCGAATTCCTTCACACCCTGTAACCGCTTGCGTGTTAGTGTTTGTACTTCCTTGCTTGAGGTGATACCGAATAAAACATATACATACACATATATAAATTAGAGTCGTGCACCAGTCACCAAAAATGAACAGTGCGCACACACACAGTGACACACACAGTGACACACAGACACAGACACACACACACACACACATATATATATATATATATATATATATATACCCAGTTACGATGAGAACAACTAGAGTACAATTCCATCATTCGTAACATTTTATTTAAAAGTGTAATTTATAATCGCCTGTGAGATGCATTGAAACACGATATATATATATATATATATATATATATATATATATATATATATATGCAATTGAAACATGCATGTTAGGTTAAACAGTTGAAGTCGATAAAGGGAAGGATGAATAAAAATATTTGATTATTAAATAGCAATGGAGAAGAGAAAATAAATAGGCTTTCTAACTTACAAAGGAATCTTCACATGCTTCTATCCAATCTTTGATTTTTTTTTCTTTTTTGGATGTTCAATGGTGGGCTAGTGAAAATTACATGCGACTCTAAGATAGATCTCGAATCGCACGGCCATATAGATGAATTGATATTGTGTTGCAGGCAAGAGGTGTTTTCGTTCTTACGGTCATATCATTGTTGAAACATCGATTCTCGGACGATCACCAAAGTTAAGCAATGTCAAGACTGGTTAGTACCTAGATGGGCGACGGCAGTGAGCAGCTGGCGAGACTCGGCGAGTCTTGTGAAGTCGTTCCCTTGGACGTTCGCCGTGTCATGACAGTGTTATTTCGTTACTTCTCATTTCTTTGCCTGTTACCCCGTAGTTCTTTGGAGAGCAATCGGTTAGGTGTTTTCCCCAAGCTCAACACACCCTTGTCGTATTTAACAATAAAAAATAACATTTATTAAGAGCTACAAAGGACAAGAAATTGTGGAGGGCCATAATCGCCAACGTCTTCAAAAAAGATTCCACTAGAACAGATGCCCCAAACTCATTCCCCGTTAATAATACTGCACTTATCTGCATTTTAGAGAATGGCTTGATTTTATAATCAATGTTAGGGAATAAAGTGAGTCTATGTTAGTGTATGTTTATGCGCGTGTTTGAGGGCGTGCGGGGTCTTCTCTAAAACCTATCTCGGTTCTATCTTACGCCATCATGTAGATTTTCTGTATACACCCAGGTGTTACTTGAAAGTTCGGGGCACTGGAACAGTGTGCACTGCGACTCTAAACGAACATTTACCTTTACCCTTTCGCAACAATGCCTTGAATCTTAGAGGGAAAAACCGCTGAGTTCGCTCAATGTAAGATCTCGCGCACACGCACGCAAGCACAAACTCAAATACGTGCACACACACACACACACGCACACGCATATACACACATACAAACATATTAACGTATTGGCGAAATATCATATAACATGCGATATCGGCATTTTTATATATAATGGAATAGATTTTTTGATATACATATGCTGCATTTCATTTATAGTTTGTTATATATATATATATATATTAAGTGACATCCTAATTTTTAAACTTAAAAGCGCTACATGTTATTTTTATTTTTACTTATGTTTTTCACACATGTATTGAATACTTTTTAATACTACTGCTCTCTGGTCTGATTCAACTCTGACTATTAACTTATATATATATATATATATATATATATATATATATATATGTGTGTGTGTGTGTGTGTGTGTGTGTGTGTGTGTATGTATGTATTTAATAATTTCACCCTGAAGCTATTCACTTGGCCTTTCTCCGTGTGATATTTTTCTTTTCTCCAAACTCAAGGGGATCATCAAGAGGACCCGTTTTGAATGACGTGGGGGCCATCAAGAGGGCTGTAACGACGAAACTGAAGGGCATCGCTGAAGAATCCTTTCAGCAGTGTACAAAAGCGTGGCAGAGGAGGATGAAAAAGTGCATTAGACTCGAGAGGGGGATGACTTTGAAAGTGAAACCATGTAGGTTTTTGTTTGTAATCAAAAAATAAATTGTTTGTAACACCAGCCGCCTTACTTTTCAGACAGACTTCGCATATATATATATATATATATATATATGTATATATATGTGTATATATATATATATATGTGTGTGTGTGTGTGTGTGTGCGCGTGTGCGTGTGTGTATGTTAATCATTTCACCCCGAACAAAGCGGGAATTCCACTAGTACTCAGGGGGTTATAAAGAGTGAAGGAGAGAGAAAAGACTGCGTGTTGAGCGGCCTAGGATAGGATAAAAGCTGAACGGGGTTCAAGGAGATAGAAGATTGAAGTTGCATTTAGATTTTTGAAGATTGTAGTTATCAGGGAAGCATGGAAACGGAAGGGAGGTCCACAGACGGGAAGTGCGAGAAAATAGACTGTTGCAGTTGAAGGAGCGGTTATATTTAACTCATTCAACAGCAAAATGGTGAGACCAAGATGAGTAGCAGGGCAGATATGGCAACAGTATTTAATGCACGGACGAATGGTAAATTTGTATTTGTACAAGATAGACTTTGACCAGAAAAACCTTCTGGTACGATACAGTGACCCAACTTTCCTTGCAGTAGATGCAGCTATTGATTCAATGTAGTCATTCCACTTCAAGTCAATTGAAAATGTGAGGCCGTAATGTGTTGCTCTCCAGGAGTCTAGCATCAGCCATGCTGATGGTGGGCAGGAAAGTTTCTCTATGGTGGTTATATGAGAGCAGTTACATTTTGGAGGTATTAAAATTTACGAGCCATTTTATGCCCCAGCTAGCCACAGATTATATATATATATATATATATATATATATATATATATATATATATGTGTGTGTGTGTGTGTGTGTGTGTGTGTGTGTGTGTGTGGCCAAAACATTAGCATTTCAACCATGAGGTCCAGTTTAAAATATCACGATAGCCAAATTGTCAAGAAGATATAACTTATATATGTCATTTCACCCCAAGTAAGGCAATATAGCCACTAAAGCGAAAAGGATTACAAAGTGTGAGAAAATATGAGAAAAAAACATCATTAAGGAAAGAGAAAAGTAAAAGAACGAGAATTAATAAGACGGAACATAACGATTGACATTGCATTTAAATTTTTGAAGATCAAAGTTGATTAGAAAGCAAGGCGTCTGAGAGAAGAACATGTCAGCAAAGAAGATACGGTTACATCTAAGCCATTTCAACTGTGAAAGCATGAGATTTTGCCGACAATCTGTAACTGCGCTTAAATTCATAAAATCTAGGTACCAAATGCGAACGCTCATCAGAAAAATGTTCATTAAAATATTTGTAGAAAAGACACAAGAAAGTTACGTTATGGCTGTGTGAAAGTGGTTGTAGCCGTGATGTCAGGCGAGGACAAATAACATTACAGATTCTTCTTTGTATTTTATCATGAATCTCTAAATTGATTCCCGAAGCAGCAAACCAGATAAGACAGCAAGATTAAAATCATGGACGAATGGGAGACTTATAAATATGTAAGATAAGATTTTGGCGAGGTAAAAGTCTAGCACGAACCTAACTTCCTAGCAGCAGCGCTAACAATTTATTCAATGTAATCTTTCCACTACATGTCAATAGACAGCGTTAGCCCCACCAGTCGCATTAATACCCTTTTCGGCAGTTAGGAAAATCAATGACAAATTGTAAAAAGTTTTTTTTTGTGTCGCGGTTCGTCATTAAAGACTTCGTAATCATCACTTTAATCCGATGAAGTACTAAAGAGTGAACGCGTCACACGAAACATATTTTTACACTTTATCATTGATCTTCCTAATCTATATAATAAAGGCGAGTGTCAGTGTGTCACTGTATCACACTTTTTCAACTTTACTCCTAGAGGCCGTAGCCCAACATATCATACCATTTTAGAATCAGGCCGACCACGTGAACAAATTAAAAACATTCCGGACCGGATCTGGACCAGCAATCCTGAAATTTTGGATTCCCAAGTTTTTGTTCCAGCGATTCTTTTCACGTGATTTCTGGCGACGATTTATTTTGTACGATAAAAATTTTTATAACTTTGAAATAAATTTTGGAAAAATCGAAATTAATTGCGAAATCCAGCGAAAGTCACCCATGAAATAAAAATAATTGTTTGTACGGAAATTAGGGACCTACGCGCATCAAATTGTCTTTATTAAGTGGCGGCAGAATAATTATCGTTACCGTTAATTATATATATATATATATATTATGTCATTCACAGACAGTACTGTTTCGCTGTATCACAGATCCTCAGTGCGACTAGACTTCCGAATGCCTCAAGCCAGGATTGAAACACAACTAATTTGGTGTCAGCCAGAGCTATCTTCACTCGGTAGAGTTACACAACTAAATCTAGCGTATTGTTTTTACAAATGTAAACAAATGCCAATCAGCCAAAGTGCTCCACTCATTTTACTGAAGAGCTTTGCATTCGTGCAGGTGGCTGTTGTTTATAGAATTAGCTTATCACTCAACAGTGCTCAATTGAAATGTATTTTCAAGAGCTAAATTATGTCATTCACAGACAGTACTGTTTCGCTGTATCACAGCTCCTCAGTGCGACTAGACTTCCGAATGCCTCAAGCCAGGATTGAAACAGAACTAATTTGGTGTCAGCCAGAGCAATCTTCACTCGGTAGAGTTACACAACTAAATCTAGCGTATTGTTTTTACAAATGTAAACAAATGCCAATATATATATATATATATATATATATATATATATATATATATATATATATATATATCGGTGTTACACCATGCAAAGCAGTAAAGCCACTAATACACAAGGGACGAGGAAAGCATAATCAGGAGGACAGATTGACATTGCATTTAAATTTTTTGGAAATTAAAGTTGGCTTGAAAGTATGGAGCTGGAAGGGAGTTCCACAAATGAGAAGTATATATATATATGTATAAGATTTTCATCCAATTTTTCTTTTTGATGATATAAATGTTAGGAAAATAAATTTAAATGGCTTTTTTGTCACTCGGGATCTAATCTTTTATTTCCGTAATCAAGGGCGGCGTTGATGACATCAAATGCGTGCTGCACCTGACATTGATTGATTTCTGTTGTCAGATGAACGGCATTTGATTCTTTTTGTTGAATTGGTTACTGCGGGCATAAACGTTTTTCTTTAAATTAATATCACCATTGTGGTAATTTAGTGTTTGGTTTAATCTTTTTTTTTTAATAGTCTTAAAAATATTAAAAAAGGGAACTTAAGTTCATGTTGATTCTATTTAACGATTTTGCAGTTTACAATTTTCATTTCTCGTAAATAAAATTATCGTAACTTGGAGACTATCTCGAGATAAACATTGTTGATAAGACTGAAAAAAAAAATGATATTTTATTGGATATTTATATAAGTAAAATTTATTTATTGACAATTTATTGCATTTTTTTAAAAACAGAAAACAGCAAAGCAACAATGCCGCAAAGACACAAGAGGCTACTGCGAGTGAAACATAATAAAAATATAGAAGGAACCGGAAACCCGATCTTAAACAAGGAACAAGACCTAAACTTTTACTCCTGTTCAAAAGGCCGAGGAGGTATATGGAAGGGATGATAAACGAAACTATCTACTCCTAATAAGGCGAAAAAATAATTGGTAAATAAAATTTCTGAGTTCAGACGGAGACGTTAGAAGTATAAAGTTGAAGTAGACTTTAGAAGGCACAGCAAACCCGATCGTAAACAGTAAGCAAGGGATAAAACTCTACTCTTGTTCAAAAGACCGCGGGAGTGTGAACCGGGCGATACGCAAAACTATCTACTCTTAAAATTAGCTGCATTAACTATTTATTATTTATTTTTCTGAATTAAAAATTCTTTCCGTAAAGAATCGAATAAAAATATAGTCTGATTACTCTTCAGTGGGTTTCACATTAGCTGTGGTCATTCATTAAAAATCTTAGAAATTTTAATCGACAGAAAAAAATAACTGTTCAGTCAAGATGATTCCATTTAAGGAAACGTCCAATTTTACCATTATGTTGCATTACTGTATTTTGCTTATCAATACGGAAGAATTGTAGAATCTTCAGTTTTTCGTTCTTTGTTCGATGTTTGCATTCATTTAGATTTATTGGGGGGCCCTTCTAACGTGTTGTAATGGTTAGTAAGCTTGTCTTGCTAGATTATTTACAACTGAGTAGTGAGTTCGATCTTCAGTTGGTGCCCCATACTTTGTGCCACATCTAAGTTGCGTTTAGAAAATCACTATTATGACGTGGTGGTGCAATGGTTAGCAAGCTTGTCTCGCTAATATAGTTTCGACGGAATAGTGAGTTGCCTCTTACATTCGGTCACGAGCCACATCTAAGCTACGTAACTTGGGCACTTCGACGTGGTGTAATGGCTATCAAGCTTGATTCACTAATTCTGTTACTGCTGAATAGTGAGTTCGATCTCCATTGGGGGCTCCATACTTTCGGCTATGACGCATCTACGCTACGCTTGTTAAATCTTTGACGTGGTGTAATGGTTAGAAAGCTTATCTCGCTAAGTCAGTTACGACTGAGTAGTGAGTTCGGTCCCCCCATACATTCACGTCTAAGCTACGCTTATAAAATCACCATTCAGATTTATTGATTATGATTTTTGTTAATCCGGTGGATAAGTCTATAATTGAAGGTTGAGAGAGAGAGAGAGAGAGAGAGAGAGAGAGAGAGAGAGAGAGAGAGAGAGAGAGAGAGAGAGAGAGAGATGTACATTAATTATCATCATCATCATCATCATCATCAGTTCCTTGACAGAAGAAATAGACAATCTCTTCCAGGATGATGTGTTGGCGGTGGCTCTCAGGAGTTCTGGCATTGTCATGTCCATTTTCTATTTGTCGTTGCCTGATCAGCTTTTGCTTTTCCGTCCCAGCTTGCCTTCTCCTTCAACGGTGCCTTGTATGATGGTCTCACAGAGGCTGTTATGCCGGGTGAAGTAGCCAAACCATGATATCTACCAACGCTTAATAGTGGCGAGAAGAGATTCCTGTCGGTCCACGAGACTTTTGACCTTGCTCCGTATAGAAGTCATTGGTTTTGTGCTTCCTTCAGGAGATTCGGAGGAGATTTCTCGAGCATTTGTTCTCGAACGCCTGGATCCTTTTTTCTGCCTCAACAAGGAATGTCCAAGTCTCACACCCGTTGAAGAGGATGGATGCGACCAGCGATTTGTAGAATTTGAATTGGGTATGGAAGCTGATGTTACTCTTCCATATCATTTCCAGTTTGGCCACTGCTGTTTTGGGTTGGTAACCTGTGTGCGAGTTTCTGCGTTGGAGGTGACATATTTTGAGAGGCTTGATTCAAGTATTTGAACAACTACGTGACTACTGAGGTTCAAACAGTGATACCTTGAACTGACGGCATCTACCGATGTGTCCATGGTGTTATGATCCCGATTAGGCTTAGCTTAATGTAGCATAAGGTCAGATGGTGGTAATGGAATCAGCAAGATTGTGCAGCGTCTATCTTTCGAATGGGGAAAGGTCTGCTTGCATTAAAAAAAATCAAAATCCTGTCTTTTGGAACATAATCTTAGTCACGAGAGAGGCTAGTTGATCTACGAAACTTCCGGGATATTTCCTAAGCTCATTTCAAGATGACGCAAAAGAAGACTGCGAGAAGAACCTGTCTGCTGGCCTAGAAAATCAGCATACATAACCATAGAATTTAACCGGACTCGAACAGTTGGAAACTACGTCAATTTCTTAGTAATTTAGCGGGCCTGAAATGTTTTTGTCGTTTTTTTTTGCACCTCAAATGATATCTCAGGTGACTCTGTTATAAATATGCTTTGGTTTATTGTTTTGTATTCTGCTTTTTATTTATATTACATCAGGTAATCGAAAAGCACACACACACACACATATATGTATGGACACTGAGGTCAATACTATGCTGTTTCATGTTTGAAAGCAATTTTCAGACCATCACACACACACACACACACACACACACACACACACACACATATATATATATATATATATATATATATATATATATATATATGTAACTATGAACCTAAAAAGCCACGTAAACTTACATAGGTTTCGCCTACGCGGATCGTCATGGTGCACTGATTTGCTCTACTTAGTGTATTGAGCACTTTACTTAGTTAATTTTGCTTCACTTGTTTGGGAGGGTTTATTGTCTTTTTTCTTCTTTGGACTCTGAGCTTGGATTCTGGACGATTGTTTTCGCCTCAATTACATGTTCGGAGTTCTTTCTTTTTTTTATCCCTTATTTTTCCTTGGGTATTGGTTTGTTCAATTACAAGCCAAAACACCTAAGGTTTTTCCAGACGAATATAATATAATCTTTTTATTATATATATATATATATATATATATATATATATATATATATATATATATATATATATATATCGGGTACGATGGGTAAATTGTCGCCATTTTATATTTTTAATTTAGCGCATGCGCGTTGATTGTTTTGATTTTCTCGTCTGCACGGTATAGTAGGGTCAATTGGGTAACGTCTGTGAGAAAAAGAGCACTATGACGCAATTCATTCCGTCAGAAATTTGGAAGCGGCATTAGCATTCGCGTCGGAAACTTCAATACAAACATTCCAGAGTGTTTGGATGTCAATCTGAGGAAAGTGCAGAGGATTCGGAAAGAGTTGGATGAATCTAATGGTTATTACGGAGGTACGGCAGCTCGGGTAACTCACTTTGATTGTTCTGATAAGAAAAGAACTCCCGAATTTGTTGGTGAGGGCCTGCATCAAGTGATTTAAGCGGGTACTGCTGCTCTGGATTAACAGGGTATCTGCTGGAAGATACTGTGTCTGGCAACAGGACTCTACACCAGGTCACACAAGCAGGTGAATCCAAACATGGCTGTCAGACAATTTCAGTGACCAAATCACCCTTTAAATCTGGCCATCTAACTTCGCAGATTGCAACTCCTTGACTATTATGTGTGAGGCGCAGTTAATCGTAAGACTAACAAAAATCCTTGTAACACCAAAAGATGAACTGAAGGCAATGATTATGGCTGCATTCACCAACTTAAACAAGGAGATCGTTTAGAAGAGATGCGGGGGATTCCGAAGTCGTCTGAAGGCTGTGGTTGAAGCCAATGGCGATTTTATTAAATAAATTTACACTTTAGTATTTTTGTGTAATTTTAGTAAATATATCTGTTAAAATGAGATGTCAGTATTATTTTCATTTTTTTTCGTCATTTAGACGACAATTTATCCATCGCACACTATGTCGGTGAGTAGAAATGAGCGATTTAGCCACCCCACCAAAAAATTTTTTACTTCATTTCTACTAAAACGTTTTAAATATTCGACAATGTAATTTCAGGAGCATCATCTATTTATTCTTCTTGTTATTTTGCAATACACCAAGAAACGCATACAGGGGCTGGATAAAATATTTGAAACACTTGTTAAATTCAAAGAAAAAAATTATTTAATATAGAGTCGGTCCTCCTTTAGCCTCACATACAGCTTTAATACGTCTAGGAATGGGATCATACAGCTTCCTGACTTCATCCAGAGGAATTTTCAGCCATTCTTCCATTAATACCTACTCCAGCTCTTTAAGACACGACGGTGGAGGATAGCGGCTCCTAACTTGTCGCTACAAAATGCGCTATAAATGTTCAATAATATTGATATCTGGAGATTGGGGAGGCCACTCCATGTGTTCTAGCTCACTTTCATGCTCTTCATACCAATTCTTAACCACTCGAGCGGTATGTATTGGAGCATTATCATCTTGGAAGATGCAGTCACCATCAGGGAATAAAGTCTGAGCCATTGGATGAATATGATTTCCCAAAATGTTCAGGTAATCTTTGCTGTTGATTCTACCATGCAGGGCAACTATTGGACCGAGGCATTTCCATGATATGGCGGCCCAAACTATCACTGATCCACATCCGTACTTCACTGTTGGAAGAAGGCAGACAGGGTTGTAAACTTCTTTGGGCTGCCTCCACACATAAACTCGCCCTGAATTTGGGAAAAGAGAAAAACTGGACTCGTCTGAGAAGATGACTTGCTTCCATTGGTCTGCAGACCAGGCATTGTGATCTCTGCACCACTTCAACCTCTTCTGAATGTTGCGAGTGGAAAGAAGAGGTTTCCTTACGGCGGCTCTTCCATGATATGCAGCCTTATGGAGCTCACGACGAACAGTTTTACTAGAAACTGGACTATTCAGATGATTATTCAACTCAGCAGTCACTTTGGCCACAGTAGTCCGATGATTTTTCGCCACATTGCGTTTCAATGCACGTCGGTCCCTGTCAGAACGTTAGCAAGTCCGGCCCGAATTACTACGGTTGCTAGAGGTTTTGCCCTGTTTCTCGAATTGCGTCATAGTTCTTGATATGGTAGCTCTTGAAAAACCAAACAGTTCAGCAACATTCGGGATCGAGGCTCCTGCCATGCGAGCTCCAACAATTAATAAGACAAAGAGAGTAAATTAGATAAATAAACGTATTTACAATAGATATAACCTGCAATTACAAAGTTTTAGTTAAAGTTCTTAATATAATAGGTCTTTGAAATATAGGAGTGGAATTTGAACCTGTTCCAATTAATTTGTCCAACCCCTGTACATACATACACACGCGCGCGTGTGCGAATAGACCCCCAAAACCCTGAAAAAACACACTTTCGAATAAATAAATGTAATAAAGCATAAAATACGTTGAAAATTAGTAGCGTGTGGCAGTGATCATTTTGGGAAGGACCCAAGGATAAAAGCTGTATCTCAAGCACTTTGTCCTAGAACTATTAGAACTAAAACTGTATTTGTGGTCAGACAGGTTTGTAATTCGAGTTATCGCATTCACATGGAACATTTAAACTACCCTTGAAAGTATATTGTCGACTACTCACAGATTCTTGGTAATATATATATATATATATATATATATATATATATATATATATATATATATATATATATATATATATTGGTTACGCTTTTTGTTAATCGGGTGGATAAGTCTAATTGAAATATATATATATATATTTCATTAAATACAACTGATACTGCGGTTAATTTTTTTATTTAATTTTTCTTGTGTTCGTATAATTTTCTTCCTTTTTTTAAAAATATATTATGTATTTTTCTCTAATAAATTTCTTGAATATTCAGGATGGTAGACGAAAATAAATAAATATGCTGTTTAATAAATAAACAGCGCGTCTACTCAAATATGAGTATCCACTAGAAATAACGTTTAAGTAATAGAATATGTTAATATTAATAAATTAATAAATAAAATTTAAGGATATATATATATATATATATATATATATATATATATATATATATATATATAACTTCTCAGTTAACTCCCTACTACGCACGTTAACCGTTGAAGACAGACAAACCACAAATGTACACGAATGACAAATGTAACCTAGTCGACATGGCAAAATAGCGCCATCTACCGTAAACCTTCTTTAAATTTAATAACTCTAAAAAGAATCATTTACAGACACATGTTTATATGGATTTTGTCTGTGTTTTGATGTGAAGAACCCGCCCCCAAAGCTTGTAAAATTACTTTTATACGTCTTATATATATTAAGAGCGTCTGTGTGCGTGTACATGTTGCTACATAAATAATTACACCACCCTAATTAAAATGAATGCCTTTATTTTGCATATTTATTTTTCCAAATAATATCCTTCCTTGTTAATTCACTTAATTCAGGGTTAAATATAAATAAATGAAAATTATACAGTGAAAATTTCGAATCAAAATCCGTCTAATATCTATAAGCTTGGAATCTATTTAACCAAAACTTTATATAACACGCAATGCTTGTTAACTTCATTTTTGGCTACATTTTATTTTATTTTTTATTTACATTCGTTATGTTTATTTTCATTCGAAACCTACCGCTGTATCTGACAATAAGTGTTTTCTCAATTTAATTGTTAAAAACATTCGATATTACATTGTAAAATAAAATAAAACTTCTTTCATTTGCCGCGAGCAAAATATCCTTTGCAATGAGTGAAATGCTACTTCAATCTACGGCGGCCATTTTTTTATAGTATTTGACAGGCGAAGATTATCCAATGTCGAAACGAAAACAACTCAGTCCCGCCTCCAAAGGCTTACAAAATGAAAGAGAGAGAGAGAGAGAGAGAGAGAGAGAGAGAGAGAGAGAGAGAGAGAGAGAGAGAGATAGAGAAAGAGAGAGAGAAAGAGAGATGGTCGCAGACGTGGCTGTAAGAAACCAAATGTCTTTTTGTACGTGTGTGTGTGTATGCTTCGTAATGCGTGTGTATCTTGACTTTTTCTCTTCATATCTAAAGAATGCTGAAAAGTTCTCGACCCGACCCACTTCACAAAATCTGACTAAATCACCAAAGGCGTTTTTATTTTCTTAATCAAATCCCTTCTTGGTCGAACCGAAAACTTTTCCTTCGTGTGTGTATCTATATATATATATATATATATATATATATATATATATATATATATATATATAAATATATATATATAAACTCTTGTAAAAAGGGGTTGAATTTTAATGTCGTACTGTATATGTTTAAAATTATGAATATCTCGAAATAGCAGGTCTTCCTATTTGTGAGTGTGTCATTAGTTTTGAGTGTGTCTTTGGTTTGTGAGTGTGTCTTTGGTTTGTGAGTGTGTCTTTGGTATGTGCGTCTTTGTTTCTTGAGTGTGTTTGATATATGTGTCTTTGGTTTGTGAGTGTGTTTTGGTATGTGCGTCTTTGTGTTTTGAGTGTGTGTTTGATATGTGTGTCTTTGGTTTGTGAGTGTGTCTTTGGTATGTGTGTCTTTGGTTTGTGAGTGCGTCTTTGGTATGTGCGTCTTTGTGTTTTGAGTGTGTGTTTGATATGTGTGTCTTTGGTTTGTGAGTGTGTCTTTGGTATGTGTGTCTTTGGTTTGTGAGTGCGTCTTTGGTATGTGCGTCTTTGTGTTTTGAGTGTGTGTTTGATATGTGTGTCTTTGGTTTGTGAGTGTGTCTTTGGTATGTGTGTCTTTGGTTTGTGAGTGTGTCTTTGGTATGTGTGTCTTTGGTTTGTGAGTGTGTCTTTGGTATGTGTGTCTTTAGTTTTGTGAGTGCGTCTTTGGTATGTCTGCCCTTTTGAGAAAGTGTACATGTATAACAACTCTGTAGTTTTCCTGTGTTTATTGATGAATGCAAACTGTTTGTTGTTTAGCTGTGTAGCAACTCCTTATGCCTTAATTTAAGTTTCTTAAGAGCATTATTAATTTCTTTTACAAAAATGAATTGGGTGGTATTTTTTTAAATATGGAAATGTATTGCTGTTAATTTTACTATGAAGTTTTTTTTTATACTTTCATAGTGTTTTGACCCCAATTTAGTGCGGGGCACTATTTGCCAATAACTGGGACCCTAATAGGTGCTACCGCCGCTGGTCAGGGTGGATCTAGGAATAGCAGCAATTAAGAGGTGATTCCACGCTCTTCAAAACTTCCCAATTAGACGCTTTGCTGCCGGATGTAGTTTATCGTCATATCCAGGACGAGAATGTAAAATACTGGAACTCTGCTATTTTTGTCCCTTCGTCTCTCCATCTCTCTCTGTAGGTGGATGTGTAAATAGGCATGCGTATGTACACGGTGAGTAAATTTACAGGTTTCTTGTGATGACAAACAATAGTAAGCAAATGTTATCAAAGGAATATTTATATATATATATATATATATATATATATATATATATGTGTGTGTGTGTGTGTAAAATGTGTATGTATATAAATATATATATATATAAGCAATTTTTTATATATATTATTAATAAATTATATATGCGCGGTACTTATTGGAAACCGAGCGGCATCAGTGTCCACTTTTATATTGACATATGTTATATCCCTGATATTGAGCAACTTTACTTTATATATATATATATATATATATATATATATATATATATATATATATATATATGTATATATATAACGTGAGAGAGGGGTGAGAGAGCGAGAGAGAGAGAGGGAGAGGGTTAGAGAGAGAGTAAATTAACCAGGGAAACAGCAGGAAAAGGAATACACACACACACACAAACACACACACACATATATATATATATATATATGTTAGCTCTATCACTGATATTGAGCGCTACAATAATTACGACGCATATATAATATATAATTAATATATATATAAAATTGCATATATGTATATATATATATATATATATATATATATATATATATATATATATATACTTTTCCGTTTGGTGAGTGTCTGAGAGTACAAAAATTGTCCATTTTCCCAAAATCTTTCTGCCATTACTTTAGACATTTTCAAACAGGTTTGTTTAG
>OZ038506.1:59224929-59227429 GCA_964036315.1 Acanthosepion esculentum
CCTCCGCAGGTTTTGAATTCAGAGTTGTCCTTCTCCTAGACCAGTTGCCATCCAAGGCTATAGAACCCAGTCTGTCCTGCTATTTACCCATAGTTGGAGGGAGAAGAAGATGATTCACACCTTTCCCAAGGTTGTTAGCACGTAAGTGAATGTAATGGATTCGACTGGAATTCGAACTCGGCTCTCCGATTCCTCCGATATATATATATATATATATATATATATATATATATATATATATATATATATATATAATTAATTATATATATGAGGCACGGTGTAGTGGAGAGCCGAATTTGAATTCCATTACATTCACTTTGGGAAAGGTATTAATTCTCTTCTTCCCCTTCTGGGTAAATAGCAGGACAGACTGGGTTCTGTAGCCTTGGGTAGTAACTAGTCTAGGAGAAGGGCAACTCTGAATTCAAAACCTGCGGAGGGTCGTTTGAGGACCTTGTGGCACGTAGTGCACCACGTCTCTGTATTCGGCCCTTCAAAAAGTGTGGTTGACTCTGCACTATATGTGCTTGTATCTGGGCTGTCGGTTCCTAGGAACTGAGTTGCTTGAAGCTCATACGTCGAATACGACGGGAGAGTTCACCATATAGGATTAATGGGAGCAAAAGTTTCTGACTTAGCTTATTGATGTCACCTCGAGGCGATGTAATGGTTAGCAAACTTCTCTCTAGACAGTTACGACTGAGTAGTGAGTTCGATCCTCACTGTTTGCCTCATACTTTCGGCCTTGTGCCGCATCTAAGCTACGCTTGGAAAATCACAATTTACATACAGTGCGTACAATGCATATATACATAAATACGTGTATTTCTTCTTTTGTATGTGAGCATATGTGTATTTGAATGTTTGTTTTCAGATATGTTAAAAGTGCATGTGTATGTACAAGCGTGGATGTTGGTCATTTGGATATCTTTTATATATGCGCGTATATATATATTTTGTAGCCTTATGTGCTCGAATGTACATCTGTATGTGTATGCGTGTATGAGAAGTGTATGTAGAGGCAGAGCCGGTGCAAGGGTCTCATGCAAACCATGCCACCCGCCCCCATGAATCTATGAAACGAGGCCCGCCAATCGACTACATCTCAATTTTCATAAGTTACTATTCATATAAAATACAAATTTTATTGTAACCTAATTATGTACAGTTACGGATCATATGCGACATAGGCGAACAATTCAACTAGAAAAATTGAAAATAAATACAATGTATCTAAAGACAAATTCGAGACATGTTATAATAGATCATTCCATCTTAACATAAATCAACAATGTTTTGTGGCAATTTTAAACATCAACTTGTTAAAGAGTTGAATAAATTAACACTTTGAACATTATGGATACAAAAAAAAATAGTGAATTTTATATAGTGTTTTTTCGACACTTAACATGATCAAAATAATTTCACGGATTTGGACAAAAACAAAGACCCCCAGAATGATGTCAGAATCGTCGAAAACGTTTCATCCTTTAATAGTCAGTTGTGCTTCGTTTATTTTGTAACGTATATAAATGTAGGTAGAAAAAAGCAAATGTTAATAAGATAGTGGGGGTCACAAAGGACTGTTCGTGGCCCCCATTCAGGTTGCCCCCACCACCAGCCCTGTATAGAGGAGATTTTAATATTATGCTTTCTTTGCGTCTGAAGCTACAGGGATTCGTTAAACATAAAAGGAAATTGCGTACACACACGCACTCACGCAGACTCATACATCTGTGTATGTGCGTGAGTGTGTGCTCCAAGGTTGATAGTAGATACAAACTATCTTCTTTACCTTTATTATTTTCTATGTATTCAATATGGGAGCCTCGTTTGTCCAAATGCTTACCCGCCAATTCTCATCCCCGTGACGCATCGTCATATGATAATGACATCAGACAGTGGAACAGACTGCAGGGACCTTGGTTCATGCCTTTTATTATTCCAAGTGAACAAACGATGCTCCCACCGAAATTCGAACACAGTTTCGTACTGGTCAGCGTTTAGGTATTTTACAATCAATCAATTGGTCTCAAAAAAGGTGGTTGATTATTTCCGTCGATTGACCAATTTATCTTAATCTATTCATTTTTTTTAGGGATATGCGGGTGGTGTAACATATAGCAGTGCCAAAAATGGAATCTGCGAACAGAGTTCAACTTCCAGGTGATACTGCTACGTTCACCTTTGCACAGGTACTCTTGGAAAAGTCACAAATCCGTCTCTTTATTCACTTAGCTATGGGTAAAATAGCAAGGTAAACTTGTATCTCTTGCGTTGGATGGAAAAAGTCTAAGAGACGGAAAAGTCCGAATTCTAATTCGTGGAGAAGGCAACTCCACTATCTTTCCCAAGAAGTCATGGAAATTGGCAATTCATAGATAATAAAAAGGAAAAGGAAATTGTTGAGAGCCATGATCGCATACGACATGGGCTTAACAAAAATAGATCTATCTATCTATCTATCTATCTATCTATCTATCTATCTGCCTCTTCATCC
>OZ038506.1:59232429-59234929 GCA_964036315.1 Acanthosepion esculentum
ATCAGTGATAGAGCTAACATATTCACTTGTATGGATATGAATTTGTTATGGGTTTGTCTGATGATCACAAAAGCGTGAAACCCAGGGTCACAAACTCATAGCCATACAACTGAATATGTATATATATATATGTATGTAACTCCTTATTCTACATTCAACATCATTACTTGAGAAGACACCAAAAGTGTTGAAACAAAATTGCTATTTGCACCGAAACGAAGTTGCATCTTTGTAGTGAGTAAATTGTTTTTGTCTATATGAAAAAATTATAATAAATAATTATTGCTCTACTATCGGTATTGAGCCCTCTTTTGGATTAATGCTGTGAACGCTAGAATTTATATATTATTATTATTACTATTTTATATATTATTTTTCATTCTCATTACATTCGTATGTATATATATATATATATATATATATATATATATATATATATATATATATATATATATATATATATATATATATATATTAATACATGTTTCATTAAATAATATAGATAAGTGTTGTCTATATATTTTATGTAAGTTTTTTTCATATAGTCTGATAATCTTAATAACATTATCATTAAATAATGAAAGAAAATCACAATATTGATACATACTTTTTTTTATTTAATCCAATCTGAGCTTTCGGCTTACATAAGCCATTATCAAAGATGACAATTACACAATATATTTATGCAATACACGAACAAGAAATTGATGATAGTCTTATTTGTTTACATGGATGATTTCCAAGCAACGATAAACACGTGCATATAAAACGCTGAAAGCGAAAATCGCACGACGATATATATATATATATATATATATATATATATATATATATATATATATATATATATATATATATATACACTCATTTTTGCGTATTATGTTTCCTGCTTTGTATCCTGTAGAGCTGAGTCCAAACTATGCTCCTTAGGCCCTATAAGAGAATTGTCATTTAATTGATTCCACGTTTCTTAGTATATGGGATGTCCCTAGTAGGGCAATTTTCTGGGCAATTTGTCTGTTGATGTTTCCTGGGACACTTAGTAAAATTGTTCCTTTCTTTTCTAACGAGGCCCAGAGCTCCGATTACTATCGATACAGTCTCAGTCTTCATTCCCCACATCCTGTCAATCTCAATCTCCAGCTCCTTTTATTTGGACAATTTCTCTATTATTATTATTATTATTATTATTATTATTATTATTATTATTATTATTATTCAAGCGTTATATTGAGTGGATAGCCGTATTTGAGTAGAGGCTCCGTTTTTATAAACAGTGATTATTTCGTCTACTGACCTGCGCACTCGAGAAAGCTTAATAAAGAAATATGCACTCTGGTAGCATTCAAATCTCCGTCACTCTTTGCCACTGTCTGATCCGGCTTGCTTAGACCACTCAGCTACTGAGAGTTTCATATTTAAGCATGGTTTTATGTGTCTTTATATATCATTACTTATACATTTCCCTTAGTGGATACCCATATTTAAGTAGACGTTCCGTTTATTTATTTTCCTCCACCGGCCTAAATATCCGAGAAACTTAACTTTTCGCTGTCCGGCTGAGTTTGAACCAATACAACTTTTATTAAAACAACCAAATTACTGTAAGTTTTTTTAGTCATTTTCTTATTAGCCATTATAAACTATGCTTATTTTTTTTTAACTGAATATGTAGATCTTTATATATGTCTATAGTGATGGAAATGTTTCATTTTGCAAACATAGCACCTTGTGGCAGGGTTCAGAGTTGATATTATTGAGTGTTGGAGTTTTCTTGATTCATTATTAAGACCTCCATTATTTTTAGCCATTACGTATATATATATATATATATATATATATATATGTATGTATGTAGAGAGAGAGAGAGAGAGAGAAAGAGAGAGAGAGAGATGGAAACAGATTGTCATATATATATATATATATATATATATATATATATATATATATATATATATATTATTATTATATATATTATGTTTAACGTTCTTTTTATAGATACAAGTATTTAAGCAAATGCTCTGTTTTATAATAAACAGTATTAAATAACATTTACCGACCTGAATGTCCGAGAAATTTTCATAGAAAATTTTCGTTCTCCGACATTCTATGAAAATTTCTCGGACATTCAGGTCGGTAAATGTTATTTAATACTGTTTATTATAAAAAACAGAGCATTTGCTTAAATACTTGTATCTATAAAAAGAACGTTAAACATAATATATATAATAATATATATAAATGTCTTTAAATAAATTGTCGGACTATGTCCAATTCAAATATATATATATATATATATATATATATATATATATATATATATATATATATATATATCTAGCTAGATAGGTAGATAGATAGGTAGATAGATAGGAACAGATTGGGATAGATAGATAGTAATATATATATATATATATATATATTAAAAAGAAGAGCGAAGGCGAAATAGTTTTTGGTTGTAATGTGGATTTTTTAAAAACCACATTACAACCGAAAACGT
>OZ038506.1:59244929-59259929 GCA_964036315.1 Acanthosepion esculentum
CGGATCACCTATTTCTCATTGCAATCCATTAAAACCAACGCGCACCCTTAAATATAGCATATATATATATATATATATATATATATATATATATATATATATATATATATATATATATATATATATATATATATATATATATATATATATATATATATATATATATATATATATGTATATATATATATATATATATGTGTATGTATATATATATATATATATATATATATATATATGTATGTATATATATATATATATATATATATATATATATGTATACATATATACATATATATATATAGTTTTAAGGTATGCTATATGCTATTCGGTTAAAGTTGTCAATATCAGGGATAGAGCGTATGTAAATATAAAAGTCTGAAACAGACCGTCGCCACTGGATGTTGACTTCAATATCCACACACACAAATATATATATATATATATATATGTGTGTGTGTCTGTATACAGATTAGGTATGAAATTGCATATCTTTGTAGCCCTGTTTTTTTTTTAAAATTTAGATATGAATTAAATCCGTCCACCTAGGCAGTACCTCTCCTTCGGGACGGTGCTGGGATCAGTACCCGGGGCCTGAGATGTCTGCAAAAAGCGGGAAGTACCAAGGAGTCTTGGGCAATTTTTTCTCCAGTACTGCCGAAAAACCCACATTAAACTTCGACCTTGTGTTACATTCTGTTGCGAAGTGGTCGCGCGAATTAATACCTATGTCGTAATACGTAAATATCGTAAATACGATAATATGATGATATGTTTGGAAAAATAATATGTTGGGATAATAATCTTTTACATAGACATACATTCCAGAATGCGATGTTTCAGACTCTAGGTATATTATTTATAGATGGTTGCTAATCTTTATTTTATTTTATCTATAATGTGATTTATAAATTATGCTGCCGGTAAGTAGCTGTATAATATTATTTGTAGTTCTAAGGTCGCGATCTTTTGAAAACGAAATGAAATGCCGTTTGACGTAGCATATGACACCAAACATGTCATGACCTGTTTGGAATTGTAAAATATTTTTCATAATATTTAAATTATATGATGTTAAAAGTCTTTCAGAATATATTTTCTGTTTATACGTTATTTTTAATAGATAAAATTTATTTAAGCAAATGATCCGTCCTTTTAAATAAACAGTATTAATTACATTTATCGGCTTGAATCTTCACGAAATTTCGTAGAAAATGTGTTTCTCCGACAAAAATCGAACCTGTACTCTCAAAGGGATCCATCATTTGATCTGAAGTGTTGTTACAACAATTCACCCGCAAAGAATGGTTAACATATGAACATAACGTATAAACAGAATATATATATATATATATATATATATATATATATATATATATATATATATATATATATATATATATATATATATATATATATATATATATGGTGATATTTTCCCACTCGAAGCCATATATAAAGTTTATATATATATATATATATATATATATATATATATATATATATATATATATATGTGTGTGTGTGTGTGTGTGTGTATCTCTTTTCCTTTTTCTGTCTGTCTCTCTTGCTGTGTCTCTGCGTTCACACATGCGCACGAGTGTGCGTGCTGTAACCGATGGATAACAAAGCTTAACCTGAAAGTTACGGTTTCAAATCGAAGTTCTGTGTTATTTATTTTGATAAAAAAGCATGCATTACGAAATTGCAGATCGCACATACAAATGTCGGTTTATTTGACAACATTTTCATGGTTAAATATCTATTTCAACTCCTGGGGTAAGGCAGAGTCAATGATACAGAAATGCTTGTCAAAACAATTTACAATTACTGAACTACAATGAAATGCATATTTTTTATACCAAAACAAAGTGCCAGAGCGATGACCATGATGATGACGACGATGATGTGGGAAGTATATATATATATATATATAATTATTTATTTGAATATTACAACATAAATATGTTATAAAATCACGACAGTAGTAGCCATTTTGTTTCAACACTTCTAGTGTCTTATCAAGTGACGATATAGATAGATAGATAGATATATCGTCGTCGTCGGCATCCGTCCGTCTTTAGAGCCTGGGCGGGATATATGGAGAACTATGGCTACCCAGACGACTAGTTCCCCCTCTCGGCCTTGCTAGCAGAATCCAAAGGAGAGGATAAACCAATACAGTTTGGTACCAACGTGGCTGCATGAGTTGCCGGAAGGTAGCACAAAGTGCTGTCCATCCACCTTCGGGATTTGAATACAGAGTTATCCTTCTCCTAGACCAGTTGCCATCCAAGGCTATAGAACCCAGTCTGTCCAGCTATTTACCCACAGCTGGAGGCAGAAGAATGTATATATATATATATATCTATATATCTCTCTCTATATATATGAGAAATTAATGGATTTTATTTTTAATTCGACATTATTTCTTTTTACTTAAAACGTTATATTTTAGTAGATACACGTGTTTGAGTAGACGCCCAGATTATTTTACAGTGTGAATTATAACTACCGGCCTGTGTCTTCATGAGTGTGTCTTCATAAAGAAAATGTGTCCTTCGGTAGGGTTCGAACCTTAGAAATGAGAGACTCAGGGTCGAACACTGCTCGAGTGCATATTATCTTTATTTAAACTCTTGAAAGCTGGCCAATAGATGTAATTGGCACTGTCTGAAGCAAAAAATTAAATAAATGAACAGGGCGTCTATCCAAACAAGACTTTCCATTTACACATAACGCTTAACATAATAATAATAATAATAATAATAATAATAATAATAATAATAATAATATATATATATATATATATATATATATGTATATATATATAATATTAGTGGTTAACATACACACACACACACACACACACACACATATATATATATATATATATATATATATATATATATATAAATATATATACATACTTACATACATACACATACAAATATATATAAAAATTTCCAAGAGGATAGAATTCAGGTAGAACTCAATGTCCAGGACAGAGTAAGAATATAATAAAAAGGCTTAAACACTAATATGGAATATTAGTGTTTAAGCCTTTTTATTATATATATATATATATATATATATATATATATATATATTTAAGCATTTCACCCCAAGCAAGGCGGGAAGCCACTAGCACGCAAGGGGTTACAGAGGATTTGGTGCGAGAGCAGATAGGAGTGATAGAGGAATATTATTATATATTCACCAATATATATATATATATATATATATATATATATATATATATATATATATATATATATATATATATATATATATATATATATATATATATATATATATTGGACAATCCTATTGCTTACGAGCTATGTGGGTCTTATTATAGAACTGCTAGACTAACTGCTCATATAATTTATTAGGTTGGTGCAAAAATAATGTCGTTTTCTCACATATGTTACTTATGTAAATAACGACATTATTTTTGCACCAACCTAATAATTACAGTGGTGGAGGCTTCTGCAGAATATATCACACATTTCGGAAGAACTAATTGCTAGAACAATTACGACTGGGTAGTGAGTTCGGTTCTCACTAACGGCTTCCGCCTGGTGCCCCAACTAACCTGCCCTTTAAAATCAGCTGTATCGTTATAGAAATTAGGTTTTGTTTAATTTCCCCCTTTTAGTTGTCTAAGTATATTTTTAAAAAACAATACTTCACTCGGGTGTACTTACGTGCTTATCTATTAATATACATTTTTTTTTAAAAACTGGTATCACCCCAAACACTGTTGATTTCTATGTCCACGGTTTCTATCTCAATTTGTTTATATCTGTCCTTTTGTTTAAAACGTTATCACCCCAAGCAGGGCAGCACAGTCAGGAGCAGGCAAGTTGTGTGAAGGAATTAGGATCAGAAACATTAGGAATGAGAAGAAGGAGAAAAGAGAACAGCGATTGACATTGCATTTTAATTTTTGCAGATTAAAGTTGGTTGGAAAGCATGGCGCTGGTAGGGAGTTCCACAAATGAGAAGTGTGAGAAAAGAAACTGTTAGCATAAAATTTATGGCGACATCTTGCTAGCTGAACTGTAAATTGATGAGACCTCGCCTCCAGTCTAGTATTACGCTTAAATCCATACAGTCTAGGTCCCATAGGGAAGAGCTCATCCGAACTGTTACCATGAAGGTATTTATAGAAAAGGCACAGAGAGGCGGTGGGAAAGTGACTGAAGCCGAGTCCACAGATCAGGACAAATAATATTGCTGATTCTTCTTTGTTAATTTATAAAGGATCTCCAGGAAAATAGCAGGGGTACCGGATCATATATGGTAGCAATATACTAAGCATGGACGAATGGTAGACTTATAGGTATATAAGATAGATTCCGGAGAGAAAAACTATATCGCTCGACACAGTGAACCGACTTTCTTAGCAGCTGATCTAGCGATGGATTCAATGTCGCCTTTCCATCTCATGTCAGCTGATAAAGTTAGCCCAAGAGAGGGCGCAATGAGTCCCTTTCTTGGAAGATAGCATCCGCCATTCTGATCGAAGGCAGAGAGGAGTCTCTCAGATGATTAATGGAGGGAAGTTTTGTTTTGGAGGTGTTGAAATTGACAAGCCATCGTTTGCCCCCGTTAACAACGGTCTTGAGGTCGTTTTGGACATCGGCTGCCATTTTGACCTTGTCTGACTGAACAGCTTTACCAGGAGCAATTGGTTGCGTCGTCTTCAAAAGAATCGATGATTCGAATTTCTTTTTTTTTATGTGCCATATCCTTTCAGGACGTAGGCGATCATGGCTCTCCATCTCCCTCTATCCCTTGCAGCTCTCAACAAGTTCTTTCCCTTTGCTTCCTCCCCCAGACCACGTTCTGTCATCCACCTCAAGCCCGCCAGGAATGTCACGCACTGCTTTCCCTTGTCTCTTTTTCCCTCTATTCGACCCGTGAGTATCAAATTCTCAAGGTCCTCCTTCCTCATTATGTGTCCCAGAAACTTCCTGATGTTAAACATGAGCCTCATCCTTGTCTGCATCCTCTCCAAGACCTCATCGTTGTTCACACGTTCGGTCCACGAAATCCTCAGCATCCTTCTGTAGAACCACATCCCCATCGCCTCGAGTCTCTTCTTCATCCTTGAGGAAATCGTCCAGCATTCGCTGCCGTAAAGAAGGACAGATGTCACGTAACAGCTCAGTATCCTTTTCTTCGTTACCAAAGAAATCCTCCTGCCTCGCGATACTTTTGGAATGCGTTCTTGGCTATCGCAGTACGTCTTCGGATCTCAGTACTCACCGGAATACGCTTACTTTTATCTATATTTATACATATACATATATATATATATATATATATATATATATATATATATATATATAGATATATATATATATATATATATATATATATATATATATATATAGAGAGAGAGAGAGAGAGAGAGAGAGAATTTGCATACTTCAATTGCGATTTGAACTGATCCTTTCGCAAAAGCCTTGTTCCTGTAAACCTGCATTAATTCCTATGGAAATCTGCATTGGTACCTCTGGGCATTAAAAAAGGAACCGTCTTTTAAATGACGTAAGGAAAATAACGATGAGAGTCAATGCAAAATATCTCCCTGTTTTATTGGCCGTATCTATTGCCACGCTTATTTTGTGTTAGTCAATCGAAGACGCACTCACACCGAACATAGAGGCACGCATGCGTAGACTTTTGTTAGATTTCACTACGCGCATGCGCCGATATCTATTAGTTTATACATCAACTACCACCTCCTCGCATGTACATTTTTAACAATATACTCACATGATTTCTACCTGGATAAATATAAACTCGTGCCACATGCGTGTCTATACTTTTCTAAACGTTTTCACTGACCGTCTCCATCTATGTCTCGAATTAGGATTAATACAAGTATAGAATTTGTAGCTGATTGATGTTATATTTAACACCGACTCCAGAGTTTCGTAGACGAAATTTCTTGTAATCGTTTGATCCAATCGTCAGAATGTTTCAGCAATTGACTGCAGATTTTCTTATTTTAACTATATCCCAAATTATGCATATTCAAAATTTACGCCATCTTAGTAGTAGTAGCAGCCGTAATTACTATGAATATAAATTGCATCTGCATACATCTGAGTTCATATATTCAAAGCCTCAAACTATTCGATATATTGACACAATATGTAAACATTCATACGAACTCACGCTCTTAAAGGCTCGATGTCTAAGTATGAGTTCATCAACTGTATTAAAGTGAATGTTAGATAACTGAATGATAAAATGTAAAAAATAAAAATGTATGAAACATGTTTCGGCCTCTAAATCATCATCAGACAAAAGTAATGGTCTTATTAATGGAAATATCTATACATAACTGGAGAAGCGAGATACAGACGTAAATATCGGTATAATTATGGCCCGAATAAGTAATTAAGAAAAGTAATTTAATCAGTTTTTAGATAGATTGATTTCGTTTTCTACCCATTATCCACACGTTATTTAAAACCTGAAAATATTTAAAAAATTTTTTTAGCGATACAAGTCTTACTAATTAATCCATAGCGGGCGGGAGAAGAGGTAGGTTCATGCCTTTCACAATGGTATTTGCACGTAAGTGAATATAACGAACCCAACTGGAATTGTAACCCGGCTCTCCGATTAACAATTCTGACCCATTATTCATTACTTCACCCGCACATCCAAGCTTACAACACCAAGCAGTCACCATCTATCTTTTGAACAGGCACTACGTTACCTAACTTCGGTGATCGTACGGGCACCAGTGGTTCAACGGGTTATGGCCGTAAGCATAATTGAATCAGAATAGTAATTTACTAAGGCGAAAATATATAGAAAGTGCACTGATTTCTGAGTCTTCGTCAGTAAATCTGCGTCCAAGTTTTACATTTCACTTTGCTTAACAAATCACCTGTTTTCGCAAAGTGGGATATTTAAAACCAACAACGAAAACAAAAAAAAAAAAAAAAAAAAAACATTGGGAAACCGAATGAGATTGACTGAGCTGTGCGTCTAGACACGTCGGACGTCAGAAAATGATAAAGTTTAAAGTTACATCTACAGCTTTAGCGTTTCACCTCGCTGCAGAATTATAAGAAATGTTTATGTTTGTATCTCTCCCGATCCATTAATAAGAACTTTACTTTGGTCTGGTGGAATCCTTTTAGAGGAAGGAACGCGTTTAATAGAATTTTCTACCTAGTCCAACTTTATTCTGGTATATAGAAATTCATATACCATAGATGAATGTGTCTGGATTAAAAATACCACCAATAGATACGGAAATGAAAACTGGGAAACAGAAAACGAATACGATCATGGCTCTCTCTACTTCCTATCCTCTTTAGCTCTAAGCAAGGTTTGTCCGTTTAGTATTCCTGCTCCCCTCCAGTTCTACCATCTATTTACACGTGCTCATTAGGTAGTTTACTCTGTCCATTTCTGCTTTCAATGTATCCTTTGAGAGTCAAATTTTCCAAGCTTTCTTTCCTCATTATCTGTCTTAGGAATGTCAACTGTTTATTTCTGATTTGAAATAAAAGAATCTTTTATGTTCCCAATTTCCTTAATACGTCTTGGTTACTCACATACTCCGTCTATGGTATTCTCAGCATCCTTCTGTAGAACCGCATCTGTTGCGTCGTCTCTTCTCCATCTGTGAGGATATTATCCAGCATTGACTGCCATAAAGGTGGATTGCTATTACGACGCAGTTCAGCGCCATTTTCTTTGTTTCTTATGAAAATGCTCGAGTTTCTTAAAACATAAATAACACGTGTGTTGTAAATAAGAATATACATATTCACAGAAAAGTATGGTTATAGTTTCACGGTGTATATATACAGACATGCATATATTCGTCAAAATGTTCATACCATGTTTTTTTGTGTATCATACGACTTCAGAATAATACGACCCCGAGTTTCCGAAGGTAAAAACGGAATAAATTATATCCGTGAGATTCCGAATCTAAAAACAGGGAATAAATTACATCCTTGTGTATAATACAATCCCGTGTTTCCGAAGCTGGAAACAGGGAATAAACTAGATCCTGGAGTATAATACGACCACGTGTTTCCGAAGCTAAAAAGAGGGAATAAATTAAATTCTTGAGCATAATACGAAACCGTATTCCGGAAGCTAAAAACTGAATAAATTACGTCCTTGTGTATAATAAAAATCCGTGTTTCCGAAGCTGAATATAGGGAATGAATTACATCCTTGTGTATAATACAACCCAGTGTTTCCGAAGCTGGAAACAGGGAACAACACTACATCCTTAAGTATAATACGACCTCGTGTTTCCGATGCTAAAAACAAGGAATAAATTACATCCTTGAGTATAATACAACCCTGTGTTTCCGTAGATAAAAACAGGGAATAAATTTCATCTTTGAGTATAATACGCCCCCATGTTTCCGAAGGTTAAATCCGAAGAAATTACACCCTCTGAGTATAATACGACCCCTAGTTTCCGAAGTTAAAACAGGGAATAATTTACATCTTTGAGTATAATACGACACCTTGTATCCGCTGGCAAAAACAGGAAATAAATTTCATCTTTGTGTATAAACCGACCCCGTATTTCCGAAGATAAAAACAGGGAATATATTACATGCTTGAGTATAATACGACTCTGTAAATTCTTTTTTTAATGTCGTACAATATTATTCACTAAAATCTGTATGTCGTACATATATTTCGCTAAAATATTTAGTTTTTCACGATGTTAAAGAATAGAAATGACCCGGATGTTTAGTCATTGCGCGTTTCTTCTAATTCCGTTTCAAAACTGATTTTCCGCGAACGGTGCTAACTAGACATAACTCCATAATACATTTTAAGGTTTTAAATAAGCTATCATACTTTTCCGTTTTATATGATTTTTGTTATATTTCTATATATTAATAAACTATGAAAATAAAAAAAGAGTATTGTCTTTCATTAAGAATGAAGAGAGAAACAAATATGGCTGACATATCAAATACCTTTAGTAAGCAATTGTTACCAACACCTGCCTACTTTGTGTTTTATTATCCATTGTGCTAACTGAATGTATTTGTAATCTTGCGGTTTCCGACAAGAAGCTTTTTTAGCTGAGTAAAAATTTCTGTTTACTTGTGTATGAAACAAACCCCTTTTTACTTTTAATTTGCGTTCGAAATTTCTCGAATTATGCACAATAATGTCTATCTCAGCCTGTTCATATCTATCTATCTATCTATCTCAGTCTGTTCATATCTATCTATCTATCTATCTATCTATCTATCTATCTATCTATCTATCTATCTATCTATCTCAGTCTGTTCATATCTATCTATCTATCTATCTATCTATCTATCTATCTATCTATCTATCTATCTATCTATATATCTATCTATCTATCTATCTCAGTCTGTTCATATCTATCTATCTATCTATCTATCTATCTATATCAGTCTGTTCATATCTATCTATCTATCTATCTATCTATCTATCTATCTATCTATCTATCTCAGTCTGTTCATATCTATCTATCTATCTATCTATCTATCTATCTATCTATCTATATATCTATCTATCTCAGTCTGTTCATATCTATCTATCTATCTATCTATCTATCTATATATCTATATATCTATCTATCTCAGTCTGTTCATATCTATCTATCTATCTATCTATCTATATCAGTCTGTTCATATCTATCTATCTATCTATCTATCTATCTATCTATCTATCTATACCAGTCTATTCATATCTATCTATCTATCTATCTATCTATCTATCTATCTATCTATCTATCTATCTATCTCAGTCTGTTCATATCTATCTATCTATCTATCTATCTATATATCTATATATCTATCTATCTCAGTCTGTTCATATCTATCTATCTATCTATCTATCTATCTATCTATCTATCTATCTATCTATCTATCTATCTATCTATCTATCTATCTCAGTCTGTTCATATCTATCTATCTATCTATCTCAGTCTGTTCATATCTATCTATCTATCTATCTATCTATCTATCTATCTATCTATCTATCTATCTCAGTCTGTTCATATCTATCTATCTATCTCAGTCTGTTCATATCTATCTATCTATCTATCTATCTATCTCAGTCTGTTCATATCTATCTATCTATCTCAGTCTGTTCATATCTATCTATCTATCTATCTATCTAAGTCTGTTCATATCTATCTATCTATCTATCTATCTATCTATCTATCTCAGTCTGTTCATATCTATCTATCTATCTATCTATCTATCTATCTATCTATCTATCTATATCAGTCTGTTCATATCTATCTATCTATCTATCTATCTATCTATCTATCTATCTATCTATCTATCTATCTCAGTCTGTTCATATCTATCTATCTACCTATCTATCTATCTATCTATCTATCTATCTATCTATCTATCTATCTATCTATCTATCTCAGTCTGTTCATATCTATCTATCTATCTATCTATCTATCTATCTATCTATCTATCTATCTATCTATCTCAGTCTGTTCATATCTATCTATCTATCTATCTATCTATCTATCTATCTATCTATATCAGTCTGTTCATATCTATCTATCTATCTATCTATCTATCTATCTATCTATCTATCTATCTATTTCAGTCTGTTCATATCTATCTATCTATCTATCTATCTATCTATCTATCTATATCAGTCTGTTCATATCTATCTATCTATCTATCTATCTATCTATCTATCTATATCAGTCTGTTCATATCTATCTATCTATCTATCTATCTATCTATCTATCTATCTCAGTCTGTTCATATCTATCTATCTATCTATCTATCTATCTATCTATCTATCTATCTATCTATCTATCTATATTAGTCTGTTCATATCTATCTATCTATCTATCTATCTATCTATCTATCTATCTATCTATCTCAGTCTGTTCATATCTATCTATCTATCTATCTATCTATCTATCTATCTATCTATCTATCTATCTATCTATCTATCTATATCAGTCTGTTCATATCTATCTATCTATCTATCTATCTATCTATCTATCTATCTATCTATCTATCTATGTGTTTCTCTCAACGTGTGCATATACATATAAACAAATGTATTTATACAGGTTTCATCCGTGGTGTAGCTAGCGTGTATTCTGTACGGTGGTATGCTAGAGTTCACCGCATCTTCGCCTCTTATCCCTCTCTGGAGATAACATTACACAGTTATTCTCTCTTATAACACACACACACACACACACACACACACACACACACACACACACACACACACACACACACACACATATATATATATAGCCAGAATATCTTCATTCAAGTGTGTTTGTAGATATATTAAGTCTATTTATTTTAATTTTAATCCTGCCAAATTCACGGATCAATTTCTTAGTGCTGTTACAAAATTGAGTAAGAAAGATGCCGTAGTTTTGGTTATTTCTTTTATTTTCCCAAGTATTTTCAATCTCATCCAAGATCAACCTTAGAGGTGAACTGCTAAGACAAAAAAGGAATGTAATTTATAATTTGTTTATTTATTTGCAAATGCGCATGAAAGGCGTTCCGGTATAATCATTTTAAATATTATCTGTTAAGCATATATAATTTATATTTTTATTATTATTAATGTTTTAAAATACTCAACCTGCAATTTAAAAAAAAATTACAAAAACATTTCTTTTATAGGCATTTTAAAACATCGTTGCTGTACTTATAATTAATCTTATTTAGTGTTGGTTGCATTTTTCTTTTATATAGAGCGCTTCAAGAATTTGAAGGTTTTGCTTTTTATTTTCTTGGTGGAGTAAACTTTTATTGTCAATTAATATTTCTCTAAAACATGAATGTGGACAGGAATGTTCTTTTAAATGTTATACAATAGAACTTGAATTCGACATGTTTAATGTAAGTCTTCTTGATAATGTTGTCGTCGTGAAACCAACATATATATTTACTTTTTCGTTAGCGATACAATATCCCAATGGACATTTAAATTGATATAAAATTTTGGTCTTTTGCAAAACATTAGTTGACGGAGAAGAGTTAATTACGGATGATTAAGCTGGCTGTTGTACATTTGGTATAGTATATAATTAGTTTTGTTTTTACTGGGATCAGTGGGGGCTATATTAGTACTTATGTGCTCTTTTAGGATTTTCATATTGTTTGTAGTTAAAGTGCATTTGATTACAGTATAGTAGATTGATATGTCTAGGGTTATTTGTGGAAGAATTATGTTCTTTTTGATTCATTTTAATATTTCTAATGGCTATATATATATATATATATATATATATATATATATATATATATATATATATATATATATATATATATATGCAAATTGAAGATTTTATTGCATAAAATTCCTTCCTCCCTGAAAAATTATCTGTCTTTAAAAATAAACAGATATAACATATTGAACAGAACAATATTCAAAATTTATTTAAAATCAATAACAGCTGGATTCGGATACTAAAACAGAATAAACAAATACTGCAACATTTTCACAACTTGAAAGGTTCTCCTTTGAAGAAAAAAAGATATTAAGAACAAATCTTAATGCGACAATGGATAAGAACTTTAATTCTATCCTGAATTATAAGGAAACCAAAAATAAAGATTTTTTAAAATTTAATTTTTAAAATGTTGCAAAAGGATTTCTTTTTAAGAAAACAAAAGAAAAAGGCTGTGTTAATTTTTCAATAATTTCTTGATATAGCAAAACAGTAGAAAAAACAGGATTTACTTTTCTATTAATGAGCCCTCTCGGTCATTGACGTGTTTGTTCAAAGAATAATTACGTAAAAATTGGCCTTCCTCTCAACCGGGTGCTGATAGCTGCGGGGTACAATCCCCGAATATTGCCAAATCAGTCGGATTTCGATCCCGGCTTGAGGCAATCGGATGTTTAGCCACACTGATAAGATGTGATACAGCAAAAAAGTCTATCTGTAGATGCCTATATATATATATATATATATATATATATATATATATATATATATATATATATATATATATATATATATAACGTTCTTTTTATAGATACAAGTATTTAAGCAAATGCTCTGTTTTATAATAAACAGTATTAAATAACATTTACCGGCCTGAATGTCCGAGAAATTTTCATAGAAAATTTTCGCTCTCCGACCGGTAAATGTTATTTAATACTGTTTATTATAAAACAGAGCATTTGCTTAAATACTTGTATCTATAAAAAGAACGTTAAACATAATATAAATGTCTTTAAATATATATATATATATATATATTCAACACCAGGAGTGTTGAAACAAAATGGCTATTTTTGTAGTGATTTTATAACATATTTATGTTATAATTTTCGAATAAATTATTATGTTTGCTCTACTCTGTATTGACCTCTCTTTTAAGTATAGTATTTGTTGGTTATTGGAATTTATTCCGTATCCATCAATCCTATACTTGTATATATATATATATATTATCTTTTAACACTCCCAGCGCATACCCTCAAACGAACTTCTGTCAAGGAAAATAACTGAAATAATCAAGATGTGTCTCCCACATAGAGAAAAAAAAAAAGACCCGACGGTTGACAGATTTCACATTGTGAACAATGATAAAACACAGACTTGAATACATCACTGAATAGCAGTTATTTAAGTTACTCGAAATCGAAAAGGTCCTTCAACTGTGAGTAGTGTCCCGACATTAAATCTACTTGCATTTCAATACAGCCTACACAGGCTTATACAGCAGACCCAAAAGTTTTCTGGCCGAAACACACATATTATTTTTTTCTTTTTTTTCTTCTTTTATGTCCCTTGTGCCATGTCGCTTTAAGTTGTAGGCGATCATGGCTTTCTACGTTTCTTGTCTTTTCGTTGTTCTATAATCCCTTTTCTACTTGTTCTGTAATCCGCTCACTTGACTGTTTTTGCCGGACATCATACCTTCACAGTGTCCTGTGAGTGTTAAATTGCCCAGACCTTCTTTCTTTATTATGTTTTCTCAGAAATTTAAACTGTCTTACAATCTAAACGTATTTTATAAGTTACATTGTTGTTACAATTTTCCGTAAGATTTCCACTGACTTAGAAAATTTCCAAAGATTCCTGCGTAAATAATCATATGAGTTTTAATTGGTACTATGCTAACAGAATTGTCAGTATTGGCTTTTAAAACTCAATTGAGTTCTTTGGTACTTGTTTGAGTTATTGAACGTAATTTACATTTTCTCAATATGTTATTTCATTTCTGGATAAATTTATAACAAACAAAGGTTAACATGTACCTAGTAACCTAATACGGACTTGATAAATGATTTGTTCTAATGTTTACCTATTTTCGATTAGTAAAAATAAAAGGGTCAGTTCTTTATGACAAATGTGATCCACGAGCGATTTCTTAAATCCTGTATTCATTATAATCGAATGACATTAAATCAAGGATTCACTTTATGGCCAAAACAAACACCAAAACTGAACAATGAATGTTTTCATTTCATGATTCGTGATTTATTTAGTGCTGCGGCTAAAAAATTTGTCGAAACTTCTTGCTGCATATTGGGTTAAGACAAACGCCCCTAGCGTTTTAAAGTGAATTTCAAAGACAATATTTAGATATTTGTATTTATTTATTCTCCACAGACGTAACACTTTGTTTCACTAGATTTCGCCATCTTTGAACAATTTCATGATTCTATTCTCCAAAAATTTCCATCTTTCTGATTGATTTGTTTTCTACGGCTAGTCAAGATTTTGCAGGTTATTTAAAGCCAGAAAATATATTTAGATTGAATTTTTTTTGGAGATAATAATTATTTTTAGTGATATAAGTTTTACTAATTAGTCTGTAGCTGGGAATGAGAAGAGATGGATTCATGCCTTTACACAAGGGTATTTACCCGAAATGAATATAACGAACTGAACTGGGATAAGAACTCGGCTCTCCTATTAACAAACCCGAATCGTTAGTCTGCACATCCAAACTTACAGTACTTGGTCACCCATCTAGGTAC
>OZ038506.1:59267429-59284929 GCA_964036315.1 Acanthosepion esculentum
TAGGTGTAGTATAGGACAAAAGGAAAGCGGACATAAAATAGGTTGCGCTTGAAGTAGTTTCTCCCAATACCGCAAGTTGCTACAAAACCAAAACATTAACCAACGAATTTCTTCCAGAAGTAGCATCTCTTATACAACATAGAATCTTTTTGGAGGAGGAGAGAAAAATAATTCGATCCTTTTCAAGCAGTCACGTCAAAGCGCTGATGGTTAGAAGAAAGTGAAACTATCATGGTAAAATGATGTTGAAGAAAAACTCGAAAATCTTCTCCCCACTGCTCCACTTCTGACACGTCACATTTCATTTACCCACGCTTCCTATGACGCAGGTAATGACTTCAACGACTCCGATGACGAGGCTAATCTTATATTATTTTTCGAAGGAGCTGTTTTTATAGTTGAGAACGGATGCCATCAGGAAGGTCGCTGATAAAAATTAGGAACAATGTGTGTCGAAGGATAGTGCCCTGGGGCAGATGTGAATTAATGCAAAATGATGTAGAAGAGTGGCCGTTCAGGACCACTTTCATTTCGTGATTCGATACGAATCAGTTAAAAAAAAGGTCGTCCAGAAATAGCATCTCTTATAAAACACAGGATCTTTTTGGACGAGGAGAGAAAAATATGCCGATTCTTTTCAAACAGTCGCGGCAAAGCAGTGATATTTTAGAAGCAGTGAACGATTATGGTAAAAATACCCCTTTGATATAAATTAAATTTGTTTCTCTTTGATAAAAATTAAATTTAAATTTCAACAAGGGAATGACTCCTAGGGTACTTAGATAAGTATATTTCATTTTGATCAAAGGAAGTCCCCGAGGGGTACAAACCTCCAACTGAAAATGTTTTCCTTCGATTTAAATTTGATCAAGGGATTGCTATCCAAAATATAGAAGGAGAAAGCCAGAAGATGGAGGTCGCACCGGCAACATCAAAATAAGGCAATATGGACATCAAGTTGAGCAAGAAATCACCAATCAGTGGGTAGTGCCTTACAATAGTAATTTTAATAACAATAGTACCTTTGTTGCGACAATTCAACTATCATATCAATGTTGAAATCTGCTCATAATTTCATTCAATCAAGTATCGCAAGAAATACATATCAAAAGGGTCAGATCAAGCTGTTTTTGCACACACCACCACCAAAAATGTTTCTCTTTGATTTAACTTAAATTTAAATTTGAACAAGGAAATGACTCCTGTTCAAAATATAGAAAGAGAAAGATAGAAGATGGAGGTCACATCAGCATGATCATTGAGTAAATCTGAAACGCATCATTTTTCTCCATAAATTATAACAATGGTTTAAAATCAATCATCATTTTCTTATAAAAAAATGTGTGAAACGCAGCAAAGCGCGGGTAATTCGACCTGTGGCATAATAAAGACGGTGACTTTCCACATAAGTTCAATTAAAAAGAAGGAAGCGCCCATCAATACTAGAAAGAGCGATAACAGATAGTGGACATGAGTAACTTATTTTCCTGAATAATTGTTTTACAAGAAAGATTTTATAAATATCAACCACCATTAGATTGTTACGTATATTTCTTCGCTTTTTCTGATGCTCTGCAAATGATCTCGAAGAATAATCTTTCGTAACATTTTTTGCTTCTTAGTAATTCTGGTCATCCTGTGAAACTGTTGTCTAACGTTACTGAAATTTTATTTCAGATTAGGCAACTCTTTCGGATGAAATGCCAAGTAGATAAGAATGAGCAAGTTCGAGCATGTTCTTTTGCTTTTAATCAAGGACACAAGGCTGCCAAAGCTTGAGAAATTTGTGCTGTGTTCAGAGATGACTTCATTACCGACAGAATGGCAAAGAAATGTTTTTTCCCGTTTCGATTAAAGTCGAACTCATAGACTCTCCGTGTTCTGTCCGACTTGTTCAGTTTGATGAGAACCAATTGCAGACTGATTAAAGAATAACCGTGCCAGACGACTAGGGAATTGGCCCAGAAGATGGAAAGCTCTCATGTTACTGTTGCTCGTCATCTTCACACAATGGGTAAGGTCCAGAATAACCAAACAGTCAATGCTAAGCTGTATTCTGAACAAATCAACAGGCTCAAACAGAAAGTTCAGCTGAAAAAAAAAAAAAAAACATGACCGGCGATACAATGTGATTATTCAACGTGGCAATACCCGCCCCGACATCGTTAACATGATATTAAGAAGGTCGATTGGTAAGTTCTGTCACACTTTTTTGAGCATTTCACTACAAGCAAGGCGGGAGTGCCACTAGCACGCAAGGGGCTACAGAGAGTGTGAACAATAGTAAAGAGGCGTGAAAGAAGAGAAAGACGGGGAATAGATCAAGGCATTGATTGATATTGCATTTGAATATTTGAAGATTATAGCTATCAGGGAGGCAAGTAAGAGGAAGGGAGACAACAGTATTCCATGCAAGGGCGAATTGTTGATTTACAGATTTGAAGGATGGATAAAAACGAGAAAAACTTTCTGGCTCGACACACAGAACCAACTTTCCTTGCGGTAGATGAAGCTATTGATTCAATGTAATTGTTCCATCTCAGGTCAGCGGACAGCGTGATGAGACCAAGCAGTCGCAAAGAGGTGCTCTTGTGGAGTTGAGCATCAGAGATTCTAATGGGAAGCAGGGATGGTTCTCTGCGGTGGATAAAAGAGACATTAAAGTTAAACAGCCAATTCCTGCCTCTGTCAACAACCGATTGGAGGTCCTTTTCGAGAACAACTGCCATGTTAGTTTTGTCAGCGACACCAGATTTGCTATTTAGGCAGGAGCAAATAAATAGTAGTGTCGTCTGCATAGATGTCTACTTGGGAACTGATGACATTGGGAAGATCGTTAATGAAGATCAGAAACAGTGTAGGGACCTAGGATAGAACCTTGGGGTACACCTGCGTCCGTAAGAAAAGAACTGGAGGAGAATACGTTAAGGACGACCTTCATTACCATATTCTCCCGATATAGCTCCTTCAGACTACCACCTTTCTGGATCGCTTTCAAACAATTTGAGGGGTGTTTTGTTCAATAACGAGATGGTTTTTAAAACGTGTTGTGATGATTATTCGAGTCAAAACCTATTGATTTTTATCGTCGAGGCAATGAACATTTAGTGAATCGTTGTCAGTAGGTCGTAAATAATGCAGGCGAATACATTGTTGAATGATTCATTATATATATATATATATATATATATAAGAGTGGACATTGAAGTCAACAAAAAGAGTCGACAGTCTGTTTTATGCTAAATTGATAGTCTGACAATTGCGTTTAGCATGAAACAGACTGTCGTCTCTTGGTGTTTTCAATGTACACTTTTATTCACATACGCTCCATCCCTGTTATTGAGCACATTAACGCATAAATGAAACATGTCTTAAAACTATATTTATCATATTTCTAGAATAATAATAATAATAATCGTGTATTTGGATAGTAATGTGCTTTTTTGTGTTTTTTTTAACTGAATATGTCATTTTTCATACACATGTATCTATAGTGATGGGAATATTGTTTTATTTTCAAAAAAGTCGACACGTGGTGGCCGTGTTCATCGTTGAAACAATTGGCCGCCAATCTAGCTTAATCCTCGCTTAAATTCAATTAAGTCCATTGAGGAAAAGGAAAGTTCATCAGGGCAATTAAAATGAAAGTATTTATAGAAAAAAAGGACCAGGGAAACTATATTACAAAAGTGGGAAAGTGACTGAAGTCGAGGTACCAGGTCAAGACCAATATCATTGCATATTCTTCCCTGGATTTTATCAAGAACCTCTAAATATATAGCAGGAGCACTAAACCAGATTTGGCGGCAATATGCAAAGCAAGGACGGATGGTAGACTTATACGAAAGGTGGATTCTGGCGAGAAAAACTGTCTAGCACGACAAAGAGAACCGACCCAGCAATTGATTCAATATAATCTTTCCACTTCATGTCAGGAGAAAACGTTAGTCCGGGAAGTCGCAATGAATCACTTTCCTGGAGGTTAGCATCAGCCATGCTAATGAAAGGGTTCTCTCAGACGATTAAAATACATCAGTTTCGTTTTGGAGACGTTAAAATTAACAAGCTATTCATCGCGCTAGTTAACAAAACAATGAAGGTGATATGGAGATCAGCTGATACTTACTATTAAGACAGGGCTAAATACGAGGGTCATTCAATAAATAAGGTAAATTTTTCGGTATAAGGACTTCTAATACAGATAGAAGCTTACTCTTTTTTAAAATTTTTTTTGTTTTACTTCTTTTTCACATGGATTTAATTTCTTTTGCAGATTAAAAACAAAAATTGAGAGTTTTGGCGATTAACAAAGATGGCCGACCAAGAAGCATGCTCCAGGATTGAACAGCGGTCAGTTATCAAGTTTTTGGTTGCTGAAGGGTGCAAACCAGTTGAAATTCATAGGTGAATGTCAACTGTGTATGGTGCCACATGTTTCACCCCCAAAATGTCAACAAGTGGGCTAAATTGTTTAAAGAAGGACGGAGCAGTGTTGAGGATGAAGACAGGCCTGGGAGGCCTACAGAAGTGAGGTCTCCTGACGTGATCGAATCAGTCAATGACCTCATTCAGTCTGACAGAAGGATGACAGTGGATGACATTGCAAGGACTTTGAGATCTGTTGGGACAGCACACAAGAGATAGGGGAAAGCAGCGCATGACATACGTGGCTGGCTTGGGCAGGTGGAGAGTGGTCTGGGGCAGCTGGCAGAAACACAAAACCTGTTGAGAGCCACAAGAGATGGGGGGAAGTGGAGGGCCATGATCGCCTACGTCCTGAAAAGACACGGCACATAAAAAGAAAGAATATATATATATATATATATATATATATATATATATATATATATATATATATATATAATACACACGCATAAGTACACTTACATAATTCGACACTTTGCTAGTATAGAAAATAATAGACTCTCATGCGCATATATTTTATCTATGAAGTAAAAAATACGGAGAGATTCTTATCCACTCATATCAGCCTATATTTCTTTTCAGTTTATTCTACTTTCGAGTCAGCAATTGAATCGCAAATGCTTCTTGTGTGTAATTGGGAAACAGACAAACGACAGGCAGGCAGCTGATTATTATTAAAGGGCAAAGGGCAGTAGAGTAAAAGTGAGAGAAAGAAAGAGAGAAAGAGAGAGAGATAGAGTCGAATGAATAATATTGTAAATTGACTAATATGACAAGAAGAAAAAAGGGTTGCTGACAAACAATGCTATCATGAAGACAAAGGTAAGAAGAGGAAAAAAGAGGAAAAAAAAGAAAATAAAACGGTAGTAAAATAAGAAACCGAAAAAAAGAAATAAAACAATCAAAGAAAAGAAGCAAAATCAGAAAGAGAAAAAAAGAAGAAAAGAGTAAAGAAAGAAAACCGAAAAAGTGTGGCAAAATAAGAAAAAAAAAAGAAGGCCAAAAGAAAAATGCAAAGTAAAGAAAAAGAGAGAAATAAAATAAAGAAAAAGATCAGAAAGAAATAGAAAGAACAAAATAGATAACAGTAAAATAAGAAAGAGTAAACAGGAAAAGAAAAAAAGGCAGCAGCTAAATAAGGAAAGGAAAAAAGAAAAATGAAGTAAAGAAAAAGACTAGTAAAATAAGAAAAAGAAATAAGGAAAGTAAAGAAAAAGAAGACAGTAGTAAAACAGAAAAAAAAGAATAAGAAGTAAAGATAAAGAAGAAAAGGAGATACTAGTAAAATAAGAAAAAGCAGTCAAAAAAAAGAGACAGTAATAAAACAACAAAAAGAAAAAAGAAGAACAGGAAGCAAAGACAAGGGAGAAAAGGAGACAGTAGTAAAACAATAAAAAGAAAAAAAGAAAGAGAAGTAAAGAAAAAGGAGAAAAGTAGACAGTAGTAAAGCAAGAAAAAGAATAAGAAGAAAAAAGGAAAAAGGAGACAGTAGTAAAATAAGAAAATGCAGTCAAGAAAAAGGAGAAAAGAAAAAGAAGAGAAGACGAAGTAGAGAAGAAAAACGATAAATGCAAGAGTAAGGAAGACTAAGTGGAATAAATAGGAAAAAAAAAATTAAAAAAAAAACAAATGTAAAAGGAAACGATAAAATGAAAAAGTATGATAGAAAAACAAGAAAGTAAAATCAAAGAAAGAATAAAAAAATTATGAAAAATAAAATAAAAGAAGAAAGGTAAAAAATGTCGAAATAGAAGAAAAAAGAGATCAAAGAAAAGTAAGGATGAAGTAAAAAGAATTAAAAAAAGAAGAAAAAGAAAGAAAGTATGAAAGGAAGAAGAAGAAGAAGAAGAAGAAGAAGAAGAAGAAGAAGAAGAAACGTCTTTAATCTGTTCAATTTTCTTTGTCTTTCCTTACTGACTCTGCTTATATTTTATAGTAAAATTAAATTGGCAATCTATTTAAACTAGAGACGGATGCTAGATAAGAATATATAATCAGTTTTTATCTTGTCAGTGTTTAACGGTTTCTCATTAGACATTCATGTGAACTGAAGGAACAAAACGAACCACTATGATAGCGCTCCTTAATCTGTCTTGAAGCTGATATAAAGAAAGAATTGTAAATCTATGATCGTCCGTTTTTTCAGTTTTGTACGTTTTTAGTTATGCGAACACATGTAAGCAAATGAAAAGGCAAAGAAAAACTGTAACTCTCTCGGCTCTTCACCAACCGGACAAATAACTCCGCGTTGCGTCTCTAATCTCATTCGTGTCGCTGTGCGCCAAAACTGGGAAAGATTCGCTGCACGTTCACTTGGAAAATTGAATACTCGAAGCATGGTTCTTGTTTCCAATATATTCAATATTTCGTTGTTTGATCAGAGCTTTATTTACGCGGTTTAGTGGTAAGTGATGCTTGGGGCAACTTCCACCATTTCTGACGTCTCAGAATAGCAGATCAGGTTTTCACTTGAACCAGTCAGAAGACTATCTCGTACCATACCTCTGCTCATCTCTACTTCTCCTTCGCGCAGCTGGCAACTCTAGCAGGCGTCATCGGAACTGGCTCGACGGTCAGACTCGCCCTGACAGCGGTTGGGTGTCTTTTCTTTCTTTTTATGTGACATGTCCTCTCAGGACGTAGGCGACCATTGCTCTCTACCTCCCTCTGCGGCTCTCAACAAGTTCCTTCCGTCTGCTTCCTCCGCCAGACCACGTTCTGTTATCCACTGGCTTAAGCCCGCCAGGTATGTCACGCGTTGTTTTCACTTTCCTCTCTTTCCCTCTGTTCGACCGGGAGTATCAGATTTTCCAGGCCCTCCTTCCTCATTATGTGTCCCAGACATTTTATTTCAAAAGGGATTTCATTTATTTATTGACTGTTTTATTCTCTTTTGAAGATCCCAGGAAAAGAATAGTCATTAGAGAGAAAGGGGGGGGAGAGGGAGAGGGAGAGAGAGAAGACGCAAAGAGAGAGGAGAGAAAAGAGCGAGAAAAAGAGGGAACAATGGCAGTTGTTTTTTACACGAAAGCAAAAAGGAAGAAGAAAGAAAAATAAAAGTGGAACAACGTAGAAAAATGGACGGGGGAATCAGAAATCTAAAGTAGAAAATATAATAGAAAAAAGAAGAAAAGAAACAGAAGACAAAAAGCAAGGTTAAAAAAAGAAGCGACAGAGAAAGAGAGGAGAAGGATGGGGGGGAGAGAGAGAGAGAGAGAGAGAATAAAAAGAGGAAAAGGTAAAGGAAAAAATCGAAGTGCATGTGTACTAAACATATTGCTCTTCTGGTCCTCTTTATGAGACCTTGACACAAGCGACACTGTCCTAATGACAACAATCTCCACCGATTCTCGCTTGTAGACAGACGCATGCACCAGATGGCAGCGCTCAAATAGCTGACCGGTCGTCAACAACTTCATGCAAACAGACTGCACACACACACACACACACAGACACACACACACACACACACACACACACACGTACACACGCACACATGCACGTACACTCATGCACAGTTTTATAAGCTTCTGATTTACTGAAAGTCATAAAAAGCACATAACACTTGCCGGTCTACGCTACCACGTGATCATCACGAGAAACAATGGCGGAGGTGACGAAGCAAATGGTGGCATCTAAGCGACCTGCAATCGTTGATGGATATATTTTTGTTGATTTATAACCAATCACTGTCTTTATGACACTGACACGTGATAACTACCACTTTGTAATGTCTTTGATGTACATTTATTTGTTTGTTTAGCGGCATAGCAACATCTTATGGGTCATTTAATGCCGAAATTTAATTTTCGTTGGAGCATTAGGAATTTCTTTTACAAAAATGTTTTGTTGGCAATTTTTCTTTACAGAAATGTATTGTTATTAATTTTAATTTTTTTTTATAAAAACCTATTGTTAGTAATTTTTTACTATAAAAATGTATTGATGGTATTTTTACTATAAAAATGTATTGATGGTATTTTTACTATAAAAATGTATTGATGGTATTTTTACTATAAAAATGTTCATATTTTCATAGTGCTTTGACTCCAGACTGGGAGTTAACTATTTGCCCATAGCTGGGACCCTAATAGCTGCTACCACCCCGAGTCAGGGTGGACCTGGGAACAACAGCAATTAAGAGGTGGTTCCATGCTCCTCAAAACCTCCAGATCAGAGGCCTTGTTGCCGGGTGTAGTTTATCGTCATACCCAGTAAACGGTCTATGAACCAGATTGTAGTGTTTAAAATATTTGCTTGTGTATTTTTCTTTTGAAATCAGAATAGCTAAAAAAATACATTTCTATTTTTTCTTTAATTTACAATACGCCTCAGCAAAATAATAAAATAAACTGTCTTAATATGAAGAAAAACGGGAACAAAATGTATTTATGCAATTCAAAATCATATATTTTTTCATCATCATCGTCGTCTTCATCATCATGATCAGTTGGAGTCTTTGGATCGTTGCGTAACTGATTATCTGATTCTCCGACTGACGACAATCCAGCCGAGTTTCGATCCTAGGTAGAGGCAACCGGACGTCTAGTCACACTGGTGAGTTGGGATACAGCGAAAAAGTCTGTGGATGACAATACATAAGCACCTGAAAAATTATTTCGGTTGAGCTCTCTGGAAAGAAAGCTTGAGTTTGTAAACAGTGATTATTACTGCTACTAATGCAATACTCTTCGATAAAACGAAAAGAGTTCTCTCAATCACTGGCGTTTATACCTAAAAATAATACGTTTAAATTCACCTTCAACCCTGACGTGCGCAAACGGGTTAGGGGTAGATTCTCCGACTACGCCAATTCAGCTGGGGTTCGATTCTAGCTAAAGGCAACTGGACATCTAGCCACACTGATGAGCTGTAATATAGCGAAACAATTTGTTTGTGGATGACAATATATATATATATATATATATATATATATATATATAGCCATTTTGTTTCAAAACTTCTGGTGTCTTATCAAGTGATGGTGTTGAACCATTACTTGATAATACGCCAGAAGTGTTGAAACAAAATGGCTATTTTTGTAGTGATTTTATAACATATTTATATTATAATTTTCGAATAAATTATATTTGCTCTACTCTGTATTGAACACTCTTTTAAGAATAGTATTTTTGGGTTATTGGAATTTATTCCGTATACACCAGTCCTATACTTGGTTATATATATATATATATATATATATATATATATATATATATATATATATATATATATATATAACCGCCAAAATAGACTACCCACAATGCACCACTGACCCGTATATATAAATAGCCGAGAAAAATAACAGAACTCGTGGCCTGACAATTGCGTCTAGCATGAAACAGACCTTCGCCTCTAAGTGTTGACTTCCATGTTCACTTTCATATATATATATATATATATATATATATATATACGTAGCGTGGTGAAGTGAACCCGGGGCAAATGAACTTGGTTAGGCCTAACGTTCTCTATAGATCAAAACGCAGGCAATGTCCCCAATCTGATATCCTCCTGCATGGTCGATGATTCCACCCTGGGAACCGTTCATCCTCGGCGTTGACTTCAGTCTAGCAAGGGCTTTGCCCAGAGATGCCTCACGGCATCACCGCACTGGCTGCATGCATAACTATGGAGTCCAGTTTACTCAGTTGTGCTAGATGGCTATTGACCTTACAAGAAAGTTCATCCACTCTTTGACTGGAATATTTTTTAAAAAATTCTGTTGACTGTCTAGTTACCCTCCACCTCAGAAAATCCTGGTGGGGGAACCCGTTTAATTGCCAATGACACGACAAAATTGCAAACAGTACTAGGTAACATGATACCAGTGGTACTCGTAAGGGTAATAACCTCTACGAAAATCAAGATCACAGGCATGGAATTTCTGGGTCTAGTATCGTCACAATACGCCACTAATGGTGATGAAAAACAAAATATACTCCTAAAAGAATTTGGGTATGATGGTTGGCAACTGTTTTCTTAATAGTCAAGAAGAAGACACTAGTAACCTTTCTGCGATTGCTGGCTGCTTTAATGGCAGATCTTCCTTTAATGAAGTCCGATATAGTGCTTGAACTAGTATGCACATTGGCCAAAAGTAAAGGAAAACAAAAGTAAAGGAAAAAAAAGTAAAAGGATAGAAAAGAAAAAACATATAAAAAGAAAAAGAATATAAAAAGAATAATGAAAAATGAAAAAGGAAAAAGAATATAAAAATAAAAAATAAAAAGAATATAAGAAGAAGAAAAGAAAAAGAAAAAAGGAAAAAACGAAGGTAAAAAAGAAGAATATAAAAAGAAAAGACAAAAAAGAACATAAAAAGAAGAAAAGAAAACGAAAAAGAAAAAACAAAAAGAAAAAAGATAAAAAGAAAAGAAAACGAAAAAGAAAAACCAAAAAGAAAAAAGAATATAAAAAGAAGAAAAGAAAACGGAAAAGAAAAAACAAAAAGAAAAAAGATAAAAAGAAAAGAAAACGAAAAAGAAAAACCAAAAAGAAAAAAGAATATAAAAAGAAGAAAAGAAAACGAAAAAGAAAAAACAAAAAGAAAAAAGATAAAAAGAAAAGAAAACGAAAAAGAAAAACCAAAAAGAAAAAAGAATATAAAAAGAAGAAAAGAAAACGGAAAAGAAAAAACAAAAAGAAAAAAGATAAAAAGAAAAGAAAACGAAAAAGAAAAAACAAAAAGAAAAAAGAATATAAAAAGAAGAAAAGAAAACGGAAAAGAAAAAACAAAAAGAAAAAAGATAAAAAGAAAAGAAAACGAAAAAGAAAAACCAAAAAGAAAAAAGAATATAAAAAGAAGAAAAGAAAACGGAAAAGAAAAAACAAAAAGAAAAAAGATAAAAAGAAAAGAAAACGAAAAAGAAAAACCAAAAAGAAAAAAGAATATAAAAAGAAGAAAAGAAAACGGAAAAGAAAAAACAAAAAGAAAAAAGATAAAAAGAAAAGAAAACGAAAAAGAAAAAACAAAAAGAAAAAGAATATAAAAAGAAGTAAAGTAAAAAGAAGAAGAAAAAAAACGAAAAAGTTAGAAGAATATAACAAAATGAATATAAAAAGAAAAAAACAAGAAAAAGAATATAAAAAAGAATATAAAAAGAAAAAGAGATGGGCCAGAGAAGACAAAAGGTTTGCACTTCATTGCTATTCCAAAAGTCATCCCACTCAAAAGGGTATACAAGAAAAGATGGCAGATATAGGGGATATAAATGAAATGTTTTATGCAATAATTCCGAGAAGCAAAAACACTGTTGATAAGGTGGTTTTCTGACCTTGAAATAATGGAAGGCTGACAGAAAATAATGTTATCAGCAAGAAGAAAAATCTCATCATAGAAGAGAGAGGCAAAAAGCAAAACATTGCAGGATTCATGAAAGCATACAAACTCTCCCTTATCTCTCACAGTGACTGAAAACTTAACCCAAGCAATATTGACACGAAAACTTAAACTATGTCAGAAGACAAATAGGCGCTCCCATCACTAAATAATAATAATAATAAAAAGACCACAAACAAAATAAGTGCCTCCTTATTGATATGACAGTCCCTGCAGACTGCAATGTATCTTTGAAGATATTCGAAAAACTGTCAAAATACAAGGGCCTTGAAATAGAAATCTCAAAAATGTGGCACATGGGAACATCAACAATTCCTGTTGTAGTTGGAGCCCTTGGACTGGTTGGAAAATATGCCAGTAGGCTGATTGAAGGGATCCCTGGAAGTCCATGCCTCAAAGAGATACAAAAAATTGTTCTGACAAGTACAGCCCACACTTTACGAAGGGCTTTATCTATGTAATTATTTTTTTATTTTATTTTATTTTTTTGCAGTGGAAAGTGTCATGATACCATTTCTAAACTTAGGTCCCTGGGCGGGACCCGGAAAGAAATGTGTAAACACCAAATATCAAATAAAATAAAAATAATAATAATAATAATAAATTATAATAATAGCAATAATCGGCTTTCAAAGATACCAGGAAACTACAGAAGACTGGATGATGATCTGTATCAAAGATCATGAAAGAAGTAAGAAACTTTACTCAGTAATAATGGAAGTCAACAAATTCAAAATGGAGTTTCAAGTGGGTGAAGAAATGGAAGTAAAACATAATACACCGACTGAAGCGGCAAAAACCTTAAAAAAGAAAGCAAAAGCAAATGCAATGTACCAAATGCAGAAACGTTGGCAAGATAATCCTCTTCATGGTCAATACTCTGCTCGTACCAAACAAGCTGATGTAGACAAGCCCCGTACCCATCAGCGGCTACGTAGTGCATGGTTAAAAGCTGAAACCGAAGGTTTTATTCTTGCTGCACAGGACCAATGCTTGCTAACTAGAAATTACCAAGCACAAATATTTTTGTTAAACCAAAATGCAGTTTCTGTGATAAATATCCAGAAACAATTGACCACCTTGAACGGTATTGGCACCCATTGAATCTAAAACTCGGCATGATAGAGTGGGCCAATGTCTGCATTGAAAAAAACTGCAACTTTTGCGGAAAGTAAGCTGCAAGAAATTGGTATAAATATCAGTCACACCCTGTTACAGAGATAGGACCTGTAACAATTTTATGGTACGTTATAATACACACAGACACAACAATCAAAGCTAATCGCACAGACATCGTGATGAGAGACCACAAAAACAAAATGTGCTTTCATATTGACATGGCAGTCCCTGCAGACTCTAATGTATCTTTGAAAATATTCAAAAAACTATCAAAATACAAGGATCTTGAAATAAAAATCTCAGAAACGTGGAACATGCGGACGTCAATAATTCAAGTTGTTGGAGCCCTAGGATTGATCGGAAAAAAACTCCGATAGACACACTGAAGAGATTCCTGGCAGCCAGTCAGTTAAGTGCCATACGGGATACACGCTTGGGCGATCATGTATCTTTCGATACAGGACTGACGAGGTAGATATTTTCTCGCAGTAGGCTGCCATTTCTTTCTGCAGTAGACTGGTTGCCAACCAAGGCTAAAGAACCCAGTCTGTCCTGCTATTCAACCCATAGCTGGGGGAGAGAAGAGATGGATTCATAACTATCTCAAGGATATTTGTGCGTAGACCATGCCTTAAAGAAGTAGAAAAAATTGTACTCAAGTCCAGTCCCCATATTACGAGGAGCTTTATCTATGTAAAATGTGTGTGTCCTTATTTTTTTGTTTTTTGTTTTTCTACAAAAAAAGATCAGTGGAAAATGTCATGAAGCCATTTCTGATCTTAGGTTGGAACCCGGAAGGAAATGTGTATATAACAGAAATCAAAGGAAATAATAATAATAATGATTAGAATAAAAAACAAACTAGAGGCAGAAATTACAAAAGAGAATAAGCTCTTGCTGTATATAGCAACTGATACTAATTGAAGTGTAAGCAGGAGTAAATGTAGCTATTGATACGCATCATTTTCGTGAAGACAAATCAGTGAACGAACAAAGATATAGACGCTGGTTTGGAGATGAGAGTGAAGTAACATATGAGAAAACTTCAAGGAGAAACACAGTCACTGACAAAGAGAAAAAAATATACAGTGAACCACGGTTCATGAATCTAATTCGTTCCTGAAGCCCGTTCGTAACCCGAAATGTTCGTAAACCGAAACTATTTTTCCAACAGGAATCAATGTAAAATGGATTAATCCGTTCCTGGTCCCAAGATGATTGCTTATTTAAACTTGTGCACAAGTTTATACACAACACTAATGAAAATCATATAATACATAAAACTAATGAAAATCATTAAATCTAAGAAAAAAACAAACAAACCCAATAAACAGATAAAATATAGACAAACACTTCAATTTTACCGTACCTGTATGTAGGAGAGTTGATGGTGTAAGTGGAAGGGGAAGGAAAGAGATGTTATTGTTTGGAAAAGGGAAGGAAAGACATGATTAACTCTTTATTTATAAGAATAGTAGAGATCGTTGATTTTGCCGTATGAAACTGAGTAGGAAGAGACAAAATCATCAACAACTGCCTTTCTCTTAACTTTTCATTTTCCTTTACCAGTATTACTGCTAGCTTTCTTTGGAGCCATAACTGAGGACTAATGAAGAGAAAAAAAGGGAGAGTACAATAAAATTGGGAAAGAAAAGCACAGCACAACACGAATGTATACAACTTGGTGGTCAACTAAGAAATGATTCCGTTCGGGTTAACTCAGTTCGGCAATGTTGTTCGAGAACCGAAAATTTGTTTGATAACTGAGGCATTTTCATCTGGAATATTCTGTTCGAAAACCGATTTGTTCGACAGGTGAGACGTTCGAGAACCGAGGTTGCACTGTATGCGAAACTAGCAGCGTGATATAACGGGTTAGAAGATGAACTGCTACAAAAGAACAAAACAAAAAAGAAACAAAGAAAAAGAAACAACTATAAAAAAGGAAATAAACCCAGAAGGAAAAAAAAAATCAAGAGATAATGACACAGGCAAAAAGAACGATAAAATTAGGTTTTAAGAAGTAAACGAGAAACGGACGGAGAAAAAGAACAATCGTATGAGGCCAAAACAAAAGACGTTTGCAGTGTGTCGAACAGAGAGGAAATACAATAGAAAGAATAGAATGGCTGATAAACATGAATATAAAACTAGAAGGAATCGAAGAAGAATGAGAAACTAAATGAATTCTACAGACTTCTACCTTAAGAAGAACTCTGAGGAAAATCTCCGACTTGAAAGCGCCGGGCAACAATGACATCCATGTTTGTTGGTTCAAGTAATTTACGGTTATAAATTAGAGACTGGAAGAACCGTTAAACATTTGACTGGTAAAAAGCAACAAATCCCGAAATATGTAACGGAAGGGACTCTGATCCAGAGAGACAAAGAACAAAAGAAAACAAAATTGTCTATATTTCTGAGATGAGGTATTATGTACACTATTTACATTATTCGGACTATTGTCCCCATCTTTGTTGCAATATTTATCGCAAACTTTCGGCCGTTGTACGCTCCAGCCTTCTTCAGGTGGTTGGAATGTCGAACTGGACCCTTTATTTCGCTCGCTGGGGTAGACTGTTCTAGTTCCACGTGCCATGTCTAATGGATGTCAGTTATCAGTTATCTCCTGTTAATTCACCTCCCCAAGTTCTCCACCGATTTAACCAGGTATTCAACTCACACTGTGACTGGATCTAACCAACGCCTTTATCCACTGTGCCATGTGTCAAAAACTACAAAGTGGTTTGAGCAGAAAACCAAAGAAAACTATTCGTTAGAAATTTACTTCCGGAAGGGAACTGTTATATAGGAATAAAGTGTCGCTGCCAACACTTGAGTTTGAACATAGATCACCAGTGATTAAACACAGGCGATTCCATAATTTGAATTAAGTAGACCACGTGACCATATAGCAAACAGATATATGGAAGTAGAGCGTGACTAATTCATCGCATTTCTATCCTATCCTATTATTCGGATCGTTATTTCTATTCTATCCTCTATTACTATTCGGATCACCATTTCTAGTCTATCCTCTATTACTATTCGGATCACCATTTCTATTCTATCCTCTATTACTATTCGGATCACCATTTCTATTCTATCCTCTATTACTATTCGGATCACCATTTCTAGTCTATCCTCTATTACTATTCGGATCACCATTTCTATTCTATCCTCTATTACTATTCGGATCACCATTTCTAGTCTATCCTCTATTACTATTCGGATCACCATTTCTATTCTATCCTCTATTACTATTCGGATCACTATTTCTAGTCTATCCTCTATTACTATTCGGATCACCATTTCTATTCTATCCTCTATTACTATTCGGATCACCATTTCTAGTCTATCCTCTATTACTATTCGGATCACCATTTCTATTCTATCCTCTATTACTATTCGGATCACCATTTCTAGTCTATCCTCTATTACTATTCGGATCACCATTTCTATTCTATCCTCTATTACTATTCGGATCACCATTTCTAGTCTATCCTCTATTACTATTCGGATCACCATTTCTATTCTATCCTCTATTACTATTCGGATCACCATTTCTATTCTATCCTCTATTACTATTCGGATCACCATTTCTAGTCTATCCTCTATTACTATTCGGATCACCATTTCTAGTCTATCCTCTATTACTATTCGGATCACCATTTCTAGTCTATCCTCTATTGCTATACGGACCGCTATTTTCTACTTTATACTGTTTCGCTATTCGAATCACTACACGGGTTACTATTTCAGCGAGTATTATCGAGCAAGTACTATTAGTGCGAGACATATTCGAAGGATTCTGACACCAGCATTATTCAACGGCGTACTGTAGTTGTATCTGCAGTTACAAAGACTCTACTACAACGAGCATTACGAAAGTGACAACGAGTATTCGTTGGCATCACCGAAGTGGCAACGAGTTTTCGTTGATATCACAAAAGGGACTTTGCTTGGGAGACACTATTCGATGCAAGTTTATTCGGACAGGAATGTACTTTGGTATATATTGTATGGCTAATTTCTGCAGTCTTAGCCTTTCATGGGTTTCGGTGCAGTGATTTACCAAGAGAAATGTCCTAAAAATTCATACAACGAGTCGTACTCTCTGATGATGAATTGTATTAAGATGCTTTCGGTACGACTTCCTTACAGCACCATAAATGAAACAACCACTGTCTAGTTTAAACCTAACTAGTGATCGATATAATTCCATTAGAGCCTGTCTATCAGCTCCCCAGTCTGTGTGGGCAACATCTCTAAGAGTATACATATTTATTATTAAGAAATGATGTTTCTAATAATGTGAAAAGCAATGTATCTTTGTACTTTTTTCTGAGCCAATCTGCTATTTTCACGTATATTCATTCAAGCTAGAAGACTTTCTTTTCCAAATGGGATCAACACAGATTGTGGCTTTTACTTGTGTTTCGTTAGATCTTTAATTACCATGTGATATTTTAACTAATTAAGAGTAATAGTATATTATTATTAGTAGTAGTAGTTGTAGAAGTAGCATTAATTATAATTAGTAGTACAGTGTAACCCGGATATAAGAGACCCTGATATAAGAGAAACCCGGATATAAGAGTGATCTTCTCTGGT
>OZ038506.1:59289929-59327429 GCA_964036315.1 Acanthosepion esculentum
GCATACAAGTTCGCCTCAAGGCACTAATGCCACAGAGACACAAGGGGTTACTGAGTGGTGTAGAAGAGTTAGAGACAGAAACATTCCCAAGGAGAGAGAACAAAAGAAGAGTCATCAGGAGGACAGTAGATAACGATTGACATTGCCTTTAAATTTCTGCAGATTAATGTTGGCTTGAAAAATATGGAGCCTGAAAGGTATTCCACAAGCGAGAAAAGAAACTCTTAGCATAGGATTTACGGTTACATTAAGCCAACTCAACTGTAAATTGATGAGATTACACACTGTCTACAGACCCGATGAGAATATATATATATATATATATATATATATATATATATATATATATATGTGTGTGTGTGTGTGTGCGCGTGTGTGTGTGTGTGATAGAAATTAGGAAGATCTGAGATAATTATAATTAAGTAATTCATCGAGTCAAGAAGAAACCTCAACAGAATGCAGAAAGCACTGGACAGCCGTTTCGTCCTATATTTGGGACTCATCAGCAGTGCGCATTCAGTACCGAGAATTGATACCTGGACAGTTACGTTATCAAGCAAACGTCATACCAACTGTTCCAACAGGCCTCGGTGACGAAGAGGTGGCGAATCAGACTCGCTATAGCGCCGCTCGATCACATATTCCGTGGCTTCTAATGCTCTGGATGGAGCGGCTTGGTGATAGTAGTCGTGGCTCGTGGGGGCACAGTCCTATGGGTAAAAGAGAAACTCGGATGAGTACCACCAGGAGAGTGAGAAAAGAAAGGAATAAAAACAGGGTAAAAAAGAAGATGAAGAATAGAAAAGAAGGGTAGGTGGCAAAATGAGACAGGAAGTGATGTAAGTCTTGATATGAGTGGTGGTCAGAGGAAAAAAGGAAGAGAGAAAAAGAAGGAAAGGAGAGAAAGATATGATCTATTTAATATACCCAGTAGAAATCCTGTAAATTTGAAAAATCCTGTAAATTTAATTTTACAAGGTGAAAATGATCATTTACATAATGGTATCTTATTTTCTTAATTCTGGTTGTATGGATTATATTGCTCTGTTTATTATAAAAACATTGAGTCTACGTGTGAATCAGTTTTAATATTTAACATTTTATATTGTGTTAATAGGATGCACTTGGATTATATACTAACGGATTACTACTTAATATAGCACAACTTAATACTATGTTTCTCCATATATATATATATATATATATATATATATATATATATATATATATATATGAGAATATATATATTTACACTATCTACATTCTTAGGGCTGTTGTCCTTAACTTTATTGTCATAAAGCCGTTGTACGCCCCGGCTTTCTTCAAGTGATATACGTTTGAATTTTGAACCGAAAACATATCTCGTTCACTGGGGGTATATTGTTCTAGTTCCACGTGCCATACCTTTTCTGGATATCTCAGTATCAGTTATTTTTCTTTAGTAACTCAACACTCCAAATTTTTGTTCATCCCTTCTGTGGCCATGTATTGAACTCACAACTGTTCGGGCCAAGTCACTGGATTACTTCAAACAACGGTTTTTTCCACTGACAGTGAGAGAGAAATAGAAATGTATGTGTTTGTATATAGTGTATACATATGAAAACACATGTGTTTGTGTGTATCCTGTCGAACCGGAAGCTATATGATAACAAGTGACTTCTCGTTGAAGTAATCAATGGTTCATTATTTGGTTAGCCCTTCTCTTTAGACAGATTGCTGATGCATAGGAAGTCGTTGAAGATTAATTTTGAAGCCGATATTACAGTGTCTCATTGGAGTAATTCACGCTCATTTTAAGGATCCAAGATTTAATTGTATTCAATAATAATCTCTTTATATTAATTATTAACATTAAAAAGCTAACCAGTGATTAGTTAGACTTTCCTGGAGATTGCGTGGGACAGATCGAGAAAAAGCCAAAAGCGGTTATAATAAAGGGTGTTTCATTACGATGGATTATATATAAGGGTATTTTCATTAAAACGTAAGCAGTAAATAAATCAGTGTTTTTGTCGAACATTTATTTATTTATCTATTGAATCATGTTATTTAAGTCATGGCAATTATGCGTGAAAAACAACATCACCCAAATGTCCGCCAAGGTTTCACCGTCACACCACCATTCGATGGTCAAAATTTTTGATGACGTCTTTGCATAGTTGTTCCTCGATCTCACCAATATGCTTTATTATCTCATCCTTCAGCTGTTGAATTGTTGTTGGCTTGTTGGTATAGACCTTAATTTTTGAGATGATCCCAATGGAAGAAATCTAAAGGCGTCAAGTCGAACGATCGTGGTGGCCAATCGACTTTGCTGTTTTGAGAGATGATGCGACTTGAGAACTTCTCATTCAAATCCTGTTTGGACGTCCATTTTTATAATCGGCTTCAATAACTTTAACACGTTGTTTGATTGTTAATCTTTCCATGGTTGAAATCGCCAACGACTTAAGTTGTTAAATCTGAAAGAAAAAGAAAATCATTAGACGCTTAAGCTTAATTTACATTTAAAACCTGTCCAAGTTATTGGAAGATTCTTTATTTGATTGGCTATTGAAGTGAAGCTTATATAATTGAGTTCGTTAGGAAAAACGAAAAGTAATATCACAAAGAGAAGTTAATTAGAAAGAATAAAACTGATAACGAGTTATCTCCCTTAGCGTGAACAGCAGGGCGGTAACAATCCCGGTGGATTGAATAAAGAGTTCGGTTCGAAACTACCATCAGGTTATTTAATGTCATACCTGAAGAAAGCTGGATTACATAAGGGCTGACAACCATGTGTTTATGACAATCAATACGAAGGCACGAGTCAGAATAGATCATTATATAAGAACTCCTTGAAAATATCGTATGCATTTTGACTATAACAACTAAGATGAGGACACTGGAGACGAAATATTTTAACTAGAATATCTAAGATATACGACAAAAGTGTGAATAGATCATTGTGCCAATATCTTTCTTAACAAACCACTGCTGTTACAACGTTGGATATTTATTTATTTTTAATCATTTCACCTAAGCAAGGAGTGAATGCCACTAGTACGCGTAGAGTCTTTTATTTTCTTTTTATGTGTCCTGTCCTTTGAGGACGTAGGCGATCATGGCTCTCCACCTCTCTCTATCCCTTGCAGTTCTCAACAAGTTCCTTCCCTCTGTCACCTCCCCCAGATAACGTTCTGTCATCCACCTGCTCAAGCCTTCTAGGAATGTCACGCGTTGTTTTCCCTTGTCTCTCTTTCCCTCTATTCGCCCCGTGAGTATCAGATTCTCCAGGCTCTCCTTGCTCATTACGCGTCCCAGAAACTTCAACTGCGTTTTCCTGATGTTAAGCATAAGCACCCTCCTTGTCTGCATCCTCTCTAAGGCTTCATCGTTGCATACACGGTCGGTCCATGATATCCTCAGCATACTTCTGTAGAACCACATCTCCATCACCTCGAGTTACAGAGAGTAAAAGTGAGAGAATTTTTTTTTTTATATTTGTAGAAAAGACAGACGGAGACCACATTACTACCACGTCACGTCGGTGAGAATGTTGCCATGAAAATATTTGTAGAAAAGACAGAGGAAAGCCACGTCATATCGGTGAGAAAGTGACTGAAGTTGAGATGCCTGGTCATGATCGATTACATTACAGACCCTTCTTTGGATTTTGTCAAGAATCTCCAGATGTACAACAGAAGCACCAGACCAGATATGGCAATAGTATTCAATGCAGGGACGAATGACCCAATTTTCCTTGCAACGAGAGGCAGCTATTGATTTGATATAATCGCTTCATATCATGTCAGTTGAAAACATGAGGCTAAGAAGGTTAAAATGTGTTGCTCTCCTGGGGTCTCGTGTCAGCCATGACAGGCAGAAAAGTCTCTCTATGGTGGTTAAATGAGAGCAGTTTTATTTTGGAGGCGTTAAAATTGACAAGCCATTTCCTACCCACTGTTTGAAGATCCTTTTAGAAACAACGTCGATAAAAACAAGAAGAAATGCATTAGGAAACTAAATGAAGTTGGCTAGGCTTTAGATGCAGAAATTTCAAATTTGAGTTTAAATTAAAGTTAAGCGTCCCTGCACCTTCAACATTTATCTCAATGTATAAATGACGTTTGTTTATATTTTCGACACCCACCCACCAACCGCTGATACATTTATGCTTCCATTAACAAAAAATATTTAGCACGAAGAAGTCCTTTTGTACAGCAAAACGCGTTACATTCGTTTTTAGCCAATTTAACGTTCAATTCTCAAACTTTAGTCTGATATATCGAATATATATACCATATTCTCCAACAGATCACTGAATATTAATGATGAATTTTTATCCGAGAACTTCAAGCGGAAATATTGAAGGGAGGCAGGTAAAGTCCTATATTACGTGTTTCGTTCCTCGAAAAGACTTATTCAGACTGATAACAGTTTTATCGATGGAGTCTGAAATATATAGACAACGAATTTCATCAAAGGCTTGTTATCATTTTCGAAGGACCAAATACGTAACAAAGGAGTTTTTTTTTCTGTTTTGAAATTTTTATATATAGATTTGTATACTCTATAAAGAGAGCATCGAGTGAGGTTCGAATTCACTATAGTAATAAAGTTCTTCTATACTAGCAAGGTACCAACACACACTTAGACACACACACACACACACACACACATATATATATATATATATATAGATAAATAGATAGATAGATAAATTAGAGAGAGAGAGCGAGAGACATAGAGAGCGGGAGGGAGATGGAAAACATTTGTGTGCAAGTGAGATAGAGAAGGAGAAAGAAAGGGTAAGATTGTATATGTAGGGAGGAAAGAGTAAGAAACAGAGAGTGAGAAACAGAGAAAAAAACCTTTGTGCGCATGTAAGATTAAGGGTGAACCTGAGAACAATACCAATGAAGCGGTGGTTGCACGCTCCCCAAAAATCAAATCTCCCGATGAGAGGCCTTGCTACCGGATGTAGTTTATCGTCATACCCAGGACAAGCAATTAAGACGTGGTTCCACGCCCCTTAAAACCTCCAATCTCCCTATCAGAGGTCTTGCTGCCGGATGTAGTTTATCGTCATGCCCAGGACTGGTGTGTGTGTATGCGTGTGTGAGTGTGTCTGCGAGATAGATAAATAGATAGAAAGATGGATAGATAAAAAGAGAAAGAGAGAGAGAGAGAGAGAGAGAGAGAGAGAGAGAGAGAGAGAGAGTTTGAATTAAGCGGGTTGGTCAGAGGAGGAAAATAAATGATGAAACTCTGTCCAGTTCCCGAAAATTCACATCAATACTGACATTTCCACTTTTTCATTGTCGTCCGCTTGGCATTTCCAAACTATCTGTAATGATTAGACAGAAGAGGATATGCGAGAGAAAATGTCACCAATTGACAAGTCGACGGAAGATGTCGGGTGGGATGCGCGGCTGACAGGGCGGGGGTGGCGCCCTCTGGAGGGAAATTGTCTGTATAACAGGAGTCGAGTACGACCTGGATACATGGCACCACATGTGAAGACAAAAAGGACCTAGCCGGATTAGTTTTATGCGTGATCATGTATTATTTTATACATTGCTTACCCAATACAGAGCAGAAGAGCCACTCACGGTAGAGGGCTATTGAGCGGGGGTTTTGTAGAGGTATAACAGGAGGAAGATAGAAATGTGGATATAACTATAAATCCTAGAGGTTAGTGATCGGGAAAACATATTCTCGGGTGGCTGTTCCGCAAAGTAACCGTTCTAGGGTAAAAGATTTCTCAGTGGGACCTCTTTCTTACCAATGGCGTTAGACAGCACAATTCATACCTTTGGAAATAGTCAATAAATATTATGGAAATGGTTTTACCAATACCAAACGAAAGAATAACATCCATAAGTATATAATGATATATTTTAAATTTTTTTCTTTGCGATCAAAAGAGGTATTGCCTAGAACGCAGATACACAGTGCCAAGTTTATTTTCTGTTTTTATTTTAATATATAAAACTTTGTTGAGAATGAACTTTCTTTGCTCTCAAATGTGCGTATTTTTGTATGTATGTATGTATGTATGTATGTGAGTACGTGGGCGCGCGCGTGTGTGTGTGTGTGTGTGTGTAAATTTATATAATGCTTTCTTGTTAGAATTTTTCATTGAGTTTGACTGTCTCCCCAAGCCGACAATGTAAAAAAAAAAAAAAAAAAAAATCATCACCTTAACCAAGGTGACTATGGTGATATTCGAACCTGGATTTCACGCGGATTGTAAGCAATGTATAAAATAATACATGATCACGCATAAAACTAATCCGGCTAGGTCCTTTTTGTCTTCACATGTGGTGCCATGTATCCAGGTCGTACTCGACTCCTGTTATACAGACAATTTCCCTCCAGAGGGCGCCACCCCCGCCCTGTCAGCCGCGCATCCCACCCGACATCTTCCGTCGACTTGTCATTAAGAAACTATCGATAAAATTCTTTCATTCTCTGTAAAAACTTTAAAAGGCTTGGAAGACCGCAGCATTTTCGTGAATTAGGAAAGGGCAGGAAAGTTAGAAGGCGACTGATAAGAGATATTTACAAAGTTGCTAAAGATGAGAAATCACATCGAGTTGCATTGTGCCTCCAACTCGAAAAAGCTCTCATCCAATCAAAGCATAAATTCTTCAAAGCATCAATTCTTCTAAATATTAATTCTCAAAGAATGTATTCTTCCAAACATTAATTCTCCAACGCATAAATTTTTCCAAACATTAATTCTTAAAAGCATAACTACTTCCAAAATGCAATTCTTAAAAAACTCTTAATAAATTCTTCCAAATATTAATTTTTCAAAACAAATCTTTTTCGAAATATTAATTATTCAATGGATAAATTCTTCCATACATAAATTCGTAAAAGCATAAATTCTTTTAAACATGAATTCTTAAAAGGAAAAAGTCTTCCAAACATAATTCTTCAAAGTATAAATTCTTCCGAACATGAATTCCTCAAAGCATTTTTTTTTCAAACATGAATTCTTCAAAGGAATCTAAAATTAGTATCTGTCTATATTTCTAAGATTAGGCATTATGTACACTATTTACATTATTCGGACTATTGCCCTCATCTTTGTCGCCATATTTATTACAACGTTTCGGCCGTTGTACGCTCCGGCCTTCTTCAGGTGGTTTCGCTCACTTGGGTAGACTGTTCTAGTTTCACGTGCCATGTTTAATGGATGTCAGTTATCAGTTATCTCCTGTTAATTCCCCTCTCCAAGTTCTCCACTGCCTTAAACTGGTATTGAACTCACACTCTTTGGGTCCTGTCACTGGATCTAACTAACGCCTTTACCCACTGTGCCATGTGTCCTTGAGGACATCTGAGTAATTTCTGGGTATTATAAAACTAATGTCTTCAGCAATCATTTTTTCACCAGAGCTCATATTTTGTTGTTATTATCGCTTTTCTATGGCACTCCTTATTACTGGTTAATTAATTATTCTAATTGTAAATTCTCCAAACATGAATTATTCTACTCATAGATTCTTCCAAACATTAATTCTTAATAGCATAAACTCTTCTAAACATTAATTCTCCAAGACATAAATTCTTCCAAACATTAATTCTTTAAAGTAGAAATTATTCCAACCATTAATTCTTAATAGCATAAACTCTTCTAAACATTAATTCTCCAAAACATAAATTCTTCCAAACATTATTTCTTCAAAGCATAAATTTTCTCAAACATTAATTCTGGAATGTCAAATAAGCAAGATGTCTAAAACTAAAAATTCCAATCAATCTACAAATTCAGAGGGTGACAGTAGGGTTTTCCGCTCGTATTTGAGTATGTCTGTTTGCTTTGGGGGCTAAACCCACCCTGTTGCAGACGCCACCTCAAGGACACCCACAAAGCCAATCTGTGGTTTATACTGAGCGAACCTTAATTATAGATTCTAGGAGAAAGCGCATAATCCGGCATGATCACCAGTTCAAACACAGCCAGAACACCCAAACTCTCGGTCACGTTGACTTGAGACTTCATGCTAGCACAACCATCAATAACTTCCGAAGAGTTTCGTATACAAAATTTCACTCACGATGTTTGGGTGCCGCAAGCTCGAATCGTCTCCCCAAGCCGACAATGTAAAAAAAAAAAAAAAAAAAATCATCACCTTAACCAAGGTGACTATGGTGATATTCGAACCTGGATTTCATGGGCGGAACGTTAATGTTCTACACACTCGGTCACGCGCTCACAGTACTTTCTACCGAAAGCGCCAGAGCTTTAGGAAGATTAGCTTAGTCTCCAGAGAGATGTTAAAGAATATAAAAAGAGTGTCATCATTAGGATGCTGCAGACAGTCAAACTCAATGAAAAATTCTAACAAGAAAGCATTATATAAATTTACACACACACACACACACACACACGCGCGCGATCGCGCGCGCGCCCACGTACTCACATACATACATACATACAAAAATACGCACATTTGAGAGCAAAGAAAGTTCATTCTCAACAAAGTTTTATATATTAAAATAAAAACAGAAAATAAACTTGGCACTGTGTATCTGCGTTATAGGCAATACCTCTTTTGATCGCAAAGAAAAAAATTTAAAATATATCATTATGAGGTCACTACCAGGATTGTAACAGAGATTTAAAAAAAAAAAAATTTTTCGCGTACATCCTGTTTGATAAAAGATATTGGTATCTTCGGCGTTGTATCGTTACTTTACATTAGCAAAAGGCATGGACCGTAGAAATTTTAGATACTTTAGCTTCAAATTTACTATAGTTATCGCTCGTATTTTTTTATACTGTCGTGTATGAACTACCGCATTTACAAAAATCGACACGTTTATAAATATAAAATTATAATTCAAAATTCTTTTTAAAATATTGAGGTTTGATGATTTGTATTAAGCTTTTCGTTTCATGATTAGTAAATATAGTTTTCACCTAATACTAACGTCACCTAACCGGGACAAAGTAATGCAGAATTTTAAAAGATTTTAAAAATATAAAAATTACATGAATTAAAATTAAAAAAAAATGAAACCAATTATTGTAAAAATTCATTATTCATCGAAAAAACTTTAAAGACAATAGTGTCTTCAATATAACGTAATCATAAAAGCAATTAAAAACCTTTCTAATCAAATAATGTCTTACTTTTATTGCATGTTTTATTTTACGATTCAGAGCAGATTTTCGGTAACTGGTGCTTCTGTTTTACAAAAAACATTGATGATCTAAATTCTCCAACGAGTTCTGATTTTAACTAATATTGGCACAAAATTTAATTTCTTGAAATTTCTTACAATTAAATAAGAAGGGAGCATCAAGATTTTCTAAAAAAAAAAATAATTTAATTAATTTCTGCAGGTTACATTAAAATACAACAATTATTTTATTTTTTGCAATAATTTCCAAATCAAAATTTTTCACCGCAAAAAAGACGCTAAAATTTCCTATAATAATAATTGCACCCCAATTGCACCTGACGCAAGTAAAAGAAGACTTTTAACCGAAATTTCAAATGTTCTGAAAAGAAACAAAAATATAATTTAATAATAAAAATAATTTGTTTTTTCCTCTTAATAATAGCGTAAATATTTACACGATGAAATTTTGGTTTTATTAAGTATGAGGTATTTTTTCATCATGGTCTGCTAATTTCTTAGCAAATCAGTGGAGGTACCTATATATATATATATATATATATATATATATATATATATATATATATATATATATATATATATTTCTAAAGAATGAATGGATTTTATCTTTTAATCGGACATATTTTTATTACTTCAAACATGATTTTTATTAGATACCCGTATTTGAGTAGACGCTTGACTGCAATGTTTTTTCGAGTGTGCAGGCCGGTAGACTAAATAAATATTGTTTAAAATAAAACGGAGCGTCTACTCAAATACGGATATCCATTAAAATGACATTTGAATATATATATATATACATACACACACACACACAAATAAATATATATATATATACATATATATATATTTATATATATATATATATATATATATATATATATATATATATATATATATATATATATATATATGTATGTGTGTGTGTGTGTGTGTGTGTTTGTGTGTGTGTGTGTGTGTAGGATTAATACAAATATAAGATTTGTCACTTAGCGGATTGATGTTATATTCAGGACTCAGATTCCAAAGCTTTATGCAATCGTTCGATCGACTCGTCATGATTTCGTGTTTGTATCCGAAGCAAAAATAGAGATGATTAGACAATGTGTAAAAGCTTATAGACGACGCGTTAAAAGGACAATATTAATAAAACAAGACAAAAACTTATCGTTTTGTCCTGTCATGGACTATCAAGGTAAATGTGCCTTGATTAAGTCCATCAGAAGACAAAACGAGACGGCTAAGGTAAGTATCCCTTTTGTTCTTATTCGTATATATATACAGTGTAACCCGGATATAAGAGAGTTGACGGGACCGGATAAGAGGTCTCTTATATCCGGGTTTCTCTTATATCCGGGTTTGGTCTATTTTGTTTAGGTAAGAAGGGCTCTAATTTGGGGCCAGATAAAATCTCTCTTATATCCGGGTTTATCTTGTATCCGGGTCTCTTGTACCCGGGTTACACTATATATATATATATATATATATATATATATATATATATATATATATATATATATATATACCTAAAGTTAAATGAAACACCTAAAGTTAAATGAAATTAATATAAGTTAGAATATATAGAACATTAAATGACCCATGTCCTTTGGACATACATGGGAAAATTTATATTACTAAATTTATAAAAATAAAAGTTTACTGAATTAGTAAAATAATTTAGCTATCTTTGCCGTCATTGTCATAAAGTTTACATAAAAAAAATGATAATCTGGTAATATATATACTTATACTCGATAAGAAAATATAATTTTACATACTGTAAGTAATTCTAATACATTTGCTTGGTTTTAAAAAGGAATATAGTATATTAAATATTAAAAATTAAATTTTTTTTAGAAATGTAGTTGAAACATATTCTAACCTAAACAGCCCCACAAAATCTTTAAGTATACAAATAGAAAAAATACCGTAAAAATCTTTGCCGTTAAAAATATATAAAAAAAAAAATTTACAAAAAAAACCCAGACGACATACATTTAGCAGATGTCAGAATGTGTTGAAAAATACATCCCTACCCATCCCTAAACATAACCCCGCTTTCGAATGTAACTATTAACTGATACAATGAAAATTAAAAAATTGAACACCCTACCACCCCTTGTCTAGATGAATGGATTTCTCGGTATCCTTGGAAATCCTCAATTATGAATCTTTGCCGTGCCTTTAAAACCGTAGATATAAAAAAATAAGTTACTCAAAAATTTGCTTGACGAGGAAATGGAACTAATGTCTTTAATTTGGTAACAAAATTGAATTCAAAGGCTTTGGCTTCCATTTTCGAAACATGGTTATCACTGTGTAGCGATAAAACCATATTTTAAATCAATTAATATATATATATATATATATATATATATATATATATATATATATATATATATATATATATATAATAGGGTAATTCGTATGAATTACCCAGGAGGATATAGATCCAAGGAGAGCTCTATGTTAAAAAAACAGACCAAAATTATTATTAATTAAAGAATATCAAACACTGTCTGTGTGTGTGTGTGTGTGTGTGTGTGTGTGTGTGTGTGTGTGTGCGCGCGTGCGCGCAGTTTCTGAACGTAATCCAATCTTTGGATCTTTATTCAGCCATATTGGCCAATGCCTTCATTGTACATAAAAATCCAAGTAAATTTAAGAAAAGTTATCAACAAGAACACATTTCATTTTATATTGTGAAGTACATGGTATATTTTTGTTCAGCTAAGTTTCATCAAATGCTATATTTTTTAAAAACTTATTATATATATATATATATATATATATATATATATATATATATATATATATATATATATATTTATATATATAGTAATGATACAATATTGTAATCTGAATGGAATTTTCATGAGGATATAGATCATGTCAAAAGACAGAGCAAAATTATTTTTAATAAAAGAATATCAAATACTTAAAATCCCATAGGTAATAATTTTTATTTCATGAGAGCTTTAAAAAAAGCGACTCTCAGTCTTCAAGATCTTTACACAAAATATTGAAGAATGAAAATTAAGATTGAGAGCAGTTTTTTTAAAGTTCTCATGAAGCAAAAATTGTTACCTATGGGATTTTAAGGATTTGATATTCTTTAATTATAATAATAATAGCAATAATAATAATAATAATCTCTTTCTCTCTCTCTCTGTCTCTCAGTATATATATATATATATATATATATATATATATATATATATATGTATGAAGAAATATAGTCTTAAGATGTGCTATATTGTCAGGCCACGAGTCATTTGTTTTCTCCGTTATGGCCTCGTGGCCTGACGATTGCGTCTAGCATGAAACAGACTGTCGCCTCTAAGTGCTGACTTCTATGTTCACTTTATATATATATATATATATATATATATATATATATATATATATATATATATATGAACAAAAATGAAATAAAAAACTGATAGTTTATTAGTTTAGTTGCGTCTGTATGTGCTTACAAATTACAAAAATTGTTACCTATGGGATTTTAAGTATTTGATATTCTTTAATTATAATAATAATAACAATAATAATAATAAGTATCTCTTTCTCTCTCTCTCTCTCTCTCTCTGTATATATATATATATATATATATATATATATATATATATATATGAACAAAAAAATGAAATAAAAACACTGATAGTTTATTAGTTGCGTCTGTATGTGCTTACAAATTACACGATTGTATTTTTCTTTACGATTTATCCGTCTAGGGAATGCAAAAAGGAAAAAGAAAAAAATAAGGGAATAAAAAACATAGAAAGAACCACTTAAGGAGAGGACAATTTGCCATTGCTCGCTTTTATTTTGGTGTCAATCCACGTGAGTTTTCAAGTCAGATTGCAGCCAAATCACGGAACTATTTCGGTTCTTCCTTCCTATTCTTTGTAATCTAATTCCAAAGTGAGCAGATTAGGAGAGATAAAGAAGGAGAGAAGCAGTGCGAGCGAGATGAAGATTGAGAGAGAGAAAGAGAGAGAGTGAGAGAAGGATGAAGAGAGAGAGAGAGAGAGCGAAAGGGAGGTTGGAGAGAGAAACGAGGTGGTAGATACGAGATAGAGTGGGAGAAAAGAGATATATGACAAAAAGAGAGAGTTATAGACAGAAGGAAATGAAGAGAGGGAAATGAATAGAGAAATGGGAAAATATAGATGAAGAGAGAGAGAGAGTAAGAGAGGGATAAAGAGAAAGAGTTGAAGAGAAAGAGATATGAAGGGAGACATGGAACGGAGGGGAGAGTTATCCGGCAGTTATATCTGGAACGAGTGTGGAAATGAATGTGCCTCAGTTGAAAGTCCCTCATAATATTACTGTAACACAACGTTTCTCAGCCGAGGTTCCCCGGAACCCCAAGATTCCGCAAAAAGGTTCCCAAGTGTTCCTCGAGAACAGGTGAGATAAGCTAATGCACTCTTGACTTTTAAATATAATTTCATATACGTAATATTAGTATACACACACAATGTATTCTTGGTTATTGTAATATTGTAATATACACATCATCTTATCTAACCTATTATGTTATTAAAAATATATAACAATCATTAAGAATATATTTAGTGACGTCTGTACGACGCCAGTGTAAAACCACCTTCACTAGTCAGTGTCCACTCAACGAACGGGACCTGTACTTAAAGTTACTTATTTCTTTGTTTTTTTTTAAAGCTCCCTGATGAAGTATTATAAACGAACAGTATGAATTTTATTTAGCATTATTGAAAAATTTGACAAAGAAGTATTAATTTTTCCTTAAAACTGTTATTAAAAAATATATACAGTGTAACCCGGATATAAGAGAGTTGTCGGGACCGGATAAGAAGTATCTTATATCCGGGTTTATCTTATATCCGGGTTTGGTCTATTATATATATATTAACACAGGCTCTAATTTGGGACCAGATAAATTCTCTCTTATATCCGGATCTCTTATATCCGGGTTACACTGTACTATGATATGAACTACGATGAAAATAAAAGATATGGTATATAATTTTTTTTTTTTTTTGCGGAGGGCTCCCTTGAGTCATGTAATTTATTTTAAGGGTAAAAAAGGTTGAGAAACACTGCTGTAACACCTACAGCAAGAGGCGCCCAACATTGCCACATCTGCGCAAGAGGGTGTAAGTCATTAGCAGGACAAAAAGCCACATCTGCGCTACTAATAGCTGAGGATCAGTCAAGCGATGGCATGACTCGAAAGCGAGTCGGAACCATCATTTGATGGCATATGAACAACAACTTTACTGCGTTTATAAAGAATAAAGATGCTGATAATGTTCGCTTGGTCCAGGAACGTTGATTATTTTAGAATAGTTTCAGCTAAGCAAATCAAAAACTAGTTTCTATTTTATCTCTATAAAAATTCAACGAAAAATTAACATAAATCATCAAGCATACACTAAAATAAATTCTAAAAAAAAAAAAAAATAATCCTACGAAGAGTGAAGTATATCTTTCATCACCTGTTTTTTAATCGAGTTCCCTCCATGCAAAGCAGTAAAGCCACTAAGACGCAACGGGTTACCTGGTGTGGAAGAATTAAAAACAGAAACATTACTAATAAGCGATAACAAAAAAAAGTAATCAGAAGGACAGTAGATCACAATTGACATTGCTTTTTAAATTTTTTGAAGATTAAAATTGGCTGGAGAGCGTGGGTCTGGAAAGGGGTTCTTTAAGCGAGAAATAAAACTATATTTAGTATAGAATTTACGGCTACATCTTGCCTGCTCAATTGTAAAGGCTGAGATCTCGACGCCAGTCTAGTCAGTTATGCGCCATACGTGATACAAGCTTAGGCGATCATGTATCTTTCTATACATGACTAACGAAGCAGATTTTATTTCTTTCGGTAGACTAGTTGCCATCCAAGGCTATAGAATCCTGATATTTGCCCATAGCTGGAGGGAGAAGAAGAGGATTCACACATTTCCCAAGGGTATTAGCACGTAAGTGAATGTAATGGATTCGACCGGAATTCGACCTCGGCTCTCCGATTCCTCAATTCGAGCCGCTATCCATTACTCCACCGTGCCTCCCCAGTCTGCACTTAAATTCAAAATGACAGCGAAGAGCAATATTTATTTTGTAAAATTACAAAAATGTGGCACAAGGTCAAAATAGGGAAAAAGGACGGTCTTCTGTCTTAATTTTAAACTTAGCTAGCCACAAACACTGACCCAAACATGCCACAATATTCCTTATACCAAAACAAGACATTCTTACTTACCATTCTTTCTTCATTCACCATAATACTTTAGAATCTCCATGAAGTCCTAACTAGTCACCATATGTATAATTCATTGTCTGTGGGTGGGACGGGAATAAAACAACAATTTAAAATCTAGTCCCATAGCGAAGAGCTCACCCGAACAATTACCATGAAATTATTTATAGAAAAAGCACAGGGAGGCAACCTTAATAAAGACGACATGACGTTCTCACTAGGCCAATGAAATGTGTCTTCCGCCAGAGCAAACGTTAGCTGGTGAATCTTGTCCCGATTCAAACGCCAGCAAATAAGTGATATATATATCCATTATACCAGCGCTTTGTTACCGTAACAGCACGGTCAAAGTCAGTTGCAAATTCTAAGTTAGGCAATGTTAACACATACTACGATGTTTCCAGGCAGAAAGTCCGAAAGGAACACTTTGATTCGAGGCACAACTGGGCAGATCTTTCACACATAGTTCGTACTGTCATGGGGTACGATAACGGTTACTTGCACAAAGCAGAATCAGCGAATCGAGTTCAAATTCTCATCGCGTTTGTTACGCACATTTCGCATTGCTACTTTGGGAGAGGCAGGAATCTATCTTCTCCCTGCCTCCAGCTATGGGTTAAATAACATAGTCATAATCAACTTTTATGGGATAGATCACCTCACCTCCCACAAGAGGGTGGTGGAAGGCCGTTTAGTTGGGAATAAATATTACAATAAGTTGAATTGATTCAAGAATAGCATTTTACATTTAGGGTTTTTTTTCTATCCCTTTTTTTTACAATATATAACCTTAAATAGTAGACAATTCACTTGAAAAATGCGGCAATAGCATATCAAAATCCTATTAAATACAGCTACCTGTTCTTGTCCCTTTTACAAGGTAAACGTCACTAAAAAAATATGTTGAGTAGATAACGGTTAATCCTAGACTTGAATAGGTTAAGATTGTAGCGATTGGCGAAGCATTCTCTTGGGAGTCAGTTCCAGAGAGCAGCGGTTCGAGGGATGAATCTGCGGTGTGGAACTTATATCTCACCATAGGAGTACAAAGTGAATAACAGTGATTCGCGACAATGTGCATGGCATGGCAGGTCGTAGCCATGAAGGTTAGAACTGGTGGAAATAAGGAACACTTTCCACAGAAATAGTGATAGAGCATTGAGAGGCTTGTGACTTTTCTTCTGTAAAAAAAAGGGGGTTGCAGGGTGGAAAATGATCCACCCCACTCAAAGACTCGGAAACGCTTTGGCGCTCGATGGAAAGTGAAGACTGGGCAGTTCTTGTCCATATATAGCAGCAGTATTCCATTTTTCTTTGAAGAAAATCTGTGGGGATAAGTGAGTCGGGAGATCGGAATTTCAATTCAAGCGTCCATAGACTATGCTCTCAATGATCTGAAGCGAAGAATTAAATATTGTGTGTGGTTATTGATATATGTCGAAGATTCACACATTTCAACAAAGGTTATTTGGACACTATTTACATTATTCGGACTATTGTCCTCATCCTTGTTGCGATATTCATCTCAACGTTTCGGCTGTTGTACGCTCCGGCCTTCTTCAGGTGGTTGGAGTGTCGAACTGAACCCTTTATTTCGCTCGCTGGGGTAGGTTGTTCTAGTTCCACGTGCCATGTCTAATGGATGTCATTTATCAGTGATAATATATATATATATATATATATATAGATATATATATATATATATACACACACACACACACACACACACACACATATATATATATATATATATATATATATATATATAGAGAGAGAGAGAGAGAGATATGTCATGGATCAATATTATTGATGACAAAACTTACACCAATTACAGTTGTGTTGATAGATTTTTAATTGTGAACTTTAATAAACTTATCACATCAGTGGGCGCTACACAGTCTTCCATCACATTAAAATCTTGTGGAATCTCTGATAATCATTCGAGTTGTCTCTTTTCTGTTTCTATCAATGTACACACACACGCACGCACACGCACATACGCATGTATATATATATATATATATATATATATATATAGAGAGAGAGAGAGAGAGAGAGAGAGAGAGAGAGAGAGAAAGATAGATAGGGGAATGGGGGGAGAAAGCGAGAAGTGGGTGAGTGAAACTGAGTTCTTCACCAGGTAAATGACCATTTCTGGAATGTCAAAAATGTAATTTTTCAAAGACAGAAACACAAATTACTTGTTATCACCCTCAGATTTCATTTTTGCTATGACAATTTCTGGTGTTCGTTTTTGCTTGTTTAAAGTTTATGAACTCTGACCTTATTGTTGAGCGAGAAGAAAGTCGCGGAGATTTAGTGACAATTTGGAGAAAGATTAAACTGGTTTCGTTTATTTGACATTAAAAGAAAGAAAGAAAGAAAGAAAGAAAGAAAGAAAGAAAGAAAGAAAGAAAGAAAGAAAGAAAGAAAGAAGTAGATATTGGAAAAGAAAAAAGTAAGAAAGAAAATGTGGAAAATAAATAAATAAATATAGGAATGATGAAATGAAGAAAGAAAGAAATACAAGAAAGAAAGAAAGATGGAAAGAAAGAAAGATGGAAAGAAAGAAGGAAGGAAGGAAAGAAAGAAAGAAAGAAAGAAAGAAGTAGATATTGGAAAAGAAAAAAGTAAGAAAGAAAATGTGGAAAATAAATAAATAAATATAGAAATGATGAAATGAAGAAAGAAAGAAATACAAGAAAAGAAAGAAAGAAGATAGGAAATAAATAAATAAATAAATAAAAATAAAAAATAAATATTGTAGAAAAAAAATAAATATTAGAAAATAAAGAACGAAAGAAACAGTAGAAAATAAATAAATAAATAAATAAATGAATAAGTATTAGAAAAGAAAGAAAATAAATAAAGAAAGAAAGAAAGGAAGAAAGAAAGAACAAAAGAAAGAATGAAAGAAAAAGAAATATTGGAAAATAAAGAAATACTAGAAAAGAAAGAAAGAAACACGTTACGGTTATTCTTTTTCTCTTTTCTTTATTATTTGGGGCATCATGATTCAGATTCCAGTTAATAAAATACTTTGATTCGCGCTTCGATAGCCGAAATCAAATAAACAATCCAATCAAATTATTCAGGCATCACTCGCAATCATAGTTCTCTTACCATTTACTATTTAAACCAGTGATTCTCAAACTTTATTTTTTTTTTTCACTTCTGGGCACACTTGTAGAAAAACAAAAACCCTGGCGCGCTCTTTAAATTTTAATCAGGAAAAATTAGTCCTGAAATTTGAAAAATAATAAAGAAGCATTTATTTTTAAGATTCATTACATTGTATATTTAAGCAGTACATTTTTTATTTAAAGGGATTTATAAAAATAAATCTTTTTTCTTTTTTCAGCGAGGCCGACTGATTTAACTTGGTTACGTTTAAGGGCGCATTAGTGCGCCCGGAGCTCACCGGTTGAGAAATGCTGGCTTAGAGTGTGTTTATTATCGAAAAAAAAAAGGATTATGTAATTTTCATGATATACAGTAAAATAAAACGAAAAAGGAAGTTTCATTAAAATTAAAAAAGGAACTTGTGCTAATTGGTTGCCTATGCTGTGAAGAGACATGGTTTTAAAAGAAGTGAATTAGATTCTCATCAGATGAACCATACTTGAGGCATACTTGAGAAAACAAAATAATGTAAACTTAATAACTAATCTCATACAGGGGGTCCTCGACTTACGACAGATTTCGCGCCGTAACATGATTTTTCAGTGTAAGTCGGAACGTACCAGCGATTTTCCGACAATAAGCATTTACATCACTCATCTGAGCCAATAGTAATGTAATAATCTAGGACATTTTTTCTCAACCATTTTTAATTCAGAGCACACTTGTAAAATATCTAAAACTCCGGGGCGCACTTGAAATTTTAATAAGAGAAAAATTACTCCTGAAATTTGAAAAATAGGAAAATAATAAAGAAGTCTCCTGGAATAAGCTTTTTTTAAAGACATTACATTGTATATTTAAGTGTGCTTTTGTGAAAACCTATACTTGAAGTGCGTTGGCAAAGTAGAAAATTACCTTTGAATCGTTGTCGTTTTTGGTTTAGCATTCCCAAAGAAGATTAGCTTTACAGTTTTCATTTAAATAAATTAATGAAGAATCTGATATTTTTTTTAGAGGGGTCGAAAATGACTGATTTAAATCCCTCGAGGACGGCAAAAGGGAAAGGATTATGCATTCTTTCTGAAAGACTGAGGAATTTAGCATCCAGGTTAAAATATCAAAAGACAAAGACTTGACTTAAACATTAAATTATGAAGAAAAAGATCCGGAAAGAATATTATAGGAGAGTACGTTTGATATTAGAAAGGGAACTTAACAGGACCAATAAAATAAAGGCTATCAACAGCTTAGCTATACACGTAGTAACATACAGCTTCAACATTATTAAATGGAAGTTGAATGACATTAAAAGATTGGACGCCAAGACCATAAAAATGCTTACCCAAATGAAGATGCACCACCAGAAATCAGATGTTGATAAGCTGTACGTACCAAGAGCTTTAGGAGGTCGAGAAAAAAATCCAACTTGAACTAACTCTAAAATCTACAACAATCGAGTTGGAAGCAGACCTCGCAAAAACCAATGACCCTCTCCTACAAATAGTATAACACCAAATCCACTCCATCAACAAAGAAGCTGCACTCTTCACGAAACAAATTATATGTGAAATCCTACCAACAAAAAACGAAGCGAATACCATCTACGCCAAAGATAAATATAACAAAAAGAAGTTCAATTTGTCCCTTTTTTTACTTTCTAAAGATGGTAACCTCTTCACTCTGTACATGTGGGGACTTATGTTCCCATAATTTCTCTTTGCGAGTGATGTTGGATGCAAGACATATTGATCAATTTATGGTTGGATGGGAGACATATTGATCAATTTATGTACTGAGTAGCCATGGGACAATTTCCAAGAAACTTTCTCTTACACAGGACTCCTTGAGGATACCTGGATTCATTGTGAGTGCGTAGGTGGAACTGGTCATTTGCTAAGGGAAGTGTTCTGTCACTAAGCTGCGTGTAGGAGCTGAGATATGATCACCATCGCCCGGTGAAACCATCCAAGAGTTGGAGAGGTTATAAAATCACATAATATAATTTGATGCTTTACAAGGCACGGCTGTCATCGTTTGATTAGAGGTGTTAACATGTGTATTTGTACATGTTAATCTTGTGAAGGCGTCTGGAGTTTCAACTCATGTAAGGCTACCCATGATGGTAAGGTCGAGGAGGAGGGGCAGACTGAACGCGACCAACGACACGAAGGCCCCAACGACGGAATAGGCAAAGATCTACACAATCTCAACAACCAAATCGGCGGAGGAAGAAGGCAGCGCCAGTCGGGCTGGCGTAACCAAGGCAGACCATGACAGATCAAGCATCCGACAGCCCGATGCAACCAGGTTTGTCAGATCTCGCCCGTCTCAATCCCCTCTAAGCCACGTGGAAGGCGCTTCTGGGTGTGTGGGTTTCTCCGTCGTTCAGAGTTGTCCGCCAAAATCAAATACACGCGAATGGCCTCGTCAAAGTTTCTTTGATTCACAGCTATGTCCGCTACCGACACAAGGGGAGGGGAGAGAGGGAATAGAGAGTAGAGGGATGGGGATGACGATCCGGATGCGAGCGGGTGCCGACGACAATGAATCCTGGTTAATTAAGATGGGCTACTGTAAATATCCCTTTCAGTACCACAGATTTGCTTGGCAATTGTTTCACTTTAACCATTTGGGCATGTCGACATAGCCGGATGTGAAGAGTATTTTTCTTAACTTTGAAGAACGAGGCGGCCAAGGTGACTTGAGATTCAATTCTAGATTCTTTTGAGCACCTTTCAATCGGAGACCGTCTGAGTGGACTGTGTTACCTGACCTGAAAAGGTATTTCTAACTGGAATTGAAAGGCAATGTTATGCGTTTCTTTTATCAAAACATGTCACCAACGCGATTATATTTGCTTGTGATGCATGTGCCTCATATATGCTTATATCACCGGGTGGTGTCATGATGGATATATTAATTTAGTTTAGTTTTTCCTTCCGCTTGTGCTGTTAGGCGTCGCGGGGAGACACTCGTCTGTCAGCGGCAAGGTGAGTGGCCTGGATGAGAGATGTCTCGTGGGCTCTGTGAGTGTCTGCCACTGAGTAGCTCCTGCGTTTTCTTGGTCTGCCTCTCGCTCTCGAACCAGAGTACCTGAGGATGTATGCTCGTAGGGCCGGTTGGTTAATAGGCATACGAGTGAGGTGTCCAAATCACTTGATCCGCTGGTCGTTTGATGTATTGTATGATTGGTATTGCTCCTACCATATCTTTTATTGCCCCATTCCTGATCTTGTCTCGCCTGGTCTTGTTCACTACTTTCCTCGGGCATTTCATCTCACAAGTGATCAGTTTCCTCACAAGGGTTTTTGTTAAGGGCCATGTTTGGCACTGGTGTGTCAGCGTTGGTAGGAAAATGGCGTTGATGAGATTTGCCTTGGTGGTCATGGAAATGCTAAGAGCCTCCCAAAGCCCGATCCCTCGTCCTCGTCGTGGGAGGTGGAAACTGGTAATGCTAGCCAACGTGGCACTGGTGAAGCTGGGACTAGCTTAGCAGGCCGACAGTGGCTAAAAATTGCCCAAGGAAACAAAAGGAGGTGGATATGTTGGGCATCATATATTTGTACCCCATCTTGACCTTTTATGGCATGATACTCTCTAATTCAATACTACTACTACTACTACTACTACTACTACTAATAATAATAATAATATTATAGCCGACTACAACAATCAAAGCTAACCACTTTGATTGTTCTAGTCGGTTATAACAAAAAAAGTGCCTCCTTATTGATATGGCAGTCACTGCAGACTGCAATGTATCTTTGAAGATCTTTAAAAAGCTATGAAAATACAAGGACCTTGAAATCGAAATCTAAAAAATGTGGCACATGGGAACATCAACAATCCCTGTTGTAGTTGGAGCCCACGAATTGGTTGGAAAAGATTCCAGTAGACTCATTGAAGGGATTCCTGGAAGCCCATGCCTTAAAGAAATACAAAATAATTGTTCTCACGAGCCTACACTTTATGAAGGGCTTTATCTATGTAAAATATGTGTGTGTGTGTGTTTTAATTGGTCAGTGGAAAATATCATGATGCCATTTGTGACCTTAGGTCTTTGCGCGGGACCCGGAAAGAAATGTGCACACGCTAGAAATCAAAGGAAATAAAATAATAATAATAATAATAGTAATAATAATAATAATGATATGAAAAACGTTGTAGGTTCTATCGACAAAATAATATATTCTAAACGAACCACAAAAAGTTTTTCAGGGAAATTGGAAAAGTAGTTTTTGAAGTCAAAAACCCACCATCTATTAAAGAATTGCAAAACGTTTGGGAAAATATTTAAAATATATATATATATATATATATATATATATATATATATATATATATATATATATATGTGTGTGTGTGTGTGTGTGTTTAATTGGTCAGTGGAAAATGTCATGATGCCATTTCTGACATTAGGTCTCTGGGCAGGACCCAGAAAGAAATGTGTACACACCAGAAAACAAAGAAAATATAATAATAATAATAATAATAATAATAATAATAATAATGATAATAATAATAATAATAATAATGATAATAATAATAACTTGAAATAGAAATCACAAAAAAAATGTGGCACATGGGAACATCAACAACTCCTGTTGTAGTTGGAGCCCTTGGACTGGTTGGAAAAGATTCCAGTAGGCTGATTGAAGGGATCCCTGGAAGTCCATGCCTCAAAGAGATACAAAAAATTGTTCTGACAAGTACAGCCCACACTTTACGAAGGGCTTTATCTATGTAATTATCTTTTATTTTTTTTGCAGTGGAAAGTGTCATGACGCCATTTCTAACCTTAAGTCCCTGGGCGGGACCCGGAAAGAAATGTGTAAACGCCAGATATCAAAGGAAATAAAAATAATAATAATAATAATAATAATGTACATTAGTGGCCTTGGGTATGTGACTAAAACTACATTCCGGTAATGGAGGCTTCACCAAGGGACATAGAGTACCCAGAAAATGTGTTAACTTACAGTAGATCTTTAATCTATCACCTGCTTGCTGTTCACAGATACTTTTTATTTATTTTTTTATTTTCATGAATTTGCATATCCCACTGGTAGTTTGCATAATTTGAGGTAGATTTGTGCGTCTTCTGGGCCAACTTCTAGCGTTCATTTAAATATTTGCCTCTTCAGCAGAGTTACTATTTTGTGATGTGCATATGTTGGACTATATAAAGGCCTAAGGAGTTCTTTCGTTGTAGTGGGCTAGGGGCGTCCCGTTATGAGAAGAGTTGTAGCTCACGTCTTGCACGCAAGTCGATAGCTGATCAGTGTCGATTGGGTTACCGTGGAGGACTAGTACGGTGTTGTGAGAGCCACTGGCAAAACAAGAAAAAGAAAAAGAATCACTGATGATGTGCGCAAGAGCGTTTTTGAGATGTATTTCACGAAAAGTTGTCGACAGACTTTGGCTTCAAATCAGAAACTGAAAGATTGCTGCCCAGGATCAGTACCTTCCAACCAGGAAGTACAACCAGGAAGTACTAGTTTAATATCCTGAAACTTAATAGCAGCCCATCCTGCCGCGTATGTGGAAAACATCCTAAAACAATTGACCACATACTAGTGGTGGCTCCAACAGAGTACATACAACGACATGATCAGGATATAAATTGGTCTATATGAGTCAATTTTAACCACCCTCGCAAAGAGAATTGGTGGGAATATAAACTTTACAGGTTACTATCCTTTAAAATTTTTAGCATTCAGACTGGTAGGGAATTCAGGTAAATTGGCTGGAAATAACTAAAAGAAATGTTGAAAATGTCTTCTGGTAGATGCTTCAGCCCAGCCGATAAAAAGAAATCTTTAAGGAAAGCGATAAATACAACATAGAATGCCAGACAGAAATCAACAGAATGTAACATCCCCAGACAGCAACATTGCCCGTTGTTATTGGGGTTATAGGAATGATATCGAAAGGAGAAAGCAAATACGAGAATTAACAGATCGTGACATCTATCAGAGAGATGAAATTTGAATTATTATTATTGCATTATTCCAAAATTTTAACACGTCACCAGATAGCTATTAATGTCAACAACTGAGCACAAGTACCGTAATTGCCCATGTATAATACACCCTTATCCATAATACGCACCCCTAAGATTGCGCTGAAAGTGTGGGAAAATGCTTCTACTTACGCATAATACGCACCCCATGTTTGGTAATCAAACCCTAAAATTTGTACCTCTCCAATTTCATTGTGGCCAGCGTTTCCTTCTCTTATTCAAGCTATAATTGAAGATCATTACGATTCTAAAAGAAAACGGAAAAACCTATATTGTGCCTACTGCGCAGACTCATTAACCTGTTTTTGTTCGATAAAATGTGCAATCTACCGGATGTGTATGTAGTCCGAGCTAGTTATACATAACTCGAGTTTGCTTAATAGTTCGAGTTACATATACATAACTAGAGTTTGCTTAACAGTTCGAGTTAGTTATACATAACTCGAGTTTCCTTAATAGTTCGAGTGAGTTATACATAACACGCGTTTGCTTAACAGTTCGAGTTAGTTATACATAACTCGAGTTTCCTTAATAGTTCGAGTGAGTTATACATAACACGTGTTTGCTTAACAGTTCGAGTTAGTTATACATAACTCGAGTTTCCTTAATAGTTCGAGTGAGTTATACATAACACGTGTTTGCTTAACAGTTCGAGTTAGTTATACATAACTCGATGTTTGCTTAATAATTCGAGTTAGTTATAGGTAAGTCGAGTTTACTTAATAGTTTGAGTTAGCGATACATAACTCGAGTTTGCTTAATAGCTAGAGTTATATATATACATAACTCGAGTTGTGCTTAAAAAGTAGACAGAATAAGAGTTGGTGTGAGAAATATTTAACAAAGTATAAAAATGAATAAAGGACCAAAGAAATCATTTCAATGAAATTCATTGGTTTTGATCATGAGGCAATTTCTGTGTAATTGACGTTCTTCTCCGGATGTAGTTATTAATTTAAAAAAATTACTAATTTATGTATAATCTTATCCATAACTACATGTACAAGAATGTCATTTTTGATAAAAGTTTTAAAAAAGCATAAATACGTAAAAAATGCGTATATTGCCGAAAATTCCTTTTTCCACGATATAGCTATTTGTGCTATGTTATAATGCTTATTACCAAAACAATAATAATACTGAATATTTTTTAAGCATTGAAGTATATTTAATGAAATCTCCCTAATAACTGTCGCGATCTGTAAATTTCTGGTAGCCCTAAAATATATGAATTACAAAAAATCATACTCATCACCATTTTCGACCTCCACGGTAACCCAATCGACCTTGATCAGCAACTGATGTTTAGTCCTTTCTTCTTGCTTTTTTTTTTACTACCTTCTCTCGTTCTTATTTTGTGTCTGCTATCAACACTGTGTCGTCTGCATATCATATGTTGTTAAATTGTGGCTGCCAATAATGAATCCTAATTCTAATTCTCTCAGTATCGCCTAACTGTATAGGTTGAATAAATACGGTAAGAATAGTTATTACCCCCCTTTGTTTGTGAGAGCGTCTCTGTAATAAAGGCAAAACCAAAAAGGAAAATAACATTTATTTTTTAAAAATTAAAAAAGAAAATTTCTAATTGGGGAAAGGATATCGTCAGTCGTAGGCAGTCATTAATAGCCAGTTTCAAATTTGACATGTGTAAATAAAAACAAGGCAAAGAAAAACTCTTCAAAAATCAGTGATCGAGTTGACACTGTATTTACATTATGAACAGGACTCCCACTTTCTGAAACGATGAAAAAGAAAATATTTTGCGATTCTGACAAATGGGTGTAGAATGAATACTAATCAGCAAAAATTAGTCACCAAAAATATTTCTTTCTTTTTTTTTTTACAAGGAGACCATTCCTTGTTCCCAACAGCCTTTGCAACTGGAACCAGCAATGACACGTACACAAGGGTGAGTCGTTCTCATTTCCTTCGTATTCCATTAGTAAGGAAGAAGTTTCATTCGGACCGTTTCTTCTTAAGAATTTCTGCTTTGCCGAACAGGAAAACGACCAGCAGGATGCTTTCACGATCACTATAATCTTGACCATTTCAAGTTTAGAGTCAAACCGTTATCCCTTCCAACATAGCCTTATGGATTACACTTCTTTCTCTTTCTTACGCTCATAAAACACCACACAGTAAGCCTCTACCTTGAGTGGTTCTATTTTAGACATGTCTGATTGAATAAATTAGAAACATTACGTTTGCTTATTTAATCATAATCCTTTCATACTCACGAATATTTTTCCGTATACTACAATCAAATGAGGCATTAAATGCACGTTCTGATCCCAGAAACGGATGAAAAGTACTTGGGGGAATAAAAGTGATTTTTACTGTTACATTGCATTTCCTGTCTCATTTGAGTTTAATATACGTAAAAATATTCGTGAATATGAAAGGATAATGATAAAAATAAGCAGACATAACGTTTGTAATTTATTCACTCATACATATGGATGTGTATGGGTAAAATACTGTAAAATATAGAGAAAAAAGAAAAAAATTAGATGAAAACAGTAATGTTTATAGATAAAGAACATTGATTGACTGATTTGATTTTTACGGCTTTTCAACCCCTTGGAGGAAACTCATTTTAGATTGTAAGATTTATTTTCTGAGATAATAATGGTTTAGTGATAAAAGGTATTTGCGCGTAAGTGAATATAACGAAAACAACGGGAAATGGAACTCGGTACTCCGATTGACAATTCCCAGCCATTATCCATTAAACCAAATGTACATCCAAGCTTACAGCACATGGTATTCTCAATTCACCCATCTAGGTACACACCGGGCTCGACGTTGCTTAACTTCGATGATCGTACAGGAACCGTCTCAAGATTAAGTACAGAAAAATGAATAAATAATTTAAAAAAAAGACAGAAATTATAGAAAAAAGCATAAAAAACATATAGATAAAAATCAGAAACAAAATTCTTTGAATTCTTTTTAGCTGTATTCCGGATGTTATGGCTATTTCCGGTGTCTATGTACAATTTTTAAAAATGTTTTTGGTTTTAATTTCAGCTTGAATTTCTTTTTGATTCTATTTGTGTAACTAGTTTCTATTATTGACAAATCTTGCTAGATAGTGGTAAAGTAATGCACGCATAGGCGTCTGAAAATCCGGATACTAAGACAGAGACCAATTTGTTTGTCGTGTAAAATATACACGTCTTGAAGCCGGGCCTGGCAACAGACCAATGTCTGTATTGTATTAAGTAGCGTCAATAATGTTAATAAACAGAACATGAAAATAAACAGACAAAGAACGCAACATGGTTGCAATATGCAAGTGCAGCTCTGGAGATGACTGCACGTTGAACCAAGAGTTTATTTCAACCAAGAGTTTGTTGCAATAAAATCACTGAACAGAAGGTTTGTATTCGTCAGAGATCGCTTTCTACAAATTTCTATAAGATGGTACGAAGGGAGAGCTACAATAATGGCGTGTAGAGATTTTGGTGATGACCGATGCCAACTCCTTGATTTTTTACCCCATTGACTCGAGTTGAGTTGTGGGTGGGGCTAGTACTGAGAAATAGGAAAAAGGTAGACATTTTAAGTATGTAAAAACAGATAAAACATGAAATAAAGAAAATTGAAAATTTCAAAAACTAAATTCTTATTTAGATTGGATGTCCTTCCGATATGGATGCAGAGGGCGCTGTCGCACCCCCTGCACCCCTTTGCAAACTACTGTATATAACATCTTATTGAATTCCGTTCATCATTTATGCTATCTCCAATCCTCCCTATACTCAGTCTTTTCTTTCAATTTCACTCCCTGTAAACCCCCTGCGTACTAGTGGCATTTCCGTCTTGCTTGGGGCGGGGAACGATTAAAAAATATAATAATAACTGTGGAATATGGATGTGATAGTTATGAAATTGAGTTATAAATAATTTCCGTTTTTCTGCATCAACTTCATTCTCCAAATATAAACCGCAGACGTATTTTATCCAGCTATATATTCACTGCTATTTGGGCGCCTCGAGGCGGTGTCATGGTTAGCGAGCTTGTCTTCATAGAACGATTACGAGTTCGATCCTCACTCGGTGCCCTATACTCTCGGCCTTGTGCCACATCGAAGCTACGCTTGGAAAATCACTATTTGGGCACCTCGACATGGTGTAATGGTTAGCAAGCTCGACTCGCTAGAACAGTTAGGACTGAGTAGTGTGTTCGATGTTCACTGGGTGCCCCATACTTTCGGCCTTATGTATCCTTTCAACATCCTTAATTGGACCATAGCTGACATTAAGCGAATGGATGTCAGAACGAGAAAGCTTCTCACTTGCCACCGCATGCATCATCCCAAAGCTGATGCTGATCATCTGTATGTGCCCAGATCCGAAGGAGGTAGAGGATTAATTCAACTAGAATTATTATTATTATTATTATTATTATTATTATTATTATTATTATTATTATTATCACATTATACCTAAATCCCAGTAAAAGTATTGCCACTTCAAACTGTTTGAATATCAATCGAGGAATCTTTCAAGGAGACTCCCTGTCGCCATTCTCTCTTGATTGTTCTTAATCCCCCTTTCACAGGAACTAAACAGTAATAACTATGGATACAAAGTAAAAAAAAGTAAGTGTTTAATCACCAATTCTACATGGATGGTATCAAACTCTTTGCTAAAGAAGACAAGGAGTTGAAGGGTATCCTCAATATTGTAAAATTTTTCACTGATGACATCAGTGTGGATATCGGATTAGATAAATGAGCAAAAGTAACATTCAAGAAAGGGAGAATTACAGAAGCACACTAAATAGATCTAAATTTTGTAACAAAGATTAGGGAACTGGAACAAGAAGAAGCCTATAAATCCCTTGGATTCAACGACGGAGATGGAATACGGCATGAAGGAGAAAGTAAGAAAAGAATATTACAGACGCGTGGTGTTAAATAACGAGTAGAATTCACAAAACAGAATATCAACTATAAACGTTTGGCTGCCCCGGTGGTGCAATACAGTTTCAACATTCTTAACTTGACCATAGTTGACATTAAGAGAATAGATGTCTAAACGAGAGAGCTTCTTACTTGCCACTGCATACATCATCCTAAGGCCGGCGTTGATCGTCTGTATTTGTCCAGATCTGTAGGAGGTAGAGGATTAGTTCAACTATAACTGTCTTACAAAAAGAAAAAAGAAACAATCGGTCTTTGGCGATGCCTAGAAACTGTAGAAATCTGAATGATGATCTATATCAAAGAACATGAAAGAAATAAGAAACTTTATTCAGTAATAAAGGAAATAAAAAAATAAGAATTTCAAGTGGATGAAGAAGAGCAAGTAAGCCATAACCCAGCCACTGCCGCGGGAAAGAACGCAAAAAAGAAGTCAAAAGCAAATGCAATTGATCAAATGCAGAAACGATGGCAAGATAAACCTCTTCATGGTAAATTGCCCGTAGCAAACAAGTTGATGTGGACAAACCTCGTACCCATTACTGGTTACGTAGTGCAGGGTTAAAAGTTGGAATTGAAGGTTTTATTCTTACTGAACTGGACCAATGCTTGCTAACTAGAAATTATCAAGGAAACATACTGAAAATTGACTCCAAATGCAAATTCTACGAATGTCCAGAAACAACTATCTTGTATGAGGTTGCTTGGTGTTAGCATCCACTCAAAAGAAAAGCTGACATGACTGGGTGGGTCAATATCTGCCTTGGAATATCTGCAACTTTTATAGGAAGGAAACTGCAATAAATTGGTATGGACACTATCCAGACCCGGTTATAGACATAGAACCTGTAAAATTTTATGAGAGTTTGCAATACACACAGACAGAATAATCAAAGCTCACTGTCCAAGCATCGTCCTCAAGGACCACAAAAACAGAATCTGCTTTCTTATTGACATCGAAGTTCCTGCAGACGATAATGGATCTTTGAAGATCTTTAAAAGCCACAGGGATGTTCGAGTGAAAATCTCCAAAAGTGGGGTGCATGAACGCGTCAATAATTCCAGTTGTGCTTGAGACCCTGGGTTTGATTGGAAAAAAAGTTTCGATAGACTCACTGAAGTGATCCCTGGCATTCCATGCCTTAAAGAAATACAAAAAGTTATTCTCACAAGCACAGCTCACACCCCACAAAGGGTTTTATCTACGTAAAATGCGTATGTTGCTAGTTTTTTTTTTTTTTTACACCAATGTGTAGTGGAAGATGTCATGAAGCCATTCCTGATCTTGGTCTCTGGTTGGGATCCGGAAGGGAATAAGTGTACAACAGAAATTAAAAGAAAGAACAACAAGAAAAACAACAACAACAACAACAACAACAACAACAATAATAATAATAATAATAATAATAATCTATGTAAACATTTAAGAAAATGAGTAAATACAAGGACGTCGAGATAGAAATTAGTAGAATATGGCATCTGAATACGAGAACATTACCTGTTATTTGGGTTTTGGGAATTATATCAAAAAGAGTAAACAAGTATGTGGAACAAATCCCTGGGAGCCCCAAAATATATGAATTGCAATATATATATATATATATATATATATATATATATATATATATATATATATATATATATATGTATGAGCACTTCTAATATCTTGCGTAGATTTCTCTCGGTGCAGTGGTTACAATTACATATTTCTTTTCTCACTGATCAGTTTGCACTTTTTGATGAGAAAAAAAAACACCAAAAAAAAGCAAAACAACAACAACAAAGCAAACTTGTTGTCACTTGAAGCCTCTAGTTGAGTCGTGGAGCCAACTCGAAATACACAAAGCAAAGGCAAAAAGCCCCCAAAACAACAAAACAAAATAACAACATTAATAATAATCATAATGATAAATGCCCTGATGTTTCACCAGACAGCTTTCATGGCTTCTGATATCAAATGATTAGAGGTGTTAACATGTAGATGTTTTTCTTTTGGTGAATTAAGATGGGCTACTGTAAATATTTCCTTGTCAGTTGTCTAAATAATAATAATAATAATATGAAGAAGAAGAAGAAGAAGAAGAAGAAGAAGAAGAAGAAGAAGAAGAAGAAGAAGAAGAAGAAGAAGAAGAAGAAGAAGAAGAAGAAGAAGAAGAAGAAGAAGACGAACCAGTTGGACATGTTGCCTAGGGCCTGGCACACTGTGCATCTCTGTTCATGTTTGGGAATATTGGAAAGGAGACGTCATAGGCGGGTGTTGAGTGTGTTGTTTTCTTAGAGTTTGAGGGATAAGGCAGCCAAATTGACATAGGCCACATGGAGATACTTGGGAATACACTCAATCAGTAACCGTCACAGCCGATCTGAAGGTATTTCTAACTGGACTCCACCTACAGTAAAAATGGTTGTCACCCAGTTATCAAAACCTGTCACCATATCGCACACATTAAAAACGTAAAATTCCTGGACACAACAGCATCTCAGGGCTACAAACGATTACTTCATGCCGAACTACACATATCATCCGCAAAACTCTCTCTATCCAAACGAAACATACCCTTTTTACTCATAGATCCTGGCCGGGAGTGACTTGGTAATTGGGCACTTAAAATTACTCTCTGGCAAGATGATGCCACACACAACAGCAGCAACAAGAACAAGGAGAAGAACAAGAACAACAACAATAATAATAATAATAATAATAGACTGCAATGTATCTTTGAAGATATTCGAAAAACTGTCAAAATACAAGGACCTTGAAATAGAAATCTCAAAAATGTGGCACATGGGAACATCAACAATCCCTGTTGTAGTTGGAGCCCTTGGACTGGTTGGAAAAGATTCCAGTAGGCTGATTGAAGGGATCCCTGGAAGTCCATGCCTCAAAGAGATACAAAAAATTGTTCTGACAAGTACAGCCCAAACTTTACGAAGGGCTTTATCTATGTAATTATTTTTTTATTTTTTTTTTGCAGTGGAAAGTGTCATGATGCCATTTCTAACCTTAGGTCCCTGGGCGGGACCCGGAAAGAAATGTGTAAACGCCAGATATCAAAGGAAATAAAAATAATAATAATATCAGGATGCTCAGCCCTTGCTGAGAAAGAATACATTATTAGACATGACAAGGTAGTATAATATATTCATTGGCATTTCTGTTCGAACTATGGTAATGAAGTCCCGGATATATAGTACAAACACTACCCGAATCATATTATGATCAAATGACTATATTGTGGAATTACCCAATTCTCGCAGACCGGAAAATTGATGCAAATAGACCAGATATAGTGATAAATGATTAAAAAAAAAAAGAAACCTGCAAACGAACCGATATGATTTGCTTACATGATTCCAGAGTTTCTACGAAAGAATTTAAAAAACTGTCAAATTATAAGGACCTGCAAATCGAAGTAACAAAAAGGTGGAAACTTAAAACTGCGATTATCCCTGTTGTGATAGAGGCGATGGGTATGATAAAGAAGGATACCGAAAATAATGTGAGTAAAATTGCTGGACACAACAGCATCTCAGAGCTACAAACGATTACTTCATGCCGAACTGCACATATCATCCGCAAAACCCTCTCCGTCTAAATCAAACGTCCAAATGTGCATAGATAACTCAGCTGCAGTACCCTTTTTACTCTTAGACCCTGGCAGGAGGTAACTTGATAATAGGGCACTTAAAATTACTCTCTGGCAAGATGATGCCACACACAATAATAATAATAATAATAATAATAATCGTGAGCAAAAACCACAAAAACAGAATGTGCTTTCTTAATGACATGACAGTTCTTGCAGACTGTAATGCATTTTTGAAGATCTTCAAAAAATTATTGAAATACAAGGATCTTGAAGCGGAAAATTTAAAAAAAATGTTACACATGAGGTCATCAGTAACTCTAGTTGTAATTGAAGCCCTCGATTTGATTGAAAAAGATTCCAGTAAATTCATTGAAATGGTCTCTGGTAGCACATGCCTTAAAGAAAATACATATAATTGTATTCACAAGTACAACTCACACTTTACGAAGGGCTTTATCTATATAAAATGCGAGTGATCTTAGGTTGTCTATTTTTTTAAAAGTATGTTCAGTGGAAAATGTCATGATGCCATTTCTGACCTTAGATCTCCGGTTGGGACCCGGGAGTGAATGCGTATGCCAAAGACATCAAAGGAAATAATAATAATAATAATAATAATAATAATAATAATAATAATAATAATAATAATGTGGACCAACAGAAAACACGTTCACCGAATTGAAAGCTGAGACAGAAGGCCTAATTACTGCAGCACAGGACCAAAGCTTTGCAACCAGATCCTATCACTGTCACATAATCAAGTATGGAACTAACCCGAAATGCAGGATCTGCGGAAAATATGATGAAACTGTCGACCATATTATTTCAGGATCTTCGAGAACAAGCAAAAAATGAATATACCCACATACATAACACGGTAGCGACATACGTGCACTAGAAGATATGCAAGAAGCACAAAATCGAAACCACTGAGAGATAGTATGAGCACCAGCCAGATACAAAAAATAACGATGTAACTATCCTCTGGGATATGCCAGTTCAACCTGACAGCGAAATAAAAGCCAATAGACTTGATATCATCATAAAAGAGAAGAAATTCAGGAAGTGTATGCTTATTGACATAGCAGTACTATCTGAGAGAAACACCTCCATGAAAATTATCGAGACTGTACCAATAACAATCGGAGCTCTGGGCCTCCTGAGAAAGGAATGTACAATTTTACTAACAGTATCTCAGGTAACATCATCATATAGGTTGCTCAGAAGATCGCCCTACTAGGAACATCCTATATACTAAGAAAAGTGCTATCAGTTAAATGACAATTCTCCCATAGGGCCTACGGACCATAGTTTGGACCTGGCTCTACACACAATACAGAGCTGGAAACATAACATACACAAATGATGACGATAATAAAACTTTCAAAATAAAAGGATCTGAAAAAAAAAAAGAAATTGCAAAAATGTAACATTTAAATACAACCGGTAATAGTAGGAGCACTAGGAAGGTGTAAAAAGAATACTAATGACTATTATTTGAGATACAAATGATTACGCGCATGAGCACTATTAACATAGGGAAAATAAATATCTCTTAGTGTGTAATATGCTCGAGAACTTCCTAAGGTAAAGGTAAAACACTACTAACCTCAGGTAGAAGACTTGGTAAGAGAATATACCAAACTCCAATCAGAAAAATAACTGGAGTTCTGAGGATAACGAAGAAAGTATTCCATCGCAACACTTCGAACAAAAATCATGAAAGCAAAACAGACGTTGCAATATAGGTACGAATGTGTCTGTTCAAAAGAGCGCGCTTAAATATATTAGTTCTTGGTTCTAGTATATTACCTCCTGCAAATACCTGTTAAATAATGGACTATTCCATTTTGATCGCGAGGAAAGACAGAAAAGACATATCAGAGACGCTGTTTGGTTTCAGGGAGAAAAAGAAAGGAAGGATAAGAGAAGATAGAGGAGGTGTGTTTAACGTGTTTAACGTCTGCTTCAGTGAAATGGAAAACCTTGCCAATTTGGAATCTACATATTTGTACCCTCTTACTTCTTTAAATAATAACCTGCATTCAGACTTATGATCATTATTGCAATATTTTGTCAATTTTGAATCTTTTCATTTGTACCCTCTTACTTTTTTAAATAATGACCTGCATTCATATTTATGATTGTTATTGCAATATTTTGTTAAAGTTGTTAAGCTCAAATATTTAATAATGCAATTGGGAATTTTTCACGGATATTTTATAATCGTCGTACTCGTAAGGTATTCATTTTATAATTTGCTTAAGAATTATGCTTCAAATATCAAAATTGTGAAATTTCCACGGATAATACTAATAGGTAGGATTCATTGATTGAATTGTGTTTTTTTTTTCACGGTTTATCAACCCTTTGCAGGTTATTTAAAGCCAACACATATTTTTAGATTGTAAGAACCTTTTGGTGATAATAATGATTTTCTGACACAATATCTAATCCATAGCTTGGGTGAGGAGAAGACGTGGATTCATACCTTTCCCAAGGTATCTACGTTTAAATGACTAGAACGAACCGGACTGGAATAGAAACTAGACTCCCTGATTTCGCATTCCAAGCCATTATCAATTAAACCACCCGCACACCAAAGCTTTCAGCACCTGGGATATCCAAGCCGTCATCCATCGAAATACTGGCCACGTTCGGCATTGCTTGACTTCAGTGTGATATGGTCGTAAACCTTGTAGTTATGAATGTGTTTTTTCAAATTGATTGTTTCGCTTTCTATGGCTTATCAACCCTTTGAAAGTTATTTAAAGCCAGAAAATATTTTCAGATGTTTTGGACATGATCATGATTCATTGATACAATTCCTAATTAACCCATAGCTGGGGGGAGAAGAGGTGGATTGATTCATAACTTTCCAAGGTCATTTGTGCGTAAGTGAATATAACAGACCCAACTGGAATTGAAACTCGACTCTATGATTTCCAATTCCGAGCTGTAATCCTTTACACCACCCGCACATTTAAGCTTACAGCCCATAGTATTACCAAGCTGTCACCCATCTAAGTACTGATCAGGATCGACGTTGCTTAACTTAGGTTATTTTTTTTGGGGGGGGTAATGACTTAGTGATACAAGTCTTACTAATTAACACGTAACTGGGGGAGAGAAGAGGTGAATCCCATACTTTTCCCAAGAGTATTTGTGCATAAACGAATGCAACCCAAATGAAATTGGAACTCTGCTCTCCGATTAATAATTCCAAGCAATTATCCATCAACCCCACCCCCGTACATCCAATCTTACAGCACCTGATATTCCCAAGCGATCTTTTTTATTACGCTTTTCACCCCAAAGAAGGCGGGAGTGCCGCTAGCACGCAAGGGGTTACAGAGAGTGGGAGCAAGAGTAAAGAGGCGTGAAAGAGGAAAGGATAAAGAGAAGGACGGGGGAATTAGATCAAGGCATCAGAAGATGTCGATTGACATTACATTTGAATATTTGAAAACTATAACTGTCAGGGAAGCAACTAAGAGGAAGGGAGTTCCACAGTCGGGAAGTAAGAGAGATGAAGCTATTGAAGTAGAAGAGACGGCTACCTTCAACCGTTTCGACAGTGAAAGAAGCCAACTTAGTAACACGCTTAAGTACATGCAGTTTGGGAACCAGCGAAAATAGCTCGTCGGAGCAGTTGTCGTGAAAGTATTTATAGAAAAGACAGAGTTAAGCGACGGCACGTCTGTGAGAAGGTGACTGTAGACGAGATGTCAGATCAGGACCAATCACATTGCATATCCGTCTCTGGATTTTGTCGAGGACCTTGAGACGAACAGCGGGGCTCTTGACCATATTCTTGCAGCATTCCGTGCAAGGGCGAATGGTTGATTTATAGATTTGAAGGATGGACTCAGGCGAGAAAAAACTTTCTGGCGCGACACAGAGAACCAACTTTCCTTGCGGTAGATGCAGCTATAGATTCAATGTATTTGTTCTACCACGGGTCAGCGGACAGTGTGAGACCAAGCAGGTGCAGAGAGGCGCTCTTGTGGAGTTGGGCATCAGACATTCTAATGGGAGGCAGGGAGAGGGTTCTCTGTGTTGGGTAAATGAGAGCAATTTTGTTTTTGAGGTATTAAAGTTTTCCAGGCATTTCCTGTCACAGTCAACCACAGGGGTCCTTTTCGAGACCAACGGCCAGGTTAGTTTTGTCAGCGATGCCGGATTTGTTATTGAGGCATAGAACTTGTATTTAGGTTTCGTTTATTATCACTATGTAGTTTCAGTATTCTATTGTTATGTGATTTAATAATTTTATCTAAGTTTCTTTCTTAAATCTAGAACAGCTGTAGCTAATATTTAAGGTATTGCGGTTGAAGATCTGGCTTAATTTACTTTTTTTTAGGGAAGTGCTTGTTAATTAGATTTAAGAAAGAAATTTAGATAAAATTATTAATAGATGTCTACTTAGGA
>OZ038506.1:59332429-59384929 GCA_964036315.1 Acanthosepion esculentum
CTTGTGGTCTAACGATTGCGTCTAGCATGAAACAGCCTGCCACCTCTGAGTGTTGACTTCAATGTTCACTTTTATATTTATATTTACATGCGCTCTATCTCTGATATTGAGCACTCTATCCCATAAATATAGCACACCTTAAAGCTATATATATATATATATATATATATATATATATATATATATATATATATATATATATACCAGGACACAGTAGTATTAAAAAGTGCTCAATTCACGTATATAAAAAGATTAGAATTTAACATGTAATGCTTTTAATTATCGAAAATTAAGAAATCAGCCGATTCCGATACCTTGGATTCAACCTTTCGGTATCTTCAACGAAATCGCCTGAAGATACCAAAATGTTAAAACCAAGGTAGCGAAATCGGCTGTTTTCCTAATTTTCTATACTTATATAATTATATATATGTGTTTGTGTGTGTGTGTGTGTATGTGGTTCACATGTTTCCCCGTTTTTTTAACAAAAGCAGAGGTTTATTTATGGTTCCCTGTTTAGGATTATGTTTCTGGTTACCCCTGAAGTAGGTACCTCCACGAATTCGGTATACGTACGGTTTAAAATGAATTCTTTCTTGAAGCTTTAATTTTATCTTTAACTAGAATCATGACCCGGCGTTGCCCGTGCTTGATTTTTAAAATCGTACGACTCATACCGCAATCGCTATCATTTGACTTAAAATATTTTTACCCTTCCTTGCCTTTAAAGGAGTGCCCTTTGCCGTGCTGATGTTGCTACATGCCTTACTTCTTGCCTATCTCACACTGCGAATGTTTTCTAAGCTCTATACTAAACATTAAATCTGTTACGATAAAAGAACTAAACAAAATGAACACAAAACGATTAGCTTTAAAAAAGGACTCGTAACTGAAAAAAAACGAATGAAAAAAGAATGTTAACAACAAATATTTTTTCACACATAACCCAGTTCTGCGGAATCAGAATCAACGTTGAGTTTAAGCAAGCGAATGAGCCAATTGGAGTAAAGTGTCATGCAGATTTTAATTTTTCCCACTTGTGACGAATGCAGCTATCGTTTATTTTTGCATGCTAGCATGCTAGTTAACATTCGTGCCAGTCAGCTGTTGGCTCTCACGCTGGCCAATAGAGTCTTCCTGCCTATTCGTGGCAGCCAGCAATAGGCTCTCACTCTGGCCAGTAGAAAATGGCCGCAAACTACATGAAAACTGCCGTAGAAACATGAAAAAATCGATTATTTCCACTATCGATGGCAGTTGGGAAATGCAAAGTCGGTCTATTCAATTAAAAATTATAAAAAATCAAAACCAATCGTGTAAAAATTCATTTTTCATCGAAAACATTTTTTCTTCAGAGAAATTTTGTATTTAATATATATTATTCATAAAGGCAATTAAAAACTTCGCTAATTAAATAATGTCTTAGTTTTATTATGTTTTTTTTTTTAATTTTATGATTCAGAACAGATTTTTAGTAAGACGGGACCCGATTTTGAAAAAATTTTGACAATCGGTGATTTAAATTCTTCAAAGTATTTTGCTTTTAACTTGTGTAGTCCCTAAAAATTATCACGTTGAATTTTTCAAGTTTTCATAAAATTAAGTAAGTGGCGGGTAACACATGTAAAAAAAAAATTACCAAGATTTTCTAAAAAAAAAAATTCAAAACTAATTTTATACATTTGTGAATAAGTCCTGAAAATTTCATTAAAATCCGACAATTGATTTTCGCAAGAATTTCTTAATTTATGTGTCTGTCACTGCAAAAAGAGACTAAAATTTGCTCTACTAAAAGTTACTACAACCGCTGATGCAAGAAAAACAAGTTTAATACAAATTTCAAATGGTCTAAAAAGGAGTAAAAAATTTAATTAAATATTCAAAAAATACTTTGATCCTTCCTCTTAATAACAGCATAAAGATTTTGACGATAAATCTATATTTTCATTACGCTTGGAGTATGTTTTCATCACGGTATGTTGATTTTTTAGTGTTTTCGTTGAGGTAGCTATTCTAAAGCCTTTTCATTCTCTTTCACTCCCATTAGTCCCCTTGTGTCTTAGTGACATTATTCCCTTGTTTGGGATGAATTGGTACATACATGTTTTATAATGTTTTATTTTCCAAACACGGTCAACAAGTTGTGGCCATATTCGTAGTTAATTTTATTGAGTGTTGACTTTTTTATTATTAGTGCTCCCATTATTTTTTTATCATTTTTTTACATGTAAATAAGGCTATTACACATGTATTTTCTACTAGTATGCATGGATCTTGGTAGGTTTCCGTGTGTGTTTAAATGAATCAACATTGAGATATGAACAATGTTTACACAGTGTATGTCCAGAAAATAAAACACTTGTACGAACACAAGAAAAAATAAATAAAAACCTTCAACACAGTGACTTGTCAGTCGTCTTTAACGAAACGTTTGTATAGATTTTCGCTTGAGGATGAAACAGGGCTTGATACTTTAATTCAATTTAATTTTAATAATTATATTGAGGTTTTTGGCTCTTGTTTTTGAAACATGAGAACTCTTATGTAGCGAAGGAATCATATTTTAAAAAAATAATTATAATTTAATGTCTACTTCTGTATGCAGAACTGTTTTTAAAAAAATAAAAAACAAAAATACTAAAGTACGCCGGATTATTTACCTAACGTGTTCTTTCCTATTTTTCTACATATTTGCATATATATATATATATATATATATATATATATATATATATATATATATATATATATAAGAATCAAGTTTCCAGTTTATATATATATATATATATATATATATATATATATATATATGTAAGAATCCAGAATATACACAAGAATCCAGTTTCCAGTTTATCTGCGTTTGAGAGAACTGTAAACAAATGATAACACCAAACGCTTCAAAAAATTGAAATTTGGTTCCAGAAAGAAATATTTACGCATGTCCAGTTGTATGTTGCATGCTCACGAGTAAGAAATCCTAAGTATTTATTCTTCGCTGTTAAAAAAGAAAAAAAAGAAATGTTCCTATATATATTGTTTACCATGAAGTCCTATAAAATTAAATTAAATTAAAGAAATTTCTAAACCGCGAAGTAGGGCTTTTGTCAAAGTATTTTCCGAACAAATCAGCTTATTCAAATTTCTTCATTGATTGATTTTCGAAATTGAACGAAACGTAGAGTTTGTAAATCTCGACAGAAATGTTAGCGATAACTTCAGCAATGCTAAATATCTTGAGAATTTCAAGTTGCAAAAAATTCTAATAATCTAAAAATTCTGAAAATTTGAATAGCGTTTAAAAATTTACTATATATTCTTAGATCTCTTTGTTATTTGTAACTGGATTAAAGGTATTGTCATGGAATACTAGAATATTGAGGAATGTTTATTTTGTAAAATAAATTACTTTTCATTTTTAGTGAAAGTTTTACCCACATACTTTCTCCTAAAACTGAAAATGCACACCTTTAAATTGTTAATATTCTGTTTCACCTTATCATGACAGCTATTTAATTGAGGCAAATTGCTCTAATAGCTTGGTGTTCCAAGTAACAGGAATCTACTATATTCACTAGTCTTCATTCTCGCTTGCACTTACTGAAGCGCTTGCAGATAAGTGAACTCGGTACATCAGCAACAGACTTTGACTCTCGCTTTCAAAATGCTGCCCTTTCGCAGACATCTCGAAATAACATATTTTAAACGTTGTAAAAACCGGAAGTCACATGTAAAAGGTTAAAAAGAAATAGATAAATTTATAAGATTAAAAAAGAAACAAAATGAATAATATAATGAATGAAAGGTGAATTTATTTCAGTCTGATCTCGAATGTTCACGTCGCACGTGAGATTTTAGTTTGTGTTAATGCAAAAACCAATTTTTTCACAAGGAACACGTGCTGCCAGCTGTTTTGTAGAGATGAAAATACGTGAAGTACAGTAAAGTTCACTTTAGAGTAGTTCAGATATGAGGACGGTTTGGTTTGTTTTACGGCATATCAACAAGGCAATGGGTTATTTAATACCGACAAGATTTTTACAATAGATTGGTATCGATAGAATATATATTCTTTGTAAGGAAACAGTTTGTAGATCCGATTCCGTTGATATGCTCTTGTAAAGAGGGTTGTTGTTGAGAGTCTGGTTTCATTAATGTATTCTTTTCAGATACACGGTATCTAGAGAAATAGATTTTGACATTTTCATTTGGTTTATAATTTTTGGTAGGTTTTGTTTGGTTAACGTTATATTAACTTCAATGGGTTATTTAATGCCAACAAGACTTTTATTGCTGGTAATATTTTTCTTTTCTTCAAAAATGTATTGCTGGTATTAAATCCTATTTTTACACTTTCATACTATTTTGATCTCGGTTAACTATTTGTCCAAAGCTGAGACTCTAACTGATGCTACCAACTTGGGTCAGGGTGGACCTGGAAACACCAGCAATTAAGAGGTGATTCCACGCTCGTCAGAGGCCTTGCTGTTGAATGTAGTTTACCGTACCCAGGACGGGATCGGAAATAATGTGGCATATGCACCCCCCACCCTATCCCTTTTCAGGCACGTGACGCACTCATTTGCATATCAGTGATTACTTCTTCCTACACGACGTAAAAAACAGCAAGGGCTTTTTTGGTTACCTTATATTAATATCTGAGCATTCTGTAGCTCAATATCAAACATGGGTGTTCAGTTATGTTTATAGAACGCAATTTGGAGCAGCGACCGTTCAAATTGTTTTGAGCATGTAGTAATTAGTAATTCAGAAAAAAATTAAATACTGTAGAAATCCTCATATCCATATTTCAGAGTAGTTCAGATATGAGGACGGGTCCGGATATAATGTGGCATGTGTAATATAACTATAACTTAACAAAACACAAGAACTTATCGCAATATATGAAAAATGAAGTTTCTCACGAAAGTAAATATTTATTTGTAATATTTAATGATCAATAAGTTTTATTTTCAATCGTATCTCGTATTTCTTTTCTCATTTCGCTTACTTTTTGCTGTTCTACTTTTGTTCTTTAACTAAGGCATTTCTGCAAATTACATGCACTTGTATATTCTGTACTGCTGAACAAAGATTTTTTTCCATTAATTTGATGACGTCATCAATAGCTTTCTCTACTGAGTTCCAGTCTTCTTCATTATCCTTCATATTTTCACCATTATCAGAAGAATTTTATTCTTCTTCTATTTCTTGGCAATCTAAATCATTTTGAAGTGATTCTACCATTGAATTCTTTTGTAATTCATTAATGTCTTCATTTATCCATTCTTTTAAGTCATCCGAAGTGAGAGTATTCAGTGGATCATTTTCAAGCGCAAGTTTTAGTGTTTCATTCTGATTCTGCAATCCTTGTTTGTTAATTTGCAAATTCAATGAATTATGAGCTGCATACAATTTTTAAGCAATCTCTAATTTCTGATGTAACGTGAAAGAATTTCTTTTCCTTTTTCTTCCACTTGAAGTTTTTTCTACGCGAGACATTATGGGTTGAGAAATTTCAAGTTACTAACAATTATCTGCGAAAAAAAGAAAAATAATAGAATGTAGCATATTCCTACAACATCTAAATGGCGACGTTGAGAATTTTCGGATATGAAGACGTCGGATATGAGGGTCCCTATTGCATTTTGCTCTCGCGATCAGAACAGAACTAGAATTTCAACTCGTATTAATCATTAGTGGACGCAATCTTAACAATGTAGGATACGCGAGTGATACCTGAGGTTATGGCAGACATAGAATGAAAACGGTATGACCAAACGGACAACCGAGCTGTCAGGCTAAAAATAAAATGTTTCAAAAGGGGTTACTCGAAGTAGAGAGTTACATTAAAGGGTTAGTTTGTACGGATAGGAGGGGAAGATAACGGTTAACCTGAGACTTGAACAGGTTAAGATTATAGCGATCGGGGAAACATCCTCTTGGGAGTCGGTTCCACAGAGCAGTACGAGGAAGCTGCGCGAATGGAACTTATATCTCACTTCTGGAATACAAAGTTAATGAGTGTGGTTCGTTACAATATGCGTAGTATGACGGGTTACAGACAGTGAAAGTTAGAATTGGTGGAACTAAGGAATATAGTTCATCTGAACACTTTCCATGGAAATAGCAACAGAGCACTGGAAGAAGCTGTTCGAGCCGAACTTACTTCTCACCGATGGAAGACGGGTTCGGAGCGTGGGGAGGGGTACAATGTAAGCGTCATGGCGGGTCCTTGCCGTGAAGTTTAGACATGGCGGAACCAAGGAGTGTATTTCGTCCGACCACTTTCCGTGAAGGTAACGATAGAGCAGTGAGAGGCTTGCCCCATCCCGCCCGTGACAGAAGAGGTTAGAGAGGGGAAAATAATCCTTATTTAGAATAAGATGACCAAAGGCTAGTAAAACAAAAAAAAAAAACAAAAAAAAAAAAAAAAAACTACTAATTAGACAGTTCTTCATCGAAAGAAAGAATATTTGTAGATTATTGCCTTTTTTATTTTCGTTTTTTTATCTTTTTGTTATTTTTTCTTTCCGTTTTTTTCTTTTTCGTTTCTCCCTTCTTTGAAGTATGTATATCTATCTTTTCCTATTTTCATTTTACAGGAGTTTTATTTGAACGGCTAGGACATCTTAATTCATTTGGGAAATATATGAGAATAATCCGAACTATTTACTGAGAACAAACTACCTTCATGCAGATAAAAAAAAAAAAAACGAATTTAGCAACTAAGCAAAAAATAGAAAAGGTCGTAAGAAAATAATACATTTCACTGGATTTATTCATCTTATACAGAAAACTAGATTGACTGAATTGTTTTTACGATTTATCAACCTTTTGCAAATTATTTTAAAGCCAGAAAATATTTTTAGGCTCTAAGAAATTTTTGGACATAATAATAATTAAGCCCTACAATTTAACTCATAACTGGGGTGAGTCGGGAAGAGGTGGATTCATGTCTTTTCCAAGGGTATTTGTGCGTAAGTGAATATAACGAACCCGACTGGAATTGGAACTCGGCTCTAACTAAATTTAAGTAGCATTAAAACACTTATTCATGTCCAAGGACTAAAGTTAAGCAACATTGAGTCTGCTCAGTACTTAGATAGGTAACTATTTAGGATGACCAGATAAAGTAAGTCGCCGATAGTCTACTGTATAAAACGAAGCAAATTTAAGTAGCAGAAAACGATGGTTATCGTTTAATCACTAGAGTTAAGCAACATTGAACTCGTTCAGTGCGTAGGTATGTAACATTTTAAGATAAACACGTGCGATAAGCAAACTACAGCCTAGTGCAAGGCTAAACCAATTTAGGTCAAAGAAAACACTGGTTGACCACCGCGATCAAATAACGTTGGAATTGACCAGTACTTCTGGGTGATCGCTTAGCAGCATATCGTGTGAGCACAGTCATGGATTGAGACTGTCATGTTGGGATTGCATTGAACGTTGTCCACCTTCCCTTGTAGCTCCTCTTCAACGGCCTTGTGCCAGACTATAATGAACTTAACATAAATCATAAAGAATTATGCCTTGGTGCAAGACAGGGACAAGTCCTGTTTGTAATGTTGCCTGTTTCAATTAAATAAATTTAATTAATTTCACCCCAAGCAAGGCAATAAAGCCACAAAGACGCAAATATTTTTTGTTTATTTTTTTCACTAATATTCGCCTAATACAAGGCCCAAGAGCCACTGAAGTTAGAGGGTTACTGTGTGCAGTTATTTTAGCGTAGGAAAGGACAGGCGTCAGGAGTATAGAGCTGAAATAGACTTTAGAAGGAACAGGAAACCAAATTCTAAACAGGAAATAAAGCTCTACTTCTGTTTAAAAGACAGGAGAGGGGTGTGAACCGGACGATAGGCGAACCTATTTGAGAAAAAGAAAACATTATTAAGGAGAGAGAACGATAAAAGCACAGGCATTTTGAAGACATAATATCACGACTGATATTTCATTTCTATTTTTGAAAATCAAATTTGACTGTAAAGCACGGATCCAGAAGAGAGTTCCACAAGCGAGAAGTGCGAGAGAAGAAACAGTTAGCATAGAACTTACGGTTACATCTTGCCATTTCAATTGTAAAATGGCGAGACCTTGCCGCCAATCTAGTCTTTTTCTTTTTTATGTGCCGTGTCTCCTCAGGACGAAGGCGATCATGGCTCTCCACAACTCCCTGTACCTTGTCGTTCTTAATAAACATCGTCTTTCTGTTATTTCTCTTAAGCCCTATTCCGCCATCTATTCACTCAAGCTTACGAGTATGTTATGCATGGTTTTCGTCTGCTCTCTATCCGCCTCGTGAGTATCAGATTCTCTAAACCCTCCTTCCTCCTTACGTGCTCCAGAATCCTCAACTCTCTCTTCCTGATGCTAAGTATTAATTTATTTTTTGTTTCCATTTTCTCCAAAACTTCATCGTTGCTCACATGTTCGGCCCACAGTATTCTCAGCATCCTTCTGTAGAACCACAATTCTGTTGCTTCCAATCTACTCTTTATCTTTGAGAAGATCGTCTAGCACACACTGCCATACAGGAGGACAGATATCATATAGTAGTATAGTACTATTTTTCTTGTTTTTAGCGAAAGTTTTCTATTTCTTAGTACTCTTCTTAGTTTAGCTTTTGGAATGCTTCCTTAGCTATCCCAATACGCCTTCGGATTTCAGTGTCGCTCTTTCCGTCCTCTGTTAAAACACTTCCCAGATATACTTAACGGACTGTAATAGGACACCTTGTTGCTACGGATAAACGATCCGCTTTGTTCTTTGAGAGGAGGCACGCGGAGTAATGGATAGCGGCTTGGATTGAGGAACTGGACATCGAGTTCGAATACCAGTCGAATCCATTACATTCACTTACGTGATAATACCCTTGGGAAAGGTATGAATCATCTTCTTCTTCCCATTCTAAATAGCAGGACAGACCGGGTTCTATAGCCTTGGGCGGCAACTGGTCTACAGAAGAAAGAAATGGCAACCTACTGAGGGAAAAAATCTGTCTCGTCACGCCTAAGCGTGTATCACGTGTGGCGCATAACTGACTTTGTTCTTTGAACCCAAACACCCAGATTGCTGATTTTCTCTATCTTTATAAGTGTCGGTCGGCATATGGTAAATTGTGATGCGTTTAACATCTTTGATAATTCCCAAGTACTTTGTCGCAACTTGTTTTCCACTAATGGCGCTACAGCGTCACCATCAAATCCGATGAACGCCCGTAACTCTATTCATTTTCCAACGACGTTCTTCAAGAACGGAACTTTGCAAACTAATTTAGTTCTTGCCAGTCGATTATGACACCTTGACCAGAAACACTACATATTTTCTTGATGCCCCCACAGCGATATTTCCTTGCTTGAACGTGGTATACAGTCATATCACGTTGAAACACCGAAGTTAAGCAACGTCGAGCCTGGTCAGTACCTAGCACACCGGTTACCATACGGTAACCGAAGTTAAGCAACATCGAGCTTGGTCAGTACCTAGATGGGTAACCGCTTGGGTAATGCCAGATTCTCTAAGCTTGAATGTGCGGGTAGTGTAATGAACAACGGCTCTTTAATCGGAGAGTCGAGTCCCAATTCCTGTTGGGTTCACTTACGCGCAAATATATGAATCCACTTCTTCAGCTATGGGTTAATTAGACTTGTATCATTAAACCATTATTATCTCCCCACAAATTCCTACAATCTAAAAATATTTTCTGGCTTTAAATACCCTGCACCAGGTTGATAAGAAAACGAATCGATTAATCAATGAAATAGGATTAGCTACACAGGCATGTCTTTTAGATTTATTTACATATTCTGGAATATAAATATATAGAAACTACCGTGGTCCAAAAATGAGGGATCAGTTTATAGACTGATTGTAATAAAGAATGGATCCCCCACTTTATGTCCACATTATAATTTCTTGTTTATCAAATTCTGATTAGGTATGAATTCACCTCTTCCCCCCTCCCGTTATGAGTTAATTAGAAAGACTTTTATCACTAAACCATTATTATCTCCCCCCCGCTAAAAAAATTGCACTAAAAAATTACAGGCTTTAATAAGCTGTTGATAAGCCGTAGAAAAATAAATCGATAAACATACTTTTGATTGTTTATTGCAATATATTGTTAAAGTTGATAAGCTCAAATATTTAACGATGAAATAGAAGAATTTCCATGGGTATTTTATAGTGGCAGAATTCACAATTAGCTTATTTAAGCATTAACTTAAGAATTAAGAATAAGATTCATCAGAAAATTCAAATAGGAAAATCGTGAAATTTTCACGGGTACGACTGTATTGCTATTCAGTTGTAATTTTTGTTTCGGGTGTTATAAGGGCAGATACAAATACTGAGATTCGGGTAATTCTAAGGCTTTATTTTAAACTAAGCTTCATAGCTACTGAATCTGTTCACAGTATTTTAAGTGTAGCCACTTGTCTCCTGAAATAAAGCCCCGAAGTGGTTAACCTTAAGTTGTCGATTAGGATGCTTTTCAAAATACAAGATGGAGGAGAAGACAACCACTAGCATTTGAATACTTTCAGAACAGCTAGAATCATTAAAAAAAGCATTAAGGATATTTATCTCCATGCCCCCTCGAACGGAATATATTTGGTTTCAGTTAAAAAAAAACGAAGAAAGAAAGAAAGCGGAGGCGATGAGGTTCTCATGTGTTTAACGTCTGCTTCAGTGAAATGGAAAAAAACTTGTTAATTTCAAATCTTTTCATTTGTACCCTCTTACTTCTTTAAATAATGACCTGCATTCATATTTGTGATAGTTTATGCAATATTTTGTTAAAGTTGTTATATTCAAATATTTAAAGATGCGATAGGGGAATTTCTATTGATATTTTATTGTCATAAAAATTGCCATAAGCACAGCACATCAAGGAAGATGTCACTATATTTTTAAAGCTGTAGCCTACGGATTTATACCAATTACTTTTAAAATTTATTTTTTACGCTTTTTAATATTTATTCCTTTTCACATTTTATATATATAGATTATAACTGTGTTTGTCCCTCCAATTGTTAGTTTGCATGACTGTTACACCATACCAGTACCTATTCCGTTTTGATCACGTGGAAAGAGGGAAAAACAAATTACTTGGTTTCAGTGAGAAAATAAAAGAATAAACAAAAGAAAGAAAGAAGGGAAGATAGAAGTGTTTAACGTCTGTGTCAGTGAAATGGGAAAAAAAGTGGTCAATTTCAATTTTTTTTCATTTGTACCCCGTTACTTCTTAAACTAACGACTTGCATTTATATTTATGATTGTTTTTGCAATATTTTGTTAAAGTTGTTAAGTTCAAATATTTAACGATGCAACTGGGGAATTTCCGATGTTGTTTTATAGTCGTAGAAATCACAATGAGGTTATTCAAGCATTAACTTAAGATTATGATTAACTTAAGTGATTATGATTAACTTATGATTATGATTAACTTTATGATTCATCAGAAAATTAAAGTAGGAAAAACCATGCAATTTTCATGGGTATAGTTTATTTAAATACAGCGGGCGTCGTCAAACCAATTCGATTCACTAAATTTCAGACCTCTTTGCATTCAGTATATTGATCTTACGAGTAAGTGGATGTAGGGTGTATAATCGATAGCGATTCGGAATGAGAAATCGGAAATCCGAGTTAAAATTCCAGTCATACCAAAGTATCTGGAAAAAAAATCATTGTTATTCTCAGAAATTGTTAATGAAATATTAACTCGCAAAAAATAGGAATAAAAATAATTATTCTTACTACCAAAATATGTTTCGGCTTTAAATAACCCACAAAGGGTCGATAAGTCGTAAAAAAACAATTAGGCAAATTACTTGATAGTTCCGTCATTCCCACTTAGTTTTAATGTCTTGTATCAAATTCCCCAAGACCTCTTATTAAGTGTCTCAAAAATTTCAACTATCTTTTTCTGATTCTAAGAATAAACGGCCCTTTTTCTTTCCATTTTTCTGAAAACTTCATCGTTGCTTACATGCTCCATCCATGATATTCTCAAAATCCTTTTGTAGAAATAAATTTCTGTTACCTTATGTCTCCTCTTAATCCGTGTGGAAATTGGTAAATGTACGAAACGTCTACTCCTCATCAGCTATGAGTTAAATAGTATGACTTGTATCTGGAAAAAAAAAATCATTTTTATTCCCAAAAGTTGTTAATGCAATATTCACTCGCAAAAAAAGAATTATTATTCTTAGAATCCAAAATAGGTTTCGGCTTTAAATAACCCACAAAGGGTTGATAAGTCGTAAAAAATAAAAGTCTCACGAGTGAAATATTCTTCAAGTACACAAAAAGAATTGAAATTTTATAATAAATGAATTAAGATATTTTTACAATTTACTTAACTAAAATGGCGAACGAAATACACCCATCTGAAAAGTAAACAGGGAATTCGCAAAAATATATTGGACATAAAAAACATATATATGGACATACAATGTACATATGTGAGTATATATGGACATACAAAAATATATTGGACAGGTGGGTGGGGGTTTTAATTGCTAATCACTACACAGATTTGAAAATGGATAATGCATAGATATATGTCGGTATAGGAAAGCGAAACAAGTATTTTAGATTATTTACATTCAGACTAATATCCTCATCTTTGCTTCGGCTCTTGTGCTCTCCGGCCTTCTTCGGGTGTCTGTCGATCTGAGTAACCATCACGGAATTGCGAACTAAACACTTTATTAAATTTATGGAAGTAGATTATTTTCATTTCATGTCTAAGGGAGACTTGCCTTGTTTTTATTTAATCATCATCACCAGTTTCATGACCGGGTATGGTTCGTAAGGTTTTGTTGTGGTATGAGTCAGTTACCATCATTATTATCATGGATGGACTGATCCATTCATGATAAGTAGTCCTGGGTAATTGTCTAGCGAAAAGAAGTGACTTGTCTAGCTGAGTATTGAATACTATTATCACGACTGACTCAGTCGGGTTAAGTGTTGTGTTTTGTCAGATCCTACATCCCAACAGGCTTGCTGCGGAACTGCTTCTCGTATCTGGGTTAAAACCCGGAGACATATTCATCCATGTGTTGTCCGTCTCGGGCAAGCAGAACTGGCAGATTGAATCCTTTTTCGCTGATCAAACCACAGATGATGTACTCCAACTTTCAGGCTCGCCTCGGTCGCGAACACCTGGCCGTTGATACCATCGGCTCACTCACTGTCCTCGCAGCTGACTTCAGTCCAGTAAAACCTCCCCCCGACAATGCCGTGTCATCACCGCACTGGCTGTATACATAACCATGGAATCCAGTCTATACTTTTTGTTTCCACCCGACAAGTAGGTTCATCCACAATTTGATAGGTTTTGTCGTTAATTACGTTTTGTGTTTAGACATCTGTCTCATCAGAAAAGCGTGGTTGGGGAACCAATTTTGGTCACTGATGACCTGATCATGATCATTAGGTAGTACTAGGCTACATTTTTTAAATCGGTTTCACTCCATGCAAGACAGTAAAGCCACTAAGACAGAAGGGGTTACAGAGTGTGGAAGAATTAGGAACAGAGTCATTAATAATGAGCGGGAAGAGAAAAGAGGAATCAGGAGGACAGTAGATAGCGATTGAGATTGTATTTAAACTTTTGCAGATCAAAGTTGGCTGGAAAGTATGGAGCCGGAAGAGAGTTCCAAAAAAATGGTACAAATGGCGCACTTAGAGTAAAGTGTCAAAACTCATTTACTTAGTTTTATTTAACTTATTTAGTACTGTTCGGTTATTGTTAGCCTTGTTTCCACCAAGTATAAGTCTGTACTACCCGGCTCAGGGATTGAACTCATCATCGCCATGTCACCAAATTCACGAAAAGATGTTTAATCCACTAGGATTTATCTGAAAACAAACAACCATAAAAAAAAAATCGTTCAAAAATCATTAAAAAAAGTTTAAAGTTTTAAGACGTAAATGGACGACATGCAATTTAACCGAAGCTTAACTGTCGTTTATTTAATATTTTAGTATACAGCGCTTCACTAATAACGAAGGCGTCTATAAATCTAATTGTTTTCTTTTTTTTTGTATTATATTTATTTCACTTCCTAAGTTGGTTCCTTTTCTCGCCAGATACTATCTTACATATTGATTTGTTTTATTATTCGGTTGAGTTAGTTCAGACGTTCATGAGTCCATCACGCCAACCATCACGGTCCTGCATCAAGGTCGGAAGGTCATGAAGGGTGCCATAATATTGCTCATTGCGTATTAGTGGCTTTATTGCCTTTCTTGGGGTGAAATATTTAAAAAGAAAATATTTTTTTATTAAATAAAAATAACATGTAATATAAAAAATTAAAAGAAAAATAGATTATATGAAACGAAAAAATATTTTTAATCTTCTTAAATCTCATTTGACTGCATACGCACACACAAATAATATACGTACAAACATGTACATTCATGTGTACGCATGCGCGCCTTTTTTATGTATAATTTAATCTAAAAAAGCGGAAAGTCTGCAATTGACATATCTCAGTTTACATATGCCTACGTCAGAAACCATTTAATAAATATTAATATAATCTACCGAACGTAGAATTTCAAAAAGTAAATCCAAGAATACTATGACAAAAAGAAACAAAGTTCGGAATAAAGAAAAGGAAAGGCTTGACGTAATCTTAACAAAACGCAAATGAACGTATAACAAGGTTATATTTAAAAAAATAATATTTATTTTGAGCTTAATTTCGATATGAATAATTTTTATTTTCGATGTAGTGTCGTCTTTTATAAATTCACTCTATTTATTTTTAACTTCAGCTTTTAGGAAGATGAAACAGGTTGAGTTATTTCTGATCAAAATAGTACATAGATTTTTCGTATATAAATTTGGTTTTAGATTTTTTTTAAAATATTTATCTTGTTTTAATCTAATTCGCCTGTCGTCCGGTTCACAAGCCTTCCCAATCTTTTGAATAGGAGTAGAAGTTTATCCCTTGTTTCGTGTTTAGAACTGGGTTTCCGGTTCCTTCTAAAGTCTACTTTAACTCTATACTTCTAACGTCACTGCTTAAAATCTGAAATTTTATTTATTATTTTTCCTCAATAGGAGTAGATAGGTTTGCCTATCGTCCTGTTCACACCCCTCCCCGGTCTTTTGAAAAGGAGTAGAGGCTTATTCTTTGTTTCCTGTTTATAATTGGGTTTCCAGTTCCTTCTAAAATCTGCTTGAACTCTATACTTCTAACTTACTTACTCCTGATCTCTGAAATTTTAATTACTATTTTTTAAAAAGTTCATATATATATATTTTTTATCTTCAATAGGAGTAGGTAGCTTTGCCTTTCTCCCGGTTCACACTTCTCTCCAGTCTCTTGAACAGGAGTAGAGGGTTATCCCTTGTTCCCTGTTTAGGATTGGGTTTCTGGTTCATTCTCTTTCACTCCCAGTAGTTCCCTTTTGTCTTAGGTGCATTATAGCCTTGCTCGAGGTGAACTGATTAAAAGAAAATCTTGCTTCAAAAAAATCTCGCTTCAAATCTTTGGCTGGAATCATAGTCTTTTCGCGTGAAAACAAAAATACTTCGAAAATAAAAACAGAATGTTCTGGAATCAGAATGAAAGTACTGAAGGCATCTACCCTGAATCCATCAAAAAAAAAAAAATTCAGTATGTGGAATTAATAAAATTTACTTTAAATACCTCTGTATATGAATCAGTTATCACAATGGATAGTGGCTCGGATTGAGGAATCGGAGAGCCGAGTTTGAATCCCTGTCAGATCCATTACACAGGGAAAAAGTATGAATCTTCTTCTCCACCCACCTCCCTCCTCAGCTATGGGTAAATAGCAGGACTGACTGGGTTCTATAGCCTTTGATGGCAATTGGTCTACCGCAAAAAGAAATGGCAAAAAAAAAATCTGCCTAGTTATTCATGTATCAAAATATACATGATTGCCTAAGCGTGTATCACGCATGGCACCTAACTATCACAAAGTTAGTAAAGAAAATATGGAAACTGAAGACTGAATAGGCTACGCTTAGAGTACTTTTGTCCAGCACCATAAGATGCTACAAAATCAAAATAGGAACCTGAAAATCCGAGTTTTTTTTAGCCATAAAACGGCCCCACACCACCCCGAGAGGATGTGGTATTATGGTGTATGGAGGATTGATTGACGACGGATGAGTTTTTATGGTGAATGAGGAAATTGTAACGAGTGAATGGGTCGTGAATCCGATTAGCTAGGTATAAGATAGTTAGTGAAGACCAGTCTCAGCCCATTCTCCCTTTTCGGCCATAATTGTATTAATTTACAATAAATCTCAACCCGAGTCATATAGTTAAATATCATCATCAGATTTAGATTCTAATAGAGACGTAATGTATGACGTCAAATTAGTTGGTCACAAATGATAATGCTACCGTTAGTCATTTCCTTACAAGTAAACATTTGGTATTCATTGACCGAGATTCCAGTACTGTTTTCGGTTGAAATTTAAAAATCTTTCTTTTAAAATACTGATTTTTTGGGGGGGTGGGGGCTGGTTTTTCAAGTCCAGTAGTTGTTATCACTCTTTCCAGTATTGATGGGAACTTTCCTTCCGAACCTTCTATTTGTAGTGTGGTGGAATGTCAGCATCTCGATTATGTCCGTATTTTCTCTTCGAGTTACATGTGTGCTATCCATTTTAGTTGCTGCTGTTGTTGGTAGTCCTCAGGTGACGTGGTTTCGGTTATTGGGTAATAGTTCTAAACTATCATCTATATAAAGCCAGTACGTGTAACTAGAAAAGAAGGTAATGATATAATCAAGGTGTAAACTATAGCAAAAAAGAAAAAAAGAAAAAAAAAGAAGCAATCTCCCATCGATATTAGACGAGAAAGAGCGATAAAAATTAGTGGGCTAGAGAAGAAAACTGTTTTACAAAACATATTTTATATATTTCCAACGACTGTAACGCTAACTGTTCGGTCAAACGAGTTCAAATTCTGACATCATCTGTTACAATCACAGAAATTTATCCATATATCTAATCAGGAACACCAAAAATCAAGCTACCTAGGTAGTTCTCCTCAGGTAGGTAGAATGAAAGACTTTAGTTGATTTCACCACGAAAATCTTTGAATTTAGTGTAACTTTCCCCCAACTTCCGGTGTTCGTATATAATGGTGGTGGAATCAATTAATGTCTTTCATTCTACCTGCCTGAGGAGACCTACCGGTCGAAACCTAATTAACCCGAATGGAATCATTTTTGAGTCAACCGCCGTGTTGTATACATTCGTGTGTTGTGCTGTGCTTTTCTTTTCCAATTTTATTGTACTGTGACTTTTTTTCTCTACATTAATTCCTATTGGAAAAATAGTTTCGGTTTACGAACATTTCTGGTTACGATCGGCCTTCAGGAATGAATTAAATTCGTGAACCGAGGTTCTACTCTATAGGGCAAATATTTACGTTTTTATAAATGTATTCGTATTAATCATTAAATATAGCTACATATTATGGCTTTAATACAGTTGATACTACAAATGAAAATGTGATTTTCTAAGCGTATCTTAGATGTGGCACAATAAATATAAAATAAAAAAAAACAAACAAGGCCGAATGTATGGGACACTTAGTAAAGATCGAACTCACTACTCAGTCGTAACTGTTTTAGTGAGACACGCTTGCTAACCATTATACCATGTCATGGTGTCCCTACACATTGATATAGGGTAAATTATCGCCATTTTATATTTTTTAATTTCGCGCGTTGTTTGTTTTTTTTATCGACTGCACAGTATAGTAGGGTCAGCTAGGCACCGTCTGTGAGAAAAAGAGCGCTATGACGCAGTTCACTCCGCCAGAAATTTGGAAACGACATGTTGTGCTGCTTGGCATTCGTGCCGGAAGCTCCAACGTACATTTCAGAGTGTTTGGGTGTCAATATGAGGACAGGTCAGAGAATTCGGAAATTGGGATTACAAATGTAGGGCAGTTCCGAAAACTCATTCTGATCGTTCTGATAAGAAAAGAACTCTAGAATTTGTTGCTGAGGGCCTCAGACTTAATACGGAGGCCTACATCAAGGTAGTGCTGCCCTGGGTCAAGAGGTTGACTTATGGAAGACCCTATGTCTGTCAACAGGACTCTGCACCGTGCCACACAAGCAGGAGAACCCAGTCATGGCTGTCAAACAATTTCTGCAACCACATCACCCCTGGCCACCTAACACCCCAGACTGCAAACCCATTGATAGTTATGTGTGAGGCGCAGTTGAGCGGGAGACCAGCAAAACTCTTTGTAGCACCAAAGATGAACTGAAGGCAAGGATTATGGCAGCATTCATCAACTTAAACAAGGAGATCGCCCAGAAGAGTTGCAGGAGATTCCGAAGTCATCTGAGGCCGTAGTTGAACCTAATGGCGATTTTATTGAATAAATTTACTCTTTAAGTATTTCAAGATATTTTTGTATAATTTTGGTAAACAGAGCTGTTAAAATGAGATGTCGGTGTTATTTTCCTTTTTGCGTCATTTAGACGACGATTTACCCATCGCACCCGATACGTCTGAACAATAACACGCGAAAATGACATATATGAACAGAAAGGGAGAAGGGGAGAAATAGAGAGCAGTAACTCTGTGTGTGTGTGTGTGTGTGTGTGTGTGCATCTGCCTACGTGTATCGTCTGGATAGACTTTCGCACAAAGCACACACCCTACCTCTGATGCCTCGTATTACATACTGATATATGCGTCTTGTTTTCGCGTACCGGCTCGTGTGTGTGTGTGTGTGTTTGTGTGTGTGTCTATCTCTCAGCGAACATTCAAAAGAAACCTTGCGTTAGGTAGACTAAGTACATTTGCACCCGGGAAGGCATTTCAATTGCTATAAGTTGTCCTTTTTTTTTGTATAGCTTAAGGACATTTGGTGCAATTAGTCGCGCACGCACACACGCACGCATTTTGAATGTAATGTTTTCTTATAACGTTGCGCATTGTAACGTCATATTTATAGATGTTATAGATGTTCAATTATTTATTTGATGGTGTGAATTATATATATATATATTTAATATTTAAAATACTGGTTTCTATAGCTTTATCTCGCACTATATATACCAGAAAACGAACATTTTAATCTTAATGTAGTTACGTTATAAGGAACGGTAGGGTAGTGGTTTGTGCTTCGGGTTGATGTTTCGGAGATCCGAGATCGAATTCATTGCATTCCCTTTTTGGGGGGAAAGGTATGAATCCAACTCTTTTCCCTCTATCTGTGGGTAAAAATAATAGGACAGACTCTGTTCTATAACATTGGGTGGCAACCTGTCTCGGAGAAGGAAAGCTCTGAATTCAAAACTGTATGTAGCTCTGGCGAAGCACATACTATGCAGCTAAGCAAAGGACTCGATGACTCTAACTACGATCGATTCCTATAATGTTTCTGAATATTTAAACGTTTTCATGTTGTTAACGGACTTTAAAGTCCGTTAACAACATGAAAACGTTTAAATATTCAGAAACATAGTAAAAATTTCTAATTTAAAAATTAATTGGACTTTATGATTATATAGAGTATAAATACGATATCCCATAAAGATTCAATAGATTTAGCTTACTCTGATATGCGAAACCATGAAGTCGGCACGTGAGATAAATCATTTGAACCAATATTGACTATATATATATATATATATGAAAATTATTAAAATAATTGGTTTCGCCGTTTCCATAGTAATTAATACTACGAATGTATATGTTTTTAAAGTTCCGTAAATTTCAAGGTTAGTTATTCCAAAATTCGCTTGAAGAAGAAACAGAGTTGGGTACTTTAATTCAATTTAATTTTTATAATTAAATTGAAGTTTTTAGCTTCTGTTTTTGAAACGTGAGAACTCTTATGTAGCGATGGAATCATATTTTTCAAAAATAATTATAATTTAGGCTCTACTTATGTATTGAGCACTGTTTTTTTAAAAAATAATAACAAAAATACTAAAGAACTTCGGATTATTGACCAAATGGTTCTTTCCAATATTTTTTGTATATTTGCCCACACACACACACACGCATATATATATATATATATATATATATATATATATATATATATATATATATATATATGATAGAAATAAAGTTTTAGGGTATGCTATAGTTATGGGTTAAAATGCACAATATCAAGGATAGAGTGTGTATAAATATAAAAGTGTACAATGAAGTCAGCACCCATTGGCGGCAGTCTACCATGCTTAAACGCTATCTCTCTCTCTCTTCTCTCTCTCTATCTATCTATCTATCTATCTATCTATATATATATATATATATATATATATATATATATATATATATATATATATATACACGAATGCAATGAGAACGAAAATAATATATAAATTCTGACGTTCACAGCATTAATTCAAAAGAGGGCTCAATACCGATGGTAGAGTAATAATTATTTATTATAATTTTTTCCTATAGACAAAAACAATTTACTCACTACTACTTCGTTTCGGTGTATTTAGTTGCACATCGACTGGTGAAAACCAAAATGTTTATGAACAATTCTGTTTGTAAGCAGGCTGCAACTGTAACGTCACTTCCTTTTCCTATTTGTTCGACTATACATATATATATATATATATATATATATATATATATATATATATATATATATATATATATATATATATCACTCGCTCTGTCGGCTGGAGCTGTAAAATACGCCGACTGCAGCTCCGCAGAGAGGCAAGACTGCTTCCGCAATGAGGTCAATTTCTTTGATGTGGAAGACGTTTCGTAAGGCCTGAGGACGAAAATCTGGTGGGTAAACAGTCCATTATTCGCGTCTATATATGTTCATGTGACAGGTAACACTCCTCTTTGGTTCTTACTTGAGCTAGACGGTCGATCGGAGAGGCTAGATCCGATCAATCGGCTGGTCATATCAAGCATTACCACCTATATAAGCCCAACATTGCTTCAGAAACTGATCACATAAAGAGTTAACACCCAACCCTTTATTATTCTAAAAGTGCTTGAAGGCAATCGAGTCGAAGCAAAAGAAACTTTGACCACTGTTTCAAATTAAAGTGTCAGTTTTTGGGAGTACTGAAGCTCAAAATCAACATTGCCTAAAATTTCTCTCGCGACGAAAGTATACTGGTAGATTTGTTTCCGTCTCCAGCAAGGCGAATGGGTTTAACCCCTTTGATAAATTCACAATAATAATTGGACTCCGTGGTGGGTGATAGCGGACAGGATCAATGAAAAAATAACAAATCACGTGGCAAAGTTAAATAAACAAAAGCAAAACAGATTCTCCTCGACACTGATTCAGAATCAGAAGCCAGTAACCTAATTCCCTAGGTTCATAGTAATCGAAATTCTAGAGGAAAGTCCTCAGGCCAATCCGTCACTATTCTTGAACGAAAAATAATTACCAGCAGAATTAGTGAAGAACAATGACAAGCAGCAACTTTAAAGGTGAACACAAAGATACATGCGTATTTTTATTGGATGCTTTAATACACATCATCAGTGATGTTTCTAGCCGAGGTACATTAGGGGTTTCGGGTCTTTCACCATCATACCCCGTCTACGCGTTGACCCAGCCGATAGTGATCGGGTATTGACTTGTGTACCTTCCGTTAGCTACAATCTTTTTCCATCTTCTGACTACACACCATGTGACTCTTCTTGGCGATTAATTGTCCAGTCCCGGATGACTTCCGGTTCACCAGCAATGTGCGTTCTTCCATAAGCAAACGCAGCCACAATTTCTATCTGATCAGGAACGAGGCGGCGTGCTTGACTTGAAGTGGTAGGTACCGATTTGCTTCCCCTCACTGAAACATATACACACACACGCACACAGGGAAACGCTCTCAAACATCACATTCTGCTTACACTTATCCGATTTTCATTCATGTTAATCACCCGCCGAAGGAAAAAAAAATTATTTCCTTTTCCTCCTTCTCACTTTTTTCTTTTTCATCCTTGACCCTCCACCTATATGAGTTACACACACGCACACACATATCAATGCCATCGCACACACACACACACACACACACACACACACACACACACACACACACACACACACACACACACACAAACAAACACACACATCTAAAAAAAAAACTCAAAAAACCTAAAACAAAAAAAATAAAACAAAAACAAACTAAATACCGTAGCTCTGGTAGGTGGGCAAACAGGTGCTAGATATTAGCCAGGGATTTCCCGTAGGTAAAAATGGTTCGGGGTACCCTAATTCTGTCCCCTAGTCGAGACTCTATTGTCGGGTGTAGTTTTAGGTTATACTCAAGATCCCCTCCCCACTCCCCAAAAATAAATATATGTATATATCAACTGCAACTTCCTTTCATTTCCTTACTGACTACCAATCACTTGATCTTTTTCGGATAATAGACTTAAAATGAAATATTTCCATTTATTTAAAATGTAAAGCTTATCCACACGAAATGCCTAGCACCTCAAAGAGAGTTATTAGAAAGAGAGAGGTGTCCCTGTCTACAGCAGAGGAAATACGAGGGTCATTCAATAAATAAGGTGAATTTTTCGGTATAACGACTTCTAATACAGATAGAAGCTTACTCTTTTTTTATTTTTATTTTTGTTTTACTTCTTTTTCACATGGATTTAATTTCTTTTGCAGATTAAAAAAAAAACTTTGAGAGTTTTGGCGATTAACAAAGATGGCCGACCAAGAAGCATGCTCCAGGATTGAACAGCGGTCAGTTATCAAGTTTTTGGTTGCTGAAGGGTGCAAACCAGTTGAAATTCATAGGAGAATGTCAACTGTGTATGGTGCCGCATGTTTCAGCCAAAAAAAATGTCCACAAGTGGGCTAAATTGTTTAAAGAAGGACGGAGCAGTGTTGAGGATGAAGACAGGCTTGGGAGGTCTACGGAAATGAGGTCTCCTGAGGTGATCGAATCAGTCAATGACCTCATTCAGTCTGACAGAAGGGTGACAGTGGATGACATTGCAAGGACTTTGAGTTTATCTGTTGGGACAAACGCAGAGGTCATCAGTCAGAAGGAGTCATCTTTCATCATGACAACGCAATGCCTCACACAGCAGCCCAAACGGTGCAGACCATCAACGAGCTGGGCTGGGAACTGCTCCCTCATCCCCCTTACAGCCCAGACCTTGCCCCGTCAGACTTTCACCTGTTTGGTCCCTTGAAAGCGTTCACGAGAGGCACGAAGTTTAAAAGTGACGATGAAGTCAAAAGTGCTGTGAGCGACTGGCTGAGACATCAGTCCAAAGATTTTTACGCTGAGGGAATACGGAAGCTTGTGCACAGATGGGACTAGTGTGTGACAGTGCTGGGAGACTACGTTGAAAAATTAAAAAAAGTAAGCTTCTATCTGTATTAGAAGTCCTTATACAGAAAAATTCACCTTATTTATTGAATGACCCTCGTAAATGCGGTCTTAGAACAAGGAACTAGTCAACAACTATATAAAGATAAGCATAAGAATGGCGGTGGGTCAACAAATTCAAACACATACATACATTTTAACATTTAATAAACCCTCAATCCTAAAAGAAAGAAAAATGGATTTAGGGTCGTGAGGGTTGAACAATAGATCTACAATCCCGTGAGGCATTTGAAGGGTCAGAATTTTGGGCATCACAAGGAGAGCTGTAAAGGACACTCGGTATGTAGAAAATGTGGTCGAAAATACTCAGGTCATATGGAAGAAGAGTGGACTCATGATATTAAATATTTTCAAGAAAACCGTTCACCCGTTTCAAAATATTGCTATATGTACCGGGTGTAACAGCAAAATTGTCCAATTGTTAAATTAAGCTTTGAACTGTTGTATCTTAGAAATGATTAAAGATGTCTTACTGGAATTCTCCGATGTTTTATAAAACTTTGAACAATAAGAATGTATTTAGGTCTAAATTGAAATGATGATCTCTCTTCCTGTTGTGACCTCCTGATCTAGTTTTCCTCTCTACTGGTCCCTCTTTTTAAAACTTTTTTCACCGTTGGTTCTTGAATGGACTTTGAAGATGGAAGACAGAGTATAAATGTTGGTACCATTACTGAACTCCGGAATTATCTTTTTCCTCTCACCATTGCTCAGTTGGGAAGACATAGTGGGGCTGACACAAAACGATTTGAATCTGTTCTCTTTCTAGCTGAATAACGCAAAGGGCTTTTCAGTGATTCTTACGAAAAATGGTGTCAAAACATCTGAAAACCTGGAATAAAAGAAACTCAATTAGTTCAGAGGTATTTTTAGATATTAAACATTTTATGGGATGGACAATTATCCCATGCAGTTACACGATTTGTACAATTTTGCTGTTACACCCGGTACATATATATATATATATATATATATATATATATATATATATATATATATATTAGCAGTAAAGACCAACGTTGCTCGGGGTTTTATGTAGTTAAATTGCTTTAGGGTTTGAATTATTGAACTTACGCACGTATCAGCAGTTGTTGAGGTCATTGATAGGCCGGGAATCTCACTGGTAGCAAAATCAATGTGATCAAGGGCAACCGGTGGCAATAGGTGGCTGCTGTGTTGCTGCTTCGTGCTTACCCGAAGACTGCTACCCGTTCATAATCGGTCAAGATTTTTAATTCTGGCAATGTAAAATAGTGGTTGCATTTTCACTGTAGGACTCGCCTCATCACTATTAAGTCCATAAGTTTTCCCAGTTTTAAGCGGAATACGCCGGCGCTAATGTCATGTCTGTGAGTGTAATCCTGTCCGGGTAGGAGTTCACGCGTTATCTCAACCCATTTGGGGTTGCAGGTAAACGTTATAAATAAGTCTGGTCACCCATAATGCCTAACGTATGTCATAGCGTCCTGCGTGCGTTCATGCATGTAACGCGGCCCCCAAGAGTAGGTAGAGGGCAGAATGCACAGCTTCCCTAGGTGGCTGGGATTGACTTCATTTCGAAGGCTGTCGCGTAAGTGTACATAGGAGTCTGAGAGCAGCTGTTTCTGATGATTCCGTATAAAACAAAGCCTCTCCGATTCCATCTTAGCGGCCATGTCAACCGCAAAAGGGTAGAAATGCTCCCTGCATCTATGAAGCAGGTTGAAGTCTCAATCCCTAACTATGAAACAGTATGAATAGAAGGCCTTGCACGATAAGGCTTTGGAAGACGTTGTAGGTTGGCCACCAGGAGTATGAAGGGGGATGCCAAAGTGGTAGCCATCGTCACCATAAGGGAAAAGTAAAGGGTACTGCAATGTGTCACATGATCGAGGGGTCTCTGAAATCCTGCGAAGAGCGCCGCCTCTTGATTTGAGGACAATATCGCGAGTGCGGTCTTGCCCCCCGCCATGTATAATAGTGGCAGGTGCATTGTAGCGGTGTTCGTGTTCATCATGAGGCCGTTTGTCGGCGTCAGTTACAATGCTGAAGGAAGTAAAGGGAGCATGTTCCAAAGCATATTTGAAACTGTGAATGTAGCTGTTAACCTCGTGAAGCATGGCCTGAAGTAGTAGTATGAGGTCTTTGCGAGGAACTCTTCCCGACGGCGGCAAAATACCAATTCGGGTTTCAGCCTGTAGATTGTAGTCTGCACTAAAGTACAGTTGAAGGAATTTAGGCGTAGAGGTCTCGTCAGGCAGCAGCGACCCAATGCGGTGCTATACCTGCCCTCTTCTCGAACAACCTGAGCCCCAAATGAGGTCATTTGAAAGGAGTTGTTGTATTGCCTAGTTGTTGTAAGGAAGTGGTTGGAGTCGGGATAAGAGCCGTCTATTAGTCCCCTCAACGTGGTAGGTGGTTCATGCAGAAGTGGCAGTCGAACTTAGCCGGAGGAGCAGCACAGACCGGCAGGCTCCCAAGCCCATTTGCGGGCGTTGCAGAATTGACTAACGCAGGTCATGGACTCTACATTAATGTCGTCATGCGTAGTTAAGTTAATTCCGGGGTCGTAATTGAAAGTCAAGAAAGACCAAAAAGAGTTACTGGGACAGGTAAGACAACGGGCGGCTGCAAGCCGCTGAAGGTCGCCGTCGAGCTTGGGAGATAAGCGCACAGCGGCCATGTTTGTAGCAGCCCTTGAAAGTCTGTTTGCCCTTTGTGGGCCTTCGGAGTTTCGCTGCAGCGTTGCGAGCATTGCGAGTTGCCCGCTGCAGCTCTGTCTCGGACACCCTCAACGTAGCTGTTGCAGCAGAATCCTTGCATTGACGGGCGCGCCTGCGGTCAAATGTTTCAGCTGCCCTCGACCTGGCAGTGGTAGCAGTATTTCTAGCATTTCGCACAGACCTACGGAGCGGAGTCTCAGCAGCCCTAGCGCTCGCTGTTGCAGCAGCGTCCCTGGATTGACGGGCGCGCTTGCGGTCAAGTGTCTCCCTTGTTTTCGCAGTGGCAGCAGCGTTTCTTACGTTACAAAGAAGCCTTTGATGATGAGTCTCGGAAGCTCGAAAAGCAGAGCCGGTTGCTGCAGCCTGTGCGTTCATTCTCGACCGTTGTGCATTCTTGAGCCTTAATCGCAACGAAGCCCTGTAGGCAGCTTACCCAGCCAAGCAGATGGCACGCTTCTCTTGTGACTGCGAGGCCTGCGTGAGGGCGCTGCGTTGAGCGACCTGTGATAGTCGCATTGTAGTCTGCTTCTGGGACTCGCGGGCCCTTCTTGCCCTCATAGCCGACGCTCTTGCAGACCGAAGGCTAAGACGTACCCTCCTTTTTGGCGGCATGGGGAAAAGTGATGCTAGTAGTGGTTGATTAGAGTTGCTTAATTGCAGGAGTAAAAAGTCTAACTTAGTATCGCAAAGCGTGAGCCAGAATCTGGAAGGCAGGTATTTAAGTAAAACAGCTGAATAAATTGTTTATGGTAGTTGGAAAAATGTAGTTAGACAAACGGAAAACAAAAACGTAAGAAACAACTTGCGGTAGGAGAAATGATCAGTTGAAGGAGCCTATCGTATCAACCAGATGGCGGCGTAACAGGAGCAGAAGTGAGTCATTCGTCCCACAGCTGTGCACAGCAGGTTCAAATGTGAAGTATTACTGGCCAATCGGTTGTGCCAATCAGCGAGCGTCCTAGGGTCTCGAACACCAATCAGTGACCGCGTACTGCACTCAACCAATGAGATACCGCTATGTGAAGCATAGTCACGCGTGTGTGAATAACAATCAGCTGTAGAGTCTGTAGTGTATACGTCTCAGGTGAATATACGTTTAATTGGTGTATTCGCAAAGTCCGATGAAGACATGATTGTATCGACTTCCCTCGGGTATTAGTTGGTCACAAAGGAGCTCACAGGGCAAAAGTTTTTAATTGTCTCGACTAAAGCCGATAAAGTTAATCAAAATCCCAAGCAAGTTGCGAAAAACATCGCCAAATTCAGGTAAACTCGATTTGAATTGGAAGTCAAAAGGGGTATGATTTCATCGATTTTTATCCGATAATTGAAACCGATATTGAAAACGAAAGTCAGCACCTCAATACTGTCGGTAAATACTATGTTCAACGGGAATTTTGCTGAAAATTCTTTGCCATTTGCGAAAAATATAGCCAAAAATCAGCTAGACTGGACTTGAATCGGATGTCCCAAAGTGTATCGATTTTTTTTCCAGTAATTGATGTCGATATTGAAAATGAATGTCAGCACCTCATAACTGTTGATAAAAACAATGCTCAACGTAATTCTGGTGGAAATTCTTCACCATTTGCGAAAAATATAGCCCCAAATCAGTTTAACTGGATTTGAATTGGAAGTCAAAAGTGTCACGATGTTATCGATTTTTTCGGATAATTGATACCGATATTGAAGAAAAAGGTTAGCAACTAATAACTGTTGATAAAACTAATGCTCAGCATGATTTTCGTGAAAATTCCTTGCAGTTTGCGAAAAACAGAGCCAAAAATCAGCTACATTTAATTTGAATCGGATGCCCCAAAGTGATCGAATTTTCCGATAACTGATATCAATTTTTAAAAACAAAGAACAGCACCTTAAAATTATAAGTAAGGACATTGCTCAACGTGAGTTTGGTGGATTTCACTTGTAATTTGTGAAAGCTATCACTGAAAAACTGATGATTTTTTTTCGAATCAGTATTCGACCCCTATCGGTTTTATCGATTTTTCCAAAATCAGAGGAACAATCGAAAAATCCGAAGACGTCACTTACGAATGCCATAAATTTCCAATCTGTGTATGAATTTTCATGCCAATCGGACGAACGGTATGCTCAGGATGAGGTAACAAGGTAACAAACACACAGACACACTAACAGAATGCCATTTATAGATACAGAAGATATATATATATATATATATATATATATATATATATATATATATATATATATATATATATATGAAAGAGAGAAAGAAATCATGGAGGTCAAGGAGAGAAGAGATATATCTTTCCCAGAAGCAAGAAAATAGTGTGGATTCATATATGAAAAGCCATAATTATACCAATGTGTTTCAAAAGACTGATACAATTAACAGTACTAATAACAACAAAATCGACAAATATAGAGCACTCATCGAACAGTTAGTGCAGCTAGGACCAAACGATTGGTTCATATTCCAAGAACCCCTAAAAAGGATATGCATGGTTGAAAGCTGCCAAACAGAAATACTAAATAAATCGGAAGAACCCAATCAAACCAACATATTAAGCTCCAATACCTCTTATACAAAAGTGAAAATCTCGACCGAAAGCAAACCCTATTAAACAAAAATCTCAAAGAACATTAATCCGGCCACTAACTCTTAAAATAAATCTCTCCACACATCACCCCAGAAATAAAATGATCAACAAAAAAAAAATAAAATAAAATCGACTAGGGTCAGCCATGGACAAATTTGAGCTCCGAGGGGGAATGGATGCCATAAAAAAACTCAAACAAAAAGCAAAATAAAAATAAAAATACATTTTTATAGCAAAATACCAACAATATATTTTTAAAGCAAAATGACACACAAATACATTTTTATAGCAAAATACCAACAATATACTTTTAAAGCAAAATGACCCACAATACATTTTTATAGCAAAATACCAACAATATACTTTTAAAGCAAAATGACCCACAATACATTTTTATAGGAAAATACCAACAATATATTTTTAAAGCAAAATGACCCACAATACATTTTTATAGCAAAATACCAACAATATATTTTAAAGCAAAATGACCCACAATACATTTTTATAGCAAAATACCAACAATATACTTTTAAAGCAAAATGACCCACAATGCATTTTTATAGGAAAATAACAACAATATATTTTTAAAGCAAAATGACCCACAATACATTTTTATAGCAAAATACCAACAATATACTTTTAAAGCAAAATGACCCACAATACATTTTTATAGCAAAATACCAACAATATATTTTTAAAGCAAAATGACCCACAATACATTTTTATAGCAAAATACCAACAATATACTTTTAAAGCAAAATGACCCACAATACATTTTTATAGCAAAATACCAACAATATACTTTTAAAGCAAAATGACCCACAATACATTTTTATAGCAAAATACCAACAATATATTTTTAAAGCAAAATGACCCACAATACATTTTTATAGCAAAATACCAACAATATACTTTTAAAGCAAAATGACCCACAATACATTTTTATAGCAAAATACCAACAATATATTTTTAAAGCAAAATGACCCACAATACATTTTTATAGCAAAATACCAACAATATACTTTTAAAGCAAAATGGCCCACAATACATTTTTATAGCAAAATACCAACAATACATTTTTAAAGCAAAATGACCCACAATACATTTTTATAGCAAAATGCCAACAATATATTTTTATAGAAAAATTACTAGCAATACATCTTATAGTAAAGTTGAAGACCTGGCATGCATTTCAAAAAAATACTATGATTAATCTCATTTCTTGTAAGGAGAAACAAGTTTTCACTTCTCGTTTGAATTTGTAGGACTATTTGGTTTAAAATCACGCAGCCATGAAATTATAATTTAATCATGAAATAATGTCATTCTCTTGAATTAATTATAAAGTTTGGATTTTCATATTTGGATTTCGGCATTAATAACCCAAGTCGCTAAAGAAAAAACAACCAACCAACCATAAAACACCGTTTTAGACCGTTTACAAACAATATAACTATAAAAAATGCGTTTATCCTGAAAGTATAAAATGATATACAAAATATCAGTAGTGGAAGACATCTTTTGCAGATAAAGAAGAGTGCTTTGCCAGGAAATTCTCTCCCAACTCCACTCTCTCTGATTTCCCCAATAGAACAGTCTCCACTGAGTGATATGCACATAACCCCATTTCAAAAACTTAAATGCAACGTCAATCGCCATCTTTTGTGTTCCTGAATCCTGTTCCTTTTTTGTCCCTTTTTTCACTTATCCACATTCTCTTTCATTCCCTGTAACCCCCTGCGTCGTAGTGGCATTATCGCCTTTTTTGGGTGGGGTGGAGTGGAGGGGTGAAATGATTAAAAAATATATCTATAACTAGCTTAAAAGGTACCCTATCTGGCGGCATTTAAGCTAGCTGCTGCGGAGGGCTCTTGATTGGGCCGTCAACATAATAGGTATGTGTATATATGCATATGCGTATGCGTATATCTATGTGTGTATATGTGTAAATATATATATATGTATGTGTATGCGTGTATATGTATATATGTGTGTATATGTTTGTCTATAGGTAGACTTTTCTGTTCTTCTCTCTGTAGTGAAGAATGTGTGTACACTGTACACATATAACTGTAGGTAGTTCTTATTTTCTTTTACCTAATGTACTGAAGGCATATATAGACATATATGAAATATATATTTTTATATATATTTGTGTGTTTAGAATTTTCATTTTTATATATTAGATGGTGTTATTTTTATACGTATATATCTGTTTTAATGTCCTTTTTTTCAATATTGTTTGTTTCTCTGTTATATTAGACCATTTTTATCTATATATATTTGCCTGTATAAGTTATATTTTAATAAGTGGTTAGAATTCGTTTAATAACACTTTCAATCTTGAATATTTCTTGGTTGTTGTATCGGAGTGTATATGTCAATGTATGTGGGTGTATGTACGTGTCTTTATCTGTGTCTATGTGTATAGTAACTTGCATGCACATTTCATTGTGCATGTATGTTTTTTTGTTGTTTTTTTTTCGTAAAGGGTCGTGGAGATATTTCCTGTCTCGTCACTTTCTTGTGTGTGTATATATGTAAATATGTCTGCGTGCTTATGTGTTATAATCTGATTGTGTATGTATTGTCTTTCGCAAGATGTCATCATCTCCTGTCTATGCTTAGAATTCAAATGTATCTATGTTGTCATGAAGTTAAGTGCAGTCGATCTTAACTTTTATTCCAACTTAATTTCAATAAAAACAAAATAAACAGAATAACATATGTATTTTTTTCTTTTTTCTTCATTAATTTTATAATTTTAAACTTAATAGAGATTAAATTTAGATTTTAAAATGGGTAATTTTTAATTTTAATTTCAAATTTTATCGTATAATTTAATACTTATTAGGTAGAATAAATTCTATTTTAGTATAACCCCAACTTTAAAGCATTTACCCTACCTCGTTGTCAATTTTTTTCAATTCTCGTATACTTGTATTTTGATTGGTTATTCCAGCTTATGTAACAGCGTTTCCCCTTGTGAGGGGTGGTTAATTAATTTGAGCCTTTTAAAACCCTTTATTATACATTCAAAATCATCACTTGATAAGACACTAGTGGTGTTGAAACAAAATGGCTATTTTTGTAGTGATTTTATAACATATTTATATTATAATTTTCAAATAAATAATTATATTTGCTCTACTCTGTATTGAGCACTCTTTTAAGAATAGTAATTTTTGGTCATTGGAATTTATTCCGTATACACACATCCTATACTTGGGTATATATCCATAAATATGTAATATCTTTAAAATATATATATATATGATAAAATATATTTTAAAGATATTACATATTTATGGGTTAAGTGCTCAATATCAGGGATAGAGCGTATGTAAATATAAAAGTGGACATTGAAATCAACACCCAGAGGCGATATTCTCTTTCATGCTCGTCAGGCCATGTGCGTTGTGTTTTTTCATCTTTATATATATATATATATATATATATATATATATATATATATATATATATATATAGGTCAATGATGCACTGTGTGTAGTCTGTTGCATTGTGTGTAGTCTATTGTATTGTTCTAACGGTTATTTTGGTGGGCGTGGTTTGTCAGTTTGTTTATTATTTACTTAGTTAATTTACTTATTTATTTGTCTGAATATTTTTATTTTACTTTTATTTTATTTTATTTATTATTTTCATTTATTCATTTTTCTTCAGTTTTAAATTTTTAAGTAACGTAGTAAAAATTTGTTTTCATATCTGCATTATGAAATTGTTGCGGAGGCGGAAATGAGTAACCTGGAAGACAGAACCTTGTTGTTGTTGTTACTGCTGTGGAGGTTATTTCCTTCTCCGCCCAGGCAAACGTAAATTTAAGGAAAAAGAATACCTAGAATATGGGTAAATAAATGTATAATTTGTTTGCATAGATGCAAAACTAATAACTTTTATCTGTTGCAGTTGCTAAAGCAACAGAGAGAGAGAGAGAGAGAGAGAGAGAGAGAGAGAGAGAGAGAGAGAGAGAGAGAGGGAGAGAGGGGGGGAAATTAGATATGGCCATCGTTGTTGTTTCCCTCCCTGCGTATTTGTGTTGACAGGAAGACTGGTTTGTGTTGTCGCGTCTCTCAGCTTGCCGGTGTTGACGTCCGAGTTGGTCTGTGTTGAGTTTGTTTTAATTAGAGAATATATATCTGTTGTTCGGATTCGAATTCCGGTTTTGTTTTTTGGAGCGGGAATGGCTTTGACTGGTTAATAAATTGTTCGTTTTATTTTGATTAAAGCGGATGCATGCGTGGGGCCTATGCGCAGAAAACGTATTTACGCAGTTTGCTTTGGGTCGTTGAGCGGTCAACATCCGGTTTGCGTAGAAAAATTCAAGAGGCACGATAAGGACCCCCTTTTAGAAAAGTGACTGGGTATAAACCGTATCAATCAATTTAATAATTATGTTTTGAAGTTTTTGGGAAATGTGACTTTTCTTCTGGATCTGGTTTGAATTGTTGGCGTATTGTCAGATTGTGATATATCGTCAGATTTGGGTGTTTCTTGTACATCAGGAGAATGTGTGTGGTTGATTGTTTTTCTAAGAAAGCTGGTTTTAGTCTGTCATTAGTGACAATGTCTTTCCTTTGTGTATTGTAAAATATTTATCTGTTCTGTGAAAAACTTTCTATAGACCTTGATAATTTGCTGAAAGTGTTTTTTTTTTAACTGCGTCTTCTCGTACGAAAACCTACTTGCAGGTATATAGATTTGTTGGCGTGTATATGTTTGGTTGAATTCCGAGCCGGTGTGAATTGTAATTGCGACATGTCATTTTTTAATTCTTGTATAAAGTACTATGTTGATTTAGAGTGCATGTCCTGGTAATGACAAGGGTGCACCGAAAGACTGTTTCGGCTGGTGTGCAGCCAAGATCTTCTTTAATAATGTTCCTTATAAAGAGAGGTATAAGGGATAAGTTATCAATCCAGTTGGCCGTGTTTTCCTAATGACTAATGATATTTTGAGTTCCCTGTGGAATTTTTCCACTAACCTATTAGCACAGGGCTTCTTAAACTATGGGTCGCGACCAAAATTGGTGTCGCGAAGCGAAATGCTGGAGTCGCAAAAATTAAATTCAAACACTTGAATTTCAGTTTCTGTGTTATTTTCCAAACGCACAATAACACGATGCACCACGCAAGCAATGCGGTAATAAAATGCCCGTGCGGCGCCGTTGCGACTAAGTGCAGTGACACCGGATGTATTTTCAGTGTAGTTGCTTAATACCTGGGGCCAGCAAAAATCTCTTCATAAAAAAATGGTGTCATGAAAGAAAAAAGTTTAAGAAGCGCTGCATTAGCACATGGGTGGTATGTGGTAGTTTTAATATGCTTGGCTCCTAGAAAGTTTCTGAATTCTTTAAAAAAAATTTGATCGGAATGCCACGATCAGTGGCGCTAACATTGGGTACTCCGAAAATAGCTAGCCCATCTTTTAAAATAGCATTTGCGACTGAAGTTTTTGAGGTGTCTTTGAGTGAAATCGCAGTAGGCCTACGTGAAAATCTGTCAACAATAGTTATATGAATAACCTTGACAGCCTGGTAGAAGACCCACTATGTCTATGTGTATGTGTCTGAATCTTGCATCTGGGTTGCTGAAGGTACCTATTGGTGTCTTGGCATGCCATTTTATTTTATTCTCCTGACATTCTTGGCACGTTGATGTATAATGTCTAATGTCTGATGACCAAACAAAATGTTCACTTATGATTTTTACTGTGGATCGCTTGCTTCGGTGTAAAAGATTATGAAGGTGCTGGAATATTAGCTCCCTCAGTGTGGGTGCAATGTATAGTCTAGGTTTGGTTAATGTAGTGTCACAATAAAGTGTTTTATTGCTGAAAGGAATTGGTAATTGCTTCAGCCTTAAAGAGGTGTTTGATGATATTTCTGTTAGTGTGGAGTCAGATTTCTGTTCATCAGAAATTAAAATATGACAATATATCGTCGGTGATTCTTGTTATATCTGTGCATGGCAAGTGCATGAGATATAAGATAATGTTGTCTCTTAATATAACGAATGTCTGTTGTGTAGTGAGAAATAAAATCTAAATATCTAATTTCTCTAGTGGTGTATTTTATGCACTGCAGTACAGTGGCATGAGTGAGAGTTTTGTGATCTGTTTCTACCTTCGTCTAAATTGTTAAACTGTCAACAATTCCCTGGTAAATGTGCTATAATTTGATTGGGTCTTGGTTAATTTCGCTGAAAAAAACGGAAATAGCTTTTCTTATCGGATCGATTTCCTGTTCAATTACAGCTCCTATCGCCATGTTGGATGCGTTCGTGGCGTGGAAGATACGTGCGTTTTCGGTATTACCAATGTGCGAGAGTTGAGTGAAATTTGCAAGGGCGGATTTGGCTGTGTTGTAGGCATGGAGGACATCCTGTTGTAGAGTGGTGCTTTAGTTCTTTGTTTTTTCTCTTATAGGTTCGCCAATGGTAAAAGTATAGATAATAAACGACGATAATAATTTATCAGACCGATGAACTGTGGGATGGAAGTAGGTACAGGAAAATTTTCAACTGCTTTCATTTTACCGCATAAGGGCGAAATCCTATTTTGGTCTATCACGTGTCCAAGAAATTTAACCTGAGTGGTGCCAAAAGTACATTTATCTAAATTTATTTTTAGTCCAAACTGAGATAGTCTCTAAAAGACTTGATGAAAGTCGTCTTGGTTTTCGTCACTATTTTTACTTGTAATGAGGATATCATCGATATAAGAATATACAAATGGTAATTCTCTCATGACTTGGGTAATTAGTCTTTGAAATGATTGGGCAGCTTTCCTAAGAACAAATGGCATTCGAACGAACGGAATTCTCACCGGGGTTTTGGGAATATCCTCTTCCGCTACCGGGATCTGGAAGTAAGCTTTCGCTAGATCGATCTACGAGAATATACGTGATCCTCATAACGAAATCGTGTATATGCGGAACAGGATAACGATCAAGGAGAGTGGATGCATTTAATTAACGGAAGTGGCACATGGTCGAAATCTTATATTGTCCGGTGTTGGAACAAGGTGTAGGGGCGATGCATAAGGATCCTCAGATAGGCGGATTATCTCTTCCCGCAGCATTTTGTTAAATTCGTTTTTGGCGAATTCGTATTTATGTGGACGTAGTCGTCGTGGGCGTGAAAACATTGGCTGTCCAGTGATTTTAATTTTGTGTCATGCTTGATGTTGTCAGTGTTTTTAAAAGGTGTCGTAATATCCATATATTTGTTCAAAATACCAAGGAATTCTGTACTATGGCAAGTTTTTACACTGATGCCAGTAGCTGTGTATCGTGTACGAATTCCTCTGATACGGATATTAGTTTCAGTGTCCGAAAGTAGTCTGTGTTTCATATCCACCGAGAAGTTGAAATGGGCCAAAGATTTTCCCCAAGAATGGGTGCTTGCACGTCGGCTTGTATAAATGTCCACGTAAAATCTCGGCGTATGACAATATTTAATGTCAAATTTTTTGTGCCGTAGGTATGAATGCGAGTACCGTTTGCAGCTGAGGAGACTAGTATTAGGTTTGGGTTCACGTGCTAGTGGAATGACACTGACTGCTGCTCCAGTGTCCACTAAGAATTTTCGTCAACTACGTAAAATAAGGGACTTTCTTTGTGTGTAAAGGTCGGCGAAGTCGCGATCACTTGCTGGTTTGTTCGTTTCCCTGGTGTCTTTTGGTATTATGACGACAAGGTTGGGTATGTTTCCATGCATCGTTACCGAACGTGTGGTGATACCAGAAAATGCCACTGGGGTATCTGTTCATTCTTCCACGACCAAGGCTTCTTGAATGTGATCGTGTCTACGTGAGATACTTCTGTATCTCCGTTGTTATTGTTGACTTAACAAGAAAAAATATCATGGAAAATGACATCAGTCTACAACAATCTATCCAAAAACTGTAAACTCTGCCTGGAGGAAAAAAATAACCATAATTACCTTCCCAGACCAAAACAAACTACTAAATAAACGATCAGAACTCAGCTCAAAATACAGACACGAAAACCTTTTTTTACTACGTTACTTGGAAATCGAAAACTGAAAACGAAAAAGAATAAATAAAAATAATAAATAAAATAAAATAAATAAACAAAAAAGTAAAATAGATTAATCGAAACAAATAAATAAGTAAATAAACTAAGTAAATAATAAACGAATAAACATACCAAATTAACCATTAGAATATTATAATAGACTACCCAAAATGCAATAGACAACCCACAATGAATCACTGACCAGTATATATATATATATATATATATATATATATATATATATATATATATATATATATATATATATATATATATATGGTTTAATAACAAAATTAAATTCAGGGGCTTTAGCTTCCATTTCTGAAACATGGTTATCACTGTGTAGCGGTAAAACCATATTTTAAATCTATTAATTTATAATATATATATATATATATATATATATATATATATATAAAGTCGGGCAAAATATAATGCACATTGCCTGACGATTGCGTTTACCATGAAACAGACTGTTACTTCTGGGTGTTGAATTCAATGTCCACTTTTATATCTATCTATCTATCTATATCGTACCTGCATATATATATATATATATATATATATATATATATATATATATATATATATATATATATATATATATCCAGGTACGATGAGAACAAATAGAGTACAATTATAACGTTCGTAAAATTTAATTAAAAGAGGTCTCAATACAGAGTAGAGCAATATTATCAAGTTTTGAAAATATGATGAATGATAGTTGTCCAAAGAAGGGAGATGGAAACAGGAGAGTCATTTGGTACATCCCCACATTTAATCAATTAGTCAGTACTAAGTTAGGCCATAAGTTCCTCCATTTGACTGATAAACATTTTTCTAAAAGTAACCCTCTGAGTAAAATATTTAACAGAAAAACATTAAAACTAAGTTATAGCTGCAACAATGATCTTGAGATCTGGACCATAATACGCATTCCAAGGTATTAATGATATTGGCCAATGTAATTGTAAGAATTCTGACCAGTGACCATTGCTAAACGGATGTTTGTCTGAATCTGTGGTTTATCTTGGTACAATTTCTATAATAGAGAATTTGACGGTTGAAAAATTTTATATTGGTAGTACTATGAATTTTTTTAAAACTAGGTAGTATTAGCATATCCTTTACCAATACTTCTTACAGAAATAACACATCAGTTTTTTCAAAATATTTTGGAGTTTAAAAGACGATAATAAGACTCCTAAGGTGAAATGGAAATTTTTTTAAAAATAGCAAGGACATGTAGATCTTTATATGAACCCTGTTTTCTATGTTTACATAAAAGACTCGAAATCATCAGATTTTTTGACAAAAGTTTTTGGTAAATCAAAGAAGTGAATTGACAATAAATTGTAAGCATAGGTTAACTTTTAACTTACAATTTAGTTAAAATTGGAAATTTGATAATGCTTTTTCTTGTATTTTGGTTGTACTACATTTCACCACATATGGTTTATCTTTCTGTTTGTGAGATTAATCTGGTTTTAATATGATTCTGTATTAATTTCCTGGTAGTATTGGCGGCGTCTTGTACAGATGTGTTGGTGTTTGGTTGCTATTTTCGACATTTTGCATGTGTTGGTTGTGTTCTTGGCATCTTGTATGAAAGATCTTTATTTGGCGGTTGCGTATTGATTTACCAAATAATTCTATATATTTAAATTGTTTACTGGTTTCTGAAAGAAGCTATTCATTTATCACCTTCAGGGGAGGGTTTATGTAGGGAATTCGCAGGGCATATAACTTGTTTGGAGTTTTATTGAGTTCTCTCCCCCCCCACTTTTGTTTCTTAGGAAACTGCATTGTCTGGTTTGTGTGATTTATGTAACCATATGTTTCCGCGTTATTTTATGTCTGGCTGCTGTTAGCTGCCAATCTACGGGTCATGACACATTTATAAAAAATAATTTGTAATATTTGTTTTTTAGCTTAGTTTAAATTTAACGTAGGCCATATTTGATTGGTTGATCAGAGTAAAGCCCACAAACCTTATACCCCACCCCCACTTTATTCTTTTTTTTTTCGTAAAAAGAGGTTGTATTTTGCTTTTAAATCTAAATAAATCGTTCACCACGTACAAGTGTCGTCAAGCTTTCCTGGATGTTCTAATATCTCGAACAGAGCAGGGGTTCAAGACAGCTGTATACCGTAAACCAACATTCACCGGACAGTACATCAATTTCAACTCCCACCATCCATAGAGCGTAAAGAAAGGGACCGTCCGCTGCTTACAACACTGAGCAAAAGTCATAAGTGGCGACCCAGAGACATCAGATAAAGAATTGGTCAGTATAAGTAGTACCCTACTACGTAACAACTACCCTGGGTACATGGAAGCGGCCCCCAAAAACTGGGATAGGCGGGTACAAGAGGTGGAGGACAACAACACTCAGAAAACAGTCTGACTGCCTAATGTGAAGGGGTTATCAGAGAAAATACAAAGGACTTGCGGTCCATATAACATCAGGACCACCTTCAAAAGCTTGACGACACTTCGCAGATATCTCTCCCGAGTAAGACCCCCCATAGAGGAGAACATGACTAAAGATTGTGTGTACGCTATCCAGTGCAGCTGCGGAAAGAAATATAAAGGAGAGACAGGCCGCCCCCTCAAGGTAAGACTTTAAGAACACCAGAAAGCTGTAACACGAAAGGAAGTTGAAAAATCAGGCGTGGCTGACCACATATGGAGAGAGAAGGGAGATCACCGCCCTCTGTGGGATCAGTTTGAGATCATAGACAAGGAACACCATTGGAAAATTCGTAAACTTACGGAATCAGCACATATGCTAGGCCACAAAAATCTCCTGATCCGACCAAGCATAGAAATAAATACAATATGGGAACCAGTAATAAGGAGTGTCAGAGAAAAGCGATAATAACAAAAAAGTTGCAATATGAGCTCTGGTAAAAACATGCAATGATAACAGCAAAAAATTGCAATATTAGCACTGGTAAAAATGGTTGCAGAAGACATTAGATTTATTATACCCAGAATAATTTATTATACCCAGAAATTCATACACAGATGTCCTCAAGGACAAATGGCACAGTGGATAAAGGCGCTGGTTAGATCCAAGTGTAAGTTCAATACCCAGCTAAGGCAGTGGAGAACTTTCAGCGGGAAAAAGTAACAGGAGATAATTTATAACTGACGTCCATTAAACATGGCACGTAAAACTAGAACAGTATACCCCAGTGAGCGAAATAAAGGGTTCAGTTCGACATTACAACCACCTGAAGAAGGTCGGAGCGTACAACGGCCGAAACATTGTAATAAAGATGGCGACAAAGATGAGAGCAATAGTCCGAATAATGTAAAAATGAATATCTTGAAATTTCATAAAATTAAATAAGTGAGGACTAAATGATGATTTCCAAGATTTTCTAAAGGAGGAACATTTCTAAAATAATTTGATTCTTTTGTGAATAAGTCGTTAAAGTTTCATTGAAATTCCTCAATTATTTGATGTTTGCAAGAATTTCTAAATCAATGTTTTTCCCTACAAAAAAGATATTTATAGTTTCCTGCTGCTGCAAGAAAAAGAACATTTTTAACCAAAATTTCGAACGTTCTAAAAAGTATTAAACATATGATTTAATAATAAAAATATCCTTTGGGTCTTTCCTCTTAATAATAATATAAATATTTTGACGATAAAACATGGTTTTTATTAAATTTTGGACAATTTTTTTTCATCATAGATACTAATATTTTAGCAAATCTGTATATATATATATATATATATATATATATATATATATATATATATATATATATATATATATATATATATATATATATATATATGTATATATATATATATATATATTTATTTAGTTGGGTCACAAACTCACATCAATCCAACTAAATATGTTAGTTCTATCACTGATATTGAGCGCTTTCTAATAAGTGCCGCGCATATATAATATATAAATAATATATATAAAAAATTGCTTATATATATTTATACTTATATACATACACATTATATATATATATATATATATATATATATATATATATATATATATATATATATATATATATATATATATATATATATAAAAAGGGTGTTCCAATAACTTGAACCGATTTTCAATGTGAATTAACTTTAAGCGTCTAATGATTTTTCTTTTTCTTTCAGATTTGGCGGACATTTGGGCGATATTATTTTTCACACATAATTGCCATGACTTAAATAACATGATCCAATAGAGAAATAAACAAATTTTTACCAATAGCACTGATTTATTTACTGCTGACTTTGATCCGTTTTAATGAAACACCCTTTATATAAAGATATTGTTGTCTTTCGCGAAAACAAATTCAAGAATATCTTTCCATTTTTAAATTTTAAGTGAATAAATAAATGAAAAGGTAATCTGAAGAAAAGAGCTGTTGGAGCAGCGTGGCCAAACCCAGAAATCAGTATTATTGAGTGAACAAGTCTTGACAGGAAGTACTAACCGCGGACTACACGTGACTTGACGTCCAGTTCGTAAGGAAATCAAATATGCCAATTATACTGGAATGTGTTGACTCCCTTTTTTGTCGGCCTCTCTGTGTAGGTACGTGCACACTTTTATATATGTGCGCGTGACTGATTACATGTATATGTATATATGATACGAACACACATACACACATGAGGTAGAGAAAAGAGAGAGAGAGAGAGAGAAAGAAAGAGAGGAAGAGAGAGAGAGAGAAAGAAAGAGAGGAAGAGAGAGAGAGAAAGAAAGAGAGGAAGAGAGAGAGAGAGAGAAGAGCGAATAGGGAAAAAAGAGGTTTGGGTAGGGGTCGATAAGGAGTTAATAACTGTATTAGAACACAATTTTCCATGATGTGTCAAGCAACCCACTTCTGCCCAAGTCGAATCGACGACAAAACATAAAATGGATGTCACGTGACATGACCGGATGTCATTTGTCTGAATGTCCAGCGTTTATTTTTTTCTTTGACTTTTTTCTTTTACCGATATTTTCTTTTCTTTTTCTTTCTTTCTTTTTTTTTAATTTAAAAAAAAAATTATTTGAGGGAGATAGGATTTCATTTGTTTTCTTTTTATCACTAGTTGAACCATTTACGCATCATATATATATATATATATATATATATATATATATATATATATATATATATATTTCGATTTGTTTATTAATTTATTCGTTGACTTGCCCCCCTAGGTTCTTTCTGGCCTACCTCACGCAATCCCCCCACTGTTGCAACGCAAAATATTGTCCTAGAAAGCCTTGTAAATAACTCCCGAAAGCCGTCCATGAAAAATTGGCACGTAAATAAACATATGAATCAGATTAACCTAAATGTTTAGATACAGCGCACACACAAATTCCGAACGTTTGCACAAACAGTTTTATGTATAATATGAGCCCTTGAGGAACGAGGTGGTCTACTGACTGAGCCAACAATTCCTTAAGACCGTTACTTCTATTTTAATTGCACCTTAAAGGGATTTGAAATGGTTTCCTTGAATTAGCTCATGGGATTTTCAAGGCAGGAAGAAAAAAATAGCTTTACTAAATTTTGAATTTCGCAACATTTTGTTTCTCTTTTTTCTTTCTTTCTTTCTTTCTTTCTTTCTTTCTTTCTTTCTTTCTTTCTTTCTATTCCATCCTTCGTTCGTTCGTTCCTTTCTTTCTTTCATGTTTCTATTTTTATTTTCTTTCCGTTTTACTTTTGCTTATTTCTTGCTCTTTAGATACGATTTTCTTATTGCTTGTTTCTTTTTTGATTTTTCTTTTCTTTCCTTTTTAATTTTTCCTGTTTTTTTCCTCATTAAATACGATTTTCTTTCTTTCTTTCTTTCTTTCTTTCTTTCTTTCTTTGATTCACCCTTTTTACTTTTTCTTGCTTTTTCACCTCTTTAAATAAGATCTTTCTTTCTTTCTTTCTTTCTTTCTTTCTTTCAGTCTTTCTTTCTTTCTTTCTTTCTTTCTTTCTTTCTTTCTTTCTTTCTTTCTACGTTTTCTTATTCTTGTTTTTTTCTCTCTTTCCGTTTTACTTTTTCTTGTCTCCGCTACTTTAAATACGATTTATTCATGCTTACATATTTTTCTTCTCTTTTCTTTTTACTTTTTCTTATTTCCCCCTCTTCCGTAAATACAGTTTCTTTCTTTCTTACATTCTATGATTTGTTTCCTTCGCTTTACTTTTTGCTTTTGCTTTTTTCTCTCCTCTTTAAATCCGACTTTCTTTTGTTAATAAGCTGGATCAATTTGGGTTACGTTAAAAACTTGGGTTACATGAGAGAAAAAAAAATCAAAATAGCCACTTTTGCTCCTTGTCGTCCAATCTAGCAAGCCTACCTCAAAATAAGGAGATGAATAGATAGACAACGAGAGAAAGAAAGAGAATGAAAGACAGTATAAGATTCGTGAACAATTGTGAATATTTAAAGTTAGAGCATTTATCAAATCCATGCTCCTTTTTATGAAATATTAAGCAAAGATACGAATAAGTATTTTTCAAGCTTTTGATTTCGATGCATAAAAACATTTTTTGACTATTTTCTCATTAACAGTCTGTATTTATATAAGAGCACTCTTATATAAGAAAATGAATATATAAACCATATTTATATACAGTTGTAGACGGAATTATTCGCCCCACTGAATATTTGCATATTTTCTAAGGAAATGCGAATATTTGCAAGTACTTCAGTCAGTAATGTGCCATGCGTGATACACGCTTAGGCGATCATGTATCTTTCGATACATGACAGAAGAGGCAGATTTTTTCCCACAGGATGTTGCCATTACTTTCTGCTCTAGACTAGTTGCCATCCAAAGCTATAGAACCCGGTCTGCTATTTATCCGTAGCTGGGGGGCACAAGAAGAGGATTCATACCTTTCCCAAGTGTGTTAGCACGTAAGTGAATGTAATGGATTTGACTGGAATTCGAACTCGGCTCTACGATTCCTCAATCCGACCCACCTTTACTCCACCGTGCAAGTACTTACTGAATTTTAAATAAATAGTTGATTCCATATTTAGTTTTGAATACTTTGTGAAATCTTTATTAGTTTCGATATTCATATAGATTTTTCTAAAAATTGCTGCAGTTCAAAATTATTCGCCTTCCTTGTGGAAATTATGAAATAATATCACTCTATAGCAGTTGTAATGTTTTTTTTGTTTTTTCTTTTTAAATATAAACACCCTTTGAAAATGAAATAGTATTGATCTGATTCTATAACATTCTAAAAAGTAATAAAGAAGACAATATTTGAGTGCTACGTACCACGATAATTCATTCGTTCTGCAACTATGGCGAAGATGGCTGAACTTGACAAGAAGCTCTAAATGAAGATATTTGATGCGTACAAACAAGGTGATGGATATACAAACCCTTTCCAAGCCTTTAAATTTACCTAGATCGACAATTCGTAGCATTATCAAGAAGTACAACGAGACTCATTGTGTTGAGAATCAATTCATGGCAGAAAACGGTTAATTTCTAAGAGAATAGAAAGGAAAATTGTTAGAGATGTCTCGAAGAATCGTCACTTAACGAGAAAGGAAATTATTAATGATGTAAAGACAACAGTTTTTTTTATATCTTGCAGTGAATGAACTAATGGGAGTAAATGGAATATTTACAGGAAAATTCCGGATAATCTGAATATCCCATTTACTACCATTAGTTCATTCACTGCAAGGCATAAAAAGCGCAAAACTGTTGAAAATAAATGGAGAAAAGATATTCTACGAAAGATTTCTTGAAGATCTTCGAGGAAATTAATGCGTCAAATTAAACAAAATCCAACGTAACGTTGGACGTAATTCTAGAAATCATGTATGGAGGAAAGATGGCGATGCCTTCAAACAATAGAACACAGTTCCAACAGTGACATTTAGTGGTGGCAGCATCATTTTTTTTTTTTAAGCGTATCACCCCAAGCAAGGCTGGAGGCCACTATCACGCAAGGGGTTATAGAAGGGTTGGAGGAAGAGCAGATAGGAGTGGTAAAGGAGAGGATGTTGTGAAAGAGAAAGACAGTGGGTCGATCAAGGCAAGGGGGTTACAGAAGATTTGGAGCGAGAGCAGATAGGAATGAAAGGTGAAAGGATGTGGAGAAGGGAAGTGGATAGATCAAGGCAACTGGAGATGTCGATTGACGCTACACTTAAACCGTTGGAGATTGTATTTGTCAGGGTAACAGTAATAGGGAAGGGAGTTCCATAGGCGAGATGTGCGAGACATGAAGCTATTGGAGTAGAAGAGACGTCTACATGTAACAGTTTCAACGGTGTAGGGGTGGGAACGGGATGCCAGCCTCGTAGGACGTTTAAATTCACGAGGCCTAGAGACAAGCGAAAGCAGCTCCTCGGAGCAATTACCGTGAAAGTATTTGTAAAAAAGACAGAGCGAGGCAACATCGCATCTGTGAGAGAGCGACTGCAGACGAGATGACAGATCAGGGCCAATCACATTGCATATCCGTCTCTGGATCTTATCAAGAACCCTGAGACAAACAGCAGGGGCTCCAGACCATATATGGCAGCAATACTCCATGCAAGGGCGAATGGTCGATTTATAGATTTGGAGGATCGATTCCGGGGAGAAAAATTTCCTGGCTCGGCACAGGGAACCAACTTTCCTTGCGGTGGATGATGCAACTGACTCGATGTATTTGTTCCATCTCAGATCAGAGGACAGCGTGAGACCGAGCAGCCGCAGAGAGGAGCTCTCGAGAAGTTGGTCTTCAGACATTCTAATGGGATGCAGGGATGGATTCTTGTGGTGGTTAATAGAGAGCAGTTTTGTTTTAGAGGCGTTAAAGTTAACACAGTTCTAACAGTGACATTTGGTGGTGGCAGCATCATGGTTTTGGGATGTTTTTCTGCAAAAAGTACTGGCATCATATCAGTCATAGATGGTAGAATGAATGCCGCAGCATTTTAAAATATTTGGGAAACAAATTTAATGATTTCGGTTGAAAGTCTTGAACTTCCTCCTGATTGGATCTTACAACAAGATAATGATCTCAAGCACACCGTAAAATCTACGCAGAAAGGGTTTGCTGAATATAAGGTAAATATCCTGAAATGGCCAAGCCGGCCCACAGATTTAAACCAAATCGAGAATCTCTGGCGTTATTTGAAAATTCAAATCCACTCGAGAGCTCCAACAAATATTCTGGATCTGAAGTCAAGATGCGAAGAAGAATGGAACAAAATAGCAACTAAAATTTGCAAATCCTTAATTGAGAACTACAAGAAGAGGTTGCTGCTGTAGAAGTGAATAATGGCGATTCTACAAAGTATTAAATGAAGATTATGTATTCTTTTTATATCGTACGAATAGTTTTTTCACCCATTAAAATGGATAAATGGGATTTATTTCTATTAGATCATTTTTTTCTGTTTACTATGAATATTGACTTATTATGCATCTGTGTACAGTTAATTATATGAAAAGTATGTTTATTCATTAGTTGTAAATACAATAAATAAAAAATGTACGAATATTTGTCTCCCCTCACACTATCTATCTATCTATCTATCTATCTATCTCCTTCTCTCTCTCTCTCTCTAAAAACACACACACACACACACACACACATATATATATATATATATATATATATATATATATATATATATATATATATCTCTCTCTCTCTATATATATATATATATATATATATATAGTGCGTCCCTTCAATAGTGATATAATTTAAAATGTGAATATCTCAGTAACTACATGTCCCAGGTAAACGAAATTATATAGGCTTCACTTTATTTACCAAAATTGGAACAAGATATTAAAGGGGTGTAGAGTTTATTACCAATTTCACAAACATTCAATATGCGTACCACCTGTAACACGACACACATCAAGATGGTAGACCAGATGGTAAACCAGTTCCTGCCAAACACGCTGTAGCATGTCCTGCACAACATTCTCCAGTGCCACAATGATTCTTTGCTCTAAGGCTTGTGTTGAAATCATCTTTGGGAAACCCCATATATATATATATATATATATATATATATATATATATATATATATATATATATATATATATATAAATAAATATAAACTGAAGATTACGTTCAAGAATGAAATAGATCATTGTCCATCAGTGTTAACCATAGTGTCACACTCTTATATTTACATACACACTATCCCGGACATTGAACACTTTTACGCATAAATATAGTAAAACTGAAAACTATATCTTATTATATATATATATATATATATATATATATATATATATATATATATATATATATATATATATATATATATATATATATATATATATATATATATATATATATATATATATATATATATATATATATATATATGAATATTTTATTGGTTGTACAAAACTTAATAACCGCTATAAGCAGACATTTTTTTAGTATTACCACATATGATAGCAATTAAAAGCTAAAGAAAAAAATTAAAAACAAGCTAGCTAACCGGTTTCGAGCCTCGCTCAACAGAGCTAAATCGAGGTTAATAAATAGGTATACATTATCGATAAAAGGAATGGAGAAGAATGTTTGGAAAAAATATTTCGATGGAAATCAATTGGAGGCCAAGGACGTAATCCTTCGGTTTTTGCAAAAAGAAGGTTTCATAGATAAAGTATATATGACCTCCAATATTTTTAGGTGGTAAATAGAGTGGGATCTACTCAAGATGAAAAACAAGTCCCCACTGAAATTAACAGCATAATTGCGGTTATTTATAAGGTGTTCCGCGATAGAAGACCCGTATCTATTGGTCAGAACATCTGATGATGAATAATTAGTTCCAGCTTTTTGTAGACACATGTTGCTTAATCCTGAAATTTAGCTTTTGAGTCATTCTTCCTATGTAGTGTTAACTGCAACTACATTTAAATAAATAAATCAAGGGATTATTATGGTGAGGTGGAAGAACGTCTTTGCGCATGGATGCAAGGATAGGTGTAACAGAGAAAATCATACGAGTGTTGGCAGAATAGTAGCATTGTCGAACTGCTAAGGACACGCGCTTAGCATATCTGTCAGTAATGCTGCCTAGCCAAGAAAGGCGTATGTACATAGGATATATCACTGTACTGAAGCAAAGTATGACATTTTTACAAAAAATAAAGGACATTTTGGACTTTCATCAAATCTTTATGTCATGGGTCCCCTATGAATATGCGGTATTGTGGTATATGCAGGAGTGAAGCGTGATGGGCGAGTTCTTGTGGTGAATGAGTAAATTGTAATGAATGAATGGGTCGTGAGACTGATTATCTAGGACTGACATAGATAATGAAGACCAGCCTCTCCCAGTTTCCCCATCGACCTTGTACCACAATTTCTGTATGATAGCAGGAATAAATAAACTGTACTGAAGAAGGTGGACATTGTTCAATCCGTAAGTAAAAATAAAATTTCGGAGTTGACTAAAGTCAAATCTGTTTCAGTACGCAGGGGGTTATATGGAGTGAAATGTGAGAAAAAAAAACTGAGTATGGGGAGAATTACGGAAAAGATGAACGGGATTCAAGAAGACATAACATGGTGATTGACGTTGGATTTTGAAAATTGTAGTTATCAGGAAAGCAAGTAAATGGCAGGGAGTTCCACATGCGGGAAGTACGATAAAAGAAACTCTTGGAGTAGAAATGGCAGTCGCATTTAGCCATTTCAACAGTAAACGGATGGGATCTAGATGCCAATCAAGTAGCCCGTTTAAATTCATGTTTGATGTTGACATATCAATTTCAAAGTTCGCATGTTAGGCTTTTATCACTTGCTGGCAATCAGCCATTTTGTTTTCATATAAATAAGGACCAATCATTTTTGCGCGCTTTCCTTTACTACCATCCCCAGGAGCTCCTCTAGTTCTTTTTTCCGAGTCACCCATCCGTTGGTTGGGTGATTTTGTTTAGTGGAATATCAACCTCTATGGGTTATTTAATACCGAAATCCAAATATTTGGATTTTGGTTGGTTGATTGTGTTTAGCGGCATATCAACCTCTATGGATTATTTAATACCGAAATCTAAATATTTGGATTTTGGTTGATTGATTTTGTTGAGCGGCATATCAACCTCTATGGATTATTTGATGCCGAAATCGAAATATTTGGATTTTGGTAGATTGATTTTGTTTAGCGGCATATCAACCTCTATGGGTTATTTAATGCCGAAATCTAAATATTTGGATTTTGGTTGGTTGATTTTGTTTAGCGGCATATCAACCTCTATGGGTTATTTAAAGCCGAAATCTAAATATTTGGATTTTGGTTGGTTGATTTTGTTTAGCGGCATATCAACCTCTATGGGTTATTTGATGCCGAAATCGAAATATTTGGATTTTGGTTGATTGATTTTGTTTAGCGGCATATCAACCTCTATGGGTTATTTAATGCCGAAATCTAAATATTTGGATTTTGGTTGGTTGATTTTGTTCAACGGCATATCAACCTCTATGGGTTATTTAATACCGAAATCTAAATATTTGGATTTTGGTTGGTTGATTTTGTTCAACGGCATATCAACCTCTATGGCTTATTTAATGCCGAAATCTAAATATTTGGATTTTGGTTGGTTGATTTTGTTCAACGGCATATCAACCTCTATGGGTTATTTAATGCCGAAATCTAAATATTTGGATTTTGGTTGGTTGATTTTGTTCAACGGCATATCAACCTTTATGGGTTATTTACTGCCGAAATCCAAATATTTGAATTTTGGTTGATTGACTTTGTTTAGCCGCATATCAACCTCTATGGGTTATTTAATGCCGAAATCTAAATAATTGGATTTTGGTCGGTTGATTTTGTTCAACGACATATCAACCTCTATGGGTTATTTAATGCCGAAATCTAAATATTTGGATTTTGGTTGATTGACTTTGTTTAGTGGCATATCAACCTCTATGGGTTATTTAATGCCGAAATCTAAATAATTGGATTTTGGTTGGTTGATTTTGTTTAGCGGCATATCAACCTCTATGGGTTATTTAATGCCGAAATCTAAATATTTGGAACTTGGTTGCTTGATTTTGTTTAGCGACTTTTCAACCACTATGGGTTACTTAATGCCGAAATTTAAATATTTGGATTTTGGTTAGTTGATTTTTTAACGGCATATTAACCTCTATGGGTTATTTAATGCCGAAATCTAAATATTTTGTACAGAATTTCATGGCTTCAACTAAATATATTTCGAATGAAATTTTATGCCTTCAACTACAGAAAAGATATAGTTGGTAATAGGTGTTACCACGCTTTTCAATAATCTCCAATCTTCCGATCAGAGGCATTGATGCCGGATGTAGTTTATCGTATACCCAGAACTACATCAACACAGCGTCATCTACGTGTCTTATATTGTTAATAAATCCTGGGAGAGTCTCCAATTCACTTAGGATAGCGATGCTGTAGCAGTTAAATTGCACTGTTCGTGGAAATTGTTGAATATCTTGTAGAACCTGTTGAATAGCATTTCCATTATCCATTTGAAAGAGTAAATTATCTTCCTCGTCTAAGAATCATAGAATGACTTGAACAATGTTCTGGACATATAGTGCGGTGTTAACGCTCCCCATTCCCTCCACAAACAAAAGCGGAGAAGATATTTAATGTCTGGAACTACGCACCTGATTCTAAACACCAAGCCTGTGAGTCATGGACGAATATACACTGGAATATATCGCTCCACAGGTCCACATCGCATGCGCAGACGGCTATCATTTGCATGATGGTAGAATCGACTTTTATCGCTGAACACTAAAAAGCTCTATTCGTTCATCAGGTGACGGTCTAGTGACACCATTGGAAATATGCAAGATGCTGCTGGGGCGTAAATTGAAATCTGGCTGGAGTCACGCTGCAAATTTATAATGAGACTGATCCTGGGATCATCATTGCTCTGATCTGTGCTGTAGACGCTTTCTGGTCCGTCATTTCCGCTCTGTCGATCGTGGCGACAGCCGATACTGTATGGCCGTCTAGAACAAGGAATATCAAATGACCAATTGTTACTAGCATCGAAGCACTACAGCTGCGTCATGTAAAAAAAACAACCGCAGGAATTCTCCGAATTATTCATCATCTCGAAAGACCGCAATCTGATCCCTCTCAAAATACTCTCGTCGAACAAAAGGCGCACATCTACATCTCCGTGGAATGACACCGGTTTGCACAGGTATCTTTTAGGACATTGAACCTTATCTCAGCATTCGTCACCGGCTAAAGCATATACACAGACGGTGTACATTTGCGATTGTTACTATATCGCAAAATGGCCTAAAACCTTTTACTTGTATATCTACTATCCACACATATAAACACTGTACCAAAAATCATTCTTCATGGTATGCCAATATTATCTTCCGTTATGTGATATGGATCGGAACAAGACGACCTACACCATGACCTTTTCAGAAGAGACATTTGTTCCCGTTAGAAATATCCCCGGAAGGGAAAGGAAATAAATTAATCTATTCCCAATCTCAAAATTGTTTTAGCTGTGGCCTACTTGGCTCTCAAACCACAACCCTAGCGCACCATCCATATGAAACACTTTAGGTATACTGTACTGGAGGCACGGTGGAGTACTGGATAACGGCTCGTATTGAGGAATCGGACAGAGAGCCGGGTTCGTTATATTCATTTACGTGCAAATACCCTTGGGAATGTTATAACGCCATCTCCCCCAGCTATGGATAAATAGCAGGACAGAGTGCTATAGCCTTGGATGGACAACACTGAATTCCAACTATGGGCTAAATAGCCACACCAATCCGCAATTAGCTAAGCTACACCTTTGAAGATATGGTCTTCAAAGGTGTAGCTGTTCTCACCATGCCTGGCTTATTTAACCCATAGGGATGAGTTCCTCCAACAGGAGTGAGGAGATTTGGATTTGGATACTGCAAATTGAATACAACAACTAATCTAACATGGTAAACGCAAATATGCATTTCGACCCCATTTTTTTTAGATGCAGACGAACATCTATGGTTATATTGCTACACCTCCAAGCCTAGGGCATTGACCTTGCAGATGCCAGAAGCTCAGCAAGATACATCGAGACTGTGAGTGAAAATCGCCATTGGTTGATTTTGCCAGAAATATAAGAGTTCTCTCTGGGAGAGAAAGGCATGAGTTTATTTTACCAAACGTGGGTTGCCGTTGGTGGTGGTGGTAGTGTAAGCGATTAATTTTATTGACAAAAATGGGTCGCGATAAAACCGATTTGGAAAGACTTGGCATATATGAGGAATGGTGATTTTTGAAGCATTATTTTGGTAAAGAAGTGCATTTTATATACCGTCAAATACTGCATGAAACAGCTCTTAAGTATGAACTTTTTAAGACCTCTAAGACTTGCGTCTAGTATCTGATGTCAGGACGTTGTCAGTGCTGTATGAAAGATTTACTCGCGGAGAGCAGTAATATTTGAGCATTGTTTTACTTATATATATATATATATATATATATATATATATATATATAGATGTGTGTGTGCGTGTGTGTGTGTGTGTGTGTGTGTGCGTGCACGCGCGCGAAAGAACATCTGCGCAGACGGGCGCATGGGTGCACGCGTTTAAATGCACACGCGCACACACCCACTATGCCCCCCCCCCAAATGCAGCAATGATAAGTGAAGATAAAAAAGAAAAATCGAGAAATATAAGTAGTCAATTGGTGATACCCACTGATGAGAGGACAGAATGGTCCGTGTACGAAACTCTGGAGTCCGGATGCTGAAGGTAACCTCAATCAACTAAGTGACAAA
>OZ038506.1:59387429-59487429 GCA_964036315.1 Acanthosepion esculentum
CAGTCGGGGCACCAGGGAAAATAGATCGTCAGAGCAGTTGCCATGAAAATATTTGCCGAAAAGACAGAGGGAAGCCACGTCACGTCTGTGAGAATGTGACTGGAGTCAAGGTGCCAAGTCAGAACCGATAACGTTGCAGCTCCGGCTTTGAATTTTGTTGAGCACCTCGAAATGAACAGCAAGGGCGCCAGACCATATATGGCAACAGTATTCTATGCATGGACGAATGGTAGATTTGTAGATGTGTAGGATGGACAGAAAGGAGAAAAAACTTCTGTCACGACACAGTGAACAAACTTTCCTTGCGAATATAGAGTGGGGGAGACAGATATTCGTACACACGAATTTTTAAGTTTTTGTAATTCCAACTAATGAATAAACATACTTTTCATATAATTAACTGTAAACAGATGCATAATAACTAAATATGCATAGAAAACAGAAAAAATTGATTTAATAGAAGTAAATCCCATTTATCCACTTTAATTGATGAAAAAAGTATTATTATTATTATTATTATTATTATTATATTAAATTATATTTGTTATACAGGAATAAACTGTCGCTGGCGACTCGTAAGTTTGAACATAGATCGCCAGTGAGCAAATACAGGCGATCCTATTATTGAATTAAGTAGACCACGTGACCACAGAGGAAACGAATATATATGTAGGAAGTAGCTGACAACTAACGATCGTCATTTCTATTCTATCCTCTATTACTATACACATCGATATTCTCTACTCTATTCACTATACTATCTCTATTATTCGGATGACTATTCGGTGTCGAGCGGTTATTATCGAGTAAGTACTATTAGTGCGAGTGTTATTTGAAGGCGTCTGACACCAGTATTGTTCAACGGCGTTACTATAGTTGCATCTGCGATTACAAAGTCTCTACTACAACGAGCATTACAAAAGTGACAACGAGTGTTCGTTGACATCACAAAAATATTAAATATTATTACTAATAACTACCTTAAAAGCCGCACTCCAGCCCCAAACTAAAGGGACCTCTGCTTCAGCTGAGAAAACAGCAATGATAATTTGAAAGAAATTACTTTGAATTCCTGAAATCAAAACGTCACATTAACTCTGATTCGAGCTATAAGTTCAGTCTCAGACAAAAGACCAATTTGGGCGGAAATTCCATTTCAGGCCGAAAAATGAGTTCTTCAAATTATAAACTCCGTGGAACTTCAAAATCTCACGTCAAGAAACGTCTCACTTTAACTCTGATTCCTTGGCATTTTGAATAAATACAATTGATTTCCTCAATTCAAACAATTTTTTTTTAAATTCACAAAGTTTTTGTGTTACTTTAAGCACAATATTAAAAACTTTTAAAATCACTTATGTTTTTTCATTTATTTTAAAACATGACATTTTAACTATTTCCCTCCTCATCCGGACACAAATCTCAATGCTGGATGTTCGAGAACCAGATGAAGGGCAGATTTTTAATCCCAGGATCATCCTGATTCCAAAATGGTATAATATGCCTATGTAGAGTAAGTGTTGCTCGACTTTCAGACATACGGACGGACAGACAGAATTTGCCGTTTATTTATTTAGATAGAAGAATATATTATATATTAATAATAAATTATTAATTATTATTAATAATTATTATCTTTATTATTGATTTTTTATGTAATTTTTAAAATTCTAAAGATTTTCTTTTTCAATTTCTTCTAAATCAATTCTGTGCTTTGCCGGAACAGCTAAATCCATGTCATGTTTTCTCATCTATCTGGTTTTCTTAGCTGGATTAGCCCACGATAAAAATCACGCAGAAAACATTGGTTCTCGTTCGATCACATAAGGTTTTTTAATACTAGTAGTCACACTATATAAATCTCAAGAACCACTCAAGTTTAAGGGTTACTGTGTGGTGTTGTATGAGCGTAATAAAAAGCGAAAAGTGCAGTTCATGAGGTTATTTATGGGGGAAAGATAACGGACAACCCTAGACTTGAAGACGTCAAGATTGTAGTGATCAGGAAACCATCTCGCCGGGTTTCTTTAGAAACTGGAACTTGCTTCTAATAATGGAATATGCAGGGAATGAAGATGGCTCATCTATGTGCACGGGGTATGGTGGGTCCCAGCTGCAATGATCAGGGCTGGTGGGACCAAGGAATGTAGCTTCTCAGAACACTTGTCATGGAAATAACGATAGAGTAGCGGGAGGCTTACGACGTTTCATCTGTGGGAAAGTGGAGGAAGGATGGAAAATAATTCATCACCCACAAGGCCGCGTAGACGCCTTTGAACTCTATCAAGATATGGCAAGAGTACTTCATTTTTTGTCTTATCTGGCTCTTGTAAAGACAGAATATAATCGGAGGAGTCAGATACTTACTTGACCGGTACAACAGACCGACCATTTTCACAGCATATATTAGCAATATAACTACGAGCCCAGTCAGCATTTAGATGGGGAGGGTCCGATTGTGAGTACCGGATAGTATAAACAACGTCCTACGATACGAAATGTTTTAGATGTTAAATAATCTACAAAGGGTTGATAAGCCGTGAAAAAAGTCAAACCAATTCATAGGGGATTTCGTATGCTTCATTTTCTCAAAGAGTTTCTGGTCGGTGTTGTAAGAATTTAGTAGGTTGCACAAGTTGTCAGGGGATCACAATCCTTACCCAATCATGTAAGAATTTAGTAGATTGCACACGTTGTTAGGGGAATCACCATTACTGCCCAATCATGTAAGAATGTAGTAGGTTGCACAAGTTGTCCGGGGATCACCATCCCTACCCAATCATGTAAGAATGTAGTAGGTTTCACAAGTTGTCAGGGGATCACCATTCCTGCCCAATCATGTAAGAATGTAGTAGGTAGCACAAGTTGTCTGGGGATCACCATCCCTACCCAATCATGTAAGAATGTAGTAGGTAGCACAAGTTGTCAGGGGATCACAATCCCTACCCAATCATGTAAGAATGTAGTAGGTAGCACAAGTTGTCAGGGGATCACAATCCCTACCCAATCATGTAAGAATGTAGTAGGTAGCACAAGTTGTCAGGGGATCACAATCCCTACCCAATCATGTAAGAATGTAGTAGGTAGCGCAAGTTGTCAGGGGATCACAATCCCTACCCAATCATGTAAGAATGTAGTAGGTAGCACAAGTTGTCAGGGGATCACAATCCCTACCCAATCATGTAAGAATGTAGTAGGTAGCACAAGTTGTCAGGGGATCACCATCCCTACCCAATCATGTAAGAATGTAGTAGGTAGCACAAGTTGTCAGGGGATCACAATCCCTACCCAATCATGTAAGAATGTAGTAGGTAGCACAAGTTGTCAGGGGATCACAATCCCTACCCAATCATGTAAGAATGTAGTAGGTAGCACAAGTTATCAGGGGATCTCCATCCCTATACAATCATGTAAGAATGTAGTAGGTAGCACAAGTTGTCAGGGGATCACCATCCCTACCCAATCATGTAAGAATGTAGTAGGTAGCACAAGTTGTCAGGGGATCACAATCCCTACCCAATCATGTAAGAATGTAGTAGGTAGCACAAGTTGTCAGGGGATCACCATCCCTACCCAATCATGTAAGAATGTAGTAGGTAGCACAAGTTATCAGGGGATCTCCATCCCTATACAATCATCCTTATTTTTATATTCTTTCTAGGCCAACTTGTATTCACTGATTATGTGTCTCACTGTCGCATTTTTATTTCAAAGCAGTCGAAGTTTTCTTCTTTATCCTTCTAATTTGTAATATATAAAAATATGTTTTCCTTCTTGTATTTCATAAAAAATGACCAAAAAAAATTCTCTTTATATAAGTGTACACGCACTTACGTCTATTCCCATCAAAAACACCAAAACGGATGATGAATATCTGACTACGTTCGCTTTGGTAGAGGTCACCGCTTGTTTTGATTTAAGGGCTTTCATTCCCTTCTTTTCTGTCCCTGTTATATATATATATATATTCGCTGTTTATTTTATTTATTTTCAATTTCAGTCGTGCCTTTTTTAAAAATTTCTCTTTATGTAGGGGATTCTATTGGTGGACGATGTGTTCTCTGTGTCGTGTGCACTATTGTCGGTTACATAGCCTATAAAACGAGCTACCTTTAATGCTATAGACGGTATCGTGTTCCTCTCCGCCTGAATACTCTTATCGGACACCTGACTCTTCTGCTCATTATCAATGCACTTTTAAAAATCCTTAACGTAATTTTAGCGTATCTATCTATCTATCTATCTATCTATCTATCTATCTATCTATCTATCTATCTATCTATCTATTTTTATTTTTCTTCTATCTACCGTGTCTTTTCAGGACGTGGGCGATTTCTACAATTTCCCGTCATTTAAAACAAAGTAAAATTTGTATATGTTTTGTCTAATCCGAATCCCTGTTCTGACAACCATTTACACAAGCACGTCAGATGTGATGCTTTCGTATTTATCTCTTGCCTTCAGTGCCTGTGCGTGTCAAATTTTCCAAGCCCTATTTCCTCATTATGAGCCGTTGAAATTTCAACTGATAATATAAGTGTCATTTTTGTTTCTATTTTTACACACCTTCTTCTTCTATGTGACGTGTCTCTTTAGGGCGTAGGCGATCATGGCTCTCCACAATTTCCTGTCAATTGTAACCCTTACTAAAGGTTGTATTTTTGCTATCACTTCTAATCCTTGTTCTGCTAATCATTTACACATGTTCGTTAGGCAGGTCATGCGCTGCTCTCTCTTGAGCCGCTTGCCTTCAATATGTCATGTGAGTGTCAAATTCTCCAAGCCTTCTTTCCTCATCATGTGCCAGATAAATGTTCACTGTCTCTCTCTGATTCGAAATATAAATGTCCATTTTGTTTCCATTTTCTCGGAAACTTCATCATTGTTTACATGTTCAATCCATGGTATTCTCAGCATCTTTCTGTAGAACCATATATATGTTACCAGAAATCTCTTTTTCTGTGCCGTACTGGGTATGACGATAAACTACATCCGCCTCATTCACGATAATCTACGTCCAACAGCAAGGCATCTGATCAGGAAGTTTTGAGAAGTGAGTAACCACCTCTTAATTGCTGGTGTTTCCAGTTCCACCCTGACCTGGGGTGGTAGCACCTGTTAGGGTCCTAGATGTGGGCTAATAGTTACCTCCCAAACTGGAGTCAAAATACTATGAAAGCGTAAAAATAGGTTTTAATACCAGCAATACATTTTTGAAAAAAAAATTACCAGCAATAAAAATCTTGTCGGCATTAAATGACCCATGGAGTTTGATATGCCGTAAAACAAAACAAAACAAAACAAAATAAAACAAACTATACATTTAAAAAAAAAAAAAAATTACCAGCGATACATTTTTGTAGAAAAAATATTACCAGAAATAAATTTTTTTAAGGAAAAATATTACCAGAAACAGATTTTTGAAGGAAAAAATGTTACCAGAAATATATTTTTGAAGAAAAAAAATATTACCAGCAATAGATTTTTGAAAAACAATATTACCGGCAATAAAAATCTTGTTGGCATTAAATAACCCATTGAGTTTGATATGCCGTAAAACAAAGCAAACCAAACCAATCTTCATCTGTAACGAGATTGTCTAGCATTCACTGCCGTATATGAAGTTTGATATTATAAACAGTTTTTTTTTTTTTTTTTTTTTTTAAGCGTATCACCCCAAGCAAGTCCGGTGGCCACTATCACGCATGGGGTTACAGAAGGGTTGGAGGAATCAGCACTTTCTTCTTTATTACAATTTATCTAGTGAATTAATAAACTAATTAACTTTTACGATAATAATTGCATTGGTTATTTATGTGTGAAGATACTAATTTTAGACTTAAAATTAATTATTTTTTCACAAAACACAAAGATACTATACGCTGATCGAACATTTATCTACCTATATCAAGACGCTAGGATATGACGTCGGTTGCCCATCGACATATAAGTCGAAATTTTTCAGTCCATATAACTACAATCAGGCAAGCTTAAGAATACTCCAACTCTATCTATTTGGTGCAACTGGTGGCATTGAGAGTTCCGTCGCAGGGTTGGAATCTCCAAGACCAATCCCTCATCCCCTCATAGATAAGCTGTGAACTGCTTGAGAACAGGATCACGGCTCCGCGTTGGGTACTTGTAGTACAGAAATATAACAGTGGAAGTGGAGCGGATATTACACTTTGATCATTTGTGTCGGGAGAGCTATAATCCGTGGCTGAATGTTAAAAAAAGAGTATAGTAGAAGAATGAGATATTTTTCATAACAGGCGATGAAAAATGGATTGCATACAACAATGTCCAATGCTAAATCAGTGGATTGACAAGTATAAATCTCTGACCCCCAAAGAAGAAAAACAATGTTATGCGTGTAGAGAGATCATCAGGGTATTATTAATTTAGCATTCTTAAAACGCACTGTAATGCTAAATGCACACTTGTATCTCCAGCAATTGCAACGTGTCCTTAAACGTTTGCTTGAAAAGTGCTTGAGGCTAAAATAGGAAAAGTGTTGTTCTCGTCCATGACACTGCAAGACCGCATACAGCAAAAATAATGCAAGGCTGCATGCAACAAGATTAATACAAGGTGGCATACAACAAGAATTTCGCAAGGCAGAATACAGCAAGAATAACGCAAGGCCGTATACAGGAAGAATATCGCAAGGCCGCATAAAACAAGAATAACTCAAGGCAGCATACAGCAAAAATAACGCATGGCCGCATACAACAAGAATAATGCAAGACCGCATACAGCAGGTATAACGCTACCCTACATGTCATATTCACCTGCTTTGCAACCAAACGATTGTCACCTTTCTCAATGACAGTATAACACTTTGATAGGAAATATTTTCTTTGATGAAAATCAAATTCAAGAGTTGGTGGAAACTATTTTTACATCAAAATCTATAGAATCTTAGCCAAAAGGTGTGGAAGTGCTTCGTGATAAGTGTCAACAAGCCATGATTAATGATGAATATATAATTGAATAAAATATAATTGTACCTTATCGTTAAGAATAAAGTTGATAAACGAAAACGGAAATTATTTAAGACTCAACCAATTTGCTTTCTTGTTCAGCAAACTGGATGTCGAGACGATATGAGGTTCTGATTCTATGAAGAACAGCGTAATGGTCATACATAAAAATGTAAATGTACTTTATTTTTTTTAAGAATGAAGTTGATAAACGAAAACGGAAATTATTTATGACTCAAACTAGTCATTTTTATACAAGTCTCGTACATTAAGGCTTCTTTAATTCAAATTGCTATAAAGTTGGGAGATACGTAGCTATTATATTGCACGGGTGTTAGCAGATATGCAGTTATGTTTTCGAGACTGTAATTGAATGAGAGAGATATCAGTTTTTATTAAAACTAGCATCCATTTATTGCATTTTGCTGCATTGTTGTCGTTAATCCTGTGGAATCAAGAGAAAAGGCTTCACCATATGCTAGTAGTTGCTACCGTACCAAGTTGATTCTTACGGGGTGGAATCGCTAGCCTCCCGCCCAACCGGTTTTAAAATTACCTAGAAAATCCTAGACTGCCAACCGAAGCTAGATATCCCACTCTGTCCTGCGCTTAACTCGGGAGTGAGGTTGGAGTTGGGGTTGGCGAGAAGAGGAACTTTTATACCTTAACAAAAGCATTTGCGAGATAAAAACATAATGGTCTCAGATGGAATTTGAACTCGACACGCCAGTTCCACTTCGCTACGCCATGCACACATCCTTAATACAGTTAAATTATATATTTCAGATTACGGGATTTATGCCATAGCGTGAGTTATTATTAGTTGTTGTCTACGTTTTATAGAGATTTCCAACTTTATTTTCTGCATGCTAAAATATAAACAAATGTTATTTTTTTGCGTGCAATAACAAATAAAGAAGGTATTTTTTAGTTACGAGGAAACAGGCCCGATTTATGAATACGAAAAAATTAAAACTCACGTACATTTTTAATTGGAAGACAAACTTGCTAGAAATATTAGTTAAATAGTTATATTATAAACTGGATATGACGCATGCGCGTGTGCACAGGAACATATCAACTCAAACAAATTTTTAAAAACTTTCCGTGGGCACCATTTCAGATTTTTATGAAATTCTAGTATATGGTATCCACCTATGAGAAACGAAAAATCCTAAAATGGTTGCTTCCTGAGACTCTTAGTTCAGGTGTTTTGGCTGTCAGTTTTTGCTGATTTTAAAATAGCGGGGTTTGCCAAATGTTAGCACTTCACAACTTTACATACTTAGAAGATGCAGAGTTGATATTTGGTGATCCTGTAGTAAAATAACTGAAAAAATAGTTGTTTTTATTTTATTTCTTTTTATGTATTTTCGTAATTAAATCCCGTTAAACCGAGGAAAAAATTGATATTTAGCATTTTTTGTTGTGATTGTTTTGCCACTTGTTATAAATAACCAAGAGTGGTCTCCACTTGTTTTGTTACCCTCCTCTTTGAGAGAGCTATTTCTGTTTACTGGAACTGTAAAAGGACACTATACGCGAACCTTGTATTCTCAGTTGAATAAAGCTTTCTTAAAGCCTAGACCTGCGTACTTTTGTCATTCCTCAAGAACACATTTAATCATTATTAAGGATCTCTGGAAAAATAATTAGTAGGTCATAGAACCATATAATAGACCCCCTACTTTCATCACAAGCGGTTGACATTAAAAGTAAAATTAAAGTAAATGTTTTAGATCCTAATTTCAAAGCTCTACCTACTTGGAAGATTCACAGAACACAATGTAAAGTTAGCAACGTCTGATAAAAATAGAAGACTAAATTTCCCATACATAAAATAATTATTTATTCACTTCTGGACTCCGTAAAATAACATCAGCCGCAACGAAGGAGTGTGGTTCCAGGTCTTTCTTCAAGCGTTCGCTCTTCTACTTGCGAAAATGTGGGGGATTCTGCTTCTCCCATTGTCGTTAGGCTGTTTATATAACATTATTATCCTATTGTCTTGTGTATACCAGGAGTGGCCAAACTTGTTTAATGTAAGAGCCACATACGATAAAGTTTAGATGTTTGAGAGCCACAGCTCATGAACAAAATATACACATAGGTTTTTATTACATACATATTAAAATTAAACTTACGATTTAATCCAATGGGGTCTCAATTCATACCCAGTAAATAATTATAAAGTTTGAATTGTTTCCTATTTATCGTTTATATTAATTGTGATGAAAAAAAGGAGTTCAGCTAACATATTTCCACGAGCCACGATCAAAGAGCCGCGGTTTAGCCACCCCTAGTATATACCCTAAGTTCAGCTGCATTCACTTCCTTGTTGGTGCACCCACCAATATCCTTTGAGGCCCGATTCTGCTCTTGGTGACTATGAGGTTTACTTCTTGGTTAACATTCGGAGCTCCTAGATTTTTTATTTTTTTATTTTTACTTTCTCAGGTGATACCAAAAACGAAACTTATTTTGGGCATTACTTACCGTGAACACATTACATAATTGAGATCATTTCTTCTTAGGTTACGTCTCTGGAGTTAATTTGAATTCGATATTTGGCATTTCCTGGTGTGAATCGCATATTACTATTTTAATTCCTACTGTCACCATTAGGCGTAATAAGCTTACCTTAAGAAATATCAAAAGCTGTTTCAGTAACTGGTAATAATCTGTAACGTTCAGATTCGCAGGACCATTGGAAAAGGTAGGAATAAATAGCAGGGTAAACCGGATTCTCTAGCTTTGGGAGGCTGCCAGACTATGAGAAAGATTAAACGATGGAGAAGGTAGCGGGAAACCACTTCATTCTTGTTCACAAGAAGTCATGGCAATTCACTGATAATAAAGAGAAGACCCATGGTGGTCTTCGTGCTGAAAGGACAGATTATGACAACCGACCCCGCTTCCTTGTGGGTGATGAATTAATTTCCACCCTGCAATCCCTTTTCCACTGCTCTGTCGCTATTTCCATGGCAAGTGTTCAGATGAACTACATTCCTTTGTTCCATCAGTTCTAACCTTCTAGGCTAATAATAGTCGCCATGTCACGGATATTGTAGCGAACCGCCTTCATTCCCTTCGTATTCCAGTGGTGAGATGTAAGTTCCAGTCGAGCAGCTTCGAATCTTGGCCTTGTGGAACCAACTCCCCCAGAGGATGCTTCCTCGATCACTACAATCTTAGCCAAGTCTAACGTCAACCGTCATCATCTAAAGATATCCCCGTAAACTGTAACTCTTATTAATTGCTTTTAATGAGAGAACAGATTGAAGACCTAAGAGACGGGGGAAGCAACATATAACCTACCTGGCGAGCTTGAGCGAATGGATGGGGGAGCAGGGTTTGGGTGAGATGGCAAAAAGACAAATGCTATTAAGAGCTACAAAGGGCAGGGAATTGTGAAGATCCCTGATTGCCAATGTTCTGAAGAGACACAGCATAGAAGAAGTGTGAGTCGAGTCCATATTAAGCCTATGGAGGTGACATCTGATATCAACTTGTAAAATCTTTCTTTACGTTTTTAGCTCCGATAAGCGTTAAAAACCTTCCCTGGGTTTAAAAATATGCACACCAAATTTAAGATCAAACACTTTCATGTACATTGGAGGCAAATATTTCATTAAATAACATTTCAGTTGTGATGAAAGATCCAAGCAACAATTCTTTGTTAAGCATCTGCAGCTATCTTAAATAATGAGAATCAACGAAATTTCTTGTTTTCCTAAAAAGTAATTTCGAGTTGACGTCCATTCGACGCGAGAATTTGGTTTAAACCACGAGATTATAAATGTAGCACAAGACAAATGCACTTTTTGAAGAAAAGAAAAAAGTGACGCTAAACAAAATAAGCGATTATTTTCTTATAAGCAACTTAGGAATTTGACCAGTATTTGGGTTGTTTTACTTTTGCATAAAATTTAGTACTCAAGTTGCTAAAATGTCTGCTTAATGTTTTCATACTTGGATCTAATAAATAGAAAAGAAAGACATTTTAATATTACTGAATTAGTAGATTTTTTAAAAATTCTTGAATAGAATATAAAATATCGTATTGAGTCATAAAATATTGTATTAGGTTGAGTCATAAAATAACGTATTAGGTCGAGTTATAAAATAACGTTTTATCTCGAGTTATAAAATAACTTACTAGTTTGTGTCATAACGTAACGTATTAATTGCCTTATAAAATAACGTATTAGATTGAAGTATAAAAGTAACGTATTAGGTTGAGTCATAAAATTACGTATTAGATTGAAGTATAAAAGTAACGTATTAGGTTGAGTCATAAAATTACGTATTAGATTGAAGTATAAAAGTAACGTATTAGGTTGAGTCATAAAATTACGTATTAGATTGAAGTATAAAAGTAACGTATTAGGTTGAGTCATAAAATTACGTATTAGATTAAAGTATAAAAGTAACGTATTAGGTTGAGTCATAAAATTACGTATTAGATTGAAGTATAAAAGTAACGTATTAGGTTGAGTCATAAAATAACGTATTAGATTGAAGTATAAAAGTAACGTATTAGGTTGAGTCATAAAATTACGTATTAGATTGAAGTATAAAAGTAACGTATTAGGTTGAGTCATAAAATTACGTATTAGATTGAAGTATAAAAGTAACGTATTAGGTTGAGTCATAAAATTACGTATTAGATTGAAGTATAAAAGTAACGTATTAGGTTGAGTCATAAAATTACGTATTAGATTGAAGTATAAAAGTAACGTATTAGGTTGAGTCATAAAATAACGTATTAGATTGAAGTATAAAAGTAACGTATTAGGTTGAGTCATAAAATTACGTATTAGATTGAAGTATAAAAGTAACGTATTAGGTTGAGTCATAAAATAACGTATTAGATTGAAGTATAAAAGTAACGTATTAGGTTGAGTCATAAAATTACGTATTAGATTGAAGTATAAAAGTAACGTATTAGGTGGAGTCATAAAATTACGTATTAGATTGAAGTATAAAAGTAACGTATTAGGTTGAGTCATAAAATTACGTATTAGATTGAAGTATAAAAGTAACGTATTAGGTTGAGTCATAAAATTACGTATTAGATTGAAGTATAAAAGTAACGTATTAGGTTGAGTCATAAAATTACGTATTAGATTGAAGTATAAAAGTAACGTATTAGGTTGAGTCATAAAATTACGTATTAGATTGAAGTATAAAAGTAACGTATTAGATTGAGTCATAAAATAACGTATACGGCTGGGGCATAAAATAACTTATTATGTTGATTCATACAATAACGTATTAGGTTGAGCTATAAAGTAAAATCTAGCAAGAGACCACGCGGAGCACCACGTCGTCAATTCAAGGATTAGCTGTGAAACACGTTACTGAGGACAGAAATCGGTCTGGTCAGTTGAGAGATGGAAGCTGCAGAAAGAACCAGTTGAAGAAGAGAAGTCCACGAAAAAACAACATCATTCGAAAACACCAGAAAGCCAATAGAAGAGACGAAGAAAGCCAAAAGAAAAGTCAGATCTCTCCATCCCCTGAACCCTCCTAACCAACCATGGCTGCAGACGTCTGTTCAGATAGGACTCGATCCACAGAGACGGAAATGTCGATGAGCAAAGAGTTCCGCCAACGATAAAATAACGTATTAGTTTGTGTCATAACAACGTATTAGGTTGAATTATAAATAACTTCCGATCTTGTTTATCAATTGTATTTTTTAAAGTACAATAAATTTTGTCCAGTTCTATATTGTCCATTATTTGCAATGAGTTCTTGAAACCAATCAGGTAACTCTTCGATAGCTTCTGAGTAAAATTCCGCAGGTTTTGACTTGAAAAGTTTTGGACGAAAGGTGAACAGCAGGTAAGGTAGAACATACCAACTCTGTTCTAAATGTATTTCTTATGTTGCTGTATTCTTGCTGTACGAGGTCTTCTGTTTTCACCAAGGAGAACACACATTATCATTTAATCCGTTGTGTGGGTTGCAACTGCTGTGCAAAAGCCAAGCTATGTTAGTATATTCCAATATTAAATGACACTTATAGTTAGGAATTCGGATAATACATTCGTCATTACAATTGATTCCCATAAATGGGAATTACACGTGGCTCAACAAAATATTTAGTAACTCATTTTGCTTAATGTTATGCTTTTTTGTTGGCTTAAGCCTCACTGACGTCATTAGTGAAGTTGCTAAAGATTTAGTCAGGTTTTGAGTACAGTTGCTTATAAAAGTGTTGCTTAAAAAATCGTGTAAATAAGTCGGCTCAAATTCACTATAAAAACAAGTATAACAGAATGGCGACAAAGAAATCAATCAAACATAAAAGGGAAGCGAAAAGAAAGAAGAGAAATGCCGGTTATAAATTACATCGAAACGTTAAAGATACGGGGATGCTCAGCATTTAAATTTAAGTTTTGACATACATCTAACCTCTCTAAATATTAAACTTAGCCAATCATCGTGAGCTTTTTATCACTTTTATTTGTATTGTTATTGTTTTTTATTGTTCTACATTACATTAGAACAGGGGTCGTCAAATGGGGTCCGAGCGACCCTCTAGGGGTCAATGGATCGAGTGGGGATTAGTGTGCGAACTTGCACAGCAATACCAGGCCCACCCAATTTATCTCTGTTAAAATCGGTCTTTGTTACTTTCTTTTTGATATGGTTTAATATTAACTATTGTATGTTTTTTTTTTGTATCCAAGGCATTTTGTATGGTGAATATTGACTGTTTGGTAGCCTACTTAACCACTACTCTAGTAATATCTTTTAAAGAAGTATCAAACCCATCAAAAATGATTCCGTTCTGATATTGCTATATTTTTTTGTACAAAACCATATGCTCTTTTCATATATCTCCAAGCATAACCATTTTTGTGCCTTTTATAGGGCACTAATTTCAGAGCTTTGAATTTGAGACAATTTACTCCCGGTTTAAACCATCTTCTTTGCATACAATACCTTATTAATTGACCATTAGTAGCGGTTATGCATTTCAGTTCAATACCATCGGCTGTATTTAGGCTTGGTGTACTTAATATATTATTTGCTTGATTCATTGGGGTTGTTTAATATATTGTCTTCAATATATTTTGCGGTGGAAATTCTGAACCTGATGAGGCTAGGAGAAAAATTTGGAATCTGATCCAAATTTCTTAACTTTCATACTTTTAGTTAACATTTCAATTGCTAACATCAGTGCGAGTTCTAAAAAAAAAAGGGGGGTCTCTGGCTGAAAAAGTTTGACGACTCCTGAAGATTTGGGAGGAAAGTAGATACAATGGGCGTAAATTTATCGTAAATGATTCTGAAGTGCACTTTTGATATATTTCGGCTTAGTAAATCTCCTGTTATAATCAGAGCTGCATTCTACAAATCGAAATTATGGTCAGATTTATTACGATGAACGATTTATTACATGATCTTCTTTTGTAAAAGATGCTTTTTTTATGTCCGTATGATCATTCATTTAAATTTATGCTCCTATATTTTTGTTACTTTAGTTGGCTTGCTAAAGAATCACACATGAAATACATTGATTAAATATTTAGAAATTTAGATAAAATATTTTATGGATAAAAAGATGAAAATATAACTGATAAAAAAATGAATTTTCTCCTTAAACCTTTTGGAATAGTTTTTGACGAATCTACTCAAAATGCATTTCAGAGTCTGAAACACATACTATTTATATGTTTTCCTTTTAAATTTGAAGAAATCATATTTTTTTAACGAATATTCAGTTTACCATTCGTTCATGCTTAGAATATTGCTACCACATACGGTCCGGTACCCCTGCTATTTACCTTGATAAAATTCAAACAAAAACCAACAATATTATTGGTCCTGATCTGGTTTCTCGACTACGGCCACTTTCCCACCGCTGTAAACTTTGCCCACTGTGTCTTTTCTATAAATACTTTCATGGTAATTGTTCGGGTGAGCTCTTCACAGTGATACCTAGACTTTATGAATTTAAGCGGAGTACTAGAGTGGCGTCAACATCTCATCAGTTGTCAGTTGAGCTGGCTAGATGTAACCGTTAGTTCTATGCCAACAGTTTCTTTTCTCACACTTCTCGCTTGTGGAACTTCCTTCTTACTCCATACTTTCCAGCCAGTTTTAACCGGAAAAAAAATTAAATGCAATGTCAATCGCTATCTAATGTCCACCTGATTACTCTTTCCTCTTCCCGCTCATTATTAACGTTTCTGTTTCTAATTCTTCCACACCCTGTAACCCCCCCCCCCTGTGTCTTAGTGGATTTACTGCTTTGCGTGGGGTGAGACCGATCAAAAAAATACTCATTATTGCCATTGTAAAACATATATCATCCTACAGCTATGGGTTAAATAACACCACAGATTGGGCGCTTTTGTCTTGGGTGACAGCCAGTCAAGAGAAAGGAAAACTTTGAATGAAAACCTCTCCTGCCTTGGGTATTCTTTGAGAGAAAAAAAGAAGGTTAAGGAGTAAACTCTACACAAAACGGAGCTCCGAAGACGGGTGGATCGCGTACTGCTTCATATTCCATAATTCATGCAGCCGTTCCGGTAGCAAACCCTTTGGACTCTACCGGTAAAGTCGAGAGGGAAATGTTAACGTATAGGCAAACCAAAATCTCCCTAACTCCTGTTCAGGCCTGTAGCACAGAGCGCGACACTATCGTCTTCAGAAATGACCGGATGCCAAATAAAATAAAACAGTTTACAATTTAGGTACATCCGACATCAATTATTTAAATTTACACGTTTAACGACTCTTCATCTTTAACGTTTCGATGTAAGCTGTAACCGGCATTTGTCGTATTCCTCTTCATCATTTTTCTCCATCTTTGTGTTATTTTTTCTCCATTTTACTTCCATCTATAAAATCGTTATTCTGTCCGAGGAATTTCCTTCTCGGAATGAAACGTGTCACTACACAGTTTTACATTTATTACTGAGTTTCTCATTATAAATCGATAATCTACATTGGTTATACGACAACAACTATTTCCTGAAGAATGACAAACCACTTAAGTGATATCAGTGCCATAAAAAAGCACCTTGACACTCACAAACAACTGCTTATTCCAATTAGAAAAAAATCTCGCTGATAACATCATCATCTACATAAATAAACGATAATTTCTGTCTGTGCGTACGTGTATCTGAGAGCCCTCTAACTCGGGCCATACTTGCTCTCCATAGATATAATCATACGTTTTGTGAATCAGGATGATCGCAGGATTGAAAATCTGCCCTTCATTTGATTCTCGAACATCCAGCATTGGGATTTGTGTCCAGATGAGGAGGGAAATAGTTAAAAAGTCAAATTTTAAAATAAATGAAAAAACATAGGTGATTTTAAAAGTTTTTAATATTGTGCTTAAAGTAACCCAAAAACTTTGTGAATTTAAAAAATTTTGTTTGAATTGAGGAAATCAATTGTATTTCTTCAAAATGTCGGGAACAGTAAAAAATTCAAATTTTAAAATAGTGATATTAAATCGATTAATTTATATTGAGTTTAAACTAGCACAAAAAACTTTGTGAATTTATTTGTTTTGTTTAAAATTCTGTTTAAAATATCTCCAAAATCTTGTGAATTTCGCCAGGGAATCAGAGTTAAAGTGAGGGGTTTCATGACGTGAGGTTTCGAAGTTCCGTAGAATTTCTGATTTGAATAACTCAATTTTTGGCCTGAATTGGAATTTCGGCCCAAATCGGTTTTTTTTTTAGCCTGAAACAGTTAAAGTGAGATTTTGAATGTCCATGGAGTGAAATGAGGAATTCAAAGCTATTTCTTCAAAATTATCATTGCTGTTTTTTTAAGCAGGACCAGAGTTCCCTTTAGTTTTGCTCAACTAGTCCTACTTTTAAGCGAGTTCTAAATAAATCTAATTGTCGACTGAAAATTATCGAAGCTCTTTATATAAAACAATTCAAACCAAGAATTCACCTAAATTTATTTACCAAAAGAAGTAAATGTGTTGGCGGTCTTTTAAAAATAAACCCCAACACGGAATGGCGGCTGTATTCAATCGCGCATCCTAGAATGACTACCAACGGGTGGTCCGAAAGTCTTGTCACTCCTAGATAATATAATTTTCTATTTCAGATGGCCGACATGAAAATGTCTGAGTTCATACAGATCTTCTCGATGTGTGACAACGTTACTGAAATTGAATAAACTGTATCCAGTACATGTGATACGTATTACTGTATTGCTTGTTCTATTGTTCACATTAATTTTTAGTCAGGGTGACAAGACTTTCTGACCACCCTGAACTTTGACACAATACAACTTAGAACAAAACATTGACAAACATTAACAACGAACCCCATGAAAATGGCTGACGAATTGACCGGAAGCGCTTGGGACAACAATACTTACGGATAGCTTTTTCACATCCTCAGCCTCTCCTAAAAGTAAATTGTAAGATCATTAGAAAAAATAAAAATGAAACATTATTTGTCTATATTTCTGAGATGAGGTGTTATGTACACTATTTAAATTATTCGGACTGTTGTCCTCCTCTTTGTTGCCATATTTATCACAATGTTTCGGCCATTGTACGCTCCGGCCTTCTTCAGGTGGTTGGAATGTCGAACTGAATTCTTTATTTCGCTCACTGGGATAGACTGTTCCAGTTCCACCTGAAATGACTAATGGATGTCAGTTATCACTTATCTTCTGTTAATTCCCCTCCCCAAGTTCTCCACTGCGTTAACCAGGTATTGAACTCACGCTCTTTGTGTCCTGTCACTGGATCTAACTAACGTCTTTATCCACTGTGCCGTGTGTCCTTGAAACATATATAAAAGTTTGCTACTTAAATATTCAATATTGCTCATAATTGTATATGCATTTATCAATCTTTCTTTATAGGTGTGTGCATGTGTGCGAGAGGGTGTGTTCAGGCACATGATACATACTTAACACAAGAATGACAACAAAAGCGAGAAATTAAATTGAAATCCGTAAGTATTTAGTGTCACTTATATGTCCGTTCCGACTTTTTCTACTTTTGTTTTTTAAAAATTTTATTTGTCCCCGATATACTTTAGCGGGGAAGGACTAAAATAACAAAATAATTCTATACAATGAAGCAACTATCGACTGCCATCGTTACTAAAACAAGCCTGAACGATACCATCAAGCTTTGTTGATGTCGCCTTCAACGTCGCCGTCATGGGGGCTCTTTTCTCTCCGACAGTGCAAGATATATTATACTAATAATAATCAATTCCTGCTTTGAATGAGGAAGAAAAAGTAAAAACAGAACAGAAAGAAAAAAGAGACAAATAGAAACGGAATAAGAGGAAAATGAGACAAGTAGAAACGGAATAAGAGGAAAATGAGACAAGTAGAAACAAAATAGCCAGAAAAAAGAGAAAAGTACAAAACGAAATGGAAGGAAAAAGGAACAAGTAGAAATGGAATAGCAAGAAAAAAGAGACCAATGGAAACGGAATAGGAGGAAAAAGAGACAAGTTGAAAAGTAATCAAAAGAAAAAAGAGAAGTAGAAACGGAATAGCAATAAAAAAAAGAGACAATCAAAAACGGAATAGGAGGAAAGAGAGACACGCAGAAACGAAATAGAAAGAAATAATAGACGAGTAGAAACGGAAAAATAAAGAAGGGACGAGGAAAAACGGAATAGAAGGCAAAGATTTGCAAGTTGTAGCGGAAGAGAAAGAAAAAGAGACAAGTAGAAACGGAATAGGAGGAAAAAGAGATATGCAGAAACGGAATAGCAAGAAAAAAGGAGCAAGTAGAGACGGAATAGAGGCTAAAGAAAAAAACGAGAAACGGAATAATAAGAAAAAAGGATAGTGTAGGAACGAAATAAGAGGAAAAAAAGACAAGTAGAAACGGAATAGGAGGAAAAAGAGACAAGTAGAAACGGAATAGGAGGAAAAAGAGACAAGTAGAAACGGAATAGGAGGAAAAAGAGACAAGTAGAAACGGAATAGGAGGAAAAAGAGACAAGTAGAAACGGAATAGGAGGAAAAAGAGACAAGTAGAAACGGAATAGGAGGAAAAAGAGACAAGTAGAAACGGAATAGGAGGAAAAAGAGACAAGTAGAAACGGAATAGGAGGAAAAAGAGACAAGTAGAAACGGAATAGGAGGAAAAAGAGACAAGTAGAAACGGAATAGGAGGAAAAAGAGACAAGTAGAAACGGAATAGGAGGAAAAAGAGACAAGTAGAAACGGAATAGGAGGAAAAAGAGACAAGTAGAAACGGAATAGGAGGAAAAAGAGACAAGTAGAAGCGGAATAGGAGGAAAAAGAGACAAGTAGAAACGGAATAGGAGGAAAAAGAGACATGTATAATTGGAATAGCAAGAACAAAGAGTAGTAGCATAGGAATAGCAAGAAAATAGGGGAAATTAGAAACGGAATAGAGGAAAAAGAAACAAATAGCAACGAAATAGTAAGAAAAAAAGGGATAGTGTAGGAACGAAATAGGAGGAAAAAGAGAAACGTAGAAACGGAATAGCAGGAAAAAGTGACAAGGAGAAAGGGAATAGCAAGAAAAAATTGACAAGCATAAATGGAATAGTAAGAAAAAAGGGATAGTGTAGGAACGAAAGAGAAGGAAAAAAATACATGATGAAACGAAATAGCAAGAAAAAAGTGACAAGTAGAAACGGAATAGGAGGAAAAAAAAGAGACGCGTAGAAATGGAATAGCAAGAAAAAAGGGATAAGTAGAAACGGAATTGGAGAAAAAAGAGGCAATTATAAACGAAATAGCAAGAAAACAGAGACAGATTGTTATGGGAACTTACCCATAATAATAATGGACTATTGCAGACATTATAAATACTGCTCCTCAAGAGGAAGCAGCTGTGAGTTCAGAGTCAGAGAGACAGTCAGAGACAGAGTCAGACGATTACTGTAAGACATTGGAATAGTGTTACTTGTCCAGACAACATAGTTCACTCTAACCAAATCTGATAGTCATTACTAATACTTTTACTTCTTTGTACATATTTCTGTTTGTAATATATCTGTGTTATTCCATACCTGTGTTCGAGTTATTCTTCATTGGTTCTACCTTGGACCATCACCGTGGTACAAGGAACTTGGACCATAACAAGTGGCGACGAGGTAACCCAAAAGAAAAAACGAACTCTATACGCGGAGGACATACTTTTTTGCTATTCGTCGCACATAACAAGTGGCGACGAGGTAACCCCAAGAAAAATCGAACTCTTTACGCGGAAGACATACTTCTTTTTTGCTAATCATCGCACATAACAAGTGGCGACCTGGAAACCCTCAAAAGAAAAACGAACTCTCTGCGCGGAGGACATACATTTTTTGCTATCAGTCGCACATAACAGTGGTCGATAAGTAATAGAAGATTTTAAGTCAATCATTATGGAACTTACCAAAATCCAATTTGAACAACAACAAAAATACGAACAGAAACATCTTGAGTTACAAGAATTATACGTGTAATGTCAAATAAAGAGCAAAAATCCGAGAACGAAAGAGTTCTCTCACAAGACGCTATTTGGAGTACTATCGAAGATTTCACGTATGCACCCGACGAAGACAAAACTTTTGCAAATTACTTCCGAAGGTACGAAGATCTATATGAATTTCACTGCAAAGATTGGTCAGACGCACGTAAAGTACGTCAATTACTAAGAAAATTAGGCACATGCGAATATACCAAATTCTTAGATTATATCCTTCCAAGAAAAACAAGTGAGCTAACTTTCAAAGAAGCAATAAAACTGCTAACAGAACTTTTCAGCCATAATACCTCACTATTCCACAAAAGATGGAAATGTCTGAACCTTATAAAAAAAGACAGCGAAGATTATATAACTTTCGCGTCCATCGTTAACAAATATTGTGATGATTTTAAATTATTGGAACTCAGCGCGGACAATTTCAAATACTTAATTTACGTCCAAGGTCTGGTCTCAACCAAAGACGCGGAAATGAGACGCATAATCCTTACTAAATTGGAGAGTGAACAAGATTTGACACTTCAAAAATTAGCCGAAGACCGCCAGAGATGCATCAGTGTGAAGAAAGACTCAAAAGACATAGAAGAAGCTGGCATCGCACACATACATAAAGTACGAAGACAAACCAACTTTCCCTCCTTAGAAACATACCAAACCAATTCCCCCCTCAAGAAAGAGGTAAAACAAAATTTTCGAACTCTAAAAGTCAATATAAAAAAAACTACCACCCAGTCCATGCTATCGCTGTGGGACTTGGCATTGGTTTAAAGACTGTACATATCATTTTAAAACTTGTCTAACATGCAAAAAATAGGACACAAAAGTTCTCATTGTTGGTCTAGAAGAGAAAGCAAAAGCAGAATAAGAATTACGATGACTGACCAAGCAGATGAGACTAACATAAGAAAATACGTACAAGTTGAAATGCAAAACAGAAAATTCAGGCTACGGCTGGATTCTGGCTCAGACTTAACTATTATAAACCTACAAACATGAAGAAACCTGAACAAACCTGCCATGTCAAAAACGGATAAAATTGCTAGATCAGTTACGGGGAGAAAGATAAAATTTGAGGGTGAAGTAATTACAAATGTAACATTTAATGGAATGACGAAAAAACTAAAAAATGTACGTATTAAGAAATACAGAAAACATATTCGGAACGGACTGGATGCAAAAATTCGAACTGTCGGACTTACCAATAAGTACGTACAGCCAAAATGTAAAAAGCTTACCAACCGAGGCAAACAAATTAAAAGAGAAACTAAAAACGAGTTTCCCCGAAGTATTTTCAGCAGGTCTTGGAAGATGTAAGAAAATGGCAGAAAATATGGAAATAAAAGAAAACGTTCAACCTATCTTCAAGAAAAAAAGGAGCGTACCGTTTGCGTCAATAGAAAAAAATTGATCATGAATTGACTAGACTCGAAAACACTGACATATTGACAAAAGTAGAATACAGTAAATGGGCCGCTCCGATGGTCTACGTTAAAAAGAAATCAGGAGAAATGTGAGTGTGCGCTGATTTTTCTACGGGTTTGAACGCAGCCATAAATGACTACCACTATCCTCTACCCAGCCCAGAAGAAGTATTCACTAAATTAAATGGCGGAAATTTTTTTTCAAAAATTGATTTAAGTGAAGCGTACTTGCAAATTCCAGTCGACGAGGAAAGTTCAAAACTACTATGCATAAACACACACAAAGGATTGTACAGATACCAAAGATTACCTTTTGGGATTAATGTCGCGCCGGCTATATTCCAACAGACAATGGATACGATGCTTGCCGGACTAGAGTACACAATTGCATATCTGGATGATGTATTGATTAATAGCGAAAGTGTTGAACAACACTGGGAACACGTACAAGAGGTGTTTAAGAGAATACAAAGCTATGGATTCAAAGTAAAAGAAAACAAGTGCGATTTTTTCATGAAGGAAATTAAATACCTTGGCCATATCATAGATCAAGAAGGTAGACGACCAGACCCTGAAAGATCAACAGCAATAAAAAAAAAAATACCAGTTCCAGTTTAGTGAGTTACTACCAGTAATTCATACCTCACATGCATAAACTTCGCGTACTACTGAACGAGCTGCTAAAGAAAGAAAAAGTTTGGCAGTGTACAGATCAATGCCAGGAAACATTTGAAAAAATAATGAAGACGGTAACTTCAGATTTATTTTTGGCACACTACGATCCTAAACTAGAAATTATTGTAGCAAGTGACGCGAGCGCCTACGGAGTCGGAGCGTGTATATTGCATAAAATGCCGGATGGGACAATAAAACTCATCGCACATGCTTCTCGAACATTACTACCAGCGGAGAAAAATTACTCACAAATAGATAATGAATCTCTGGTAATTATCTTTGCGGTCACAAAGTTTCATATGTATATCTATGGCAGATATTTTACTCTACAGACGGATCACAACCCGTTACTAACAATTTTTGGTTCAAAAAAAGGTCTACCGGTTTACACTGCAAATAGGTTACTTAGATGGGGAACGGTTCTTCTGAACTACAATTTCAGATTGGAATACCTACCAACGAAAAAAATCGGGCATGCGGATGGTCTGTCGAGACTTATACCAACAAAGACAGAGCCATTGGAAAACACGGTAATCGCAGCCTTAAGAAATGAAGAAGATATCAGGACAGTACTATGTTGTACAGTTAGAAACCTCCCAGTCACACTACAAGACATAAAAAATGAAGCCAAAAATGACGAGTTCATAAAAGAAACAAAAGCAAAAATAGCAGAAAAAGATAAGCAAATATCGGACAGCTTTTCTCTATGCGATAATGTGCTACTTTACAACGAAAGGGTTGTAATTCCCAAGACACTACAAAAGCGAATCCTAAAGGATTTCCACAGGGGACATCCTGGAAAAAATAGAATGAAGTCGCTAAGGCGAAGCTATGTATATTGGAAGAATATGGACCAGGATATTACTCAGATGGTGGAAATGTGCAAGGGTTGTAACTTAGCAGTCAAAGCACCGCCAATCATACATAAGCCATGGCCAGAGACTGATCGTCCGTGGTCAAGAATACACGCAGATTATGCAGGTCCAATTGACGGTTTTTACTATTTAATCATAGTGGATAGTTATAGTAAATGGCCTGAGGTGTTTCGTTGCAAAAATTCTACTTCAGAAACGACAATAAGTTGCCTCCACGAACTATTTGCTCGGTTTGGTGTAGTGGATTGCCTAGTCACAGATAATGGAACGCAATTCACATCAGCAGACCTCCAAGAGTTTTGCGAAATTTATCAAGTAAAACATATAAAATCCCCGCCTTATCACCCAAGATCAAATGGGCAGGTGGAGAGATTTGTTGATACACTCAAAAGAGCGTTTCGAAAAGCATACGATGTGCCTACTGAAAAAGCATTACAGCAATTTCTTCAGGTATATCGAATAACGCCAAATAATGCTACACCATTAACATTATCACCTGCACGTTTACTAGATAAATCAGATCAGCATTTGGTAAATTGCTACCAAGTCAAACGAAACAAGTAACACAGCCCTACGCACTAAAAAGAAAATTCCTCCCAAGAGAAAAAGTTTTTTTAAAGCATATAAAAATAATACATCTTACTGGGAGCCAGGAACAATTGACAAAAGAATCGGCAATATGGTTTACATAGTACAGGGACAAAAATTCTCACATAGAAGACACGTAAACCAAATAAGGAAGAGACCGTTACAGGATGCTAACGGTCCACATCAAGAAGAGGTGATGGACACGATTTTCGATACTTTTGATATAAAAAGACCGCAATCAATGTCAGAAACAAGAAAATCGTCCAGAAAAAGAAAGTTCACAGAACCTTTGGAAATTAAGATATTAAAAACCCCTGCTACGCAAAAGCTTCGGAAGGAGGGTGTTATAGGAACTTACCCATAATAATAATGGAATATTCCGGACATTATAAATACTGCTCCTCAAGAGGAAGCAGCAGTGAGTTCAGAGTCAGAGAAACAGTAAGAGACAGAGTCAGACGATTACTGTAAGACTTTGGAATAGTGATACTTGTCCAGACAACATAGTTCACTCTAACCAAATCTGATAGTCATTACTAATACTTCTACTTCTTTGTACATATTTCTGTTTGTAATATATCTGTGTTATTTCATACCTGTGTTCGAGTTATTCTTCATTGGTTCTACCTTGGACCATCACCGTGGTACAAGGAACTTGGACCATAACACAAGTAGAAACGGAATAGGAGGAAAAAGAGACAAGTAGAAATAAAATAGCAACAGAAAAGCCCAGTAGAAACGGAATAGGAGGAAAAAAGAGACGAATAGAAATGGAATAGCAAGAAAAAAGAAACAAGTAGAACCTTAATTAGAGAAAAAAGAGGCAAATATAAACGCAATAGTAAGAAAAAAGAGACAAACAGAAACGGAATAGCAGGAAAGAGAGACAAGTAGAAGTAAAATAGCAACAGAAAAGACAAGTAGAAACGGAATAGTAGAGACGAGTAGAAATGGAATAGCCAGAAAAAAGAGGTAAGTAGAAACGGAATTGATGAAAAAAAGAGGCAAATATAAACGCAATAGCAAGTAGAAAGAGACCAGTAGAAACGAAATAGTAGGAAAAAGAGACAAGTATAAATAGAATAGCAAGAAAAAATTGACAAGCATAAATGGAATAGTAAGAAAAAAGGGATAGTGTAGGAATGAAATAGAGAAAATAGAGACATGAAGAAATGAAATAGCAAGAAAAAAGGGACCCCAGTAGAAACGGAATAGGGGAAAAAGGAGACGAGTAGAAATGGAATAGCAAGAAAAAAGAAACAGGTAGAAACGGAATTGGAGAAAAAGGAGGCTGATATAAACGCAATAGCAAGAAAAAAGAGACAAATAGAAACGGAATAGGTGGAAAAAGAGACAAGAAGAAATAAAATAGCAACAGAAAAGACAAGTAGAAACGAAATAGTAGGAAAAAGAGACAAGTTTAAATGGAATAGCAAGAAATAAGGGACAAGTAAAAACGGAATAGGAGGAAAAGAGACGAGTAGAAACGGAATAGCAAGAAAAAAGAGACAAGTAGAAATGGTATATATGAAAGAGAAACAAAGAGCAACGGAATGGTAAGAAAAAAGTGTTAGTGTAGGAACGACATAGGAGGAATAAGAGACACGTAGAAATAGAATAGCAGGAAAAAGAGACAAGTATAAACGGAATAGCAGGAAAAAAGGGACAAGTATAAACGGAATAGGAGGAAAAAGAAACAAGTAGAAAAGGAATAGCATGAAAAAGAGACTAGTAGAAACGGAAGAGAAGGAAACAGAGAAAAGTAGAAATACAATAGCAAGAAAAAAGAGACAAGTAGAATCGAAATAGGAGGAAAAAAAGACAAGTATATTTGGAATAGCAAGAGAAAATGGGCAAGTAGAAACGGAATAGGAGGGAAAAGAGCCATTAGGAACGGAATTGGAGGAAAAAGAGACGAGTTTAAACGAAATAGGGGAAAAAGAGACAAGTAGAAATGGAATAGGAGGAGAAAGAGACAATTAGAAATGGAATAGCAAGGAAAACGAGACTAGTAGAAACGGAATAGCAAGGATAAAGACACACGTAGCTATGGAATAGCAGGAAAAAGAGACACGTAGAAAAGGGAAAGCTAGAAAAAAGAGACAAGTAGAAACGGAATAGGAGGAAAAAGAAACAATTTAAAACGGTATAGGAGGAAAAAAAGAACACAAGTGGAAACGGAATAATAAAAAAAAGAACGGGTAGAAACGGAATAGAATGAAAAAGCAACAGGTAGAAACGGCATTAGATGAAAAAGAGAAAATTAGAAATGCAATGGAAAGATAAAGAGACACACAGAAATGCAATAAAGCAAGAAAGAGAAAAGTAGAAAGAGATAAATACAACCGAAATACAAGGAAAAAGAAACATTAGGAACGGAATAGAAGAAAAACGAGAAAATTGTCAAAAAAAAAAAAAAAGAAAGAAAAAAAAGAAGAAAAGACTTGTCGCGGTAGATCCCATAGAAATACGTTTAAGTCCTAAATTTTAGCGTGAACCCTCTCCCCTATTCTTTTCTGCTTGACTTTCTCAGACGACAAATAAGTAATTTCCCACATGTGTGCTCGTTGGAAGGGCGAGGTGAAACGCAAGAAAGAGGAGGAGTGAAGAAGAGGAGGAAGAAGAAATTAATGATGGCGGAAAGGAAGAGCAAGAAAGATAAAGAGAAAGAGAACTAGAAGGACACACACGCGCTTGCGCGTGCGCACTCGCGCACAGACACACACACACAGCTAGATGGATCAAGGAGGAAAACGAGAAAGTAAGAAAACAGGAGGGTAAATCTGAATTGAAAGTGAGTAATAGAAACAATGATAGGAACATTTAAAAAAAAAGGCAAATAGACAAAAGAAGAAATATGAGAAAAGGGACATGAATACATGGATTCAGAGAGGAGGAGACAAATCAGAGTGATATAAAGAGTGTGAGTGAATGATAGAGAGAGAGAGAGAGAGATAAAGAGAGAGAGAGAAGGTGAATCGATAGTGAAAGAAAATAATAGTGACAATGGGTAGGGGTATGTAAAAATACAAATCGTCGAAAGAAGAGACACAAATATAGGAATAGACAGTGAGAGAGGACGGTGTAAGGTGGTGTGAGATAATGAGAAATTTAGTGAGATTAATAGAAAGAGACAGAAGGAGAGAAAGGTACGGGAGATAACGTAGAGAGGAAGTTAGAATGAAGAACAGGAAGAGGCTAAGTACTGCACTTAGCTGTTCTCCTTTTAAATCTCCGAACGAGAATTTTCTGATGTCCCATCAATTCTTAAACGTCATTCAATAAACTTTGCTTTCTTTCTTTCTTTCTTTCTTTCTTTCTTTCTTTCTTTCTTTCTTTCAACATTCTCTTATTCTTGCCTTATTGTTTTTCTTCTTTTTCCGTTTTTCTTTTGTTATTTTCCTCTCTTCTTTAAATACGATTTTCTTTCTTTCTTTCTTTCTTTTCTTTTTAATTTTCTTGTATTTCTTCTTTAACTACGATTTTCTTTCTTTCTTTCTTTCTTTCTTTCTTTCTTTCTTTCTTTCTTTCTTTCTTTCTTCCAACATTTTCTTATTCTTGCCTTATTGTTTTTCTTCTCTTTCCGTTTTATCTTTTCTATTTTCGCCTCTTCTTTAAATACGATTTTCTTGTTCTTTCTTTCTTTCTTTTTTCTTTCTTTTTTCATGCTCTTCGATTCTTCTTCTCTTTCCACATTATTATCTTTCTCCTTCCCTCTATATACTTCTTTCTTTCTTTCTTTCTTTCTTTCTTTCTCTTTAAATACGATTTTCATTCTTTCCTTCTTTCTTTATTTCTTTCTTTTTGATTGTTCTTCTCTTTCCTCATTTAGAACTTTTTATCTTTTTCCTTTCCTCAAAATACTCCTTTTCTTTCTTTCTTTCTTTCTTTCTTTCTTTCTTTCTTTCTTTCTTTCTTAAACGTTTCTCTTACTGCATGCTCAACTTCTCTTTCCCTTTTTCTATTCCTTTCTCTTCCTCGCACTGTTCACGTCCTTCCAGTTGGTACGATGGAAAGTATTCCCATTGTCCCGAAACCCACCCTGACACTTCCCGCTTCATCTGACCCCGTCCTCTACCCTAACCGACCTCCCAGCAACAAGTGGCTCTCTTCACTGAGAACGAGGCAACGTAGCATCGGGTGAAAAGATTTTCGGAAGAGCAATTCCTCTGCGTTCTATGCTTTTTCTTTCTATTTGGTGCCTATTCGAGACACGCAACTCTCGGGTCGCTCAGGGTTGATGAAGTCCTTAATGATAAAAAAAGCCCTACTGATCTCAATAAATCGCTACGCTCGACTCTCCATCAACACTTCCACCGTCGCTTCAGCCCTAATCACGTACGCAAAATACGTGCACACAGAACGGCGGATACGCATACGCCTGTGCAAAATCCTGGGTAGACAGCAAAAAACACACGGAAACGCCAAGAAGTGACGCACCCTGACTAGTGTGTCATCGAAAATATAAATATGCACATTATATATATATATATATATATATATATATATATATGTAAAAGTGAACATTGAAGTCAACACTCAGAGGCGAGAGGCTGTTTCATGCTAGACGCAATCGTCAGGACGCCCGATTGCGTCTAGCATGGAACAGCCTGTCGCCTCTGAGTGTTGACTTCAATGTTCACTTTTATATTTATACTTACATACGCTTTATCTCTGATATTGAGCATTTTATCCCATGAATATAGCACACCATAAAACTATATTTCATCATATATATATATATATATATATATATATATATATATATGTGTGTGTGTGTGTGTGTGTGTGTGTGTGTGTGTGTGTTTCAATCCTGGCTTGAGGCATTCGGACGTCTAGTCGCACTGAGGAGCTGTGATACAGCGAAACAGTACTGTCTGTGAATGACATAATATATATATATATATATATATATATATATATATATATATATATATATATATATATATATATGTAATGTGCATATTTATATTTTCGATGCAGAAATGCAGGAGAAAATAAACCTTCCCGGCAAGGACACGATATGCCGCTTACATAGTAGCAAACCACCCACATTCCCTCCGTATTCTGTCGGCGAGAAGTAAGGTCCACTCAAACCGCGCCTTCCCACGAACCACTGCTCTGTGGAACCGACTCCCAAGAGGATGTTTTCCCGATCACTACAATCTTAAAAGTTCAAGGCTAAGGTTAACCGTTATCTTCCACTCCTATCCGTACAAATTGCCCCCTAATGTAACCCTTTTACCTCGAGTGGCCTCCGAGCCTTGTAAATAGTGAAACTTACTTTAAAAAAAGAAACATAAAAATAATAATATATAAATTTTGTTATATCAGATCTTCTATTATCATAAGGTGTGATACTCAGTAATAAAAGGGATAAAAACAGAAACGAAAAGAAATTAATTGAATTTGTCCCTCTCCCCAAATCAATTTAAAAGTTTTAAATACCAGTGTCTTTTCTCCTTCATGTGCATATGTAATCAGATAAGTGCTGACATCAGTTTAGTTCAATAACGTTCCAAATAAATGACACGCGTCACCCGAAAAGTTATTTTTAATACTTTTTCATATCTATCTATCTATCTATCTATCTATCTATCTATCTATCTATCTACTTATCTATCTACCTATCTATCTATCTATCTATCTATCTATCTATCTATATATATATATATATATATATATATATATATATATATATATGGGGTGTGATAGCTAAATTTTCGTCTAAATGACGTAAAGATGAAAATAACACTGGCATCTCATTTTAACAGATATATTTACCAAAATTACAAAAGAATATCTACTAGAAGGCAAATGTCTTCAATAAAATCGTCATTGGCTTCAACCACACCCTCCAGACGACTTCTAAATACCCTGTAACTCTCCTGTACGGTTTAAGTTTCTGAATGCTGCCATAATCCTTGCCTTCAGTTCGTCTTTGGTGTTACAAGGAGTTTTGTTGGTCTCTCGCTCACCCACGCCCCACACAATAATCAAGGGGCTTGTAGTCTGGATAGTTAGGTGGCCAGATGTAAGGAGTGATGAGGTCGCAGAAATAATCAGACAGCTTTGACCGGTTTCTCCTGCTTGTGTGGTATGGTGCAGAGTCCTGTTGCCATACATAGGGTCTTCCAGTAGCCACCATCTTGACCCAGAGCAGCACTACTTCCCCAAGGCACTTGATGTAGGCCCTCACCAACAAATTCGGCAGTTTTTTTCTTATCAGAACGATCCAAGTGAGTTTTCCGAGCTGACGTACCTTTGTAATGACCATTAGACTCATTCAAATATTTCCGGATACTGATATATATATATATATATATATATATATATATATATATATATATATATATATATATATATGTGTGTGTGTGTGTGTGTGTGTGTGTGTGTGTGTGTGTGAGAGATAAAAAACATACAGACACGCACTGGGGAAAAGTCACGAAAGCTAAGCCATACAATGGAAAGTGAGACAGATGTAATTAATGTTTGTTGGAGAAGCTTATATTAAAATAATTAAATGACCCTAACTTGCTGAACAAGAAGTCTGAATTAATCCCTACATGCATACATAAATCTAAGCACCTGTTAAAACATATCGACCCAGATTAAAAGAGATTACAGAATAGATTACACGAATATTAATATAATATGCAACAACTTTTAGTATTCTTAGAATCCACCATTAATAACATTTCTTATATATCAATACACACATATAATCTAATATTACTTTACTCGATTTATTTATAATGCGTGTTTATATAATTTCACCTTATAATTACGAAGCTTCGTTCCAAACACATTGGTTAGATAGTGGCATCCTATTAATTTTTTTTATTTGCACTATTATATTATATTATATTTCCATCTCGTGTATTATTTTTGTTATTTTGTTATTACCACCTTAATATATTTTTTACTTTGGAACCCAAATTTAATTTTTTTAATTTCTTTAAATTTTTTATTGTTCCGCTTTTCGAACTTATCAATTTAAATGATATTAATTATTATTACTTAATTCTAATATTTTAAGAAGCAATAATTAAATAATCAAGTTTTCACACAAAATTTAGAATCATCACCACGCGAACGCGAATTGACGGTCACATTGTCTTTGCACCTGAAGATTGAAAGAACTGCATGAAACTCCGAGTCGTGCTATCGACATTGGATATTATGTATTTTTTTGTCCGGATGTAAAAATCTTTTATAATTATTAATACTTAAAATTACTGTTCTGCTCTTGGTATTGAACCCTCTTTTGAATTAATACAGTGAACGTTAGACTATATATTATTTTCGTGATCATAACTTATATATATATATTTTTCGTTGGGCGATTCCATTCGAAATACGTATGGGTCGTCGATTGCAGATCATCTAATAAATAATCCTACTTGCGCGTTGGATTTTAGTGTGACCTGATTTTCCGTTTTGGCCAGGACACACTCTGTATTCCATCTCAGGGTGTTGGAGACTTTGTACATCAGGTCCAGGCGACCGTCTCTTTGCAAACAAAGAGACTGTTTGCTTGGGCTTGCTGTGCTGTGTCTCTAGCATCTTGCGTGGTATTACTTTAATTTTATACACGTGTAATTTTATACATTTGTATTTATCTTTCCCTTCCCAGCCCTTCATTCATGTCACCCATAACAAATATTATTCTCATAATTTCTATTCCCCGTTAAACAGTTCTGATGAGAGGGGACGAAACCGGTTAACTGGTGTTTTATTTTAAATCTAACATGGCCGTTAATAAAAAAATTAGTTTTTTTATGCCTTGATACGCTTCTGTACCGTCGCAAATATATTTAAATATATATATATTTCCAAGAGGTAATAGAATCCAGGTACAGCTCAATGTCCAGGACAGACCAAGAATTTAATATAAAAGGCTCAAACTCTAATATTCCATGGTTATAATTTAATACATTGGGTATCACGAATTTACACACACACACACACACACACACACACACACATATATATGGGCCTTTTTTATTTTAAAATTCCATGGTATATTCCTTCTGCAAATTTTGTATAGATACATTTGCCTCCGTTCGTTTTCCGACGACCATTTACTTAATGGCCTCTGTCCCCACATCTTCCCGGAACAGATATTTAGGGTAAAACCTCTCGGGGGACATGCACAAAGGCGCGCACAATAGAAAAGAGAAATGGGGAGAGACGCAAAACTGGTCGGCTATTCGCAAAGTTAACGAGAAAGCCTCATTTCAGCACACACACGACGTATAGATACGCATAACTGATTCTTTTCACCTAGATAAAATACATTTTCATGGCATCTATAAATTCATTTCAACTTGATTAAGCACACAGGTACGATCTTGTTCTTATATGACTGAAATATTGAATGGCAAACATTCGTTCGGTTTATTAACTAGAAATAAAGGAAGTTTTCTTTTTATGGTTAGCATTTAGCTTTATCGGACAATGGAATTATTGTTTTCTTCAAATATTTTCTGTCATCTTTTTAGTCCTTTTCTTTTCCTCTTTTCAATATTTTCATCTTTTCCGCCTGTTCTGTCATTTTAATAATGCAACCCATCGATGGGTGAGATTATTAGTAAATTATTATATTATAAATTAATTATTATTTTCTGTCATCTTTCAGTCTTTTTTCCCCTCTTTTCAGTCTTTTCATCCTTTTAGTCTTTTCATGTTTTCAGCCTGTTCAGTCATTTTAATAATGCAACCCATCGATGGGTGAGATTATTAGTAAATTATTATATTATAAATTAATTATTATTTTCTGTCATCTTTCAGTCTTTTTTTCCCCTCTTTTCAGTCTTTTCATCCTTTTAGTCTTTTCATGTTTTCAGCCTGTTCAGTCATTTTAATAATGCAACCCATCGATGGGTGAGATTATTAGTAAATTATTACATTATAAATTAATTATTATTTTCTGTCATCTTTCAGTCTTTTTTTCCCTCTTTTCAGTCTTTTCATCCTTTCAGTCTTTTCATGTTTTCAGCCTGTTCAGTCATTTTAATAATGCAACCCATCGATGGGTGAGATTATTAGTAAATTATTATATTATAAATTAATTATTATTTTCTGTCATCTTTCAGTCTTTTTTCCCCTCTTTTCAGTCTTTTCATCCTTTTAGTCTTTTCATGTTTTCAGCCTGTTCAGTCATTTTAATAATGCAACCCATCGATGGGTGAGATTATTAGTAAATTATTATATTATAAATTAATTATTATTTTCTGTCATCTTTCAGTCTTTTTTCCCCTCTTTTCAGTCTTTTCATCCTTTTAGTCTTTTCATGTTTTCAGCCTGTTCAGTCATTTTAATAATGCAACCCATCGATGGGTGAGATTATTAGTAAATTATTACATTATAAATTAATTATTATTTTCTGTCATCTTTCAGTCTTTTTTCCCCTCTTTTCATCCTTTTAGTCTTTTCATGTTTTCAGCCTGTTCAGTCATTTTAATAATGCAACCCATCGATGGGTGAGATTATTAGTAAATTATTACATTATAAATTAATTATTATTTTCTGTCATCTTTCAGTCTTTTTTCCCCTCTTTTCAGTCTTTTCATCCTTTCAGTCTTTTCATGTTTTCAGCCTGTTCAGTCATTTTAATAATGCAACCCATCGATGGGTGAGATTATTAGTAAATTATTATATTATAAATTAATTATTAATATTTATCGCATCTTTCAGGCCTTTTCATTTTTTCATCTTTTCAGTCTTTTTAACTTTTCGGCCCATTTAATAATCTCACCCATCGATGTGTAGGTTTATTATAAAGTTATTATATTATAAAATAATTATTACTTTCTGCCATCTTTCAGTTCTTTTCTTTTCATCTTTTCAAGTTTTCAGTTCATTTAATAATCCAACCCATCTGGGGTTGGGATTATTATAAAATTATTATAACATATTGTTATATACTGTAACTATGAACACTAATGGGATTTCCCAATTCTCATAAAATAGTTGGACACTATTGTAAATGGGGGCAATATGCAGTCTAAGTAGTCCACCACTAGCAGTGGTTTACCTACTTCACGCTGCTGGCGAGTATTGTATTTTCTTGATGTTATAAAGATTACCATTTCATTTCCAACCTCCGTTTTGTTTATTCCTCATTCAGTAACATTTTCTAGGTTACAACATATAAAATAATATTTATTTTCTGTCATCTTTCACCCCTTTTCTTTTCATCTTTTCATTTATTTTCTTTTTTTCAATTTTTCATCTTTTCAGTCGTTTTAATAATTCAACCTATCGAAAGGTCGTTTTTCTAATTTACATTTTCTTTTCAAGAAATAATTACTCTTGATGGCAAACTTCTTGAGAACTGGTCTTTTTTCTCATTAAAAGAAATCTCTAAAATTGGCATTAATGAACCTTCGAATGTGCAATGTCTAGAAAATCTGGCAGTAGAGTGACCAATCAAGCTGTAACAATTTTTACTTGAACACCAAAGAAATATGTGTTATCATGAATCAATATTACAACATTTCTGTTAATTAATCTCGGATGTTTTTTCGTCGACTGCCGCCTTCAGTTGGTTAAATTAAGAGCTGGGGTGCGGGAAGAAGAGATGTATAGTTATCTGCACGGAAGTGAATAGGGTATACAGCACGCCACCCATGATGTCCAAGGGAACGGCAGAGGCCAATACAGCTTGGTACCAGCGTCGTTGCAGGAATTGCGAGAAAGAAATTGAACATGACATATAAACGTCTTAGGGACTCCGGTCCCGGATTTGAATTAAGAACTGTCCTTCACCTAGCCTGGTTGCTAACCATAGCTACAGACTCCAGACTACCCTAATATTTAACCCATAGCTGGAAGGAGAAGAGATGGATTCATACCTTTCCCAACGGCGTAGGTGAATGTAATGAACTCGACTTGAATTCGAACACGGCTCACTGATTTCTCAATCCGAACCGCAATCCATGACTCTGATTTTCATTGGGAAGTATAAATACTTGCAAACTACTTTTGATACGTTCGATCCGTGACACCATCTTCTGCATAAATTTCACGAGTCTTTTATTGGACTCGAGTCAAACTTTTACATTTCAGAAAGAAAAAAAAAAAACTGTCAGAAAGACTGTCCAGTTTCTTCCATCCATCTTCAATGCCTTGAGCTTTTTGGGCCTCATTTTTGTTGCCTTGAACCCTGACAGTCTAACTTTAGTTCCCTTGAAACTTGAGTGTCTAACTCTAGTTGACTCGAGCCTTGAGTACATTACTGTTATTGCTTTAAACCCTGAATGATTCACTGTATTTGCTTTGAACCCTGACTATCTCACTATAGTTGTCTTGAACCGTACCTATCATCACTAATGGGTATGTCCCAAACCTCATAAATCCGTTGGACACTATCGTAAATAAATATAAATATACCAATTTTTGTTGATTAACCGAAAATGCGCGCTGATATGACAATCACTATATTAGCAAAAGCGCATTTCTTTAAGGCAGATAATCTTTTCTCATGGCACGAATAAAACAAACTATTTTTTCGGTATTCCAGTATATCAATTAAACGTGGTGATCCCCTTGCGCTTAATTATTAAAGAAGGTTCAATACGCAAATGTAGGCGCATAAAAAATTGAACAAACAATGCGTATCTGCTAATGAGATGAAGTATTAGTAACTAAGTTTGAATTGGTTCACAAAGGCGCAAATTCAAAATACTGATGATCGTGCCTACTACTAAAATTAGTTAGGATCTGGATACGCTTGCTTATCATTGCTCCACAGCGAATTAAAAACATACAATTGTTCTATAAAAACTAATTAATTTCAATGAAACTGATATATATTTAATGTAAGACTAACAAATTACTACAATTACTACACTTGTAAACCTCGTCCTGTGGATATTTTCTAAGCTTAGTACAAAGCAAAAACTGTTCACAGTAACCACAGTGAGAGACTCACGGTTCAAGGCAACTACAGTTAGACAGCTATGGTACAAGGCAACAATAGTGAGGCATTCAGTATTCAAGGCAGATAAATTGAGACACTCAGGGTTCAAAGCAAATACAGTGAATCATTCAGGTTTCAAAGCAATAACAGTAAGGTATTCAAGGCTCGAGTCAACTAGAGATAGACACTCAGGATTCAAGGCACCTAAAGTTAGACAGTCAGGGTTCAAGGCAAATGCAGTGAGACACTCAGGTTTCAAGGCAACTACAGTGAGACACTTAGGGTACAAAGCAAATAGAGTGAATCCTTCAGGGTTCAAAGCAGTAACAGTAAGGTAGTCAAGGCTAGATTCAACTAGAGTTAGACAGTAACTGTTCAAGGTAACTACAGTGAGACACCCAGGGTTCAAGGCAACTAGAGTAAGACACTCAGGGTTCAAAGCAAATACAGTAAATCTTTCAGGTTTCAAAGCAATGTTCGATTCAACTAGATTTAGACACTCAGGATTAAAGGCAACTAAAGTTAGACAATCAGGTTTCAAGGCAACTGCAGTGAGACACTCAGGGTTCAAGGCAACTGAGTTAGACAGTCAGAGTTCAAGGCAAATGCAGTGAGACACTCAGGGTTCAAGGCAACTGAGTTAGACAGTCAGAGTTCAAGGCAAATGCAGTGAGACACTCAGGGTCCAAAGCAAATAGAGAGAATCATTTAGAGTTCAAAGCAATAACAGTAATTTACTCAATTCAACTAGAGTTAGACACTCAGGGTTCAAGGCAAATGCAGTGAGACACTCAGGTTTCAAGGCAACTAAAGTTAGACAATCAGAAATAGAAATAGGACTAGAATATCAGAAATGCGTTAGCAATGGGGAAGTTTTGAAGAAAATGGAAAAGAAAGAGACACATACTTTCATACATAATAAGGAAAGAGGGTTTGGAGAATTTGACACTGACAGGACATATTGAAGGCAGTAGGGCAAGCAGGTAACCTACTCAACGTGTTTATGTAAATGGATGGTAGAGCAAGGACTGTGAAAGAGGTTAGGGAGATAAATGTTGCTTCAAAGTACAAAAGACATGGAAATTGTGGAGATCCATGATCACCAACTTTGTGCCCAATCCTTGCTTTCCAGCCTTGACAGCGTTCAAAAGCGTTTAAGCGGCGTATTGGTATCGACGCTGAGATCCGAAGACGAACTGGGATGGCCAAAATCTGGGCAGAGTACTGCAAAACAGGAGGATTTCTTTGCTGACAAAGAAGAGTACTGAGCTGCTATGTGTCATCTGTCCTCCTATACGACAGCAAATGTTGGACGGTCTCCTCAAAGATGAAGAAGAGACTCGAGGTAACGGAGATATGATTCTACAAAAGGATGCTAAGGATATCATGGAGCGGGCGTGTGAGCACGATGAGGTCTTGGAGAGGATGCAAACAAGGAGGAAGCTTATACTTAACATAAGGAAGAGACAGATGAAATTTCAGGGACACGTAATGAGAAAGGAGGGCTTGGAGAATCTGATACTCACTGGTCGAATAGAGGAAAAAAGAGATAAGGGAAAGCAACGCATGACATACCTGTCAGGCTTAAGCAAGTGGATGGCAGAACGTGGCCTTGGGGTGTTGGCAGAGGCACGAAATTTATTGAGAGCTACATGGGATTGGGGGAAGTGGAGAGCCATGACCGCCTACGTCCTGAAAGGACACGGCATATAAAAAGAAAGAAAGAATTGGTGACTGGTTATTTACAGCCCTTTTCTTATAGATGGAACGTTGCTAGCCTCTCTTACTATATCCATGGCGAATGTTACAAGATACATTTCTTAGTTCCACCAGTTCAGACCTTCACAGCTCAGTTCCGCTCCGCCGAATACACAGACTTGACTCATCCTCATTCCATTTGTTACCAAGAACTACTATCTTGTGGAACAGACACCTGAGAGGACAGTTTCCCGATCACTACAATCTAGGGCTAACCGTTAAATATCCTACATATCCTCATAATATAAACCTCTTGCTTGCACGCCCTTACAACATCTTCATTCAGTAACCCTCTACCTTGAATAGCTCTCGAGTCTTGTATTAGGTGAACAATAATAATAAAAACGCTCAGAAAAAGAAAATGAACGGGCTGTCTGTGAGGCTAGTTTACTATATGACGCGAAAAGACTTTCTTCGACACCAGTTAGGGTCAAGGTTTGGCATTTATTCACTTAGAATATACAAATTCATTCAAAGACATCTACAACATTCCTGTCCGCATACACAATATAAAAATTACTAATCGACAACACAACTATCCAACACCATGAAAACAACAAATCTAGATTACAAATACTAGAAGCAATTCATATTAAAAAATTAAAGCCGGCACCGAACAGAATCAACTATGAATACTGCAGTCATGTTCTGAAATGACAGTAAAGGAACAGTTTTTTTAGGCTTTAATGCACACATGACCATGACATTATAATCTAAAGAGAAAAAATTCCATAATAAATTATTTTTTCACGTTCTAATGAAAGCTCAGCATATTGTCAACCGTTTTGCATTTAAAAGCATAATGAAAAAAAAAAATACGGTAATGGATAACAACGCACAACTTTGTATAAATACTTATATTAATGAACAACATATAGTTTTGCATTGCACCCCTGAAGATGATCTTGGAAAAGATCGAAAGTACTTGGGAAATGAAAATAAAAGAAATTTAAACAGCTGTAGCACATTTCTTTTATCCTTTAACATCAACACACGGAAGGTTATTCGTGAGTATGAATGGATTTTGTTAAAAATTAGCAGACATAATGTAATTTAACGTAATTTATTCAATCAGAATAAAAGAGAATTTGCTGCCTAAATACACAAATTTTAAATTCGTTTTTTGTTCTGTGCACGTTTGCAAATCTAGTGCCTGTCCAAATTAATGTACAGGCACGATGGAATAATTGATAGCGGCTTGGATTGAATAATACCTGCTAATACCCTTCTTCTCCACCAAGCTATGGGTAAATAGCAGAACAGACAGAGTTCTATTGCCTTGGGTGGCAACCGGTATAGGAGAAGGTAACTCTGAAGCTTTATATATGCTACTGAGGCTGCAGTACATGTGATGCCCCTACGATCCTGATGGCTCACGGCATTCGCGTCGCGCCATCACCATCATCATTATGAGAATACTGACAATGTTTAAACAACTAACTTAAATGTTTTTTTTTAGTAAGGAAGATAAAAGGTATATATGATTAAGATCGTACGCGACTATGCTGAGCGCTTCAAATTTTTTAGGATATACTGAGAGGTACTCGTTTTTTATGATAATGAACAAAAACTTTGAACATTGTTTCTTCTGTCACTGAGTTAAATAGAAAGGAATTTTGATGATAAAATTGTGCTGTTCAAGTCAGGGAACATTTTCCTTGAGAATTGGTAGTTCATTTAGTTTTTACTTGGGCTTAACCACTATCTTCGGTAAAATGCGTAATTACTTTTGCCACGAAACAGCAGCGGACTCAACACCGCTGACTCAACATCGCCGACCCAACGACGTGCAAACTATGAAATTTATTCTTCGACTTTTTAAAACCGAATAAAAGTAATTTATTAAAGGTCATTTTTTTAATTCATGATTTTATTTTTAATTTGGTTATTTAGAGCAGCGGTCCCTAACCACCGTGCTGTGGACCGTGGACCATTTCGTACCAGCCGTGGACAATTTCGTACTAGACCGTGGATCATTTCATACTAGGCCGTGGACCATTTCGTACTAGGCCGTGGACCATTTCGTAACAGACCGTGGACCATTTCGCACTAGGCCGTGGACCATTTCGTACTAGGCCGTGGACAATTTCGTACCAGACCGTGGACCATTTCGTACCAGGCCGTGGACCATTTCGTACTAGGCCGTGGACCATTTCGTATCAGGCTTCACAGAAAGAATAAAACCTATTTTTAACATTTCAACGCTAAAGTTCCTTTCCTATAGATGAAACGTTGCTAACCTCTCGAGACTCTATTACTATTACATGGCGGATGTTCCGACATGCTACATTCCTTAGTTTCACCTGTTCAAACTTTCACAACTAGGATCAGCTATGCTGAGTATTATTAATATAGTTTATAATGCTTTAGTATTATTAATATAGTTTATAATGCTTTAGTATTATTAATATAGTTTATAGTGCTTTAGTATTATTAATATAGTTTATAGTGCTTTGTCATGTCATGCGCGTGACCGAAACCGACCGGTTTTACAGTCCGTGCAAAATTTCTTTTGCTTGACACCCGGTCTGTAGCGCGCACTAAGTTTAGGGGCCGCTCATTTAGAGCCTTGGTCACAACGCCAAAATTTTATGTTACAGTCTGTTTTAATAAACTTATCAAATATAATTAAATGGTAATAAATGGGCTTCGTGTGTAATTTTTTCTTTTCCTCTTTGACTAAGTATTTCCCTTTTCGGTGTGATGAAAAGTTTGAAAATTAAACAACAGTCAGCCAAATAGGTTATTGCAACTAATAAATCACTAAGAAAAACAGCCAAAGTTCAAAATGCCTACGACTCAAAGCCAATCTAAAAGATGAGCACACTATGATAGCCAACACCTGTTTTTTTATTATTAAACAGTATATTTTTCAGAAAAGGATGTAAATAATTAAATATTTAAAGAACTATATCAAAAGTTATTTTTAGTGGATACCCATAGAGTAGAAAAGTCCCGTTTTTTAAACTGTTTATACTTACCTGGCACAGGGATTCCTCCCTACGCTGATAGTATCACGGCTACGACTGGCTTGGACCGGCTCTGGCCTGGACCAGCTGTGACAAGCCAAGACCAGCTATGACTAGCTTAGACCAGCTCTGACCAGCTTGGACAAGCTATGACCAGCTAAGACCAGCTTAGACCAGCGGCCCGAGTGAAAACACTCGTGTCCCCACGTTAAAAACCGACCTTGTGTCACAACCTGACTCAGTTGGGAAGGGGTCAAGTAAATACACTTACCTGGCACATGTCAGAGGGTATCCCCCAGACGAGGCTATGCCCGAAGTATACATACATATACACATACGCTTATATACACCTATATACCCATGTATATGTATATATACATACCTAAACATACGCACACACACACATATATATATATACATATATATACATATGCACACATACATACATGCACATACATACTTATATAAATATATACATATATACATACATATACACACACATATATATATATAAATTAAAAGGTAAAATGTAAAAAAAAATTTTTTAAATTAAAAAAAAAACCCACATCCATCCAGATATACATTTAACATACAAAAATAGATGGGTGGAACTAAATTAAATTGCACTTAAAGAACACCGAGGAAGAAAACGTTAACAATCTTAAAAAAACCCGGAGTGATAAACGCGTATCTATCTCCAAAGTTTACATATATACCTAGGTATATAAATGTCAGAAAATTATTTAAGAAAACTTTTACCTACATACCCGCATACACATATATCAACATACGAATAAAGTTTGCTAACCAAAATTAAATTATATATATATATATATATATATATATATATATATATATATATATATATATATATATGCCATTCACAGAAAGTACTGTTTCGCTGTATCACAGCTCCTCAGTGCGACTAGACTTCCGAATGCCTCAAGCCCGGATTGAAACACAACTAATTTGGTGTCAGCCAGAGCTATCTTCACTCGGTAGAGTTACACAACTAAATCTAGCGTATTGTTTTTACAAATGAAAAAAACAAATGCCAATCAACCAAAGTGCTCCATTCATTTTAATGAAGAGCTTTGCATTAGTGCAGGTGGCTGTTGTTTATAGAATTAGCTTATCACTCAACAGTGCTCAATTGAAATGTATTTTCAAGAGCGAAATTATGTCATTCACAGGCAGTACTGTTTCGCTGTATCACAGCTCCTCAGTGCGACTAGACTTCCGAATGCCTCAAGCCCGGATTGAAACACAACTAATTTGGTATATATATATATATATATATATATATATATATATATATATATATATATTCGGCAGAAATTAGTATAGCTTGACAGGGATGCCCCACTACACCTTGCACTTTCGGATTGCAAATGCTTTTGATCCTTATTCGCATAAGTGATTGCTGAGATTCATCCTGTGCAAGGGGTCACTCGAGGCAGAGGATTTCAGTAAAAAGCGGTTTATGCTAATAGCAGTGAAGATAACGGTTAACCGTACCCTTGAACAGTTTAAGATTGTAGTGGTCGGGAAAACATCCTCTTGGGAGTCGGTTCCACAGAGAACTGATTCGCAGGAAGTAGCTGTTCAAGTGGAACTAGCGGGACCACGGAATGCTGTTCGCCCGAACACTTTCCATCGAAATAGCGATAGAGCAATGAGAGGTTTTCCACACCCCGTCAATTTCAGAGAAGTTGGAGGATGGAAAATAATATGCCAAGAACTCTGAGACGCTTTTGGATTTTATCGAGACTAAGAACTTCCATTCGCTGGAAACCTATAAAAAACACTTAGACCAGTTCATTAACCAGAAAGATGCCTAGTTCTTGGAGGATGGAATAATGAAGCTGCTTCAAAGATGGCGAAATTCAGCAAACAGACTGGCCCGTATGTAGTTGAGTAAATCCATGTACAAATACCTTAATATTATCTTAGAAATACACTTGAAAATTCTATGAACTTTTGTTCTGACTGAATACAGGAAAAATTATTGATTTGTATTTTTACGGCTTATCAACCGTTTTCAGGTTATTTAAAGCCGAAAGTATTTTTAGATTGTAAGAATTTATTTAGAGGTCATAATTATTTCTAGATACAAGCCATACTAATTAACCCATAGCTGGGGAGTAGAAGAGATGGATTCATACCTTTCCCAAGGCTATTTGCGCGAAAGTGAATATAACGAACTTGACTGAAATTGGAACTCGGCTCTCCGATTTCGAATTCCGAGACGTTACACCAATTGCACATCCTGGTGTATCTGAGCACTGTGCAGTCATCCACCTAGGTACTGATCAGGCGTTGCTTAACTTCGGCGATCCTATGAGAACCGGTGTTTCAACGTGATATTCAACTGAATGAATAAATTAATAAAACACAGTGCGAAAAGTAACCGATTTCGTATTTGATTCTGTGCCCGCAGGTGCGAAAACTTGAAAAGTATACCTGCATTCTTTGCCTAGTGACTGGAATCTGTCCATGTTTATCGATACTGTGCGGGTAAAGCCTTTACTACGTACATTCTAACACAGTCCACGTGAACAGACGTACTCAAGTGCTTGTATATGTTCCCACTCTAATTGTACTCACGCACGAATAAATGCCAACAGATGCAAACAAGTGATAGGCTTGCATTTCTGCAGGCTCGCAAAGTTCGAAAAGCCGAAATTAATGTTCGACAGTCCGCCTTCTGCTGAGATATGTCAATGGCACAATACCACTGACGAGAGAAATAAAATCTACAATCTAAATTAATAGAACAATTCTAGTGTTGACCATGTTTTTCAAAGGAAATTTATAAATAGCGTTTCAATCTTCCTAAAACACACACACACACACACGTAAATTCTTTTCAGATAGAGTGTATCTGTAGAGGAACAAAATGAATAAAAAGTAACCACAGGAAAAGTAATCTTAGCCGACGCGTTTCGGACTCTGAGGGACGTTATCAAGGCAAATGTAGGATTTATTTTGTTGCACGCGTTTATATACAAAAGCAACGATGTCAGTGGTTTAAAAAGTCTTAAGTTTGAGAAAGTTCATGAATATTAATCAGGTGGTTGAAAGGTTAATCGAAACATGTGGAGGACACAAAGTGTCATAATTGAAAGTCTGGTAAAAAATTAGCGAGTAATATTCAAGAATATATATATATATATATGGGAAATGGATTAAATCCGATATTGTTATCCAATATATTGTTAGATTTTATTTATAAAAATAACGTTTAAAAAAAAACTTTATTTATTATGGATACTCATATTCGAGTAGAAGCCCTGTTGTTAATTAAACTGCATTTTTTATCCAACAACATATACCGGCGTGAAGATATATATATATAGTACTGGTAATAGATCCGTTGGTATATAATTCAGGTAGATTCTAGTAATATCAAATATTAAATCTGATCAACAGAGAGCTCAATGTATTTATTATGTCAGATGAATTTATAGGCTTATTTTTAAATGAATCTAAAAGCCTTAATAAACCAGTGGCATCCTGACTTTTGTATTCAAACACGTGCACCAAAAAAAATCCTACATTGCCTTGATAAAGTCCCTCAGAGGACGAAACACGTCGGTTAAGTAGTTTTTCCTCCTGTCTTTTGTCTTTTTATTCATATATATATATATATATATATATATATATATATATATATATATATATATATATATATATATATATATATATATGTATATGAGCGAATTTCAGCTTGGGCAAGGTTGGCCAAAGTGTCTACTGGGATTGCTGCATATGCATTTTCAATTTCTTGTCTAAGAGCCGCCGATAGCCTAACTCACCAGTTACTTAATATCGCCTGAAGTAATAAAATCATAGTATTGAAACACGAAGGCTTTGTGTAGCGATTTCAAAGTGTCTTTATTATAATAAAAATATAATAATAATAATATATTGCTCTACTTTGTATTGATCACTTTTTAAATGTAAATGCTATGAACAGAGGATTTTAATTCCCTCTGTTCTTCCTCTCATTTGGATCTATCTATCTATCTATCTTATATATATATATATATATATATATATATATATATATATATATATATATATATATATATATATATATATATATATATATATATATATATATGTATGCATATATATTAATATATATATATATATCAAAAGACGCTGAGATCAACACCAAGACTATCAGCCTAATATAAATAAAATTAGAAGCGAACGTTTCAAAAAATAAAACCATTAAATGAAGTTTTCTGGTTTTAATTTGAAAATTAATTGTAATAACGATTTCCGACAAATAATACTTTCTTGCTCAATAAAATTATCATAGATTGTTGACGAATTTAGACTACTGTTTAGTCCGCTGTTTCAGCAATAAGTGTATGGGAGGTTTTGAGGTAGGTGGAATCGCCTGTTAATTGATGTTGTTAGCAGGTCCACCCAGATACTGTTAGGGTCCCCAGTAACATCTATCTATATATATATATATATATATATATATATATATATATATATATGTGTGTGTGTGTGTGTGTGTGTGTGTGTGTGTGTGTGTGTGTGTGTGTGTGTGTGTGCCGGGTGTAAAAGCAGAATTGGCCAAATCGTGTAAGAGCATAAATGCCCATCCCACAAAATTATCCAGAAAACAACTAAAATAATTGAAATTCTTTTACTCATGTTTTCAGATAAGATGTTTAGCCATCTTGATACTATTGTCGTAAGAATCACTGAAGCACCATTTGAGTTATACAGCTAGAAAGAGGACAGGCTAAAATTGTTTTGCGTCAGACCCACTGGAGACAAGACACTATGAAAGTAAAAATTTTCCAAAAATAGAATGTAATAATTCAAAGATTTCCAGCAATAAATTTTAATAGTAAAAATCACAAAAATCAGTAATAAATCTTTTTAATAGTAAAAAGCAATAAAATCAGCAATAGATTTTAATAGAAAAAAGCACAAAAATCTGTTATAAATTTTAATAGTAACAATCACAAAAATCAGTAATAAATCTTTTTAATAGTAAAAAGCAATAAAATCAGTAATACATTTTAATAGTAAAAAGCACAAAAATAAGCAATAGATTTTAAAGTAAAAAGAAAAAAAAGCAGCAATAAATTTTAATAGAAAAAGCACAAAAATAAGCAATAGATTTTAATAGTAACAACAATAAAATCAGCAATAGATTTTAATAGGTAAAAGCACAAAAATCTAATATAAATTTTAATAGTAAAAAGCACAAAAAGCAGCAAAATATTTTAATAGTAAGGACAAAAACCAGCAATAGATTTTAGTAGTAAAAAGCACAAAAATCAGCAATAGTTTTTAATAGTAACAACAATAAAATCAGCAATAGATTTTAATAGGAAAAAGCAGAATTATCTCATATAAATTTTAATAGTAAAAAGCACAAGAAGCAGCAAAATATTTTAACAGCAAAGACAAAAACCAGCAATAGATTTTAATAGTAAAAAGTACAAAAATCGGTAACTGATTTTAATTGTAAAAAGCCCAAATATCAGCAGTTGATATTAATAGTAAAAAGCACAAAAATCAGCAATAAATTTTGATAGTAAAAAGCAAAAAAAAAAAACAGCAATAGATTTTAAAGTAAAAAGCACAAAAACAGCAATAAATTATAACAGTAAAAAGCACAAAAATCAGCAATAGATTTTAATAGTAATAACAATTAAATCAGCATAAATTTTAATAGGAAAAAGCACAAAACGCGGCAAAATATTTTAATAGCAAGGACAAAAACCAGCAATAGATTTTAATAGTAAAAAGCACAAAAATCAGCAATAGATTTTAATAGTAAAAAGCACAAAAATCATCAATAGATTTTAATAGTAATAGGCACGAAAATCAGTAATAAATCTTAATAGTAAAAAGCAAAAACATCAGCAATAGATTTTAATAGGAAAAAGCACAAAAATCTAATATAAATTTTAATAGTAAAAAGCACAAAAAGCAACAAAATATTTTAATAGTAAGGACAAAAACCAGCAATAGATTTTAATAGTAAAAAGCACAAAAATCAGGAATAGATTTTAAGAGGAAAATCACATAAATCAGTAATAGATTGTAACAGTAAAAAGCAATAAAATCAGCAATAGATTTTAAAGTAAAAAGCATAACAATCAGTAATAAATTTAAACAGTAAAAAGCACAAAAGTCAGCAATAGAATTTAAGAGTAAAATCATATAAATCAGTAATAGATTGTAATAGTAAGACGCAATAAAATCAGCAATAGATTTTAACAGAAAAAAGCAGAAAAATCAGGAATAAAATTTAATAGTAAAAAGCATAAATTTTAGCAATAGATTTTAAAGTAAAAAGCAGAAAAATCAGCAATAGAGTTTAATGGTAAAAAGCCCCAAAATCATCAATAGATTTCAAGATAGATATAGTAATAAACACAAAAATCAGCAATAAATTGTAATAGTAAAAGGCTGTAAAATCAGGAATAGATTTTAATAGTAAAAAGCACAAAAATTAGCAATAGATTTTAATAGTAAAAAGCACAAATATCTGGAATAGTTTTTAATAATAAAAATCACAAAATCATCAATAGATTTCAATAGTAAAAAAACAGAAATTCAGCAATAAATTTTAATAGTACAATGCACAGAAATAAGCAATAAATTCAATATTTAAAAGCACAGAAATAAGCAATAAATTTTAATAGTAAAAAACACAAAATCAACAATAGATTATAACAGTAAAAACACAAATATCATTTTTAATAGTAAAAAGCGCAAAAATCAGGAAGAAATTTTAATAATAAATGCACTAAAATCAGCAATAATTTTTAATAATAAAAAGCACCAAAATCATCAATAAATTGTAATTGTAAAATTCACATAAAGCAGCAATAGATTTTAATAGTAATAATCCCGAAAATAAGCAATAAATTTTAATAGTAAAAAGCACAAATATCTGGAACAGTTTTTAATGTAAAAAGTAGAAAGATCAGGAATAGATTTTAATAGTAAAAAGTACAAAAATCAGCAAAAATTTTTAAAAATAAATATTTATTGTAATTACACAAAAATCAGCAATAGTTTTTAATAAGAAACACGAAAATCAGCAATAAATATTAATTGTAAAAAGCACAAAAATCAGCAATATATTTAATAGTAAAAACATAAAAATCAACAATAGTTTTTAATAATAAAAAGCGCAAAAGTCTGTAATAAAGTTTAATAGTAAAAAGCACAAAAATCAGCAATAAATTTAATAGTAAAAATCACAATATCAGGAATAGATTGTTATAGTAAAAAGCACAAAAATCAGCAACAGATTTTAATAGGTAAAGGCTAAAAATTCAGCAGTAATTTTTAATAGTAAAAAGCACAAAAATCAGAAATAGATTTTAATATTAAAGAGCACAAAAATCAGAAATGCGTTTTAATAATAAAAAGCAGAAAAATCAGCAATAGATTTTAATAATAAAAAGCTAAAAAATTAGCAATATTTTTTAATTGTAAAAAGCACAAAAATCAGTAATAGATTTTAATAATAAAAAGCACAAAAATCAGCAATAGTTTTTAATAATAAAATACACAAAAATCAGCAATAAATTTTTATAGTAAAATCACAAAGATCTGCAAGGGATTTTAATAGTAAAAAGCACAAAAATCAGCAATAGTTTTTAATAATAAAATGCACAAAAATCAGCAATAAATTTTTATAGTAAAATCACAAAAATCATCAATAGGTTTTAATAATAAAAAGCACAAATATCGGCAATACTTTTTAATAATAAAAAACACAAAAATTTGAAATAAATTTGAATGCACAAAAGTCAGCAATAGTTTTTAAGAATAAAAAGCACAAAAATCAGCAATCGTTTTTAACAGAAAATGCAAAAAAATCAGCAATAGATTTTAATAGCAAAAAGTACAAAAATCAACAATAGATTTAAATGGTAGAAATCACCAAAATCAGCAATAGATTTTAAGAGTAAAATGCACAAAATCTGCTATAAATTTAATAATAAAAAGCACAAAATTCATCAATAGATTATAATAGTATAAAGCACAAAAATCTGCAATAGTTTTTAATAATAAAAAGCACAAATATCAGCAATAGATTCTAATAGTAAAAAGCACAATAATCAGGAATAAATTTTAATAATAAAAAGAAAAAATCAGCAATAAATTATAACAGTAAAAAGGACAAAAATCAGCAATGAATTTTAATAGTAGAAAGCACAAAAATCAGCAATAGATTTTAAAGTAAAATCCCAAAAATCAGCAATAAATGTTTATAGTATGAAGCACAAATATTAACAATCAATTGTAATAATAAAAAGCACAAAACTCAGCAATAGATTTTAATAGTAAAATTAATTTCCAAATCTTCCAAGAAAATTAAAATTTGGCATTAAATGAAATATAAGTACATGATGATATGTCGTTAAACAACCAAACCAAACCTAACCAAACCAAACCAAACCGTATATATATATATATATATATATATATATATATATATATATATATATATATATATATATATATATATGATAAGAATATAACTTTAAAGCATGCTCTATTTATGGTTAGAAAATAGGTAAATATAAATGTGGACACGGAGCTCAACACCCAGTGGCTATAGTTACTTTTATGCTCGAATGCAATCTTTAGGCCATGTCTGTTTTATTTTGGCTTGTCTATTTATATATGCTGATCAATGGTGCATTATGGATAGCAAGGTTTATTGCATGATCCTAACGGTTGTTGGGTAGGAATAACGGTTATGTTTCCAATTTACTGATTTAAATTTATTGTGGAGATTGGTTATCTTATTTGTTTTATTTAAAGTATCGCCATGTCATTATTGTCTAAATACTACTTACTTTAAATCCCAGTAAAACATACTTGTTGTTGGCATAGTGTAGTATCCCATAGTAGGAACCGAAATTCATTTTTTTTAAGCTTATCACTCCAAGCAAGGCTGGAAGCCACTAGCACGCAAGGGGTTACAGAAGGTTTGGAGGAAGAGCAGATAGGAGTGGTAAAGGAGAGGATGTGGAGAAAGATAGTGGACCGATCAAGGCAAGGGGTTACAGAAGATTTGGAGCGAGAGCAGATAGGAATGAAAGGTGAAAGGATGTGGAGAAGGGAAGTGGATAGATCAAGCCAGCTGGAGATGTCGATTGACGTTACACTTAAATAGTTGGAGATTGTATTTGTCAGGGAAACAGGAATAAGGAAGGGAGTTCCACAGGCGAGATGTGCGAGACATGAAGCTATTGGAGTAGAAGAGACGTCTACATCTAACAGTTTCAACGGTGAAGGGGTGGGAACGGGATGCCAAAAAGCACTGGCTATAGATAAACTCCAACCCCAGACCACTTCCCATTAAAGAGATATTTTACGCCTCTACTTGTCACCAACACATGACGCTTATCAAAAACAAGGTTTCCTATTTTAGTAGGATTGATATCTAAAATAAATTCAAAACCCCCAATTCCAGACAGGATTTCGAGGGCTGATGAGGATTTGCATTAAGTTGCGCAGATCTGAAATAGGCTATAATCACAAGAGGTAATTTTGAATTTCTACTGTAAAAATATATATATATGCTCTGTTATAATAAATACATTGAGCTCTCTGTTGATCAGATTTAATATTTGATATTACTAGAATCCACCTGAATTATATACCAACGGATCTATTACCAGCACTATATATATATATATCTTCACGCCGGTATATGTTGTTGGATAAAAAATACAGTTTAATTAACAACAGGGCTTCTACTCGAATATGAGTATCCATAAAAAATAAAGTTTTTTTTTAAACGTTATTTTTATAAATAAAATCTAACAATATATTGGATAACAATATCGGATTTAATCCATTTCCCATATATATATATATATATATATATATATATATATATATATATATATATATATATATATATATCCATTTCCTATATATATATATATATAAATATATAGTCTGATAATCACTTAAGATGAGAAATTTACTCTATTCAAACAGTGATGACTTCTTCGCCCATATATATATATATATATATATATATATATATATATATATATATATATATATATGTGTGTGTGTGTGTGTTTGTCTGTGTCTATGTGTGTGTGTGTGTGTATAATATTTTAATTAAATATTGATGCCCATCACGATTACATTTTTGGTACTGTGGGCAATAATTGTTTACAATATACCGGATTTTTATTGCTATTTTTACAAGTAATACATGATTTTACGGAAGACTTTAATAAGTTAATTCAATAAAAATTATATATATATATATATATATATATATATATATATATATATATATATATATATATATATATATATATATATATATTGAAAAGCAGATGAAATTTATCATGTTTATAACGATGCTGACATTTGTAGGTAGAGAATTACAGTTTATTTCGGCGAGTGGCGTGTCTATGCTGAGAATGTATTTCCATTCTTGATAGAAAACCAAAAATAAGAAAGAGAAAAAAATTAAGAAAAAAAAAACAAAAACGTACATACTAGAAAGTAGCAGAAATGAATTTCGGATAATTTCTGACGCAATTTCACCGCCTTATCTAAGAAGGATTATTCGTAATTTGGAAAAGTCGGTCATTAAAATTAATCGACACAAAATGGCGACCGTTTTCAATAGTATTTGCCTTAAAGAACATTTGCTACTGAAATACACAGATATTTTGCTAATAACTATGCATACTATCCCCCACCACATGCACGACCCTGAGTTTCACCCACGACGCGATCTTCAGGTGCCCAGTTTGAACTGACCGTTACACAATTTTGAATTATAATATAACTGGTTATCAATGCCGGCGTAGTTTTATATTACGCTGGGATTACAGTGTTTTTAAATTTATATTTGACAATTAAAATAAGCGGGATTTATTTATGTATATAAAAATAAATTAAAAAATTATTTATTTTAGTGGGAAATATTCATATTTTACTTTTTTTTAAAAATTATATAATTAAAGTGAGATTACTTATTATTATAACAAGAATATATATTTAATAGTAATATATCAAAAATAGACGGTAATTAGAATTTAAAAATAACAATTAAAAGAAATTGAAAAATTAATTAAAAATTAAAAAACATAATTAAAAATTTAAAAATTAAAAATCAGAAATCAAAATAATATATATATATATGTGGTTGTGTGTGTGTGTGTGTATATATATATATATATATATATATATATATATATATATATAACTTCATCCACCTGAAAAAAGATTAAAAATAATGGAAGCTTTAATAATAAAAAAGAAAAATCCAACTCTTAACAAGGCCACAATATGCTAACCGTATTCGGAAATCAAAAACATCTCTACAACACACTAAAACATACATATAATGCACCCACTCAATTAAGCTGAGAAATCGATTCATCCTTGATAATGGCTAAAGGTATAGCCGAAAGCGCTCGGAACTATAAAACATTTGGCCAGTTTTTACACACTCTTTGTCCAGAAAAGAAAGCTCTTTTTCGAACACAAGATAAATTAAATAAAAAGTTTAACCGTAGGACCTTGTCTGTCGTTTTTAATAAAACATGAATATATATATATATATATATATATATATATATATGAAGAAATATAGTCTTAAAGTGTGCTATATTTATGGGATAAAGTGCTCAATATCAGAGATAGAGCGCGTGTAAATATAAAGTGAACATAGAAGTCAACACTTAGAGGCGACAGTCTGTTTCATCCTAGATGCAATCGCCAGGTGGCCTGACGATTGCATCTAGCATGAAACAAACTGTTGCCTCTAAGTGTTGACTTCTATGTTCACTTTTATATTTATGCATATATATATATATATATATATATAATATATATATATATATATATATATATATATAATCAGATTATGTGCGTGCATATAAATTCGTGAGAAGAGAAAGATAAATAGATATGCAAACGATAGATAGATAGATAGATAGATAGAGAGAGAGAGAGAGAGAGAGACAGAGAGAAAGAGAGAGGGGGGAAGAGGGTAATTCAAACGACCGGTTTCTGACTTATACACTCGACCAGAGGCGCACGTACAAACCATAGAATAACCAATTTCGAAAAAAAAAAAGTTTGATTCAGCAACTACAGACGTAAAACCCTTCAACTTTTTGCGTTCTCACAGGAAGGCGCTTACATTTATGGCTAACCCACTCAAGTGATGATGTCAACCTTTTTGGTCAGAAGTCAGCGCGCCCCGCCTTACGTTACACATTCATTTATCTTCTTTTTGTTTTTTTCTTTTTTTTTTTTGATAATGTTCTGCGATCGTCTGCTTTACTCAGTTTTAGTTCTGATGGTTTTCTTTTTGTTAGTTTTTCACTTATTCTTCTGTTATTTTTGTTTTCTTCCCGTCGTTCTTCTCGTTTTTCCTTCTTTTCTTCATTCTTTTCCCTATCTCTTCATCATCTGCTTCGCCCTTCTTCTTTTTCTTCTGTAGAATTCTTTATGAAGAATTTAGCCTGAAAAGTACACTTTAAAGAATTTCATACTCATTCTGTGTTTTATTTTATTTTTGGTGACTTGTCGTTTCAGTTTTTGTAGCACTTTTAAAAGTTTGCATTCTTTAAAATCACCGTCTTTTAAAATTTAACTTTACATAATATATATATATATATATATATATATATATATATATATATATATATATATAGATATGTGTGTGTGTGTGTGTATGTGTGTGTATTGCGTATATTTTGACAGCATGTTTTCATTAAGACATGTCTCATTAAATAATTTAGACAGTTTTTGTCTACTTATTTTTAATAGGATCCTCTTATAATTACAGACAATTTTCTTAGTATCCTTATTAAAGGAAGAAATAAAGTTACCATGTTGATGCATGTTCATTTTATTCCGAAAAAAAAAAACAAGACCCTCGGGACGACATTGAGCAAATGTCGAAAGTACTCGGAATAAAATGAATATGCACCAACATGATAATATTCTTTCTTCCTTTGATAAGGATACTAAGAAACTTGTCCGTAATTATGGGAGGATTCTATTAAAAATAAGTAGACAAAACTTGTCTAAATTATTTACTGAGACGTGTTTTAATATATGCATACCGTATTTTCCGGCTTACAAGACGCTACGGCTTGGAGACGCACCCTAATATTGGAAAGAAATTTCTAAGAAAAAAAAGTAATTCTCATACAACACATTCACCATGCGTCCCTCACATGCTGGCACCACGTGTCGTTTACATTAATCACTCGTCCGATTTTGTTTGTATGGCAATGACATACCAGTCAAGAGCAGAAACGCTCTCGTCGTTGCTAGTAAACAGAAAATGTTTAAGCTTGTGGCTCGGCTGCAGGAAGGTTTATAATCTTGTAAATACTTGTAACAGCTAAGTACTGAGGTTACATCATATAAAAAGCTGAATTAGATAGATAGTTAACATTATATTGAAATGACTCAACATACACATCCACGTCCTTATCAGTCAAGCCAATTAGGTGACCGTCCAATCTTACTCAAGTCTGAGCGTTGCCTTACATTCGTCTTGGAAGACGCACACGTATTTTTCGGGGTATCTTTCAGGAAAAAGAAGTGCGGCTTGTAAGCCGGAAAATATGGTATATATATATATATATATATATATATATATATATATATATATATATATATATATATATTGTGTGACATCACGAGCTGCGATGCAAATTTCGCTTCCGCGTCTCGCATACACGAGTTTGTCGTTGCTTTGAAATTTTTCATGCAACAAAAACAGACTATCATTATTGTTTTGTCCGTGTATTGTTTGATATATTGAAATGTAATTGTCATCTTTGATAATGGCTTATGTAAAACGAAAGCTTAGATAGGATTAAAACATGTATCAATATGGTGATTTCCTTTCGTCTTTCAATGATAATATTATTAAGCTTATCAGACAATATGAAAGGAACTTAGTTAAAATAAATAGACAAAACTTGTCTATATTATTTAATGAAACATGCATCAATATATATATATATATATATATATGTGTGTATATATATATATTATTTAAATGTTATTATAGCGGATGCTCAAACAATAACGCTTGAAGTAATAAAAATGGCGGATTAAAAATAAATCCATTAATTCTATAGAAATATATATATATTATATTTTTTGTTTTTAAAAATATGATTCCTTCGCTACATAAGAGTTCTTATGTTTCAAAAGCGAGAGCCGAGACCCCTAACATAATTTTTAAAGTTATGTAGAGTTAAGGTGCCTGGACCCGCTTCCTTGTCAAGCGAGAATTTTGGAATATTCCTGGCATGTTCAACCCTGGCATAGGATTGTTTATATGGGTGCGTTTGTATGATCTAAAATGCGTACACCTGTATGTATGTGTGTCTATGTGTATAAGAGTGTCATCCGGAACAGACATGGAGGGAAAATCCCCCTTCCACAATCAAACAATCAAACAAGCATAAATGGATCCAATTTTAAAAAACAAAACAGTTAGTCTGATGATCGCAAAAGCGTGAAACCTAGGATCAAAAACTCATATCCATACAACTGAATATATATATATATATATATATATATATATATATATATATATATATATATATATATATTATAATATAATATAAAAGGCTCAAACACTAATTTTCCATGGTTATAATTTATTACATTGGAATCGTAATCACGATCCAATTCATCAGACCTACAAATTCAAAAAGAAATCCTTACTCTGTCCTGGACATTGAGTTTTACCTGGATTCTATCCTCTTGGGAATTTATATATATATATATATATATATATATATATATATATATATATATATATATATATATATATATATATATATATATATATATTGACCACTAATATTATCTATCTATCTATCTATATATATATGTGTGTGTGTGTGTGTGTGTGTGTGTGTGTGTGTGTGTGTGTGTGTGTGTGTGTGTGTGTGTGTCTATTTTTATACTGATTCTTTCCAATTGTCGAATTAATTTCTTGAGATAAAATTCATTAAGGAAGGCACCCAACTGCTTTCGACCTTTTCCAAGATCATCTTCAGGGCTAAGTTACAAAGACAAACTTATTTGTAACAGCGATAAAATCTGCATTCCTTTGTGATAGTGATTTTTTTAAAAAACAAGCGCGAACGCGATCTGTTATAGTTATTTTAGAATTTTAAATTTATCCTTTGCAATTATGGAATCTTTTGCAAAACAAACGTTTCAATATAGTAGTAGTAATCCAAGCGTAGCTCAGATGTGACACAAGGCCTAAAGTATGAAGCACCCAGTGAGGATTGAACTCACTAATTCGTAAGTGTTCTAGCGAGACAAGCTTGCTAAACATGACAGCACCTCGAGGTGCCCACAAGCGTTTCAATATAAGGGAGCTGGCCGGATATTGGTAGAAATGTAAAATGGCATTAGATATTTGTTATACGCACTTTAATATGTTGTTTTGCAAAAAATTCCATGGCGCTCCGTTTATTTATTAGACAGTATATTTATTTATTTATTTTCGTCTACAGGCCTGAATATTCGAGAAATCAGGGTTTAAGTATTAAAAAAAAACTGACCGATTAATAAACGGTATTAACAACATTTACCGGACCGAACGTCCGACAAATGTCAAAGAAAGCGTGTGTCTTCCTACAGGAATCAAACCGGTATCCTACACGAAACTACCATATAGCCGAACGTGCTATACCATTTAGCAACAGAGAAAGCGTCAGGATTGCAAGGTTAAATTAAATGTTGTTAATACAATTTATTATAAAAAGTGCAATTACTTGTATATATAAAAATAACGTATAAACAATAAATATATTAAAATAATTGTCGGACTTAGTCCATTTCATAATATATATATATATATATTGGCTGCCACAAGCAGACTGTTTCGACGTATCACAGCTCTTCACTGTGGCTAAACGTTTGATTGTTTCAAGCTGGGATCGAAACCCGACCGATTTGGTATCAATCTACCCCTAGGCTATAGTCGCACGGCAGAGAGGAAAGGAAATTTTAACGTTTCCTCTGCGAAATACGTCAGTGGCCCGGAGAGCTTAATTCAATTCAGTTGATGAGCAATGCGTTAATAGCGATATATATATATATATATATATATATATATATATATATATATATATATATATATATATATATATATATATATATATATATATATATATATATATATATATATATATATATATATACACACACACACACACACAATATATTGAGCATGTTTTGAAAATGAAACATTATATAAATACATACATACAACAATCTATTTCTAGTTAACAGTTAATATATATCAACATTGAAAATGGCTAAATGTATAGCCGAAAGCGTTCGGAAAAAAAAACATTTGGACAGTTTTTGAATAATTTATCGACTGAAAAGAAAAAAAATACATCACATGAGAAATTATATAAAAAACTTAATCAAAGCACCTTATCTATCATATTTAATGAAACTTGCATATATATATATATATATATATATATATATATATATATATATGCAAGTTTCATCTGTACTTACGTTGAAACGACTTCACATGCGCATGAAGAAAATGGGAACGCTGAGAATTTTAAATAATTTTTTTTTAATTACATATATATTTTGGGTATATAATCTAGCCGATTCCATTTAGATTCTTGTTCGTTTTGTCTATGTATCCATCATTTGTGTTGTCAAATATCCCACATTGTGATAATAGAAGATCTGCAAGAAATGGTGAAACGGTGTAAGGACCTAGACTCAAATTTACTGTCGATGATCTAGCGATTAAAGCAATTTCTAAACATTTTCATATTTCGTAAGTTGTTTTCGCTTTTAATTAGAGTAGCATTTCCTAAATCAAAATTATGATCACTCTAGTTCCGAAAAAACTAATGCATTTAATGTGTTGTTTTGTGAAAGATCCCATTTCTGTACATATAATCGTTTATTGAAATTCCTTGTGGCAATTATTACAGGTAATAGAGTAAATTTCCCCTACAGGTTTTAGCTTATTATTTTGTTTAACATTAATTCTTTTATTTACATTATTTACATTATTCGGACTGTTATCCTTATCTTCATTGTTATACTCACAACGTTTCGGCCGTTGTACGCTCCGGCCTTCTTCAGGTGATTGGAATTTCGAACAGAACCCTTTATTACGTTCACCGGAGTAGATTGTTCTAGTTCCACGTGCCATGCTTCTTCCGGTGGATAAAATAAAGGGTTCTGTTCGAAATTCCAATCACCTGAAGAACGCCGGTACCTAACAACGGCAAAAACGTTGTGAGTATAACAATGAAGATGAGAATAAGCCCGAATAATGTAAATAATGTAAATAATCATAATACATCATCTCAGAGATATAGACAGATATTAATTTATTTTTTTTAGACGCAGTTATGACCGATGTTATATCGAGTTTAGATAAATTCTTTGGAATTATAGTTGTGATGGAGTTGCAGTTTAGAAAAATCTATTTTTATTCGTTGGATTTGTCAGAGAAGACCACTTCGCTATTCTGAATTATTTTAGCTTTGTGCCACACACACACACACACACACACATATATATATATATATATATATATATATAATAAAGGTAATAAATCCGTAAGTGTATCCTAGTAATATAAAATATTAAAACTGATCTACAAAAAGAGCACAATGTATTTATTACTACAGAGCAAAAATTAATATGTGTGTATAATGTGTGTGTGCGTATATATATATATATATATATATATATATATATATATATATATATATATATATATATAACACACCGGGTGTAACAGCAATATATATATATATATATATATATATATATATATATATATATATATATACATACACACACCGGGTGTAACATCAGTATATATATATATATATATATATATATATATATATATATATATATATATATATATATGTGTGTGTGTGTGTGTATTTAGGCAGCAAACCTTCTTTCATGCACATTTCATTAAAAACGACTGATAAGGTGCTTTTATTTAGTTTTTTATATAATTTCTCGTGCGATCTAATAATGTTTTTCTTTTCAGAGGATAAATTATATAAAGACTGTCCGAATGTTCTTTTTATCCGAGCGCTTTCGGCTATACATTTAGCCATTTTCAAGGATTATATTTCAACTGTTAGAATTAGAAATAGAAATAGTTTGTTATATGTATGTTTTATAAAGTGATTCATTTTTTTTTGTTTTGTTTCAAAACACGGTCAAGATATTATACCCATGTTCAAATTCAATATTATTAAGTGTTGGTTTGTTTGTTTTTATTAGTAAGGCTTCCATTATTTTTAGCCTTTTTTTGCAAGTGGATGATGCTATTATATTAGTGTTGTCGACAAGTACATTCCGAATAGTGCCCGGTAGGTCTCCACGAATATTTAAATGAGATCTAATATATATATATATATATATATATTGGTGTTATATATATATATATATATATATATATATGTATTGGTGTTACACCCGGTATATATATATATATATATATATATATATATATATATATATATATATATATATATATATATATTACTGTGTGTGTGTGTATGTATGTATATATATATATATTCTTTTTATAGATAGAAATATTTAAGTAAATGCACTGTTTTTTTTATAATAAACAGTATTAATAACATTTACAGGACTGAATGTCCGAGAAATTTTCATAGAAAATATTCGTCCTCCGACAGGAATCGAACCTATATCCTGGTTACACCCGATATATATATATATATATATATATATATATATATATATATATATATATATATATATATATATATATATATATATATATATATATATATATATATATATATACGCACACACACTTAAAAATAAACAACTAAAAGGTAAAAAGAGTGTGTGAAATAAAAAAAGAAGAAAATAAAAAGAAAGAATGGAAGAAATATATATATATATATATATATATATATATATATATATATATATATATATACACACACACACCGGGTGTGACAGCAATGTATATATATATATATATAAGGCTCTTTGTAATCCTATAGTAAAACTGAATCAAGATATTGTAGTATTACTTTCAGTAAAAATTATAACTGCGCAGTAGTATTTCGGTTTTGCTAGCAATCCCTTCTCGTTTCAAATCCACCTTCAGGTCATCGTTTTGTTTACACATCCTTTTCGTCATTTCCAACGCATTTGTATGTAGAAATCTCTCGGTTCCCAGCACCATACAGCGCACACCTTTGCTTCGTGGCCATACCGACCCAATCTACCCCAAGGCAAAGTCTTCTATATTTATCAGGAGAAATCACTCAAACGTTGACTTCCGGTTCTCTCTCTTTTTCTCTCTTTCTTTCTTCTAAGTAAATGCGTTTTCTATTTGCCTTGGTTTAACTTCGTCTTCTCTTTATTATTTCTCTTATTTTTCCATAACTCTCTTTTCCTCTCTTCACTCATCCTGCAGAAAAAGAAGAAATGATTGAATGAGAATGAGACAAAAAGAAACAATTTGCTTTTTCTTTTCATTCTTATTCAATCATTTTTTTCTTTTCCTTTGTGCATTTTCATCCAATAGTGTCTTCTTTCTTTCTTTCTTTCTTTTTACTTTTCTTGTTTTTCTTCCTCTTTAAATACGATTTTCTTTCTTTCTTTCTTTCTTTCTTTCTTTCCCTTTGATTGTTCTCTTTCCTCATTTAGACCCTTTTATCTTTACCTTTCCTCTGAAACTCCTTTTTCTTTCTTTCTTTCTTTCTTTCTTATGTCTTCATTCCCCCCATATATACTCCTCTTTCTACATTCGAATTATCTTGTGTTTCTTACCTTTCTTCCATTCTTTCTTTTTACTTTCTTCTTTTTTTATTTCACACACTCTTTTTACCTTTTAGTTGTTTATTTTTAAGTTTTGCTTACTTCTCTTCATCGCCTGTATTGTTTATTGGCAATAGATATGAACGAAATCTTCAAACTATACAAATTAACCAACATCCTACTGTAGATCAGCCAGTCAAACAAAATGGCCGATGAACGGAACGTAGTTTTTCTTTCTTTTTCTTTCCATTTTGTCTTAAAGTGGGAGAATGTTGACTTCTTGCTTTTATAAGGGATGCGGACAGTAAGAAACCTCACAAACACGTTCCTGCATCATATACTTATTTAAGACATCTGGAGAATAAGAATCCACTCAAAGACATCCATGTCATATATTTATTTAAGACATCTGGAGAATAAGTCTCCACACAAAGAGGTCTATGTCATATTTATTTAAGATATCTGGAGAATAAGAATCCACACAAAGACGTCCATGTCATATATTTATTTAAGACATCTGGAGAGTTGGAGACCTCACAAGCACATTTATGCATTATATACATCTGGAGACTAAGAAACCTCACAAAGCCTTACTTGTACATATACTTATTTAGAGAGTAAGAAAAATCACAAATTTTTTCATGTATCATATATTTATTTAAGTCATTTGGAGAGTAAAAAAAATCACAAACTCATTCATATATCAGATCTGGTAAATAAGAAACTCCACAAACATATTCATATAAGACCTGTCTATATTTCTGAGTTAAAATAAACTTCACAAAAATACTTATTTATGATCTGAGATGAGGTATCGAAATTATTTACGGAGTGTTGTCCTCATTTTAATTGTCATGTTCACGACGCTGTACGCTCCGGCCTTCTTCAGGTGATTAGAATTTCGAACTGAACATTTTTTTTACAAATCGACCAAGGTGAGACTTGAAACCGGATTTCATGGTCAGAATGCGAACGTTCTAACCATTCGGTCACTCGCCCTCCCCGCTGGGCGATAGGTACTGAACCCGCTAGTCACTGACCCCAACTAACACTTTTATTCCAACTTGAGGACATCATTGTATGAATTTTTGTGATTTATAAACTTTCTTTCGCAGTAATCATTGTTTTTTTATCCGAGCTCATATTGCAATTTTGTTGTTATTATTGCTTTCTCCGTATTACTGGCTCCCATATTATATTCATTTCTATGCTTGAACATGTCAATGAAGATGAGGGCAACAGTCTGAACAATGTAAATAATATAAATACTTATTTAAGATATCTGGAGAATAAGAATCCGCACGAAGAAATTCATCTGGAGGGTAAGACATCTCACAAACGCATTCATGTGTCATATATTTATTTAAACATTTTTGAGGAATAAGAAATAAGAAACCACACAACGACGTCCATGTTTCATATATTTCTTTAAATCATCTGGAGATAAGAAACCTGACAAACGCATTCATGTATCATATAATTATCTAAGACATCTGGAGAGAAGGAGCCTCACAGGCATTCATGTATCTTATGCATATATTGAGAAACATACAAATATTGAGGTGCGTGATTTCATACAAAATACACCGAAGCGCATTCAGAAAATGCACACTTTCTATCTTATGCCTCGAATGCACACACACACACACACACACACACACACACACACACACACACATGCACAAAGATTGGCACAAGGCCACAACTATCGGGAGATTTTGAAGAACATGGAACCACCTCTTAATTGTTATCGTTCCCAAAGCTACCCTGACCTGAGGTGGTATCACATGTTAGGGTCCCAGCTAGTTAACCCCAAAACGAAACAAAAGAACAAACACTCAGTTATGTGCCATGCATGATACACGCTTAGTCGATCATGTATCTTTCGATACATGACTGACGTGGCAGATTTTTTCCCCCGCAGTAGGTTGCCATTTCTTTCTGGGGGTAGACCAGTTGCCACCCAAGGCTATAGAACCCGGTCTGTCCTGCTCTTTACCCATAACTGGGGGTGAGGGAGAGAAGAATTATTAGCACGTAAGTGAATATAATGGATTCGACTGAAATTCGACTCGGCTCTCCGATTCCTCAATCTGAGCCGCCATCCATTACTCCACCGTGCCTCTTCTTAAATAAATATAAAAAAAAGAATATGAAAGTATAAACATACATTTTATAGTAAAATGACCAGCATTACATTTCATCTGAAGTTGGAGGCATGCAATTGCGTTCAAAATATTTATATGACTTACGTAAATTTACAATAATTAACTTAATAACCCATAGAGGTTAATATGCCGCCAAATAAGCAACATGAAAGAACTCTTTCATGTCATTAATCCATGCAATATCCTACAATTTCTTAAAGAAATTAAACTGTATTCCGAAATATAACTTCAACAAAACTACAGCATAAAACACACATATCACCGCTTCTAGTATTTATATCCACACAAATATGTATATACCCAAAAGCTGAGTATCATCCTCCATGTATTCAATTGTGTGAGCAGAATAACATATATTTTTTATTATTTCAAAGTCCCCAAGAAATTTAAATTCCAGCATTAAATGATCCATTAAACAAAACGAAAAAAAAAAAAAAAAAAAAAAATACAAAACTTTTCTTTGTTTTTACCGATACTTATTTATGCTTTTTAATACGCTGTTTATCTTTTTGAAGCCATATTTTCCGATTCGAACTTGTTTTCTGATTTATGCACCACATTTTCCGTCTTCTGTTAAAAACATTTCCAATATGCATGATCTCCTGTTTGATCTCCAACTCATAATTGAGCGATTTCTCTTGCAGGCGACCATAAATTCTGTTCTTTTACAGTTAATGCAGAGAGTCCTTTCTTCTCGCTACATTGTCTTGGAGTTATTATGGATATTATTGCCATAAGGACAAAAATCGATGAATTATGTTTTTTTTACAAGTATTGTTTTCATTTTTTAAAATTTTAATTAGAATAATTTATAAAGTTTTAAATATTTGAAAACACTGTATTAATTTGTGCCGGTTAGATGATATTGCTATTAACTAAAAACTATATTTACTCATCATAAATGGAAATACTTACTATAATTCAATAACCCCCAGTATTTAAAATTTGTTTCCTTTTATCTAATATAATATAATAATGTTTAAGACAAGGATGTCTCTTTATAGTGAGGCAAACATCACAGAAAGCGAATTCTTATGATTTACTGGTGGGAACAACCTTAAAAAAATAAGATATGCAGATAACACAGTATTGATGGCAGACACAGAAAGGAAACTACAAGACATTAAAAAAGAATTTTGAATTTTTTTGGTGTGTGTATAAACGTGCCAATTTTTGTAAATACGGACATCCATACACGACATTATCAGAAAATAAGCGTGGTAACTATAGTAAATTTAAAATTCGATAAAATGTACTTTAGCAAAATGCGAGGAATTATTTAAATTATTGAAGCTTGGATAATAATTACGACAGCTTATCCGGAAGAGGGCAAGATTATTAGGATTATTAGTCAGAGATGCTTAAGTCATAAATCGTCACCCATTACAATCGTAGGAGTACTACATTATATCAGGGGTGTGTCTACGGTAACCTAAATGAACCATATCCTTCTTCAGACTGGTTTTAAGAGTTTTCCTTCACTTAGGCTGGTTGGCACCTCAAGGCAAGATAATCCAGTCAGTCATACTATTTAACATGGGGGAGGAAGAGGTAGGAGTCACATCTTCTTCAAGGGTATTTGTGTGGTCATACATTACCGTTCAAACAGATTCGCTAAACAAGCAATCGACCCCACGTAGTATTTTTTTTTTTTTTTAATGACTTGTCGGTGTTGACTAAAGCTGCCAAGGTCGGAGTATGCTCACAAGGGGATGAAATCAGGAAGCGATGCACTTGGACACACCAAAGATAACAACCGCTAGATTTTGCGGGGATAATTCCCTTCTATTTTCCAACAGCAGTTCCGGTGGGTTGGCGGTGCATAAAACACTGTAGCTCGACGTGGCAACCGACGGATACTTTGTACCAACCTGACGACGCTTTCTGTACAGACGAAGAAGATCCTCTTCTTCTCACAAGTCTTCTCATATATATCTGTGATCACACTACATCAACAATGGAACATCTGATCTTTGTGCCATCTACATAAGTGTAGAGATTAAAATAGACAACGGTATCGTTTACTTCTACTTAAATTCAGTAGGTGGCCTAATGACAATAGTCTCATTTATCAGATTTTAGTCCTCAATTGAATAGGTGACCTCATTACTTCATACAATAAGTCTCCTCCTAGTTAACCGCGCAGTGTTACATTTGTAGAGAAGTTGACGTAAGGAACGAACAGCATTCGAACTCAGCAAATCATTAATGGATGCTTGGGTAGTAAGGTAAATGATGAGAGTAAAATCAATGTGTTTGGAGGAAATATGTTACGTACACTGTAAGTATGTTTTGTTTTGTTTTGTTTTTTGTTTTTTTGTTATTTTAAGCATTTCACCCCAAGCAAGGTGGAAGTGCCACTAGCACGCAAGAGGTTACAGAGAGTGAGAGCAAGAGTAAAGAGGCGTGAAAGAGGAAAGGATGAAGAGAAGGACGGGGAATACATGAAGGCATCTGGAGATGTCGACTGACATGGCATTTGAATAGTTGGAGATTATAGCTTATCAGGGAAGCAAGTAAGAGGAAGGGAGTTCCACAGACGGGAAGACATGAAGCTATTGGAGTAGAAAAGACGGCTACACTTAACAGTTTCGACAGTGAAAGGGTGGGACTGAGATTCCAGCCTAGTAGCACGCTTAAATGCATGCAGTTTGGAAACCAGCGAAAGTATCTCGTCGGAGCAGTTACCGTGAAAGTATTTGTAGAAAAGACAGAGGGAAGCGACGGCACATCTGCGAGAGAGCGACTGTAAACGAGGTGCCAGATCAGGGCCAATCACATTGCATATCCGTCTCTAGATTTTGTCGAGGACCCTAAGACGAACAGCGGGGGCTCCAGACCATATATGAGAGCAATATTCCATGCAAGGGCGGATGGTTGATTTATAGATTTGAAGGATGGACTCAGACGAGAAAAACTTTCTGGCGCGACACAGAGAACCGACTTTCGTTGCGGTAGATGAAGCTATTGATTCAATGTATTTGTTCCATCTCAGGTCAGCGGACAGCGTGAGACCAAGAAGTCGCAGAGGTGTTCTTGTGGAGTTGAGTATCAGACATTCTCATGGGAGGTAGAAAGGGTCCTCTGTGGTGGGTAAAAGAGAGCAGTTTTGTTTTTGAGTTATTAAAGTTAACCAACCATTTCTTGACCCAGTCAACAACAGATTGGCATGGTTATATTCTATAACCGTTTGCTTAGTAAGTGAGGTAGGCACGTATTTGTCACTGGAGCCGATGGTTGGCCTTCAGTCCCGGATAAAAGCTTAGATTTCGAATGTGCATTTTCAAGGCTAGTAAATTCTTACTAATTCTAAGATTTACACGACTCAATCGTTTTCCATCTATGTAGTATTATTCCGGAATAGACGTAGGACTCAGTTTCTCACTAAACCGTCAATGGAGTGCAGTGGTGACTAGTGATGGTTACCAGCTGAGGGTGGCGAACTGCGACTCACCCGTTGTCAGTGGTAACTCCGAATGGTTAAAAACCAGTGGGCCTGACAGCGCCTGATATATGTACGCACAAGAAGAAAAAAAACAGTTCGAAAGATGTATATATAAAAAAAACAGTTCCAAAGAGGAGTGGGTTAGTCACTCAGACATCGCAGGACCAGGGGTTGCTCGTTTATACACTGGCTGAGAGTAATTGGTGTGAAATAAAATGCAGAGTTAAGTAATCAATACTCGCACTTCGTTGCATCAAGTTGGTTGCATACGCCGGTCTATCGAAAGGTAATTGCTGCTCTTTTTAAATCACAACAGATTTAATAGTAGAAATACATAAGGTATGCTAAAATGAACGCAAGTTTTCAAATCTCGTTCTCAGTATTCTTCTTCCTTTTCAATCATAATATTCCGCGTTTGAAAAAAATTTGAAGCATCTCGTTTTCTTTCGGCTCTTCATCCTTAGAAAACCACTGTCATCTGGGTACGGCTTTCATGGTTCCAAACAGTTAAAGTCTGAGAGATATAGGATTTATGAGGCAAGGCTATCTAATCACATGAAATGATTGCTTGTCTGCTTTTTGAGCTGCAATTCGGCCTTGCATTATTATGTTGCAAAAGAAAAACACAACTCTTCAGCTAGTTGTAATGAGTGCATCAGACCGTTTGTCATTATTATTATTTTCTCATCTCCTTAGCGAGTTCCTTGTATTTTTCAATCTTTTCAATTTCTTAGGAGTCTACACTTGTATCATATGGCACAGCAAAGTCAATAATCTGTCATTTGCTACTCTCCTTATCTACAGGGTATCCCTAAAGTCTGGACACAAAGACAAACAAGCATATTTTCAAGAAAGAAAAATTTTCAACAACATTTCATTGAATTGGAATAAGAAATAACATCTTCAATATGATTTCCATCATTTGTTATGAAAAGGTTGATGCGCTTTGCAAGATTCACGTGAACTCGATGCAATAAATCGACATTGCCGTCAATTTTAGCACATTCACTCTTTATGTGTTTAATCAAGTGTGTTGCATCTGTCATCGTCATTGAGTACACCTTCTCCTTTAGCATACTTCCAGAAAAAGATGTCAAATCTTTATTCATTTGAAAAAAACCGTTTCTAATCTGTGGAGGTAAAAATAGTTAATGCGATTTCCTACGTGGGCAGACTTTAGGGACACCCTGTATATCTATCTATCTATCTATCTATCTATCTATCTATCTATCTATCTATGGCCACTCGTATTCGAGGAAAAACCGTCTACTAGGGCGGCTGGCCAATCCCTATTGCAGACGCTTGCTCAGGCGCATTTGTGTTTATTCAACACCCAGAGAGCCTGTCTGTGTTTTATACTGCAACTATGTTGAGCAGACCTTAGTTACAGTTTCTAATATATATATATATATATATATATATATACACCATGTACATATATACGCTCGGATCTTCGTGCTTCAATACTATGATCAGTCGTCCTGGGTATGACGGTAAACTGCATACACGTCCATGAGTATGACGGTAAACTGCATACACGTCCATGGGTATGACGGTAAACTGTATCCGCGTCTATGGGTATGACGGTAAACTGCATCCGCGTCCATGGGTATGACAGGTAAACTGCATCCACGTCCATGGGTATGACGGTAAACTGCATATGCATACTGGGTACGGCGATAAACTATGTCCAAAATAAAGGCTGTTTTTGAAAAAATAAGGTTGTCGGCTACACGTTTTTGGAAAAATCGTATTACCATCTATACATTTTCGAACAATACATTTTTGAAAACCAAATGTTTCCAGCAATACATTTTTGAAAACCAAATGTTTCCAGCAATACATTTTTGAAAACCAAATGTTTCCAGCAGTACATTTTTGAAAACTAAATGTTTCTAGCAATACATTTTTGAAAACCAAATGTTTCCAGCAATACATTTTTGAAAACCAAATGTTTCCAGCAATACATTTTTGAAAACTAAATGTTTCCAGCAATACATTTTTGAAAACCAAATGTTTCCAGCAATACATTTTTGAAAACCAAATGTTTCTAGCAATACATTTTTGAAAACCAAATGTTTCCAGCAATACATTTTTGAAAACCAAATGTCTCCAGCAATACATTTTTGAAAACTAAATGTTTCCAGCAATACATTTTTGAAAACCAAATGTTTCCAGCAATACATTTTTGAAAACCAAATGTTTCTAGCAATACATTTTTGAAAACCAAATGTTTCCAGCAATACATTTTTGAAAACCAAATGTTTCCAGCAATACATTTTTGAAAACCAAATGTCTCCAGCAATACATTTTTGAAAACTAAATGTTTCCAGCAATACATTTTTGAAAAACAAATGTTTCCAGCAATACATTTTTGAAAACCAAATGTTTCCAGCAATACATTTTTGAAAACCAAATGTTTCTAGCAATACATTTTTGAAAACCAAATGTTTCCAGCAATACATTTTTGAAAACCAAATGTTTCCAGCAATACATTTTTGAAAACTAAATGTTTCCAGCAATACATTTTTGAAAACCAAATGTTTCCAGCAATACATTTTTGAAAACCAAATGTTTCTAGCAATACATTTTTGAAAACCAAATGTTTCCAGCAATACATTTTTGAAAACCAAATGTTTCCAGCAATACATTTTTGAAAACTAAATGTTTCCAGCAATACATTTTTGAAAAACAAATGTTTCCAGCAATACATTTTTGAAAACTAAATGTTTCCAGCAATACATTTTTGAAAACCAAATGTTTCCAGCAATACATTTTTGAAAACCAAATGTTTCCAGCAATACATTTTTGAAAACTAAATGTTTCCAGCAATACATTTTTGAAAACCAAATGTTTCCAGCAATACATTTTTGAAAACTAAATGTTTCCAGCAATACATTTTTGAAAACCAAATGTTTCCAGCAATACATTTTTGAAAACCAAATGTTTCTAGCAATACATTTTTGAAAACCAAATGTTTCCAGCAATACATTTTTGAAAACCAAATGTTTCCAGCAATACATTTTTGAAAAACAAATGTTTCCAGCAATACATTTTTGAAAACCAAATGTTTCCAGCAATACATTTTTGAAAACTAAATGTTTCCAGCAATACATTTTTGAAAAACAAATGTTTCCAGCAATACATTTTTGAAAACCAAATGTTTCCAGCAATACATTTTTGAAAACCAAATGTTTCTAGCAATACATTTTTGAAAACCAAATATTTCCAGCAATACATTTTTGAAAACCAAATGTTTCCAGCAATACATTTTTGAAAACTAAATGTTTCCAGCAATACATTTTTGAAAAACAAATGTTTCCAGCAATACATTTTTGAAAACTAAATGTTTCCAGCAATACATTTTTGAAAAACAAATGTTTCCAGCAATACATTTTTGAAAACCAAATGTTTCCAGCAATACATTTTTGAAAACCAAATGTTTCTAGCAATACATTTTTGAAAACCAAATGTTTCCAGCAATACATTTTTGAAAACCAAATGTTTCCAGCAATACATTTTTGAAAACTAAATGTTTCCAGCAATACATTTTTGAAAACCAAATGTTTCCAGCAATACATTTTTGAAAACCAAATGTTTCTAGCAATACATTTTTGAAAACCAAATGTTTCCAGCAATACATTTTTGAAAACTAAATGTTTCCAGCAATACATTTTTGAAAAACAAATGTTTCCAGCAATACATTTTTGAAAACTAAATGTTTCCAGCAATACATTTTTGAAAACCAAATGTTTCCAGCAATACATTTTTGAAAACCAAATGTTTCCAGCAATACATTTTTGAAAACTAAATGTTTCCAGCAATACATTTTTGAAAACCAAATGTTTCCAGCAATACATTTTTGAAAACCAAATGTTTCTAGCAATACATTTTTGAAAACCAAATGTTTCCAGCAATACATTTTTGAAAACCAAATGTTTCCAGCAATACATTTTTGAAAACCAAATGTCTCCAGCAATACATTTTTGAAAACTAAATGTTTCCAGCAATACATTTTTGAAAACCAAATGTTTCCAGCAATACATTTTTGAAAACCAAATGTTTCTAGCAATACATTTTTGAAAACCAAATGTTTCCAGCAATACATTTTTGAAAACCAAATGTTTCCAGCAATACATTTTTGAAAACTAAATGTTTCCAGCAATACATTTTTGAAAACCAAATGTTTCCAGCAATACATTTTTGAAAACCAAATGTTTCCAGCAATACATTTTTGAAAACCAAATGTTTCCAGCAATACATTTTTGAAAACTAAATGTTTCCAGCAATACATTTTTGAAAACCAAATGTTTCTAGCAATACATTTTTGAAAACCAAATGTTTCCAGCAATACATTTTTGAAAACCAAATGTTTCCAGCAATACATTTTTGAAAACCAAATGTCTCCAGCAATACATTTTTGAAAACTAAATGTTTCCAGCAATACATTTTTGAAAACCAAATTTTTCCAGCAATACATTTTTGAAAACCAAATGTTTCTAGCAATACATTTTTGAAAACCAAATGTTTCCAGCAATACATTTTTGAAAACCAAATGTTTCCAGCAATACATTTTTGAAAACCAAATGTCTCCAGCAATACATTTTTGAAAACTAAATGTTTCCAGCAATACATTTTTGAAAAACAAATGTTTCCAGCAATACATTTTTGAAAACCAAATGTTTCCAGCAATACATTTTTGAAAACCAAATGTTTCTAGCAATACATTTTTGAAAACCAAATGTTTCCAGCAATACATTTTTGAAAACCAAATGTTTCCAGCAATACATTTTTGAAAACTAAATGTTTCCAGCAATACATTTTTGAAAACCAAATGTTTCCAGCAATACATTTTTGAAAACCAAATGTTTCTAGCAATACATTTTTGAAAACCAAATGTTTCCAGCAATACATTTTTGAAAACCAAATGTTTCCAGCAATACATTTTTGAAAACTAAATGTTTCCAGCAATACATTTTTGAAAAACAAATGTTTCCAGCAATACATTTTTGAAAACTAAATGTTTCCAGCAATACATTTTTGAAAACCAAATGTTTCCAGCAATACATTTTTGAAAACCAAATGTTTCCAGCAATACATTTTTGAAAACTAAATGTTTCCAGCAATACATTTTTGAAAACCAAATGTTTCCAGCAATACATTTTTGAAAACCAAATGTTTCTAGCAATACATTTTTGAAAACCAAATGTTTCCAGCAATACATTTTTGAAAACCAAATGTTTCCAGCAATACATTTTTGAAAACCAAATGTCTCCAGCAATACATTTTTGAAAACTAAAGGTTTCCAGCAATACATTTTTGAAAACCAAATGTTTCCAGCAATACATTTTTGAAAACCAAATGTTTCTAGCAATACATTTTTGAAAACCAAATGTTTCCAGCAATACATTTTTGAAAACCAAATGTTTCCAGCAATACATTTTTGAAAACCAAATGTCTCCAGCAATACATTTTTGAAAACTAAATGTTTCCAGCAATACATTTTTGAAAAACAAATGTTTCCAGCAATACATTTTTGAAAACCAAATGTTTCCAGCAATACATTTTTGAAAACCAAATGTTTCTAGCAATACATTTTTGAAAACCAAATGTTTCCAGCAATACATTTTTGAAAACCAAATGTTTCCAGCAATACATTTTTGAAAACTAAATGTTTCCAGCAATACATTTTTGAAAACCAAATGTTTCCAGCAATACATTTTTGAAAACCAAATGTTTCTAGCAATACATTTTTGAAAACCAAATGTTTCCAGCAATACATTTTTGAAAACCAAATGTTTCCAGCAATACATTTTTGAAAACTAAATGTTTCCAGCAATACATTTTTGAAAAACAAATGTTTCCAGCAATACATTTTTGAAAACTAAATGTTTCCAGCAATACATTTTTGAAAACCAAATGTTTCCAGCAATACATTTTTGAAAACCAAATGTTTCCAGCAATACATTTTTGAAAACTAAATGTTTCCAGCAATACATTTTTGAAAACCAAATGTTTCCAGCAATACATTTTTGAAAACCAAATGTTTCTAGCAATACATTTTTGAAAACCAAATGTTTCCAGCAATACATTTTTGAAAACCAAATGTTTCCAGCAATACATTTTTGAAAACCAAATGTCTCCAGCAATACATTTTTGAAAACTAAATGTTTCCAGCAATACATTTTTGAAAACCAAATGTTTCCAGCAATACATTTTTGAAAACCAAATGTTTCTAGCAATACATTTTTGAAAACCAAATGTTTCCAGCAATACATTTTTGAAAACCAAATGTTTCCAGCAATACATTTTTGAAAACCAAATGTTTCCAGCAATACATTTTTGAAAACTAAATGTTTCCAGCAATACATTTTTGAAAACCAAATGTTTCTAGCAATACATTTTTGAAAACCAAATGTTTCCAGCAATACATTTTTGAAAACCAAATGTTTCCAGCAATACATTTTTGAAAACTAAATGTTTCCAGCAATACATTTTTGAAAAACAAATGTTTCCAGCAATACATTTTTGAAAACTAAATGTTTCCAGCAATACATTTTTGAAAACCAAATGTTTCCAGCAATACATTTTTGAAAACCAAATGTTTCCAGCAATACATTTTTGAAAACTAAATGTTTCCAGCAATACATTTTTGAAAACCAAATGTTTCCAGCAATACATTTTTGAAAACCAAATGTTTCTAGCAATACATTTTTGAAAACCAAATGTTTCCAGCAATACATTTTTGAAAACCAAATGTTTCCAGCAATACATTTTTGAAAACCAAATGTCTCCAGCAATACATTTTTGAAAACTAAATGTTTCCAGCAATACATTTTTGAAAACCAAATGTTTCCAGCAATACATTTTTGAAAACCAAATGTTTCTAGCAATACATTTTTGAAAACCAAATGTTTCCAGCAATACATTTTTGAAAACCAAATGTTTCCAGCAATACATTTTTGAAAACTAAATGTTTCCAGCAATACATTTTTGAAAACCAAATGTTTCCAGCAATACATTTTTGAAAACCAAATGTTTCTAGCAATACATTTTTGAAAACCAAATGTTTCCAGCAATACATTTTTGAAAACCAAATGTTTCCAGCAATACATTTTTGAAAACTAAATGTTTCCAGCAATACATTTTTGAAAAACAAATGTTTCCAGCAATACATTTTTGAAAACTAAATGTTTCCAGCAATACATTTTTGAAAACCAAATGTTTCCAGCAATACATTTTTGAAAACCAAATGTTTCCAGCAATACATTTTTGAAAACTAAATGTTTCCAGCAATACATTTTTGAAAACCAAATGTTTCCAGCAATACATTTTTGAAAACCAAATGTTTCTAGCAATACATTTTTGAAAACCAAATGTTTCCAGCAATACATTTTTGAAAACCAAATGTTTCCAGCAATACATTTTTGAAAACCAAATGTCTCCAGCAATACATTTTTGAAAACTAAATGTTTCCAGCAATACATTTTTGAAAACCAAATGTTTCCAGCAATACATTTTTGAAAACCAAATGTTTCCAGCAATACATTTTTGAAAACTAAATGTTTCCAGCAATACATTTTTGAAAACCAAATGTTTCCAGCAATACATTTTTGAAAACCAAATGTTTCTAGCAATACATTTTTGAAAACCAAATGTTTCCAGCAATACATTTTTGAAAACCAAATGTTTCCAGCAATACATTTTTGAAAACCAAATGTCTCCAGCAATACATTTTTGAAAACTAAATGTTTCCAGCAATACATTTTTGAAAACCAAATGTTTCCAGCAATACATTTTTGAAAACCAAATGTTTCTAGCAATACATTTTTGAAAACCAAATGTTTCCAGCAATACATTTTTGAAAACCAAATGTTTCCAGCAATACATTTTTGAAAACCAAATGTCTCCAGCAATACATTTTTGAAAACTAAATGTTTCCAGCAATACATTTTTGAAAAACAAATGTTTCCAGCAATACATTTTTGAAAACCAAATGTTTCCAGCAATACATTTTTGAAAACCAAATGTTTCTAGCAATACATTTTTGAAAACCAAATGTTTCCAGCAATACATTTTTGAAAACCAAATGTTTCCAGCAATACATTTTTGAAAACTAAATGTTTCCAGCAATACATTTTTGAAAACCAAATGTTTCCAGCAATACATTTTTGAAAACCAAATGTTTCTAGCAATACATTTTTGAAAACCAAATGTTTCCAGCAATACATTTTTGAAAACCAAATGTTTCCAGCAATACATTTTTGAAAACTAAATGTTTCCAGCAATACATTTTTGAAAAACAAATGTTTCCAGCAATACATTTTTGAAAACTAAATGTTTCCAGCAATACATTTTTGAAAACCAAATGTTTCCAGCAATACATTTTTGAAAACCAAATGTTTCCAGCAATACATTTTTGAAAACTAAATGTTTCCAGCAATACATTTTTGAAAACCAAATGTTTCCAGCAATACATTTTTGAAAACCAAATGTTTCTAGCAATACATTTTTGAAAACCAAATGTTTCCAGCAATACATTTTTGAAAACCAAATGTTTCCAGCAATACATTTTTGAAAACCAAATGTCTCCAGCAATACATTTTTGAAAACTAAATGTTTCCAGCAATACATTTTTGAAAACCAAATGTTTCCAGCAATACATTTTTGAAAACCAAATGTTTCTAGCAATACATTTTTGAAAACCAAATGTTTCCAGCAATACATTTTTGAAAACCAAATGTTTCCAGCAATACATTTTTGAAAACTAAATGTTTCCAGCAATACATTTTTGAAAACCAAATGTTTCCAGCAATACATTTTTGAAAACCAAATGTTTCTAGCAATACATTTTTGAAAACCAAATGTTTCCAGCAATACATTTTTGAAAACCAAATGTTTCCAGCAATACATTTTTGAAAACTAAATGTTTCCAGCAATACATTTTTGAAAAACAAATGTTTCCAGCAATACATTTTTGAAAACTAAATGTTTCCAGCAATACATTTTTGAAAACCAAATGTTTCCAGCAATACATTTTTGAAAACCAAATGTTTCCAGCAATACATTTTTGAAAACTAAATGTTTCCAGCAATACATTTTTGAAAACCAAATGTTTCCAGCAATACATTTTTGAAAACCAAATGTTTCTAGCAATACATTTTTGAAAACCAAATGTTTCCAGCAATACATTTTTGAAAACCAAATGTTTCCAGCAATACATTTTTGAAAACCAAATGTCTCCAGCAATACATTTTTGAAAACTAAATGTTTCCAGCAATACATTTTTGAAAACCAAATGTTTCCAGCAATACATTTTTGAAAACCAAATGTTTCTAGCAATACATTTTTGAAAACCAAATGTTTCCAGCAATACATTTTTGAAAACCAAATGTTTCCAGCAATACATTTTTGAAAACCAAATGTTTCCAGCAATACATTTTTGAAAACCAAATGTTTCCAGCAATACATTTTTGAAAACCAAATGTTTCCAGCAATACATTTTTGAAAACCAAATGTCTCCAGCAATACATTTTTGAAAACTAAATGTTTCCAGCAATACATTTTTGAAAACCAAATGTTTCTAGCAATACATTTTTGAAAACCAAATGTTTCCAGCAATACGTTTTTGAAAACCAAATGAAAGTCACTCAAAATCATTTTCGGCATAAAATGACCCCTAAGGTTGGAATGCCGTTAAACAAAACAACCAAACAACAAAACTATGATCAGCCTGGACCAAGAAATGATATGCTATAATATCTTGTGATTGTTATTTTCTACCACTGCCCCTGACTGATGTTCCTACCATTTTTTCTTTCATATTGAAAACAAATTTACACCAAACTTCCCAATCCAGTCATGTCCTCGCTTATACTCTTTCTATGTCAACTTGGGGCCTTTATTATCAGCTTTCCCACACATCCTGCATTTGTTTTCTTCTTGTGATTTTTCTAACCTGGCCTTGATTTCATTCATTCTGATGGCCTGCGCATGTTCTCTCTTTAATAGATCCGTCTTTTGCCCACTGCACACTCAGTTCCTCAACAATTTTCACGGTCTGCTGTAAAAATAAAACTAACCATGAAGCTTCTTTTAACTCCTCGCGTCGCTTCTCCTTCAACTGCTTGTCTGTTTTATGAACTGCCACCAGGTTTCAACTTGAAACCCCAAGAGACTACAACTGAAGAGATCCCGATTATTGGCACAATTGGTTGGGAACATAACTAACATACCCAGCATCATTTTTCTTAATTGTATGATGTCATTAGAAATTGTATAGTAGTTTTAACTTTTATTAAAATGTGTATGTGCATGCACAGATAAAATTTGAGTACAGAGTTATATATTAAATTTCCTGGACATCTTTTTCTCACAGACAGTACCTAGCTGACCTTATTCTACAGTGCAGTCAACAAAATCAAAAATAAACAACGCGCATGCGCGAAATTAAAAATATAAAATGGCGACAATTTACTCATCGCGCTCTGTATGTTGGGTTCTATGAATATATGAGAATGTTCATACAAATTTCAGTAGCATAAAACTTTTTTAAGAGCGAGGAAATACCGATTACTTCAATCTTTTGCCTTTGGGTTCACCCGGTAGTTGAGAAATAGAATTTTTCATAATTTTTTGCTATGATTCCTAGTGCCACATTTGGCATTGTCTAAATTTTGAGACGCTGCACCTTCTGAATTTAGAAAAAAAAATTATTATTATTATTATTATTATTATTGTTAGTAGTAGTAGTAGTAGTAGTAGTAGTAGTAGTAGTGCAATCCATTGATCATTACCTAAGGTAAGTAAAAGTTTGTAAATATATGCATTCTGATTGAACAAATTCTGATTTTAAGTGATATTTTTTATGTTTTTCCCTAATCTTCACATAATACAAGGCCCAAGTGTTACTCAAGGTAGAGGATTACTGTGCCGAGATTTTATTAGCGAAAGAAAGGACAAGATAACAGGAAAGATAGGCAGCTAATTCTAGACTTGAAGAGGTCAATATTGAATTATCGAATAAAATTTCAGTTTGGGTAAAGACGTTAGGAGGACAGAGTCGAGGTAGACTTTAGAAGGAACTAGAAAAACCAATCCTAAACAGGAAACAAGGGATGAACCTCTATTCCTGTTCAAAAGACCTAGGAGGAGTATGAACCGGACGATAGGCAGACCTATCTACTAATGTGCAGTGTTTACATTTTATTTCCATTGATAATTCTATCCCGAGTAGATAAACAGTTCTAAACTGAGAAACTTTCTACAATCTCTTGTAAACAATGTCTGCCAGGGATTCTTTTCCGTAGGTTTTTGATCGTACAGAGGACTCCAATTATTATAGGTGTAACGATAGATTTTTTAATGTGTCACATTTTATTATTATCATATAATAATTGTGCTTTCCCGCCTTTTGTTAGCTAGCACGACCGTTACACTCTGCCAATACCGCACAAATTATAGGCTGTTCCATTTTGATTGCGTGGAAAGACAAAAGGCTTATCAGAGACGCTAATTGGTTTCAATGAAGAAAAGAAAGAAAGATAGAAGTGTTTAACGTCTCTTTCTGATGTCTCATAAATAATAGACTATTCCGTTTTGATCGTGTGGAAAGACAAAACACTTATCAGAGACGCTACATGGTTTCAGTGATAAAATGAAAGAAAGAAGCGAAGCTAGAAGTGTTTAACGTCTGTTTCAGTGAAATGGAAAAAGTTGTCAACTTCAGATCATTACATTTATACCCACTTCTTAAAATAACGACCAGCATTCATATTTATGATTGTTATTGCAATATTTTGTTAAAGTTGTTAAGCTCAAATATTTAACGATGCGATAGGGGAATTTCTAGGGATCGTAGGAGGCACGGTAGAGTAATGCATAGCGGATCGGATTGAGGAATCGGAGAGCCGAGTTTGAATTCCAGTCGAATCCATTACAGTCATTGACGCGCTAGCACCCCTTGGGAAAGGTATGAATCCTCTTCTTCTTCCCTCTGGGCAGACCGGATTCTAAAGCCTTGGATCGCAACTGGTCTACTGCAGAAAGAAATGGCCAAGGGAAAAAAATCTGTCTCGTCAGTCATGTATCGAAAGATACATGATCGCCTAAGCCTGTATCACGCATGGCACATAACTGAGATCTCGCCATGAGCTTATTCAATAATTAACGAAAAAAAATAAAGATCGATCAGAAATTTCAAACAGGAAATTTTTACGGGTTAAAACTAGTTATTATTATTATTATCATTATTTAGAGCTTTTCAGGTCTCTCCGAAAATGAATTAAAATGGAGAAAATGCTCATAAGTTATTGATTTAATTTTGTTCGGCAAACGATAAAAAGCTGAACGAACAGGCGCACTGTGTGACTGTCGTTTCGCCTTTCTCAAATAAATGAAATAAAATAAGACGACACGCTCTGTTAACTGAATAGAGGCGTGCAACACGAGCTTATCGCTTAATGGTCAACGTTAATCTCCGTTGTAATGTTTACTTTTCAAAGGAAGATAAATAGTGCGGGGGCAAAGCATTTATGAATTGCTCTGAGGCATTCACGATCCACACAACAGTGAATTTGATAATGGGTCTCCAGTTTCGGATGACTCTCTTTATTATGCTTCGGCAAGTACCTGGAATCTTCAGCCTGAATTCCTGACAAAATTTAAAACGAATAAAGAATAAATCAATGAATAAGATACTTTTTACGAACTACACATCACCGCCCACACATTCGTATTAACAAAATATATGTCTCCCATGTAAACACGCACGCACGCACGCACGTGCGCGTGCACACACACATACTTAATCAATGTATCGTGCGAAACAATTTTTATCTCCAGAATCGATCTTACATATCTATGTCTGCCATTCGTCTATGCTTAGAATATTACTGCCATATATGGTCCGGTGCCCATGATACTTATGTTGAGCTTCTTGATAAGATCCGAAGAAGAATCAGCAATATTATTGGTCCTGGTCTAGCCGCTCGGCTTCAGTCACTTGTCCATTGCTGTAAGGCTGCCTCTCCGTGCCTTTTTTTTATAAATACTTTCATGGTAATTGTACGAGTGAGCTCATCGCTATTGTACTTAGACTTTATGTGTTTAAGCGCAGTACTGCACTGGCATCAACATCTCATCAATTTACAGTTCAGCTAGTTAGATGCAGTAGTAAGTCCTATGCTAACAGCTTCTTTTCTCGCACTTCTCACTTGTGGAACTCCGTTCTGGCTCCATGCTTTCCAGCCAAATTTAATCAACAAAAATTTAAACCGCTATCCATTATCCCTCTTTATTACTCTTTTCTCTTTCTGTCCATTATTTAATGTTTCTGTTCCTAATTCTTCCACACCCTGTAACCCCTCGCTTTTTAGTGGCTTTACTGCTTTGCTTGGGTGATACCGATTGAAAAAAAAAACATCTTTACAAATTAAGAATTGAAGTGATCTTCCATGTCCCTTGCTGGCTTACATATTTAGCGTAACCATACGGGAGAAATATTCTTTGTGCTCACATTCCTACAACAATTTCCTTTAAATTTCAACGTATTTGTTTGCTATTACTGGAGATAATGGTGATCCCATAGCTAAGCCTTCTTCTGTTTTTAGATATCGGAACCAAATTGTATGTATGTTGTTTCCACAGATAACGTCACTATCTCAATTACATTGCTCTGAGGTGACCTTCATACGCTCTCCTAGCCAGAGGTCCAATTCTAATTTATCTCAGTCGACTGACAACGTCTTATCTATGAGAACTTTGGTGGACAGGCTCAGTGTTCAAGCTCTCCATCCGGTTGCTATGAATGGGAGCACCTCCAATATATTCCACAAAGTGGGCAACGTTCTTCAAGCGTGATGGAGAAATACCTGTTTGCCTGTTGATTATATCTACGTGGGGTCTGCTCAGCGAGTGAAAAGTTGAGCTTTGACAACTAACAATGGAGCTCAAAGGCATAGCGTCTTTGTATATATGGGGTAAGGCAAACAGCTGAAGAAGGTCGTAGGTTAAAACGACCGAAATGCCGTGAGCATGGCAATCAAGATGAATATACTTGCCCGAGTGATAGTTTTTCATATAAAAGACTGCAATGTGTCAGTAACAGACAAATAAATATTAGCAGAATGAAATCGATTAATCGGTCAATCGATCGATAGGTATGAAAATACTGAAATAGATAAATATGAAGAGACTGGGATAGATAGATAGATAGATAGATAGATAGATAGATAGATAGATATAACAGGACATAGTAGATATGTAGGTAGATATGAATATACTAGATAGATTCAAAGAAAATGATACAGAAATAGATAAAAAAGAGACAGACAGACAGATAGATAGATAGATAGATAGATAGATATGAATAGAATAAGAAAGAAAGAAAGAAAGAAGGAAAGAAAATAGAGAGCAAATGCAACATGGGGACGGGTGTAATGTAGAAACATCTCCGGTCGACGTCTTTGTCCAAAAAAACTGGCTTTTCTACTATAAAGCATCATTTAAATAACTTGGCTGATTCACCGTGCACAGATCAAATTAGATTTTTTTTTCGCTATCATTTGCTATATATTTTAATACAAAAGTTTTTGCTAGACTACGGTTAAATGAATTTGTCCCAAATACTCCGTCTCAAATAATTTTAGGTCATTCCAATTATTTGACACTTTTATTAAATAAAATCTGCACAGAGATACATAAATCTTTTCTTATATATTTTACTCATTCATATTTATTTTATTTTGTTATATATTTATTAATTATTTATGGGGATAATTACTTCGTTTCTAGATTTTTTTATTTGAAATAAACCTTATTTATTTTAGGTTATGGATAATAAGTTGTCTAGAGTTTGGAGTGATGATGTGGATGTAGGCAGTACAGAAGGAATTTATTTTTTGATTTAAAATTATCCCTGGTATTAAGCATCCATCCCCTATGAATATAGAAAATTTTAAATAATATATATATATATATATATATATATATATATATATATATATATATGTGCGTGTGTGTGTGTGTGTGTGTATATATATATATATATATATATATATATATGAAAGGCAGGATGTGTGTGTGTGTGCAATTTTCGACAGATTTGCACCCAAATTTACATGCACATGCTCCAAGGCCGACTTTGCATTTCCCAACTCCCATCGATAGTGGAAATAATCGATTTTTTCATGCTTCTACGGTAGTTTTCATGTAGTTTGCGACCATTTTCTACTGTCCAAAGTGAGAGCCTATAGCTGGCTGCCACGAATAGGCAGGAAGATTCTACTGGCCACCGTGAGAGCCAACAGCTGACTGACACGAATGTTAACTAGCATGCAAAAAAAATCGATAGCTGCATTCGTCACAAGTGGGAAAAATTAAAAATTTAAAGCACTTTACTCCAATTGGCTCATTCGCTTGCTTAAACTCAACGTTGATTCTGATTCCACAGAACTGGTTTGGGTGTGAAAAAGTATTTGTTGTTAACATTCTTTTTTCATTCGGTTTTTCCAGTTACGAGTCCTTTTTTTAAAGCTGATCGTTTTGTGTTCATTTTGTTTAGTTCTTTTTTGTAACAGATTTAATGCTTAGTATAGAGCTTAGAAAAAATTCGCAGTGTGAGATAGGCAAGAAGTAAGGCATGTAGCAACATCAGCACAGCAAAGGGCACTCCTTTAAAGGCAAATGAAGGGCAAAAATATTTTAAGTCAAGTGATAGCGATTGCTGTATGAGTCGTACGATTTTTGAATCAAGCACGGGCAACGCCGGGTCATGCTACTAGTATATATATATATATATATATATATATATATATATATATATATATATATATATGATGAACAATATACACACATCTGTGTGTGTATCTGTTTTCTTACAATATTTTTAAGCTATTAAAAAACATAAAACATGGACATTTTTAGAAAAGCGTAAGAATAAATTCCCTTCAAATTATACGGGTTTTGTCTATATTTCTGAGATGAGGTATAATGTACAGTATTTACATTAGTCGGACTATTGTCCTCATCTTTGTCGCCATATTTGTCACAACGTTTCGGCTGTTGTACGCTCCGGCCTTCTTCAGAACTAGAACAGTCTACCCCAGTGATCGAAATAAAGGGTTCGGTTCGAAATTCCAACCACCTGAAGAAGGCCGGAGCGTACAACGGCCGAAACGTTGTGACAAATATGGCGACAAAGATGAGGACAATAGTCCGACTAATGTAAATACTGTATACGGGTTTTGTTCGCAATATAGTAAGTCCGCGGGTTAAGACAGTACCGACCTACGGCGATTCGTGTTTACGACGCAGTCTGCATTAATCTTGTTCCGACTGATGCTGTTTGCCTCGTACATATAGCGCCGCCGGTCAGTTCCTGGTTGTACGCTGTACTGTATTGTTGTACATTCGATCTCTTTCGTTTGTGCCGTGTCTGTGGGAATTTATTGCGCTTCATGATGCTTCCCATGCGGAGTGTAACCTCTTCTGACGGGGCAGGGCTATGAAGAAGAGGAAAGCTATCACCATGGAAGTGAAATTAGATATTGTTAAACGTTGTGAAAGGCGAGAAATATTGCGACGGTTTATGTTGTTCGACTGTCACTTAAAACGTGTACATATGTATATACATATTGAGTTTCCCTGTAAGAGATAAGGACATTTTCTTGTTAAACTATGAATTCCCGGTGAGAAAGTAAAACAAACGTGACTTTGTTTTTCTTTCTGCCGCAGATTTGCTACCGCTTCCGGTACTGTACTAGAGACAAAACCTTACGCTTCATCATCTCATCTACTGAGAGCCTATGACAACACTGGCAATAAATATACAAGCAGCTTAAAACAATTTCATTTAATTGTACGAGGTCAGAAAAATAACGGGACTGGTGTCGCATAAAATTTATTTCAGTTCCAAACAACAAACTTTGTGGTTTCCCATTCAACGTAACCGCCCCCTCGTGTCTAATTTACTTTTCAATGCGTCTCTGCTATGCTTTGATGGACTGCTGGAAGGGTTCTTCTAAAAAGCACCTTAGCTCTGTCGTTACGGCCTTCTTGATGGCCTTCACGCCTTCAAACCAGCCCCCTTGACGATTCTCTTTGGGGAAAAGAAAGATGTCACACGGAACAAGGTCAGGTGAATAGGGGGTTGTTCTAGTACGGCGAAGTTTTTCTCGGCCAGGAACTGCCGGATGATCAGGGTGTTGTGAGCAGGTGTATTGTCGTGGTGAAGCAGCCACGATTTGCCCTGCCACAGAAAAAAAATGCATTGGTTTCAGAAAGCTATGATTACAGTTATATACTCCCAAGTTATCATGTTAGATGATAACACAATCTGCTTATTCCTCTTTCCGTCCTGGGTACGACGTTAAACTGCATCCAACAGCAAGGCCTCTGATCAGGAGATTTTGAGGAAGCGTGGAACCATCTCTTAATTGCTGGCGTTCCCAGGTCCACCCTGACCCGGGGTGGTAGCACCTGTTGGGGTCCCAGCTATGGGCAAATAGTGAACTTCCAGCTCTTTCATCCTGGGTATGACGGTAAACTGCATCCGCGTCCATGGGTATGACGGTAAACTGCATCCGCGTCCATGGGTATGACAGGTAAACTGCATACGCGTCCATGGGTATGATGGTAAACTGCATATGCATGCTGGGTACGGCGATGAACTATGTCCAAAATAAAGGCTGTTTTTGAAAAAATAAGGTTGTCGGCTAAACGTTTTTGGAGAAATAGTATTACCAGCTATACATTTTCGAACAATACATTTTTGAAAACCAAATGTTTCCAGCAATACATTTTTGAAAACCAAATGTTTCCAGCAATACATTTTTGAAAACCAAATGTTTCCAGCAATACATTTTTGAAAACCAAATGTTTCCAGCAATACATTTTTGAAGACCAAATGTTTCCAGCAATACATTTTTGAAAAGCAAATGTTTCCAGCAATACATTTTTGAAAACCAAATGTTTCCAGCAATACATTTTTGAAAACCAAATGTTTCCAGCAATACATTTTTGAAGACCAAATGTTTCCAGCAATACATTTTTGAAAACCAAATGTTTCCAGCAATACATTTTTGAAAAGCAAATGTTTCCAGCAATACATTTTTGAAAACCAAATGTTTGCACAGCAATACTTTTTTGAAAGCAAAGTGAAAGTCACTGAAAATCATTTTCGGCATAAAACGACCCCTAAGGTTGGAATGCCGTTAACCAAAACAACCCTCTTTCGCCTATAGCTCACACAGCACACCCTATCCCCCGTTACTTTTCAGACACACCTCGTATGTATTATTTTCATTGATATGTATTATAATTATGTCCACTGTGTGTGTTTTTCTTTTTAGTCCGAAGTTCGTTTCGGCTTACACAGAAAATCGCCTTACGACGCATCGTAGGAACGGAAGGCTGTCGAAGATATTCTTTATATATATTTTTTATAAGTTATCAATAAAAATACCCATTTTTAAAAGGATATCAGCGTGGGCTTTTAAGTATATTATTTGAAAGTTCGTTATTAAGAAATAGACCATTAAAATATCGCAAAACGTATCTTCTCGACACAAATAAATAAAAATAGGTAAATTGATAAGAATTGAAAATAAAAATAAAAATACAACAGATAAGATATTGCTGTATTTGACGGCATATAAGACGCACCTTTGTTTTTACTAAAAACATATTTTAAAATTCCTCTGTGTCTTATATGCTATATGTAGGTTTAAAATTCGGATAGTCAGCCGAAATTAGCAACCTGGATATTCCTATTAGCTTAGACTTTAGAGTAACTTTCATATCCGTATTATCATTATTTAAAAGGCTATTATGCAGATTAAAAGTGTTATCATTGATAATATCCATTATATTAATTTCATCACGTTTAATATCAGTAATTTGTTTCACTAAAATTATATGCAATAAATTCAAATTATATATTTGTAAAATATATTTGTTTCATTAATATTCTTCTTGAGATAACTCCCGGTTACATTGGTATAAATACAATCAGAATTTTTATATCCTAATTATTCCATTAAGACGTTTACAAGACGCAGGTTGTACGGATCATATAAAGGAAAATTTTTGACTGAATTTTAATGGTAACTGTATTGTTTGGCTCAAGTGTAATAATTGCTTTCTTTTTTATTTTGTTTTCTTACCTTTGGACATAATAAAGTTTTTATAGGCTCGTGCTCTTTTTTTTTCTATTATTTCTCATTCAATTGTAATCATGGCTTGTTTAACCAAAACAATACCTCATAAATATAGCCTGGGTTGTACCATTTACTACTAATTTTACTAATTACTAGTTTTTTTATTGATTTGCCCAGTTGAAAATGGAGTGCATTTTATACACCCGTGCGTCTTATATGCCGTCAAATACGGTAGTTTTACCCCGTAATATAAGCTGTAATTTACTTACATGAAAACAAGTATTATTTTAAATATCATGATAATATGAATATAACATTAATGCTTTCTGTAAGGTATTTTAACGGAGGATGGAACATGTGACTCCGAAATCCGAGTGCTCTTGGAATTAGCGAAAGATGCATTCCAAAATTTACACAATATACAAAGTAACAGAAAAAAAAAATCGCTAAAGAGTAAGAGAAGAGTGCTGGATAGCTATGTCATATCAATCCTCGAGTAATCTCTCCACAGATGAAGAGAAAAATAAAGACAACAGAAATGTGGTTCTATAGAAGAATACTGAGAATTCCATGAACGGAGCGCATTGCAAAGAGGAAGTCTCCAAGAAAATGGTCACAAAAAGAACACATACACAGAATCAGCTGTAAATTCGTGGACACAAAGAAATTGAAGAGGGAAGGTAGGTTGGAGAATCAGACACTCACAAGGCATATCGAAGGCAGCAGATATAGGGAAATGCAGCGAGCAACCTACCAGACGAGCTTGTTTGAAGCTATGTCATATCAATCCTCGAGTATGGCAGTGATTGCTGGACAATCTCTCCACAAGGTAGGTTGGAGAATCAGACACTCACAAGGCATATCGAAGGCAGCAGATATAGGGAAATGCAGCGAGCAACCTACCAGACGAGCTTGTATGAATTGATGTCGGAATGGAGAGGCGGAGTGCTTGGCAAGGGATAAACACTGGTAAAGGCCAAAAGGGAAGTTGTGGAGAGTCATGATTTTCCATGTTCTGAAGAGACATGGAACATATAAGAAATATTCCGATAAAAAAGTACTTTTTATGCAATTATATAACCACCTTGACTTGCAATGACTCATTGCCACTCACCAGACAGCTTTCCGTTACATTTTAAATAAAATTCCGTTGGTTTTGTCTTGGAAAAGGTTTTACTGAATTCTTGAATCTGGTTTACATTCGAGAAACCTTTCCCTTTATTTTGCAACGATCGAACAAGGAAACAATCAGTTGGGGTGGCATAAGGTGTATATGGCGGGTGTGGTCGAACAGAACGACCGTTCTAACATTGTTTTCTTCTATAATTATTGCTGTATTGGCGTGCGAAAGGCGCTCTTCGTCCAAATATTTATGGACACGTTGCAGCTGCTGGATGTATAAATGTGCATTTAGCGTTTCATTTCGTTTTAAGAACTCGAAATGATTAATACGCCGACGAGACCACCAGGCACACAATATTATCTTTCTACTATGGAAGCTCAGCTTTTGGGGTTTGTTATAGAGATTTATACTTTTCAATACTCCATATTGTGTCGAATTTTGTCGTGTGTAACCATTTCTTCTTCTTCTTCTTCTTCTTCTTCTTCTTCTTCTTCTTCTTCTTCTTCTTCTTCTTCTTCTATATGCCGTCTCCCTTCTGGACATTGGCGATCATTGATCTTCACATTTACGTGTCCTTTGTAGCGCTTAATAAATTTTGTCTTTCTGGTATCTTCGCTAAATTTGTTCTGCCATCCATGTACTCAAGCTCTCTATGAAGGTTATGCATTGTTTTTCTCTGTTCCTCTTGCCTTCAATCTGTCCTGTGAGTATCAATAACTCACGTCGAACTCTTGAAATTGGTTTACATTCGAGAAACCTTTCCCCATCAAAGCGTTTTGATGAGATCGAAAAGGTAATGATCAGTTGGTGAAAGGTCAGGTGAATATGGCGGACTGGCACAGAACTGATCAATCAACTTCCAACATTCGCCGTGTTCATGCTGCATGTTGCATTGCTTTGTCACGGAAGAGAACAGTTTTCCTATTAATGAGCTCAGATCACTTTTCGGGGAACCCTATATGGAGACTTTGCAGCTTCTGGCTACGTAAATGTTCATTTAGCATTTCAGTGCAATTTAAGAACTCTAAATGAGTAATAGGCCAAAGATTAAACCATGCGCATAATATTACCTTTCTTATAATTTCTTTAATTATAGACATTATCGTGATTGTTATTATATATGACTTTTGAGTGCATCAGAGGATGTTTGCTGTATTGGAGGAAAAGATTTAGATTACATCATCCGAAGGCAACTATCCATTTATCTATCTATAATATATATATATATATATATATATATATTACGCAAATCATTCATACGAAAAGCAGATTTATCTGCTTTTCGTATGAATGATTTGCGTAATATAAATTGAAACCGCACCACATACTTGATATATATATATATATATATATATATATATATATATATATGTATGTATGTATCTATATATATATATACGTATATATATATATACGTATATATATATATATATGTATATATATATATATGTATATATATATCTATATATATATATATATATATATATATATATATATATATATATATATATATATATATATATATGGTAGGGTGGATGTTTGAGAACACATTTTAACGGGCTATAAATCGTCAAGGTTCATTAGTTTAATTTCTCTAACAGGAAATGAAAGAAATGAAAAGACATACTCTACACATTGAGCTAGATGCCAACCCCAGCACCTTAAGACAACTTCCTTTGAGTGGTCAAATGAACTGGCGGTACATGGAGATACGCACCTAATTCACGTGATGGTACTGCGAGTCGTGATCAATGACTTCTTCCTGTCGGCCCTTAGAGTCACTTCTACCGCCTACACCCAAGAGCTACTAGACAGGGAGGTCGACGAGTAGGGAGGTACGTGTTTCAGCCAGGTCTGTCCTTACTATAGAGCCGGTCATAATCTAAGAGTGGCCGGGTGAGTATATTCACGATAATGTTAGCCCAACATCTAATCTCCTAGCTCATCTGAGTCACCTGTACTGGGGCGTCTCGGAGACCGACTAGAGGTCCCACAATACCAAGGAGTCGTTGAAAGCCACATGGATGTGATAGACGAGAACCACGTTGCCTGAACAGGACGTTCCGAGGTTGCATCGAGCTCTTTCTCAATGCTGGGGCTTATTTTATTAAATAATATTTTCTTTTTTTCTAATTTGTACATCTGTACAATGTTTGGGGAAAATATACAGAATTGTTGTATGGAATATCTTTTGGAATATGGAATATCATTATATTACAAATGGTTCTCAATAACTTAACGTGAATATGGAGAGGTTTTGAAGTGTTTTCGACACTAAATTAGTATTTGCATGAACAAACAGCAAAACCTTCGGAAGGATTAAAGAAACATGAGAAAAAATATGCTAAGAATGTTGAACTACAGGTTGAATATGAGGAATGACATGTACATTACACGGTTCTCAGTCTTTCTTTTCTTGGTGGGAACGAGAAACTTTCAACATCACTTGTACACACATATATATATATATATATACATATATATATATATATATATATATATATATATATATATATATTTGTTTGTATGTGTGTGCGTGTGCGTGTATGTACTTGTGTGTGTGTTCGTGTGTGTGTATGTAAACATTTTAGATAGGGTGTATCTGGAAAAGAACAGTATGACTAAAGACAACTTAGCTTATGAGTTTCGTCCTTTGAAGGACGTCACATTTGCCTTGAGGACGGAATGCATCGAATAAGACTTCTCCTTCGCTCTTTATTTCCTCAAAATTCCCAACGCATTTAATTGCACATATTTTTGGCATTCATTCCGACCTGAAGCAGCTGAACCCAACAGATGTCACGTCGACAAAACGCGCGTCCTTTATAAGATTTTTCCCTTTAATATCATCATCATCCTCTTTCTCTCTCTCTCTCTCTCTCTATATATATATATATATATATATATATATATATATATATATATATGTTGTATCATACCTACGGACGATAATGGGTATGTCCCCATTCACATAAATACAGTAGTAAATAATGTATGTTGGTCTGCAGCCGGAGATTCTTCTCCAGCTGCAGACCGACATTACACTTCTGGTGTCTTATCAAGTGATGGTGTTCAACACCATCACTTGATAAGACACCAGATTTTAAATTTAATTCTATAATTAAATTTAAGGTTTACTTTCTGTTTTTGAAAAACAATACACACACACACTCACGCGCGCGTGTGTGTGTATGTATGTATATATAGAATAAATTTACTAATCTAAAATATGGTTCCATCGCTACACAAGAATTACCATGTTTCAAAAACAGAAAGTAAACCTTAAATTTAATTATAGAATTAAATTTAAAATCTTTGTCTGTGATTCATTTTCTAGCGATTTCTACTGAATTGTATTGAGCACTGTTTTTTCTTAATAAAAATAGTTAATAAGAACACCAGATTATAAATCTTACTGTTCTTTTCATTATTTTAATATATATATATATATATATATATATATATATATATATATATATATATATATATATATATATATTATAATAGATTTTTTCTTAATCCGAACATTTTTTTACTTTAAACGTTATTTTTAGTGGATACTCGTATTTGAGTAGATTCTTCATTCATTTATTAAACAGTATATTTATATATTTTTGTCTTCCGTCCTGAATGTTCGAGAAATCTTATTAAAGGAAAATTTTGTGTAGCCGGCATCCCTCAGAGCAGAGGGAGCTACCGTTCAGCGCGGCACGCCTGAACCAACTTGTCCAGTAGACACAAATGTGTGCGTGATTATTTTATAAATGCGTTTTGTAAGTCTTTTTTATAAGGAGGTTCGGCACTTCAAAGTGAAGTAATGGTTAGCGTTTTATTCTGGTTACTACTGTAGTGTATCTAATCATCATTGTGCACTCAATTATCAGTGTCAGAACAAGCTAAGCTTATTGAATGACAATTCTTGTAAACCATTGTAGATTTATGTCACCTGTTGCCTTCTGGAGTTACAAGTTTTCTTATTCCGTACGGTTTAGCACCTGACATGCATTAACGACAATAAATAAACAAAGAAGAAATCTGAGCGCTCGAACAATGTCGGATATGTTAATGGCTCTCCTTAAAGTTACAAGCAATATTCTTGCCAAATTTGAATGGATTCAATGTTCCCTCCTCAAAATGGTGCACCATTTCTGCAGTATTTAGTAAAGACCACACACAAGGTTTGTTTTTCTAAAGCTTTTCGTTTTCCTTTATTTTCACACAAGTTGTAACGTATTTTCTAAACCCAGCGTGTGTTTTCCCGCCATTTAATCAGTTATAGATTCCTCCCCAATTTAAGCCATATAGTTTATGCTATCAAGAATGACACACGATTGTTTTCTAAAGATATTATTATTATTATTATTATTGTTATTATTATTATTATTAGTAGTAGTAGTAGTAGTCAGTTATGTGCCATACGTGATACACGCTTAGGCGATCATGTATCTTTCGATACATGACTGACGAGGCAGATTTTTTTTCCCGCATTTCTTTCTGCGGTAGACCAGTTGCCATCCAAGACTATACAACCCGCTCTGTCTTGCTATTTACTCGAAGCTGGGGTGGGGGAGAAGAGGATTCATACCTCTCCCAAGGGTATTAACACCTAAGTGAAAGTAATGGACTCGACTGGAATTCGAACTCGGTTCTCCGATTCCTCATCCGAGCCACTATAGATTAACTAGTAGTAGTACGTATCAAAATTATTTTCGCTTTTTAATTAACTTTTTTAAAAAAAATCATTTCGCCCCAAGCAACGCGATAGTGCGACTAAGTCACAAGGGGGGTACTGAGGACGAAAGACAACAGATTGAAGGAAACTGAGAAAACGATATTTGAGGGAAAAGAACAAAATTAAAAAAGAAGAATTCAAGGACACAGGAGATGTCGATTGATCTTGTATTTAAATTTGTGAAGATCGTAGTTGACAAGAAGCTGGAACGGAGAGAGAAGAAACTATTAGAATAGAACTTGCGGTTACATCTAGCAATTTCAACAATAAAAAGATGAGACCTAGCTGTGAATCTAGTATTGCGCTTTAATTCATAAAGTTGGTGCACCAAAGAGGAAAACTCATCCGCACAATTAAAATTGTAAAATAAATTATATTATAAAAATAACAAATACATAGTAAAATTGTAAAATAATAATGTAATGCTCTAAGTATAGTTGTAACTTTTGGACAGCCATACCGATGGGTATGGTGCGTGATTTTATCTCAGTCATAAGTGTTTCGCGTTTTACGATCAGCGATAACGTTTATGAGAAATGTATTTGGGACAGGTTTAGAATCTTCTTTCCCCCTCGTGGCATTTATTTTAATTTTTCGTTTCCTTGTGAGCGTGCAACGCACCCTTCCTAGTTTTGGGTGCACACTGACACGAACGAGAATAGAGACGCAACGTCGTGTTTCATTGTCCGGTCGTACATAATATCTTTCAAAATGAAAAAAAAAAATGTTTTGTGTAAGTACAGAGAGGAGTGTATGCGTGTGATTATTACGCGGAAATCCCAAATATCCGCTCTGTTATGTGTGCGTAGTTTAATGTAGCTGAAAGAATAAGCTGTCAGTCAATCAGTTAAATATCAACGCAAATATAGCTAATGACAATTAAGCCCGAAATATGTTGCGTTTAGTTTTTCGTAGCTTTGTGTTTTCGTAATAGAAATCGTGCAAACTGATTTATGAAAAATGTTTTTAAGCTAGTGATAATTTTTTTTTGTAACCTAGGAAGGGTTACTGAATGAGGAATAACCAAAACGGAGGTTGGAAAGGAAATGGTAATCTTTATAACATCAACAAAATACTATACTCTCCAGCGGCGTGTAGTAAGTAAACCACTGCTAGTGGTGGACTATTTAGACAGTATATTAACCCGACTTACAATAATGTCCAACGTATTTATGATGATTGGGACATACCCATTAGTGTTCATAGGTAAGGTACATAGCCCTTTTACAAAAGGAACTTTCGTACTCGATAAGTTTTTTGGGGGAATCGAAAGTTGGGATATCAGTATTATTCACATGCCGGTCGCAGTACATTTAAGACTAGTTTATTTATTTAAGCCAAGCTGTTTATAGGAAAATTTCAGATCACAGGATGCTAAAAGATAGATTTATTAAATTCATGAGTTTTATCGGCTAATAAATATATTCCCCAATTTTTAATATTGATTTCCAGGAGGGAAAAGTCAGTTAATCATTTTCCTTGATATGAGCCTTCAATTTTTGAGCGTATGACACAGCAATGGCCGTTTGCTTTTTCAAAGCATTTGAACTGTGTCTCGAGCAACCTCCCTGATTCGTCAACAAATGCTAATGTGGGAATTTGAATTTGACATTTCTCCGTGAACCTATTCTTGCACAGAACTGAGGTGATGTCTGTGTGATCCTAATTTCGCTAGGAATTATACTATTTAAATCTCTTGATTTTTTTCTACAATTTTTTATCAGGGTCCTACATATCAGTCCTCTTGCATGGCAGTGAATGCCGGATAATCCTCATCACCACAGATAAAGAAGAAGCTGGAGGTAATAGAAGTGTCCTGGGGAAAGCAGTGAACTACCTATCCGACGAGATTATGTGAATGGATGACAGAACGGAAGTGGGCAGCTTGTTAAAACAAAGAACGCTGATCAGGGCCACGGAGGATAGGAAGTCGTGAAGAGTCATGATCGCCCAATCCCTGAAGGAACATAACACATAGAAGCAGAAGAAGATTTTGAAGAAGAAGGAGAAGAAAAAGAAGAAAAAGAAAGTATTCCACTTTATAAATTCAGCTTGTAGCTTCAATGACTTTGAAATGTGGGTGAATATAAGAACTCAAAATTGCAAAAATCATAATACAGTGTAACCCGGATATAAGAGACCCGGATATAAGAGAGATGTTATCTGGTCCCAAATTAGAGCCTGTGTTAATGTATATATAATAGACCAAACCCGGCTATAAGAGAAACCCGGATATAAAATACTTCCTCTCCGGTCCCGACAACCCTCTTATATCCGGGTTACACTGTACTTGTATCCACCATTTTGACATATGAAACAAAAATGAATAGTAAATGATAATGACACTTCATACATTTGTTCTCACAATACGTGGCCCAAGAGCCACACAAAGTAGAGGATTACGGAATGAGGTTTTTATAAGGATGTAAAGAGCGGAATATTTGTAGGATAGATAACGGTTGAATTTAAACTTGCATAATAAACTTGAAGAACTGTTTGTAGTGATCGGGGAAGCAACCTCTCGGGAGTCTGTTCCACAATGTAACAATTATGGAGAAAAAGATGTCTGGAGGGAACTTCTTCCTTCCCAATAGAATACAAAAGTAATATGAATGACTCAAATCTGTGTACGTGGCATGGCAAGATCTAGCCGTGAAGGCCTGAACTGGTGAAACTAAGGAATGTTGTTCCTCTGAACATTTCCCATGGAAATAGCAACAGGTTAGAGAGAAGTTAGCAACGTGTCGTCTTTGGGAAAGGAGTTTCAGGTTGGAATATATATATATATATATATATATATATATATATATATATATATATATTGTTATCCAGACTGTTTCGCTGTATCACAGCTCATCAGTGTGACTAGACGTCCGGTTGACTCTCTCTAAATTCGAAACCCGTCTGAATTGGCGTCTGTCGGAGATTGAAGGTGAATTTAAGCGTATTTTATTTTTTTTAGATAAACACACAGTGAGTGAGAGAACTCCATTTGTTTTAAGAGTCTTGCATTATTAGCAGTAATAGTCCCTGTTTACAAACTCACACTTCCTCCCCCGAAGCAGCATATATATTGTCATCCACAGACAGACTGTTTCGCCGTATCACAGCTCATCAGTGTAGCTAGACGTCCGGTTGCCCCTCTAACTAGGATCGAAACCCGACTGAAGTGGCGTCAGTCGGAGATTCTACTCCTAAGCCGTTGGCTCACGGCAGGGATGAAGGTGAATTTAAGCGTATATATTTTTAGATAAACACACAGTGACTGAGAGAACTCGATTCGTTTTACCAAAGAGTCATGAATTATTAGCAGTAATAGTGACTGTTTACAAACTCATACTTCCTCCTCCGAAAGGTCAACCAAAATAAATAACGATATTAATGAAATAATGAGTCATGCGCTTTTAACTGTGTAGAAGTAATAATCGTTGGAATAAAAGTCTATAAATAACCGAAAATACTTGTTTAACATCTTAAACGATCAAGGATTATTTTCTTTTTTTTTTCCTTTTTAGTGTTTCTTAAAACTAAATGCCATATCCTTTCAGGATGTTCGAGGTATGACCAAAAAGTATCGGGACTGTTGCTATGGTAACGGAGCTAAAGTACGCAGAGTGAGGCCGTTTGGTACAGATCGACTTTCAAGTCTGTCATTCATGCACACCAAGTTATAACATTCCCGCTCGCTTCCATTGTTTTTAGCAGTGCTTGGAAGGAAAGTGTGTAGAGTGTGGTCGTTACACCGCACAGAAGAGGTTCCATCAGTGACCATGGATGGCACAGCAGCTTTTTGGCAAAGGACAACATTCCCCAGACCCGGCAACCACTATACTTCCAAGACTTCGGCTCTTGCAACTTCCGCTTTCCAAAAATCAAATCCCACTTGGTAAGGAGACAATTTCAAGACATCGATGAAATGTAAGAAAAAGTTCACTATCCCCAAAAAGGAGTTCTCGGGATGCTTCCATTAATAGAAACGACCCTGGATAAAGTGTGTGGCTTCAGGAGGGGGCTACTTAGAAGGGGATTAATTGCTGAATTGATGTGTGTTGTAGTTTTCTTTGTATAGCTCCAGTTCAGATCAGCTCTCGGAGACGATCAGATTCCTTTTCTTTAGTATCAGTGAATTGTCATAATTAGTGGCAGGTAGTACATTATTAAAATATTTTGAATTCATCGCTTTGCTTTTAGATTGGGTGCTACTTAGGGATCGAGTGTCCAGTATACTTGGTTATAAGTTCTTGCTTTTACTAAGGCCGAAAGTGCTGAAGGGAGGCATCAGCAGCAGCTCACGCATTGCCGCCAAAGTTACGAAGACCTTTAGAGCTCTAATTAGTGCTTACGTCACCAGGCGTCATGCGTGATGCACGTTAGAGCAATCATGTCTTTTTTTTTTTTTATTCATGATTGACTTCGCAAAAGAAAAGGTTTTTCTCGTCTGAGCACATCGTTCATATCTACAAATCTACTATTCGTCCATGCATAGAATACTATAGCCATATATGGTTTTGTTCCCCCGCTGTTCATCTCAAGGTTCTCGATAAAATTCATAGACGGGTATGAAATGTGAGCGGTCCTGACTTGGGGTCTCGACTGCAGTCACTTTCTCACCGACGTAATGTGGCATCCCTCTGTATTTTCTAATAATATTTTCATGGCATCTGCTTTGACCAGCTATATTCACTGGTGCACAGTCTGCATGAATTTAAGCGTGCTACTAGGTTGGCATTTCGGCCTCCTCTCTTTTACTGTCGAAATAGTTAAATGTAACCGACTCTTCTCCTCCAACAGCTTATTCTCTCGCACTTCCCGACAGTGGAACTCCCTTCCTCTTACGCGCTTCCCTGATATCTATAATCTTAAAAAATTTAAATGTAACGTCAATCGACATCTTCTTTTGCCTTGATCACTGATCTTCTTTTTATCCTTCTCAATTCTTCCTTTTATCCTTTCCTCACCCCCCACCAAATCTTTTCCCTTGCTTACACTCTCTGTTGCCCCTTGCGTTCAAGTGGTACTCCCGCCTTGCTTGGAGTGAAATTATAAGAAAAAAAAAAGAATTCATGTAGTAGGCTGGGGTTACTTTCTGCCGTATACGGGTTACCAACCAAGACCTTGTATATACCGTTATTTAACCCGTAGCTGGAGGGAGAGATGAAATGGTTTCGTACCATTCCCAAGGGCAATTGTACGTAAGTAAACGAAACAAATTCATCTGGAATTCGAACTCGGCTCTCTGATTTCTCATTCTGTGCCCTTATACCTTACACCACCTGCACTTCCAATATTACAGCACCTGGTATTCGCAAGCGGTTGCTCATCTAAGTACTGACCAGCCTCAATATTGCTTAACTTCAGTGATCGGACGCGAACTGGTGTTTCAATGTGATATGGCCGAAATTCTTTAGTATTTTAGTTAAGTATAATTAATCAGACAGCTTTAGATCTACCATTTGTCGGTGGATTGAATATGGTTGCCATATTTGGTCTGGTTCTCCTGCTATATATAAATGTATCTCGACATTATGGACAAAAATCCAAAGAAGGGTCTGTAATGCAATTACTCCCGACTTCAGTCATATTCCCACCGCCGTCACATAGCTTGCCTCTGTCTTTTCTATATATATTTGTATTCTTCTAATTGTTCTTAGTACCTCTACAGCAGCGGTCCCCAACCACCGTGCCGCGGACCGGTACCGGACCGTGGACTATTCGGTACGGGGCCGTGGACCATTGGGTATCAAGCCGTGGACTATTCGGCTCCGGGCTGTGGGCCATTCGGTACCGGGCCGTCGACCATTCTGTACCGGGCCGCACAGAAAGAATAAAATTATTATTTTTTTCCATTTTGTTGACTATCGCGGTCTTATATATTGTGTTTTGTTATGCGCGTGACCGACACCAACAGAGAAACCCCACCCGTCCGTGGAAAGAATGCCTTGCATGATATCGGTCCGTGACACAAAAAGATTGGGGAAAAGGATGAAAATAGGCTCTACAGCATGAATTTAAGCGTACTATTAGATTGGCAACTAGGTCTCATCGTTTTACTGTTGAATTAGTTAGATGTAACCGTGAGTTAGAATAGAACTTTCTTTTCTCGCGCCTCTCGCCAGTAAATTCTCTTCCGTTTTCTTGCTTTCCTGCCACCTAAGATCTTCAAAAAAATAAATGCAATGTCAATCATCATTTTCTGTCCTTCTGAGTCTTATTCTTTATTGTCGTCTCTCCTCACGTCTACTCACTAAATTCTTCCCATTCTCTTTCGTTCTCTGTAAACCCTTGCATCCTAGTGGCATTATCGTCTTGCTTGGGGTGAAATGATTAATACAAAGGTTAGCTCGAGGGTAATTACTGCAACAACAAAAAACAGTATGAATTTGGAACAAATATGGATTAGAATCCGAAAGAATGGTAGAACAAGGAACAAATAAAAACGTTTATAAATTTAACATACCATCTATACTCGTGGATAGATTGCCCCACCTGAGAGGTCGCACCCCTATTTTATGGCTTAATAATTGATGATTTACTGTTGACTCGCAGATAGGTCGCACTATAATCTGGGATGTTACACAGCCCTTTTTAAACGTAAGAATATCAGATATCTACCTCTATGTATACCTTTATTTCAAAACTTACAATTATTAATAATACACTTTTGCAGATAAAATACAAAATAGTGCAAACATTTTGGGTACTAGATTCATGCATTTTGTTATTTGTAAATAACACTTAAGAATGCCTTTTAATGTTCTATGAAAATTATCTCATAAAGAATATATTTAATTTCTTTAACTCATATTTTCCAACGTATTTTTGACAATATATATATATATATATTTCCAGAATGAATTGTGGGACTATTTTTTCTTTGTCTATAAACATCTATACGTGGTTCCGTAACTTATGTATGCATGTTCAGGGTTTCTATATCAGTCTAGTGTGAGGGCCCTGACCGAACGGGGACTCATGGATCAATGAATATTTTATAATTTTATTTATTTATAGTGATGGGTATGTGAATCTAGCAGTATGAGGTAAGTTTAAAGCAGTGAGTCAGTATATATAATAGATAAATTGTTTCTATACAGAGAAAAACCACTGCTTTAGTGTTTTATAAGTATCATTTCCAATTTCTCAGAAATCATGATGACAAGGTAGAGTTGTTTTACATTTATGTCGACCGGATAGGTCGCACCCCTAATATTTTGTGAAATTTTTGGTAAAAAAGTACGACCTATACGCGAATATATACGGTATGTCGTTTTTATGTAAGTTTCATCAGAATTTTTTAAAATGAATTACGGGAGAGAAATATCCAGTATATTTAGTTCTTTCTTTCTTTATTTTTCCTTGGTCAGATAGACCTCACGTGTCTGTCCTGGGTATGACGATAAATTACATCCGCGTCCTGGGTAAGACGATAAACTACGTCCGACAGCAAGGTCTCCGATGAGGTTTGGAGGAGCGTGGAACCACTTGTTAATTGCTGGTGTTCCCAGGTCCAGCCTGAAACAGGGTGGTAACACCTGTTAGGGTCCCAGCTATGGGCAAATAGTTAACTCCCAAACTAGGGCCAAAACACTATGAAAGTGTAAAAAAAGGTTTTAATACCAGAGACACTTTGTAAAAAATTATTACCAGCTAGACATTTTGAAAAAAAATATTGTCAGGTAAGGAAAATTATTATATATTTTTGAAGGAATAATTATTATATATTTTTAAAGGAAAAAATATTATATATTTTTGAATATATATTTTTGAATTATATATTTTTGAAGGAAAAAATATTTTGAATTATATATTTTTGAAGAAATAAATATTACCAGAAATGGATTTTTGGAAAAAAAATATTACCAGAAAAGGAAAATTATTATATATTTTTGAAGGAATAATTATTATATATTTTTGAAGGAAAAAATATTATATATTTTTGAATATATATTTTTGAATTATATATTTTTGAAGGAAAAAATATTTTGAATTATATATTTTTGAAGAAAAAAATATTACCAGAAATGGATTTTTGGAAAAAAAATATTACCAGGAAAGGAAAATTATATATTTTTGAAGGAAAAATTATTATATATTTTTGAAGGAAAAAATATTATATATTTTTTAATTATATATTTTTGAAGGAAAAATATTTTGAATTATATATTTTTGAAGAAAAAATATTACCAGAAATGGATTTTTTGAAAAAAATATTACCAACAATGAAAATTTTGTCGGCATTAAATAAGCCATTGAAGTTGATATGCAGTAAAACAAACCAAATTGAACCAAACCAACCTCACCTGTCTTATAGTGTCAATGTGTGTGTGTGTACATTTGGATTCTGGTTGGAATTTTTGTGACAGTGTTTGTGCATATAATTCCTGAAGATGGTAGTGAGGTGTTGGCGTGTTTGCGTATCATATTTCTAGTTGATCTTACGGGCCTTTGGTGATAATGTAAGTGCGTACACCTTAAAGTACATCCACATTTAAATAATTTTGTACACATTATTTTTTCTTGTTATTTTTATTTATTTATTATTTTACTTTGTTAGTTGCGTTGAATAAATGCTTTCTTTATATAAACCTAACTTGTGGCCATATTAAATTCATATTTGTGTATGTGCGCGTGTGTGTGTCTTTCATTATTGGGACAACTCTCCATGGTTTCGTGCCCAACTATAACCAGCAGTACAAAGTAAACGAAAAAAAAGCCCAAGTCGAAACTTGAACTCGGCTTGCCGATAGCATTTTCTGCGCAGATAACCGTTACTCAACATCTTTTTAAGTTTATTTGTCATTCAAGTGTTGGATGTCGTGGTGCTGCTTCACCTTTTATTACCGTCC
>OZ038506.1:59489929-59544929 GCA_964036315.1 Acanthosepion esculentum
ATCACTGACGAAGGCGTGCCGAAGCAGATGATATTATTGTGATAAAAAAAAACTGGTTTCATAAGCGAGAAGTGCGAGTGAATAAACTTTTAGCATAAAACTTCCGGTTACGTACAGCCATTTCAACTGTTAAATGATCAGATCTAACTGCTAATCTAATACTCCACTTGAATCACGAAAGCGCTATGATACTCGACCACTCTAGACGATACATGGACGACATTGTACTGACAGAAGGCTCAGAAGGTATACTGAACGAACTCTTAGATAAAAGTGCAAAAGGAAACAAGAAGAAAGGTCTAATAAATATAAGACAGTATACATGGCTGTCAGTAAAATATGCAATCTATATTGCTATATGCGTATTGGCAGGGTGGGTTTCACTAACTGGTAGAGGAACAGCGAAAGATGGCTTCCAGAAACTAAGCAGAGGCACATCGAAAAATTGATTTCAGAAAGTAAGCAGGAGAACAGAGAAAGATGGCTTTCAGAAACTAATCGGGGGAACAATGAAAGATGGCTTTCAGAAACTACGCAGAGGAACAGTGAAAGATGGCTTTCAGAAACTATGCAGGGGAACAGTGAAAGATGGCTTTCAGAAACTAAGCAGAAGTAACGCGAATGATGGTTTTCAGAAACTAAGCAGAAGGGACATTGAAAGATGGCTTTTAGAAACTAAGCACTGGAACAGCGAAAGATGGCTTTCAGAAATTAAGCATGGGAGCATTGAAAGATGGCTTACAGAAACTAAGCAGAGGAACATCGAAAGATGGCTTTAAGGAATTAAGCAGGGGAATCTGGAAAGATGGGTTTCAGAAATTAAGCAGGGGAACAGCGAAAGATGGCTTTCAGAAACTAAGCACAGGAACAGTGAAAGATAGAGTTCAGAAACTAAACTGGGGAACCGCAAATGATTGCTTTCAGAAACTAAGCAGGGGAACAGTGAAAGATGGCTTTTTGAAACTAAGCAGGAGAACCATGGAGAGATAGTTTTCAGAATATATTCAGGGGAACAGCCAAAGGTGGCTTTCAGAAATTAAGCAGCGGAACAGTTAAAGATGGCTTTCATAAACTAAACAGAGGAATAGCGAAATATGACTTTCAGGAATTAAACAGAAGAACCGTGAAATATGACTCTTAGAAACAATTTTCTAAAAGTCATCTTTCACGGTTCTTAGAAGAACTGGTAAAGATTGCTTTGGAGAACTAAGCAGGGGAACCTCGAAAGATGGCTTATAGAAAACTAAGCTGGGGAACAGCAAAAAATGCCTTTCAGAAACTAAGCTGAGGAAGATCGAAAGATGGCTTTCAGAAACTACGCAGTGGAACAATGAATGATGGCTTTCAGAAACTAAGCATTGTAAATATGGGATGGCTTTCAGAAACTAAGGTGAAGAACAACGAAATATGGCTTTCTGAAACTAAGCAGGGGAACAGCGAAAGATGGTTTTCAGAAACTAAGCTGCGAAACAACAAAGGATGGCTTTCAGAAACTAAACAGGGGAACCGCGAGATATAGCTTTTAGAAACTAAGCAGTCGAACAGCGAAAGATGGCTTTCAGAAATTAAGCTGTGGAGCAGGGAAATAATGCTTTCAGAAACTAAGCAGAAGATTAGCGAAAGATGACTTTCAGAAACTAAGCAGGGGAACACGATGGCTTGATATCTTCTCAGTATATAGTATTGTTGGAATTATCGGTAACATTTTTGTCGAGATTTATAAACTCTACGTTTTGTTCAAATTTGCAAACCAATCGATGAAATTTGAATAAGGTGATTCGTTTGGAGAAATTCTTTGACAAAACTATACTTTGCGGTTTAATAATTTCTTTAATTTAATTTAATTTTATAGGACTTCATGATAAACAATATTTGAAATTTACTACTACTCTTGAAGTCCTCTGCCTATTTGAAAACCCTCCCTACTCTGCTTATACTTACAGTGCTGCTACTGTGCATTATACTTTACCAGGATGAAATATATATATATATATATATATATATAAACCTAAAGAAAAGTTATTTTTAATCGTTATATTGTTGTTAAAACAGTGGGAGTATTTTGTATGTTAAATAAAGTTCTGCCTCCTAGTAAAACTAAGTATACTTTGTGCCCCCTTACCTATCTGCAATTCTCCCCAAAATTTGGTTTCGATCTGTCACGAAATATGGACGGACGGACGGACAGACTAACGGAAGTCTCAGAATTTTATATATAAAGAGATAGAGACAGATATATATATATATATATATATATATATATATATATATATATATATATATAGATAGATAGATAGATAGATAGATATGAACAGATTGAGATAGATAGATAGATAGATATGAACAGACTGAGATAGATAGATAGATAGATTGATAGATAGATTAGATAGATAGATAGATAGATTGATTTGATAGATAGATAGATAGGTATGAACAGACTGAGATAGATAGACAGATAGATAGATTAGATAGATAGATAAATAGATAGATTGATTAGATAGATAGATAGATTAGATAGATAGATAAGATAGATAGATAGATAGATAGATAGATAGATAGATAGATAGATAGATAGATAGATTAACCATTAATCTTATAAAAAATATGTTGTAAACAATCAGAATTAAATATATAAAAAAAACTTTAAGCAAATATCTGCAAAGCAATATTGCATTTTTATTATATAAGTATTTGTAATTTTAATCATTAAATTGTTTTTAAGATAGTGGGAGTATTTCGTACATTAAATAATAAAACCTTTAATTTTTCCCAGAAAAATAAATGAAAAATTATTGTACTCAGCTTTGCACCCTAGTAAAACCAACTGTGTCCGATTATTTAGCCATGCTTCTTTCCAAAACTTGATTTCGAACGGTTAAGAATGGCTTTTAGAGGGTGTGATGGACGCACTAACGGAAGTCTCAGAATTTTATATATAGATAAATTTTTGTGAATTAAATGCCCTTGGTACCTAGACAAGAAGTCCATTTATACAGCCGACGAGAGGTGCTTCCTCTTTTAAAACTTATACTTATTCACTAATAATCCCAAGCGCGCTCTCTCTCTCTTCTCTCTCTCTCTCTAACTCTTACCCACGATTTTCTCACCCCAGTACTTTCACTCCACTCAGCCACAACATTCCTAGCGTTGTTGGAGAAATAAATACAAACGGATATTTTCTATATATCATCTCCGCTTCTTACCATCAAGAACCACTGCCATTCGCCTGAGCCCGAAGGTTGAAACGACTCCATATTTAATCGCCCCAACGTTGGAACTATTCTCTTTCCTCCTAGCTTCGTCAGTCCCTGGGGGCGACTGTCAAAAAAACGTGAGGAGTAAGTAAGCGAGTTAAATCGCCAATTTGATTTTTTCGTATATTTGCATCTAGTTACAAACATAGACATATAGAGATGGGAGAAAATGGTATTACTTAATTAATACACAAGAAAACAATAAGCAGAAACTTGAAGGAGGAATTAACTCTTTCACCTGTAATAATTGCCACAAGGAATACATAGGAGAAACCTCTAGAAATTTAAATAAATGATTATATGAACACAAAAACAACACACAAATCATTAGTTCCTCACCCTAATGGTTCTGGCCATGAATTTAATTAAAAAAATGCTACTTTCATTAAAAGAGAAAGCCGTTTACTAAGATGACAGTGTATAGAAAATAATTAAATCGCTAGATCATCTGCAGTAAATTTGCGTCCAGATTCTTACAATATTTCACCTTTTTTGGCAGATCTTCTATTATCACAATGTAGGATATTTAACAGCAAAAGTGATGAAAAGAAACAGAAAAAGAAACTAAATAAAATTGGCTCGACTGTATACTTAAACACATATTTTTAAAATATATTTAATTGAAGGATGAATTTACTCTTTTATATGTAATGATTACCGTGAGTAATACATAGGGGAAACCTTTAGGTATTTAAATAAAAGATTATATGAACACACAAACACACTTAATTCATTAGTTCCTCATCATAATGGGTCTGGCCATAATTTCAATTTTAAAAAATACTACTTTAAATAGAGAAAGCAATTTACTAAGATGACAGTGTACAGAAAATAATTAAATCGCTAAATCATCCACAATAAATTTGCATCGAGGTTCTTACAACATTTCAGTCATTTTGGCAGATCTTCTATTATCACAACGTGGGATATTTAATAACAAAAGTGATAAAATGAAGCAGAAGAAGAAACTAAATGAAACTGGCTAGACTGTATTCACAAAAAGATATTTAACAAAAGTATTTAAATTTAAAAGTTCAAAATTTCAGCATCCCCTGTCATTTGTAGGCGTGTATAGTTACATCAGCGTAAATATCTCTTTATTAACCTGATGAAGTCCTAAAGGACAAAACGGGGCACATGAATGTTATTTTTTACACCTTCTCATTAACTCCCCTAATATGCAGACATGTGAATAAAGACGTTTCTCTACCAACACATTTCATCTTCAGATGGACTATAGTGAGTCCGATCCTCACTGGGTGTCCCATACTTTCGGCCTTGTGCCACATCTAAGCTATGATGGGAAATCACTACTGTATATACCGGGTGTAACTGCAAAATTGTCCAAATAGTTTTCTAGCATAATTATCCAACCGACAAAATGTTTAATATCTAAAGACAATAGGCGAAAAAAATTTTAAATAAAAAAAATCAGGTGAGTCACTTTTATCGAACAATACTATATATATATATATATATATATATATATATATATATATATATATATATATATATATATATATATATATACTAACATTTTCATTGACAAATATTTAAATATGTGGTAGCAAAAAAATATTTACTTATAACGGCGCGAATACATTCAAACATTTTGTATGTGTTGCGTTAATTCATAACGATGCCGATCATGTCTCTTCACAGCCTCCTATCTTTTGCAACTTCAAGCGATGTTTGGTGCCTTCTAGTCCCTGTTTATGCCATTCATTTGCACAAACTCGTTAAGTTGGTTATTTGGTGCTTTCCACTTGCTTTTAATATGTCCTGTGAGTGTCAAATTCTCCAAGCCTTCTTTCCTAATTACGTATCCCAGAAGTTTCAACTCTCTCTTTCTGATTCTAAGTGCAAGTGTCTCTTTTAGTTCCCATTTTATTAAATCTTCCTCATTTCTGACATGTTGTGCCCATAGTGTTCTCAGCCTCCTTCAATAAAACTACATCTCTGCTGTCGCATCTCCTCTTCACCTGTGGGGAATTTGCCCATCATCCACTGCCATATGAGTGGATTGATATAAAATAGTACACTTTTATAGTTCAGCACTCGTTTCTATCGAAACATCTTTTTATTAAATACTAGCTGAATTAGGCATCTACGTAGGGTAATAGTTCAAGATTGGTTCTAATGACAGTAAAATGATTCCTTATTGCTGATAGTGAGTTGATCTTAACGAAGCAAAGGTTAAATTCTATCCACTACTTATACCGAATCAAAGCAAATTAAATGTAAAACTAAGAAATGTCTAAATTGCAATCTGTGCTGCAAATGAAAAAATTGTGCTTGCCATTATTCACCTGCGTCAATGTTCCAATCATGAAAGAATCCCAAATAGAAATGATGTCCATTAACTTCGATTAATAGCGATTCACCTATCCATGTCTCTTGAAAATGCCTTACGACCCTCGCAAGATATATGTGGAGCATCTCTGTGATGTCCCGTGTCGTGTGACCTGGGTTATTTTTAATCAGCTTTTCGATTTGCTCATCAAGAATTTATAAGTCTACCATGCTTCAAAAGTTCCTGCCACATATGATCCGGCGCCCCTGCTATATATTTAGAGTTTCTTTATCAAATCCAAAGAAGAATCTGCAATGTTATCGGTCCTGACCTGGCATTCCGGCTTCAATCATTTCTTCCCTCGCCGTAACGTAGCTCCCCTGGAACTCTGTAAATACTTTCATGGTCATTGTTCCTCTATGCTACTTGGCCAGGTACTCCGCCTATGCCGACGACGTTTCGATTCTTGTGTCGAGTAGAGCCGACTTTGACGAAGTCGGCAAAGAGATCAGAGACGGTGATAGGGGCAAAGTTTGTTGGCTAGCGGTTGGACGCGTGAAAGGGTGTTTCTCTTCCTTGGGTTTTCCTCTGGACGGACAGGCCGGTCAAGATACTCAGCGTTTGGTTTGGTTCAATCCCGATCTCCTCTTGCAAACGAATTGGTCGGAGTTTCAGAGAAGACCGAGGTCACACTTCGTCTGTAGGAGGAATCTATCCTTAAAGGGGAGGGCGGAATAATGTTCCTCGCACATCTAACCGATATTCCTTTACCGACGCTCCGTGCTTCCACTCCCGTATAAAACACTAATGATTTATTTAGAGTCTTGTTCTCGTTGTTGTAGGCAGCAAGGCTCCCAAGGTATGTCGGGAGATCTGTCACCTCCACCCATCTGAAGGCGGTCTGGGTATGCCTAGCGTTGAGATTCATCAATATACGCTTCGCATCGAGTTTCTAGATCGAATGTGTTCGCAAGCGGAAGATGAGGGCGAATTCTGGAAGGAAGATGCCCGTAAGAACTTCCCATCCCTCAGACGTGTGCACTCGTGCGAGGAGGAACTCCTCCCCCGTTTACTTTGAGGCGAGTGCTCCTTCTATCGTGAATGTTAGATTGCTTTCAAGCACATCTTACGGGCGAAGGATGACCTCTCCGACGTCCAAGCGTTGTCCTGTAAGGCATTATATCATGTGTTAATTAGTGGATCCGTTCAAGATGATCTGATAGGCGAGCCCGGTCTTACAAAGCGGGAGGCTCGCTACATATGGCATTGGGTGACCAGATGGAAATGATAAGCCATCAGTCACCTGGCTGGTGATACGAAATGTCCTCTGGGTCGGCAAAAGACTTTGTCCGGCGGGCCTGAAAAAATCTCCAAACTGTGTTCGCCGTGGTGAGTCGGTGAAACCCCTGTGTCACACCTTCCATTGCAGGGTCGTAGTCCCGTTGTGCAAATTTATTGAAGATATCATGTTTCGCATGCTTCGCAGAAAGTTCTTTGTCCGCGAAGCCAGTCCTCTTTGCAGCAAATGTGGCACCGCCATTGACTAAGGCTGGGTATTCTGTGTTCTTTTGCTTGCTAGGTGTTATGCGAGTCGTGATATAGACGACGCGACAGAAGGAATTCTATGGGTTTACCGCTTCAAAACTGATTTTGTTCTTTAAGCAACAGCTTTAAGTCAAGATTAGGACAGAAAGGCGACGACTCCGTCCATCAGAATTTGGCAATAGGTGGGTGAGTTTTGCGCATCTTTGTCGAGTGGAAGGAGCTGACAGTGTGTGGCATTTTGATACCGGTTAGAAATTGGGATATTAGAAACTTTGTGTTGAACATAAGCAAACCCGCCAAAAATAGGGTAGTTTAGATTTGTTTTATCCTTAGCTTCTTCCGTCAAGTTAACTTAGCAAGGGGATCTACACCCATTGACCTCTTTTATTTCTGAACGCACTTTCTTTAGTTTAATAGCCCCTCCCATCCTCCGTTAGCTGATAGAGATGTTAGTTATCTGGTAGATGCGGGGCACTTTTCGTTTTTCGATTGCGTATTTCGTATTTGTTTTTGTGTTTGGATGAGTATGTGTTTGAGTGAGTGTTTGGTCGAATGATTGTTCTTACTTACCTAGTCCCGCATTAATTTCCTCCAGTTAACTGGTTTTTCAGCTGTTATTAAGGATTGTGTTTTTAAAAAAATTATTAGCACTATTTTGTTTAGTTTCATGTGTATAAATTGTATTCATTGTAAATATTCACTGGAGTTCAATTTTTAAATGTTGTTATTTTTATTCCTCGTCCGTCACGGACAAATTGTACATATGGGAGCTAGTTAGAATTTCATAGAGACTATGAGGTATTATGGTGGCTGTAGTAAGAATGGTAAGTAAGAATGTGATGTTTTGGCGTAAGGAATACTGTGCTATGTTTGGATCAGTAATCGTGTCTATGTTTAAGATAATACAAATTGGAGACCAACCTTCCCATATCACCCGTTTTGGCCCTGTGCCACATTTTGCATTATAGCTAAATAAATATTATTTCCCTATGGTACCTAGACTTTATGAATTTAAGCGCAGTACTAGATTGGCGGAAAGGTCTCATCCTTTTACAGTTGAATTGGCTAGATCTAACCATACGTTCTTTGCTAAGAGTTCCTTCTCTCGAAACTTTTCATCTGTGGAACGTTCTTCTGGTTTCTTGCTTCCCAGTCAACTTTGATCTTCAAAAATTAAAATGCCATGCCAATCGTTATTTAATGTCTTCTTGGTTTCTCTTTTATTGTTCTCGCTCCTAAATAATGTTATTCTTTCACATTCAGTAACCCTCTTTTTTCTTAGTAGCTTTATTGCCTCGATAAGTGGGAAATGATTAAAAAAAAAAAAAAGAAGAAGAGAACTCTCAGACGTACTCGATTTTCCAGATCAAAATTTCCACTTCTGAATCCAGTGAATCATTTTCTCTCAGCTATGGCAGCTTCTCAATAAACGGCACATATCTGTTTGGCTTAATTTATAAGATTTTCTCCTCATTTACATTATTCAGACTATTGTTCTCATCTTTGTTACCTTATTTATTATAACGTTTCGGCCGTTGTTCGCTCCGGCCTTCTTCAGGTGGTTGGAATGTCGAATCTACTGAAAAACCAGTAACAGATGTTCGAGCGGAACTTCCTCCTTCCAACGGCTCATCAGGACTGAAGTAAATGTAGGGGTCTGCTCGGGGGTGACGAGACGTTATGCCTTTATTTCGCTCACTGGGGTAGACTGTTCTAGTTCCACGTGCCATGTTTTAATGGATGTCAGTTATCAGTTATCTCCTGTTAATTCCCCTCTCCAAGTTCTCCACTGCCTTAACCTGGTATTGAAATCACACTTTTTGGGTCCTGTCACTGGATCTAACTAACGCCTTTATCCACTGTGTCATATGTCCTTGAGGACAATAGTCCGAATAATGTAAATAGTGTACATAATACCTCATCTCAGAAATATAGACAGATACTGATTTTCTTCTTTCAGGAAATAATTGCTAAATGACAAAAATACATCTCGTTTTCCTCCATTTTCATTTTTAACATAAAACAACAAGAGTAACTGAAGGTAGAGGCTAGTAAATGGGCTGATTGTCGTGGTGCAAAGGGAGGCAGTAAGACGTGTGTATTATAAGTATATGTAGTATAGACAACAGTTCATGAAGATGTTAAGATTGTAGTGATTGGTGAAGCATCCTCTAGGGAGCTTGTTCTAAAAGTAACAGATGTTCGAGCGGAACTTCCTCCTTACTAATGGAATACGAATGGGTTCTAGTTGCGCGGGTTCTAGTTGCGAAGTTTTTAAATGGTGGAACTAAGGAGTGCAATTCGTCTGAACATTTGACATGGAAATAGCAAGAGAGTATCAGATCAGAAGGTTTTGAGGAGCGTGGAACCACCTCTTAATTGCTGGTGTTCCCAGGTCAACCATGACCCGGGGTAGTAGCACCTGTTAGGGTCCCAGCTATGGGCAAATAGTTAACCCCCAAACTAGGGTCAAAACGTGTAAAAATAGGTTATAATACCAGAATACATTTTTGTAAAAATTATTACCAGCAATAAATTTTTCAAGAAAAAATAATTACCAGCAATACCTTTTTGAAAAAAAATTGCCAGCAATACATTTTTGGAAAAATATTACCAGAAATACATTTTGAAAAAATATTACCGGCAATAAAAATCTTGTCAGCATTAAATAACCCATTGAGGTTGATATGTCGTTAAACAAATCAAAGCAATAGATAGATAAAAATTATTACCAGCAATAAAAATTTTGTTGGCATTAAATAACCCATTGAAGTTGATATGCCGTAAAACAAAACAAACCAAACCAAAATATACTGAGATAGATAGATAGATAGATAGATAGATAGATAGATAGATAGATAGATAGATAAAAATTATTACCAGAAATAAAAATCTTGTCGGCATTAAATAACCCACTGAGGTTGATATGCTGTAAAACAAACAAAACCAAACCAAAGCAAGTGAGTATAAAGAGGCTATCAGTGTTTAATAAAAGGGTTTTGAGGTAGAAAACAATAGATAAAGTTTTTTTTAACTCTGTTATTTTACTCTGTTATGGATGGAGATTAGTAATCGTTTTTTTTTAAATCAGTTCACCCTAAGCAAGACGATAATGCAACTAAGACGCTCTACTGGGAGTGAAAGAGAATGAGGAAACTTTAGAAAGAATCGGAAACCCAATCCAAACAGGAAACAATAGATAAAAAATATACTCTTCAAAAGACTGGGGAGGAGTGTAAACCGGACGATTTGGTTTGATCTGACTCTTGTAAAGAGTGAGCATGGAATTAGGGGTTCAGGTATTTTCTAAAGTGGTAGAAAGAAACCGACCGTTTTCCCGCCATATTTAGCAAGAATATACGAGTTCCACTTGAGGGTCCGAGTGAAATTTAATCTCAATTGATATTCGAGGTCACCAACGGCTCATCAGGACTGAAGTAAATGTAGGGAGTCTGCTCGGGGGTAACGAGACGTTATAAGCTTTTTTTTTACGCGTATTAAATGATCTACGCCAGTCTTTCCCTCATTGAGCCGTGAAAAGTTAAATCAGCGGAGAGATTGGCTACTCGCCTTTGGTCATCTCAACCTTATTCTTGTCGTGGCCCCCTACAATCCAATGCGAGTTCTTTATGGCCCATCATGCCAACTTGAGTTGTTATCCCAACTCCTACCACCCACCCCATCCCTCAACTTAATACATCTAGGGAAATAGGAATATTAAAGTTTGGATAGTACTATGGCATCAAAATACTCCAGTTGTAAATCAAAGAATAATATTATTTGGATAAATATTTTCTTTGAATAAACTCATTTATTTACAAAACAAAACATACATGTACCATCAGCTCTATCTTGTATGGTTTCAATGGGGGGTCCCTGTGACTGGTGCAGGTTACCATATTGTCAATGTTTGGCTTGAAAGCCGTCAGAGAGAGACGTAGATCGCCCTTTTTTTTTCGACGTCAAGACGATTTCGAGTCTTTGACAGCAGATGCATCATCCGACTGAAACGAGACTCAACCAAGTCAGATGTGGGAAAAGCGAGTAAGAACAATTTCACATCTTTCTAGAGTAGTGGGTTATTCTTATGCATGTCTTCATTCATCCACAGCTTCTGGTATCCTCCACATTTGAACCTCGATTGAGCTGCTGTTTAATTTTGAGGTTCAATTGAACTTTCTTGTGGGGTGACATCAACTTCAGACGCATCAGTAATGAAGGGATCCACAAACCAGTGCGACGCTGTCATTTGGAGTCGATCAGAGGAGCGAGTTTTCATATCATTATGCAACTGCTTCAAATGATCAACATACACTGCTAGGTCATCACCATGTAGCTCGGTTGATATATTTGCTATTTTGCCATGTTAATATTTAACAGATACGAGGGATGTATGTGGCATAAGGCCGAGTTTACCGTGGATTCTCCGAGCCCGTAGGCTCGGCCAAAAATATTCCCGTAGAACCCGCTACCTCCCGGACAAAACTCTGCTCTTCGGCACAGCCTCGTCCGGGTTCCTCTCTGCCTTTGGGCAGAGAGTTCGACAGCAGCTGCGAACAGTCACAGCTAGGTAGAACAATCTGTTTGACTGTTCTATTTTGACATGTTGCATAGATCAGGTGAAAAAATTACAATAAATAAATATTTATGTTAACAAAATGGCTTAAATTAATTAAATAACTTAAAAATAAAATTAATATTTTATTTTAAATAATAATTGTTAATTACAAACTACTCCATATATATATATTTTGTGGGTCCTAAATTTTGTTTGACCCCCTCGTGGTACCACATTTTTGAAACCTGGCCTTGTAGCACCTGAAAATATCTCAGGGCCCGATCGGGGCCATATGACCCACGTTGAGAAATCTTGATCTAGATAAAAATTCATAATTCCCACACGAATTACATAGAAATATCCGTTCAAACGTCACTTTACTGACTATTCATATATTATCATTTTCATTCACATGTGAAATGAAGTCACTTGTTTAAAGTGCTTCTATTAAAAAAACAAAGGTATAAGAACTTTTGTTCCAACCCAATATATAAATGATTCTGTATTATGTTTAAAGATTCAGGTATCATTTGTGGATCTGGAAAGATATCCTCTGTAGATAGGAAGAGATTAGTAGGCATTCTTTTGATAGCGAATTTGATATTCACACGTATTCAATAAATTAATTGTCCAAACGAGAGAACTGTTATTCTTCAATGCGTTTTTCTCTCTCTCCAAATTTACCCACATTTTAACATAGACAATCAAGCGCCAAGGCATAAGACTAATTAAAACCACTTATCAAAATGGCTGTCTTTTCCTTCCGTGATCAAATCTAACCACCGATATACGTGATCCCCACCAAAAAGACGAACCCAGTGTCCCTTTCAGTCGCTGTTATTCATTTTTTTTATGGCCAACCACTCAGCAAACTATCTTTGCTCTAAATTCAATGACGTTAAATTACTTGTTGATTCTTTTTGTGATGCCGGTCACGTCCGGACGTTGTTATTGGCCCTGCACTGAAAGACACGAGAACAACAATAACAACAACCACAAAAATCGGAACACACACATACACACACACGCGCGCGCGCGTGCGCACACACACGTTTGTTTAAGTATATCAGTACAACATTATGTCCGTTGATTCATGATGAAAAAAAGCACAGCAAATATCGAGTTTTTAATATAATCTCCATCTTTGTCAATACATTTAATTCTATAGTGAATATTAATCGTATAGTTCGAACATTATGTAATGAAAAGCCCAATAAAAATTCAGGTGATAATTACATATCAGGCTACAGAATTATTGACCCATCTCATGCGGTTGTGTTTGTGTGCGCGCACACACCTACACATACGCACACACACTCAAAGACATTCAGATACAGTGTAACCCGGATATAAGAGGCCCTGATATAAGAGAAACCCTGATATAAGAGAGATTTTCTCTGGTCCCAAATTAGAGCCTTACTTACCTAAACAAAATAGACCAAACCCGGATATAAGAGAAACCCGGATATAAGAGACTTCGTATCCGGTACCGACAACTCTCTTATATCCGGGTTACACTGTATATATTAGATGGATTTAGGTAGCAAGTGTTCATTTAAACAGGTTTTGTTAAAAAGAATAGACAAATTATGTCTGTTATAGTTTTTAAGTTGTCCTATTGAGTTCCGTATGAGAAAGTCTGAAATATGAAAAGATGTTTACTTTTCAGGTTAGTTCATTTTAGTTTTTTATACTGTTAGTTCGGTTAGATAGAGCTCGACAGTCAGGGAAGGCAGTCCATCTAGAGGAAGGAAAATCCTGATTTTAAACCTCCGCCCGAATTGCGGTCATATTATAAACACAGAAAAGGCTATGGAAATAAATCCAAACAGAAAAATCGGAGTGGAGCCCGAAGGTAGTTGGCTGTCTACACTGACAACTTTACGTAGTGGAGCCCGAAGGCAGTTGGCTGTCTACACTGACAACTTTACGGAGTGGAGCCCGAAGGCAGTTGGCTGTCTACACTGACAACTTTACGGAGTGGAGCCCGAAGGCAGTTGGCTGTCTACACTGACAACTTTACGGAATGGAGCCCGAAGGCAGTTGGCTGTCTACACTGACAACTTTACGTAGTGGAGCCCGAAGGCAGTTGGCTGTCTACACTGACAACTTTACGGAGTGGAGCCCGAAGGCAGTTGGCTGTCTACACTGACAACTTTACGGAATGGAGCCCGAAGGCAGTTGGCTGTCTACACTGACAACTTTACGGAGTGGAGCCCGAAGGCAGTTGGCTGTCTACACTGACAACTTTACGGAGTGGAGCCCGAAGGCAGTTGGCTGTCTTCACTGACAACTTTACGGAGCCAAGCCGTTTCGCAAAGGTATTTCTTTGAATCTTGTCGGTATGTCCGAGAGGGTGGGATGGGGCATATAATCTGGGCAGCGTACGGCCTGCATATACCATCGCCAGTCTACGTGAAGGAAAATTCAGAATTCAAAACACCTGCTGCTTTGTAGGTCTTGCCTCTTTAAATTCTGCGAGGAGGGACGCGGTAAGATCATCATTGCCAGTGCAAAAGTAACCGGCATGCCATTGCACTATTTTGCCTTAAATGTCACCATAAACCGCAATTGGGACATTGGGGTGTGGGAGTGGTGATCACAGTAGCGCAAAAATACGCTATCTGAATAAATGAATGAATAAAGTCATCCAATACAAGGATCAAGGGCCACTCATGGAAAAAAGGTTACTGAGCGAGATTGTTGTAAGGGAGGTGGGAGTCAGAAGGGCCCATTATGAAGACGTATAGGATAGATATCGGTTGAGCCTGCACTTGATAAAGTAACTGTTAGGCAGGCATTAATAATAATAATAATAATAATAATAATAATAATAATAATAATAATAATAATATTAATAATAAAAAATTAACGAAAAATAACTACTATGAATAATTACAAAACAGTCAAAGTAATCAATAGCAGATAATAAATAAAAAGGAGACATGGCACTGTGGATAAGGGCGTTAGTTAGATCCAGTGACGGGACCCAAAGAGTTGTGAGTTCGATACCTGGTTAAGGCAGTGGAGAACTTGGGGAGGTAAATTAACAGGAGATAACTGATAACTGACATCCATTAGACATGGCACGTGGAACTAGAACAGTTTACCCCAGCGAACGAAATAAAGGGTTCAGTTCGACATTCCAACCACTTGAAGAAGGCCGGAGCGAACAACGGCCGAAACGTTGTAATAAATAAGGTGACAAAGATGAGGACAATAGTCTGAATAATGTAAATGAGGAGAAAATCTTATAAATTAAGCCAAACAGATATGTGCCGTTTATTGAGAAGCTGCCATAGCTGAGAGAAAATGATTCACTGGATTCAGAAGTGGAAATTTTGATCTGGAAAATCGAGTACGTCTGAGAGTTCTCTTCTTCTTTTTTTAATCATTTCCCACTTATCGAGGCAATAAAGCTACTAAGAAACAAGAGGGTTACTGAATGTGAAAGAATAAGAAAAAGGAAAACATTATTTAATACATCATCTCAGAAATATAGACAAATAAAAAGTTAAACAAAATTATACAATGGCTAAAAGTAACCAGCTTCTGACCTACAATTATTTTCATTCAATAGCCTTTAGATTAATTTTAAGTATAACTGTTGGGCCCTACTCAAATAATCGATAGAATAATAGAATTAACCAGAGATTAATGGCCTTGATACACATAATGCCCCATTGAGCAGCATATATAAATAGTCGAGCCAGAATACAACAAACATAGCGTAATGATTGCGTACAAGTATGAAACTATGACCCTGTTGCTGCGTGTTTCACTAAATGCCACTCTTACTCTGATCAGTGTCCGTTGGTCCGTCTCCGGCAAGCCAATTCTGCACCAATCTTGCGTCCCCACGTTGTGTTTCAGTATCTGCGGGAATATCGGTGAAGGACTGTCGAAGATCAGGCTTGACTCCTCTCTGCCCTGGCTGTGCTTGTGAAAGACTAAGTTCACCGGTGTCACCGGTGAACTTAATTAACTTCAACAACACTCATTAACAAGTGTAAAAATAACTATGGTATTATGATTCATTAAGATCATGAATACATAAACAAAAGGGATTACTAGAAGTTTCCCCGTATAAGGAATTCTTAAGCTTGAATGAAGAGGTTAACTAGAAGTTGCAGTTATGGCTAAACTGCCCAGAGTCGTTCAACTATTTAAATGAAGGCAGTTGATGGAGGGAACTCGAAAAAGCGGCACAGATAATAGGACTTTAGCTGATTGAGGCGCCACGATTATCCGGCAGGGAGAGTGTTGGTCTACTAGCGACGAGACCAGTTCGATCTTAATATTTATTCATATTGAAATACAAAATGTGCCACAGGGGCTAAAAAGTGGGAATGGGGAAAAATTGGTCTTTTCTAGTCTTACCTCACAACTACCTTGTCTCACTCGTTGACCCATTCGTACTTACAATTTTCCTTTCACCATAAGAACACTTAGCTGTCGCGCTAAAGTCACCAAAACACTCAATGAAAGCATTAGCATGAAATTTTAATTATGCAATTCATCTTCTCTACTCTTTCAACGACAGCTTTTTATGAGGGTACAAACTGCTCTCATTAGTCATCCAATAATAGCGCTTGACCAATGGTATTGGCTCTTCAATAATACAGCATGACCAATGGTATTAGCTCTCCAATAATAATGCTTGAGAAATGGTATTTGCAATTCAATAATAATGCTTGACAAATGGTATTAGCTCTCCAATAATAATGCTTGACCAATGCTATTGGCTACCCAATGATAACGCTTGACCAATGATATTGGCTCTCCAATAATAATGCTTGTCCAATGGTATTGGCTCTCCAATAATAATGCTTGTCCAATGGTATTGGCTATCCAATAATAATGCTTGACCAATGATATTGGATAGCCAATGATAACGCTTTACCAATGGTATTGACTCAACAATAATAACGCTTGACCAATAGTATTAGCTCTCCTGTAATAATGCTTGACAAATGGTATTGGTTAGCCAATAATAACGCTTGACCATTGGTATTGGCTCTGCAATAACACTTGAACAATGGTATTGGTTCCCCAATAATAACGCTTGACCAATGTTATTGGCTCTCCAATAATAATGCTTGACGAATGGTATTGTCTCTCAAATAATAATGCTTGACCAATGGTATTGGCTCTACAATAATAACGCTTGACCAATGGTATTGGCTCTCCAATAATAACGCTTGACCAATGATATTATCTCTCCAATAATGATGCTTGACCAATGGTATTGGCTAGCCAATAATAACGCTTGACCAATGGTATTGGCTAGCCAATAATAACGCTTGACCAATGGTATTGGCTAGCCAATAATAACGCTTGACCAATGGTGTTGGTTCCCCAAAAATATCGCTTGACCAATGGTATTGGCTCTCCAATAATAACGCTTGACCAATGGTCTTGTGTCATACTCCTCGAAGGGGAGAAAGGAAAGCTTCCAAGAATCCAATATGATTGCTGATGCAATCAAAATAACGACTCTGTGTTGTAAGTATTGCAGGGGAGACTAGAAACTTTATCCCAGTCCTCCCCTCATGGTGGCCTTGCATCGCCCATATCCACCTTCGGAAGAACATCGCTTCCCTCTGTCTTTTCTACAAATACTTTCACGGTAACTACTACGAGGAGCTGCTTTCGCTGGTTACCAAACTGCATAAATTTAAACGTGCCACTAGGTTGGCATCTCAGTCCCACCCTTTCACTGTGGAAACGGTTAAATGTAGCCGTCTCTTCTACTCTAATAGCTTCATGTCTCGCACTTCCCGTCTGTGGAACTCCCTTCCTCTTACTTGCTTCCCAGATAGCTGTAATCTTCAGTTATTCAAATGTAATGTCAATCAACATCTTTAGATGCCTTGATCTATTACCCGTCCTTCTCTTCATCTTTTCCTCTACCACGCCCTCTTCACTCTTGCCCCTACTCTCTGTAAATCCATTGCGTGCTAGTAGCACTCCCGCCTTGCTTGGGGTGAAATACTTAAAAACAAATGTTCCAAAATCTCACCCCCAATTGACCCGATTAACACAGGTGTCATCGTCAATTCTATCTGAAAGTGGGTTATATTCCTGTTCAAAACAAACCTGACCTATTAAGATCTGCTTTGTGTCACTCATTCCAATGAACAATTCTTTAATGAAAATTACCACTTAAGTTAAACGGACCTAAGACTGTACCAAGCTTACAATTTCACCTCTCACACTATACCCTATAAGTGACACAAACCAGATAATTCATGATATCGCATTGTTTTAGTGTGAAAATATATTTCTTTCTTTAGAAATAAAAAGTAAGTCGCCAGTCAACCTTTGACACCAGTCGTGGTGTCATAAAACAGACTGTTAACACTCTGTGTTGACCTCAGTGTCAACTTTTATATTTACACCCAGCAATATTGCATACCTTAAAACTATACTTTTATCTCACACACACACACACACACACACACACATATATATATATATATTATATATGCGCGTGTATTTCGACAGTATGTTTTCATTTAGACACGTCCTGTTTACATATTTTCGATATGATGCTTTCATATTTGCGAATAAGCTTTTTTGTGCGGTTGTTAAAAGACGAAAGGAAAACAAGTGTGTTGGCTCATATTGCATTTATTTGCGAGTACTTTCGACATAGCATAATGTCATCATCAGGGTATTGTTAAATATAGAGTGTGCATGGTGTGCCAAAAATTGTTGTGGTCATCCGAAGATTACCATTTTTATATGTGGAGTCACGAACGCTGGGTCGTCGCTCAAACGGTCTCTGTCAACCAGCGATGACACAGCGTTCGTAAGTGATTCTTAAGGCTAGCTTCATTTTTACATCCTCTCTTACACACGTGTCAAACGTAAAGTTTGTCTGTGTTACCTATGCTTGAAACTTTCCTGTCCATTTGTACAAAACATGTGATGTTTGAGTCCCGCTACAGACTTGAAAACCTTGTCACAAAACTTGTACATGTAACCTACAAGACTTTCTGGTCGGGTTGCATTCACAGGGGTTTGCAACTGACCTTTCTGGTGTGATCTCACGTGACTGGCTAAACCATCCACCGAAAGGTTAACTTTTCCACAAATACTGCAAGTGTTTTGGTGTCCTAATAGCTCTGGTACTGATTTTATTTCTCCCTTCTAAAAGGCGCGTTTTTTTTTCATTTTTTTTTTTTTGTTGGAAGGCTCAATTCTCTTCTGCTCAACATTATTGCAGCGATCCCAAATCAACCTTCTCCAGCTAGATCTAGATCTATCTCCATTAACGCCAAGAGTCTTTAGGTTACATTTAACTAAATCCTTGAAACGTTTCTTGGGCTTATTAGCAGGTCGATTACCTTGTACAAGTTCACCATAAAAGTATTTGGGGCAATCTGCCATCCCTCATACGTGTTAGATGACCTGTCCAGTGCATTTGGTTACGGAAAAATAGTTTCTCTATGCTGGCTATGTTTGCACGCTGAAGGATTTTTGTGTCAGGTGTACTAGACTGCCAATTGATGTCCGAGATTTGCCTCGGACACTGCTAGTGAAAACGTTCTATGACCTTAATGTATCTTTGATAGGTGGTTCGAGCTTCAGAGGACATACATACATACATACATATTTCTAAAGACTTTATTTTTAATCCGACATTGGTATTTTTGGTGAACACCCGTGCTTTTTAAAATTTGTAAACTGTGTGTATTACGTCTACCGGACTGCGCACTTGATGTTTGAAGTTATATATATATATATATATATATATATATATATATATATATATATATATATATATATATATATATATAAGATATCGCACATTCAGTGCTGGTGTTAACAAAATAGTTCTCGGCGTAATATAACAGACCTATTAAATATATATTAATAAATATACATAATTACTCACCGGAGTTTCGTGCACAACGCAATCTTCAGGAAGCAATTAAAGTAAGAGGCCTTTGTTTGATTTTTACAGGGAGGCACATTTACGACATCTAGGCCGGTAGACATTAATCCTCTGTTTAAAAAGAAAAGAAAAGTAAAAGAAAAGATATGTATCCGAACATATCATCAAACCATATAATAATTATCAATGTTCATGTAGAAATTTCCTGTGTATTTATATACTTCCTGTCCAATCTGTAGTGGGAAGGGAGGTAAATCAACTTTAGTTTGTAAATTTATGAGTGATTACTTTCCTTAGACGTTTCAATAATCTGTACAAATAAAATATTTATCTGCATTTAAGCAAAATTAATTCTCGAGCAAAATGATCTGTTTCATTAATCAGTTCCTTTAATCCTACGTTTCTTAGAATACAGTCTTAATTGTTTAAGCCTTTCATGTGAGGTACTCAGATACCTTTGTCTATTAAGTGATCGGTTTGTTTCAATTTGGTTTTGAAATTGGCTTTTTCGTTGCCGTCTTCCTCGTTCTGTTGCTAATCTTTTTCTCTCGAGAGATATTTGCATTTCATTGTTATATTAAACACATGACATATTTAACATGAAAAGATATTGAACAAAAATCGATTTATTTAATAACAGGAAGAATCAGTGTATCATAGATACCATTGAACATCTAAAAAAATATAAATGGAACGGATTACTGAAACGATTCATTGACCTCAGTTTTAGTTGTGAATTCTTTATCTCCGTATTATTGAATATCAGTTCACTGTTTCAAGACTTTTTGTTTCATTGCATCTCAGTATTAAAACTTTCTAACAATTGCCGTCATTTTTTTATGGCACGGATATACCAGTTTATATTATAGCTGGCCACTCGTATTTAAGCATACCAGTCTATTATAGGCCGCATCATCTCTTGAAACAGCGAAGTCAATTGAGTACGACGATCGTGCGATTTGACGCCTTTAGATTTCTTCCTTTGGGGTCATCTCAAAAGTAAGGTCTATGCCAACACGCCAACAACAATTCAACAAGTGAAGAATGAGATTATAAGGCATATTGGTGAGATCGAGGAGCAACTATGCAGAGACATCATCCAAAAGTTTGTCAATCTAGTAGAGGTGTGGCGGATATTTGGGCGATATTATTTTCCCCACATAATTGCCATGACTTAAATAACATGATCCAATAGAGAAATAAACAAATTTTTACCAATAGCACTGATTTATTTACTGCTGACATTGATCCTTCTTAATGAAACACCCTATATAAAACACATAAAACTTGTAACATGAATAGATATTGAGCAAAAAGCGATTTATATAACAAATCAATATAATCAATGAATCAGAGATACAATTGAACGTCTAAAAAATCTAAAGAGAACGGATTAATTAAACGGTCCGTTGGGCTCTATTTTAATTATGAATTTTATATCTCCGCTTTATTGAATCTCAATACATTGTTTCAAGACTTGTTTCATTGCATTTCACTATTAAAACTTTCTAACAACTGGCGTCATATATATATATATATACATATATATATATACATATATATATATATATATATATATATATATATATATATATATATATATATATATATAATAAATTTACTAATTTAAAAATATGGTCCCATCGCTACACAGGAATTAACGTTTCAAAAACAGAAACTAGAACTTTAAATTTATTTATAGAATTAAAATCCTTAGTACTGTTTCATTTTCAAGCGATTTTTAAATTAGTAAATTTATAATGTAAATGCTCTACAGAATTGTATTGAGTACTGTTGATTTTTTTAATAATTAATACGAACACCGGATTATAAATCTTACTCTTCTTTCTCATTATTTTAATATCTATCTATCTATCTATCTATCTATCTATCTTTTATATATATATATATATATATATATATATATATATATATATATATATATATATATATGTGTGTGTGTGTGTGTGTGTGTGTGTGTGTGTGTTACGCAGAAATGATAAATGCCGAGGAGACTATGTTCTTTCGTGTACTTTAAATATTTTTGTCACTGTACGAAGTTGTCTGCAAAGGTAGGCAAATAAGATTGAACTGATAAAATCCATCGGCGCATAAGTCTTTTGCCATCGGATCAGCTTTCGACTTTGAGTTGAGATAGTGAACAGATACAAGCATTTCGTGAAACTGATCGCTGCCCGCTAAATGCTATTATTACGTACTAAAGCCGGATCTCATCTCGTCTCCTGCAGCTCGATGTCGATGTCGATCGGAATGTTTTCAGAATGTTATTTCTTTGACCTCCAGCATACAAATGCATACAATACACGAAAAATGATAGAAGTTTAAAATAGTGCTTTTAACTCTAATCAAACATTTAAATAAAAATAAAAGACGAATCAAAGAAAATTGTAACCGATAAACAAATCTCTATTCAATAAATCGATAGCCAGATGCTAAGTAAATAGAACATCTGACCATGGCGAGCGACTTAATTCGAAACTCAGTCAACGAGATAAGTCCATTGGACATTTATTACAGCGTTTCAAAACTGGTGCGTCCGTGTACTCTAATGCGCCCTGACATGTAGCCAGGTGTGCCCCGAGTTAACAGAAAAGTAATTTATGAATTATTCTTAGTTTTACAAAGCTTGAGACACCAAGCACATGACTTCTATGTTTAAGTGAAGCCTTTGTCTTTTGATATTTTGAAAATTTTATTTTTATTTTGGAATGATATTTACATAGTAAAACATATTATAGCATATATATATATATATGACATAAAGAAAATGTAATTAAAATATTAAAAATTTTCTATCAATATGATTCTAACGATAAACAGCATGTACATCGGCTAAAAATGTTAAATCGCATATCAAAGTAGATTCATGACACGTAGATCGCAATATAAAGTATAGATCGAATACCAAAATAGATTCATAATTCGTAGATCATAAAATAAAGTGTAGATCCCATACCAAAATAGATTCATGACTCGTAGATCCCATACCAAAATAGATTCACGACTCGTAGATCGCATACCAAAATAGATTAATGAATCACAATATAGTGTAGATCGCATGTCAAAGTAGATTCATGAAAGGTAGATAACAAGCCAAAGTAGCACAACCTTAATCTTTAAAAATCTTCTTTGCCTTCCTTAAGGGATTTAAATCAGTCGTTATTCTTTAGAACCAATGTGTAATGTTTTCTAATCAATCTTACGAATAATTTTTAAGACAGCGTTTCGTCCGCGCGCACTAATTCACCTTGAAAGGTAGCCAGGTGTACCACAAGTTAATAGAAGAGTAATTTATGAACTTTTTTTTTAATATGTACAAATCTTTATTTTTAAAAATCTAGACGCCAAGCAAGGCAAGTCTTTGTCATTTGATATTTTAAACTGGATGCTGAATTTTTAAATAACTAGTGGATAATCTTTTCCATTTAACCTTCCTCAAGGTTTTTAAATCAGTTATTATCGGCATCTCTAAATAATAAAAAAAGCAGATTCTTCATAAATCCCTTTAAATGAAAAACTGTACCGCTAGACTTCTTTGAGAACGTTAAACCAAAAATGACAACTATTCAAAGGTAATTGTCTTCTTTGACAAACCCCATCAAGCACACGTTTCACAAAAGCAGACTTAAATATATATAATCTAATGTCTTAAAAATAAGTGTCTATTCCCGGTGACTTCTTTATTATTTATCTATTTTTCAAATTTCATGATTATTTTTTCCTTATTTAAATTTAAAGTGAACTCCGGGGTTTTAGTGAATCTACAAGAGTGAAGATCATCGCTCGTTATACATTGAGTTCATTTTGCTCGTTCTATTAGCCTAAAAATACATAAATTCTTATATTTTTATAGGTTTATTTGAATTGCGTTATTATTAGGAGTATAAAAAATTTTATATATTTAAAAATTCTCAAAAGTTACGCCCGGGCGCACTAATGCTCCCTGACAGGTAGTCAGGTGCAACACAAGTTGAGAGAAGAGTAATTTATAAATTATTTTTATATTTAAAAAAAAAAAATTAAAAAAGCTAGAGACACCAAGCACATGGCTTCCGTGTCTAGGTCAAGGCTTTGTCATTTGATATTTTAAAATTTATACTAAATTCCTTAATCTTTCAGAAGGAGTAAAATAATCTTTTTTTTCAAGGGATTTAAATCGGTCATAATCGGCCTCTCTAAAAAAAGAAAAAAAGATTCTTTATAAATCCCTTTAAATGAAAATTGTACCACTTATCAAGTTTTGGGATGCTAAACCGAAAATAACAAACATTAAAAGGTAATTATCTTTATTAGTTTCCTATTTTCAAATTTCAAATCGATGGTCAACCGTTATTTATTCAACATATCCTCATAATCTGTCTATATTTCTGAGATGAGACATTATGTACATTATTTACATTATTCGTCCTCATCTTTGTCGCCTTATTTATTATAAAGAATGTGAGTTCAATACCCGTTTAAGGCAGTGCAGAACTTGGAGAGAAGAATTAACAGGAGATAACTGATAACTGACATCCATTAAACATGGCACGTGGAACTAGAACAGTCTACCCCAGTGAGCGAAATAAAGGGTTCAGTTCGACATTCCAACAACCTGAAGAAGGCCGGAGCGTACTACGGCCGAAACGTTGTAATAAATATGGCCACAAAGTTGAGGACAATAGTCCGAATAATGTAAATAATATCCTTATAATATAAAACTCTTTCTACCTCACTCTATGCCCTTAAAATAACATAATTTATTAATCCTTGAGTGGCTTGGGGCTTGTATTGCGTAAACAATACTAAAAAAAAAGAAAGGAAAGTTAAACATCGACTGACTAATGATGGCTAATGTCTGCAGTTGTACTTTAAATAAGAGGTTTCCTTAAAATAATAAGGGCGCATTAGTACACCCGAGTGCGCCCGCGTGTACTAATGTGCCCTGAAAGTTAACCAGGTGCTCCCCAGGTTTACTAGAAGAATAAATTATGAGTTATTTCTATATTTAAAAAAATATTACTTTTAAAAAGCTAGACACACCAAGCAGATGGCTTTCAGAGAAACACTAATTTTAAAATACAGTGTAACCCGGATATAAGAGAGTTGTCGGGACCGGAGAAGAAAACTCTTATATCCGGTTTTGGTCTATTATATATACATTAACACAGGCTCTAATTTGGGACCAGAGAAAATCTATCTTATATCCGTGTTTCTCTTATATCCGTGTTTCTCTTATATCCGGGTCTCTTATATCCGGGTTACACTGTATATGAATTTAGGAAAATTCGTTAACTATGAAATAAAAGTCGATTGAAAATTGATTTTAGGGCCGTTCTGGAGTGGAGATTTGGAAGATAAGCACTCCCTCCCCTATATTTTTAAATAACTGAAAATCGTGGGGTCCAGATAAAACCCCACTACAACAATACTAGGGCCGTACGTGCAGAAGGGAGGCTTAGGGGTCTAGGCCTCCTTCCCTAATGTTTTTTAAAAACAATTTTTAACTATGGAGCTCTAGATAAAACCCCACTATAATAATACCAATACTTTTTGGAGAGGGCTAGCCCTCCATACGTTTAAATAAGTATTAATTAAAATAATCATGGATTTGAATCCCGATAAAACCCCACTGCAACAATACCAGGGTCGTACTTTCTGGATGGTGTGGGGGAGTTAGGGGCTAAGCTCCTCACTCCAATATTTTTAAATAAATTTTTTAAATAAGTATTTATTTAATTGATATACTCTATTGTTTTCAAGCGAATAAAATCGATTTATCTAAGTTAAGTTTTTGTATCTTTTCAAATTATTATTTTAATAAAAAGTGGTAAATAAATTAAATTTTAGATTGTTCTTTTTTAAGAAGCAAAAACTATGTAGCCTAATTTTTATTTCCAAAATATATGGGAGGGAGCGCATCCCACTTCCAGAACGGTCCTAAAATCAATTTTCAATCGACTTTCATTTCATAGCTTCCGAATTTTCTTACCTTGTCAAAATTACCGAATATTCCGTTACCGAATTTTTCGGGCACCAAAATATAAATTGGGTACAGTTAGGTGTCTAAACAACGCAGGGAGATTTTCATTTTTAAAATCTCCATGTTTATTAATTTTTAACTTTTTGAGAATTTAACTGATTTTTCAACCGCTCCCACTTTTTTTTAACTCTCTCACCCGTTTATTGCATATTGACAAAATTTCCGAAACGTGATTATTAAGAACTCACTTTTACTAAGCATCTAAAAGTAAGCGAAATTTTAACGAGAATGTTTTTTTTTAAAGCTTATCACCCCAAGCAAGGCTGGAAGCCACTAGCACCCAAGGGGTTACAGAAGGTTTGGAGGAAGAGCAGGTAGGAGTGGTAAAGGAGAGGATGTGGAGAAAGATAGTGGATCGATCAAGGCAAGGGGGTTACAGAAGATTTGGAGCGAGAGCAGATAGGAATGAAAGGTGAAAGGATGTGGAGAAGGGAAGTGGATAGATCAAGGCAACTGGAGATGTCGATTGACGTTACACTTAAATAGTTGGAGATTATATTTGTCAGGGAAACAGGAATAAGGAAGGGAGTTCCACAGGCGAGATGTGCGAGATATGAAGCTATTGGAGTGGAAGAAACGTCTACATCTAACAGTTTCAACGGTGAAGGGGTGGGAACGGGATGCCAGCCTCGTAGGACGTTTAAATTCATGAGACCTAGGAACTAGCGAAAGCAGCCCGGAGCAATTACCGTGAAAATATTTGTAAAAATGACAGAGGCAACGTCGCGTCTGTGAGAGAGCGACTGCAGACGAGATGACAGATCAGTGCCAATTACATTGCATATCCGTCTCTGGATCTTATCAAGAACCCTGAGGCAAACAGCAGGGGCTCCAGACCATATATGGCAGCAATACTCCATGCAAGGGCGAATGGTTGATTTATGGATTTGGAGGATCGATTCCGGGAAGAAAAATTTCCTGGCTCGGCATAGGGAGCCAACTTTCCTTGCGGTGGATGATGCAATTGACTCGATGTATTTGTTCCATCTCACATCAGCGGACAGCGTGAGACCGAGCAGCCGCAGAGAGGAGCTCTCGAGAAGTTGGTCTTCAGACATTACAATTTTTTTGGTGAGTAAATGTTTGCACTTTTCTCGAAGAAACGCTTTAGGCACTAAAATCTGACTTACTAAAATAAGAATTTAAATTAATTTAGCATCGTCTAGAAACAAATTAAATCCTCATTTTATTCAAGTTACACGTTTTATTGCCAAATTCCACGCATTTTAACAGAAAAAAAACGCCAAGAGGACGTCAAACCTCAAATGCAAATTGCCTTTAGCCTAGAAATGATCGGCTGTCGTGTGCAAGAAATTTATAAACGGCATTCTGAGATACCATTCAACCCAGAAACAGGTCCTCTGGAAAGCCCCCATGATCACCGTCAAGAAGAGAAATTTGAAATGATATGAACACGTCATAAGAACCAACGATCTCTCCAATACCATCCAACAATATACCATTTTAGGAAAAAGAGGCATAAAAAAATTAAGCACTAAGGCAGTGATTCTCAACCACCGTGCCGCGGCCATTATTGTGCCGCGAGATCCTCTTCAGTGTGCCGCGAGAAATTGAAGAAATCGCGAAATAAACACCAGGCACACATTTCACACTAAATAAGTTGCACAAATAAATGAATCGAAACATTTAAATAAAGTAAGTTCATATTTGCGTGTGTATTTTTTTTTTATATCTATAGTTTTATTTCATAACATTTATTACATACCCTTTAAAATTTTGCTAAGTGTGCCGTGATATGTTCATTTGCTTCTAGGTGTGCCGTTGTTTAAAAAGGTTGAGAAACACTGCTTTAAATGTACAGAAACAATTATCTAAAAACATTTAGTGAATCACCAAAATCAATCTAAAATAAAAATCTGTTTAAAATAAGAAACGAGAAAGACAACACTCAATTGAAGAAGAAATGAGAATCTGCTTATTGCACATTCGATCGGACATTGAAGAAATGGCGGTAAAAACACCAGGCACAGATTTCACGCTAAATAAGCTGCAGAAATACAGTGTAACCCGGATATAAGAGAGTTGTCGGGGCCGGAGAAGAAGTCTCTTATATCCTGGTTTCTTTTATATCCGGGTTTGGTCTATTTTGTTTAGGTAAGTATGACTCTAATTTGGGGCCAGCGAAAATCGCTCTTTGATCCGGGTTTCTCTTATATCCGAGTCTCTTATACTCGGGTTACACTGTATGGCTAAATTATTCAGTATAATTTCTTTTTGAAGTAAATGAAGGTCTTATTTGATGGCACAATGATTTAGTAATAATGAACTTGTTCCGTGCATCGTGTCCATATACAATTTGTAAAGATTCAGGAAATTATAAATTTTATAACGCTGTACTATAAGACTTTCACTGATCACCAGAATTAAATTGCAACGCTACGATTTTAAATCTAAACTTCATCTTTAAACTCTTTTCCTCAAAAAAAAAAAAAAAAAAATAGAAAACGGAAGAGGAAAAATATTTTGTGTTATTTTTCATGTCAGACGCCAACTTTCAAATTGAGTGCAATATCAGAGTTTGAAAATCGACCTGCCCTAATGACCCAATGTCATTGTAACAATGCGGCTTCAATTGCTTTTGATTTCTTTTTATGAGGCATTGTCATCATTAATAACATCAGCCCGCTTTGTATCCTGGAGTATGACGGGTCTTTCCCCCTTCCGAAGACGTAAACAAACCAATAAAAGTACCGAGACAATACCGCCACCACCCAGCACACGAGCTCCCTATCCATTTCTCTTTTATCCATGTATGTAAACACATATGCAAGCAAACGAGCCCCCCCCCCCCCGAAAAAAAATTAAAATAACGTTGGAAGGACATTTTGATAATATATATGTCTATCAATTACGTATAAAGGAGAAAAGACAGGGAGACAATATAATCTGAAAATGGCTTCCTTCTTGCCTGTGACAAGTCGCCATGTGACGATCACAATTATCATGTGACCATTATCACATGTGACTGAAAAAACGTGTGACTTACAGAAAAAGAAATAACGCGTAGAAGTTTTCTCTCGTTCGAAACCATGTATGTATGTTCGCGCACACCAAAGAACAGCTTAGATGTGGCACAAGGTCGAAAGTATGGGGCACCCAATGCGGATTAAACTCACTACTCGATTGCAATTAGTTCCGTCGAGACAAGCTTGCTAAACATTACACCACGTCGAGTTCACCCTGTAGATACAGTTATGATTATCTAACGCTACACTCACCAAACACCTAGACACACAGACACGCACGCTTACTCATATTAAAGGACGGAACAATGAAAAGTTCTCAGCTCGACCAAAAACCTATAAAAATTCTGATTTTTGAATCATTTTAGTCATATTTTTTAAGAAAGTAAGTTGGGGAGAGAGCTTTTCAGTATATGAGCCATATACCCCCCCCCCAAAAAAAATCTCAAGAATTAAATAATACTCTATTTCACACTGAAGTGAATTGGAGAGATCATGGCTTATTTTGTTGTGAAAACTCCAGTCACTACATGTCACTACAAATAATTAAATACAAACGCTTGCACTTGAACAATCAGAATTGTTCTTAGGGAAGTGTTGCCTAGGAGAATAGAGCGTATATTTTTCTTTAATAAGATTTCTGGAAAATAACTGAGAATGGACGTAGACGGATAACTGGCGCCTCATAACCAGCTGCTTCAAGCAGATGAAGCTTGGCAGTCCATCTAAAGGAAGGGAAACCTTGATTTTTAAAGCCTCTGTCACATCCAGACACGGAAAAGGGTACAGAAGTAAATTCAATCAGAAAACCTAAAGTCAAGTCCCCCGAAGCGGGTTGACTGTCAACACAGCAACTTTCCGGCAATCCTGCTACCCTGTATTCCTTTTGATCTTTTGGTACGAACGAGATGGGTGGGTGCATGTAGTGTGGTCAGCACATTGTCTCCATATACCATTACCCAGTCCTGCGCCCTGAGGAGGTCACACCAATCTATCAAAGGACTGAACTTTGATCAAACAGTGCGTTGCCTTTACTCGTGAGATAAACGGATGCTTACTTACTGTTTAATAAATAAACAGAGCGTCTAAAAATGACGTTTAAAGCGATAAAATCTGTCGGATTAATAAATGAAAAAATCATTACTTATTTAGAAATTACTTTGTTTACTTTCGGATACGAAAATAAAAAATTCCAGAAACTTTCAAAATGCACTATTCGGCATGGCTTGATCTCCGACGCACTCCTTGGACGAGTCGTTCTCAAGTAAGTCGGATCTAATGACGTTTCCTCCTACAAAGGGGAACACAGGTTCGAATCCTGCCAAAAAAGCAAATATTTGCATTCAATTGAATATCTCGAATATTCAGGCTGGTAGAAGAAAATAAATAATTATACTGTTTAATAAATAAATGAAGCGTTTATTCAAATATGGACATCCACTGAAAAAAATAATGTTTGAAACAAGATCTGTCGGATTAATAAATAAAAAAGCCATTACTTCTTTAGAATATATATATATATATATACATATATATATATATATATATATAGATAGATAGATAGATAGATATTCATATATATATATAGATATTCATATATATATATATATATATATAGATATTCATATATATACATATAGATATTCATATATATATATATATATATATATATATATATATATATATATATATATATATATATATAGATATTCATATATATACATATAGATATTCATATATATATATATATATATATATATATATATATATATATATATATATATATATATATCGGTGGCCCGATGATTGCATCTAGCATGAGACATTTTTGATATGTTTAACGTTCTTTTTATAGATACAGGTATTTTAAGTAAATGCTCTGTTCATAATATAATCTATTATTATGAACAGAGCATTTACTTAAAATACTTGTAGCTATAAAAAGAACGTTAAACATATCAAAAATGTCTTTAACAAATTGTAGGACTATGTCCAATTCAAATATATATATATATATATATATATATATATATATATATGCCAATTTCTAAAAAAATGTAAAAAATTTTTTTATCACATTTAAATATGTCTGTGTATACACGCGCATATATATATATATATATATATATATAAAAGTGAAGTCAACATTCAGAGGCGACAGGCTGTTTCATGCTGGACGCAATCGTGAGGCCGCGATGTCGATTGTGTCCAGTATGAAACAGCCTGTCGCCTCTGAATGTTGACTTCAATGTTCACTTTTATATTTATATTTACATACGCTCTATCTCTGATATTGAACACTTTATCAGATAAATATAGCACACCTTAAAACTATATTTCTTCATATATATATATATATATATATATATATATATATATATATGTGTGTGTGTGTGTGTGTGTGTGTGTGTGTGTGTGTGTGTGTGTGTGTATACACAGACATATTTAAATGTGATAAAATAATTTTTAATGCTATATTCATGGGAAAAGGGTGCTCAGTGTCAAGGACAGACTATATATTTTTTATTATTTGCTTCGTTTAACGGCATATCAACTCCTTATGGGTCATTTTATGCCGAAATTTAATTTTCTTGCGAGCTTTCAATAATGTATCGCTGCTAATTTATTTCTGTAAAAATGCTTATTGCTGGTATTTTTACTATCAAAATGTATCATTATATTTTCATAATGTGTTAACCCCAATTCGGGAGTTTACTATTTGCCCATAGCTGGAACCCTAACAGGTGTTACTACCCCGAGTCAAGGTGGAGCTGGGAACAACAGCAATTAAGAGGTGGTTATACGCTCCTTAAAACCTCCCGATGTAGTTCATTGTCATATCCAGTACGCTATACATAAATACAAGCAGTGTGGACAGGTAGCAACACTGAATGGCGACAATCTTATTCATGCTTAAATGAAATCGATGTCCTGATGATTGCCTTTGTACTTGTTGATACCTATCTCAATACTGTCCCCCTCTCTCTCTCTATCTATCTATCTATATCTATATCTATATATCTATCTATCTATCTATCTATCTATATATATATATATATATATATATATATATATATATATATGTGCACATTTCATTAAAAACGACTGACAAGTTGCTTTTATTTAGTTTTTTTATACAATTTTTCATGCGATTTAATAATGTTTTTAGTTTCGGATGATAATATAATATAATATATAATAGCATCGTCCACATGCAAAAAAAGGCTAAAAATAATCGAAGCCTTATTAATAAAAACAAACAAACCAACACTTAATAATATTAACTTTGAACATGGACATAATATCTTGACCGTGTTTTGAAACAAAAAAATGAAACATTTTTATAAAACATACATATAAAAAAGTATTTCTAATTCTAACAGTTAAAATGTAATCCTTGAAAATGACTAAATGTATAGCCGAAAGCGCTCGGATAAAAAGAACATTCGGACAGTTTTTATATAATTTATCATCCGAAAAGAAACACATTATTAGATCGCATGAGAAATTGTATAAAAGCACCTTGTCAGTCGTTTTTAATGAAATGTGCATGAAAGAAGGATTGCTGCCTAAATACACAAATATATATATATATATATATATATATATATATATATATATATATATATATATATATATATATACTAGGATTGCTGCCTAAATACACAAATATATATATATATATATATATATATATAATGCGTGTGTGTGTTCAGTGTCTATGTTAGCCATCGAGGCGAAACTATAGAAGTATGTGAAAAAGTGTCATTTTATTTTTTACTTGCAAAGTTATTCTTTCTTTGCTTTTTACATTGACAATTTTGGTTAGCTGCTGATCTGTTTCGGAACAGTATTCAGCATTGGCGGCCACAATCTTACCAACATATGACATGCAGATGACACAGTACTGATAGGAGACACGGAAAAGAAACTACAAAACCTCCTACAGAAGGCAGCGAAGGAGAGCGAGAAGAAGGGACTAATCATAAACTACAAGAAGACAGAATGCATGATTATCAGTAAAAGGATGAGCCCGAAATGCGATTTACAGGTCGGAGACATTAAAATCATGCATGTGCAGAAGTTTAAATAACTGGGAAGGGTTTTGACAGAGAACGGTAGGTGCGACGCTGAGATCCGAAGACGGATTTGGATGGCCAAGTATGCATTCCAAAACCGGACAGAGTCCTGTGAGACTGGAGGATTTATTTGGTGACAGAGTACTGAGCGCTTCTAAGTGACATCTGTCCTCCTATACGGCAGCAAATGTTGGACGGTCTCCTCAAAGATGAAGAAGACTCGAGGCAGCGGAGATGTGGTTCCACAGAAGGATGCCAAGGATATCATGGACGGAGCGTGTGAGCAACGATGAGGTCTTGGAGAGCATGCAAACAAGGAGGAAGCTTATACTCAACATAAGGAAGAGCAGTTGAAATTTCTGGGACATCTAACGAGAAAGCAGAACCTAGAGAATCTGATACTCACAGGTCGAATAGAGGGAAAAAGGGAAAGCAATGCATGATATACCTGGTGGGCTTAAGCATGTGGATGACAGAACGTGTTCTGGCGGAGTTGGCAGAGGCACGAAACTTATTGAGAGCTACAAGGGATAGGGGGAAGTGGAGAGCCATGATCGCCTACGTCCGGAAAGGATAGGGCACATAAAAAGAAAATATTTCCACCGGTTTCGACATTTTTATTTAGAATTCGGTATTTCAAACACAGATATCCAATAAAAATTACGTTGTGATTTGTTTGACCCAGAAAGCAGAAGTGATGTCCATCCATTCACGGTCGACTGAAGATGTAGACACAGCTGGGGAGTCTGCGCTAAGAAATTTAGAATGCAGCAAAAAACATTAATATCTGCAGAAAGCAGTGGTTGAATTGTTAATGTCTTTTATATAGCAGAAAAGAATAGTAGAGAAAAGAAACGGGTTACAGAAATGAAAAGTATTTAACGTAAAAACTGATACACTGGAATCTAGACAAAGAGAGATGGTGTAATGGGATTAACTTGTTGTTAAATCATCTCAGAACGATATATGACTCTTGCGATGGAGGGATAAAGATTTCTGTGCGGGGCTTAAAGTTATAGTGGCGTTCCTCCTCCCAACGCTTGCCCGGGCCAATTCTCTCTTCTCTCTTCAAGAATGTTCCCCAGTCTGCGTTTTTCAGCATAACTACGCGTTTATATAGATAAACCCGGCTATTTATAACTGACCCTCGGCCCTACTACTTCGCACGCGATTATCACGGGGTTCCGTCTGCTTCAACCAAAATCATGTGAATTCCAAAGTTCCTTCTAGCTTACTCAGCGCTATTTCAATTTTTAACCGATTAAAATTATTTCGACCATTTACATTGTGTTCTGATGACCCAGATTCAATGGGTACAACTTCTGCTCTAGATCAGATTTCAGTAAACAAAATGCTCTGATTTAATTTCGCTATTCAAATCTACTCCAATTTCACTAAATATACGTGTGTGTGTGTTTCCCAGACTCTCTCTCTCTCTCTCTTTCACACACACACACACGCGCACACGCACACGCGCACACGCATATATATATATATATATATATATATATATATATATATATATATATATATATATATATATATATATATTCTAGCAGAAGTCCTCATGAACGACGATGGGCAAGTGGTCAAGACATGGATCACAGCTGCTTATAATGACAGTGAAATGATTCCTATTGTATTACTTCTATTTGAGCCAAGTTATTCAAAGCAGTCTGATCGGAGCCAAGTTATTCGAAGCGGCCTGATTTGAGCCAAGTTATTCGAAACGACCTGGTTTGAGCCAAGTTATTCGAAGCGGCCTGGTTTGAGCCAAGTTATTCGAAGCAGTTTGACCGGAGCCAAGTTATTCGAAGTGGCCTGATTTGAGCCAAGTTATTCGAAGCGGCCTGGTATGTAGAGTCCTGAAAAGTAGAGCCACATAACATTTTATAGCAAGGTGGGACAAAGGAAATGAATAAATAAGATATTGTTTATTTTACATTCTATGTTGTTAATTAAGATGTGTTATCGGAATTCTTTAGATGGACAGTTATGCATTGGACTTAACATGTGAGTAACGAGGAAGCTTTACGGACAATGCAGACTGGAGACGAAAAGGACACAGAAAGTCACAGTTGGATTTTTTAGGGCACAATAACGAGGAAATAGGGCTTGGCGAATTTAACACTTGAAGGCAAGAGAGAGTGAGAGCAAAGCATCGAATAACCTACTTTGTATAAATGGTTGGTAGAACAGTGATTAGGAGAGATAGCAAAAAGACAGACCTTACTTAAAGGCACAAAGGAAGTGGTGGAGAGCCATGACCGGCCACGTCCTGAAAGGACACGGCACATAGAATATTCAGATTATCAGTAATTTCATAGCTTGTAATTTCAAATCGAACACTTTATTCAATTCACGGAGATAATATTATCCTGTTCCGCTTTTTCATGCTTAGGGGATATATCCAATCAGTTAATGCGCACCAGTCTTATGCATCTTTGCAGAGGTTGAATTCCCAATCAAAGAGCAAAACACGTTTTAAGTAATATTTTAATCTACTCGTCCACGTGTCAAGGGCAAATCAGTAGCATGTCAGTGTGAGTGGCCTGAATCACGATGTGGGACCCTATGAGTGTATAAAATTCTGAAAAATCATTCTTCAAGGTTCATTTTCTGCAACAAAAATCCAGCATTGGGATAGAGAAAGATGCCTTCCAAAAGCTAAGCAAAGTATAAAGAAACAGGAAAATTTCATTAGAAACAAAGAAAAGAGTGATCAACTGTTACGTAATATCAGTCCTCACATATGGCAGTGAATACCGGACAGTTTCCTCAAAGATGAAGAGACTAGAAGCAACAGAAGTGTGGTTCTACAGAAGGATGCTGAGAATACCATGGACCGAACATGTGAGCAACGACAAAGATTTTAATGAAATGGAAACAAAAGGATACTTATATTTAACATCAGAAAGAGATAGTTGAAATTTCTAGGACGCATAATGAGGAAAGACGGCTTGGAAAATTTGATACTCACAGGTCAGATTGAAGGCAAGTAGGATAGAAGAAAACAAAGCATAACTTACTTAACGAGCTTCAATAAATGCATAGCGGAACAAAGTTTAGGATAGATAACAAAAAGACAACATTTATTAAGCGCTATAAAAGGCAGGACATTGTGGAGAGCCATGATCACCAACGTCCTGAAGGGACACGGTACATAGAAGAAGAAGAACTGTGTAAAATACAGAGGTTGACTATTTCCATGCATGTTCTAGAACCATCAGATTAATTCTATGTATTTCTACATTCAACACTAAAGATTACAGTTGTAATGGCGTATTTCAAACTCTTCTTTGCCCAACTTGTCTTTACGATGTTTACTTAAAAAGGCTGTAGTTTTGGTTGCTTGCATGCATTTAACTGAAGTTCTTAATATTCAACACCTTTTTTTCTATGTTTACATTCGCAAACTTAGCGTTTTCTTACTTTTAAGTTTTCTCATTTTTTTCCAATTCTCTTTTTTTGTGATAGTTTTAAAGTTAGACTCTTTTTTTTTTGTTCTTATCTTGACAATGTTTTCAATTTTTTTTGACGGTTTGTAACCTTCGTTAGTCGAAAGTTCCGCAAGCGAGAAAAGAAACTGTTAACATAGAATTTACAGTTACATCTAGACATATCAACAGTGAAACGACGAGATCTTGCTCCCAATCTAGTACTGCTCTTAAATTCATAGAGCCTCGGTACGAAAGAAACCTGTCCATCAGAACAATCACCTTGAAAATATGTATAAAAAAGTCACTGGGAATCTACATTACGACAATGGGAAAGTGACTGAAGCCGAGATGCCGATTCAGAACCGCAGGTTCTTTTTTGGGATTTCATCAAGGATCTCTAAATATATAGCAGGAGCACCTGACCAGATGTGGCAGCAATATTAAAAACGTGGAAGAAATATAGACTTATAAATATGTAAGATATATATGGTCTAGCACGACACAGTTAATCAAAAGTTCCCTTACAGCAGACTTAACAATTAGTTTAATATAATATTTCCATTTCATGTCAACGGGAAAGGTTATCCCGAGAATGAGCAATGAACCACTCTTCTGGGGTTTAGCATCTACCATGCTGATGGAAGGCAGACTGTGTTCAATTAATTGAGAGCAGTTTCGTTTTGGAAGCGGTAAAATTAACAGGTCATTCCTTGTCCCAGTTAACAACAGAATGTAGGGCATTATTCAGATCAACTGCAAATTTGACCTTATTGGAACGATCAAAATTAATCAATTTCTTTGTTTCTGAATGTTCTGCAATATATGAAATATTCGAGTGACTGAAACAAGTCAAATTCTGTAGGTGCTAAATCTGGTGAGTATAGAGGATATGGAATAACTTCCACTCCTCACGATTTTGTTTTATTTAGGTTAATTTTTTGACTGAATGCCATTGCATTGTGCTACGTTTTTTTTTTATCTTAGCCAACACAAGACACTTTCAATTCTATGCTTCACTTACCCGATTAAGTTCCTATTAATGAACCCCATGCAACTGATGGTCCTTCCATGTTGCTGGAGCTTGTAATGAACAACACCTTGCATATTCCACCAGACAAAAAAAGAAAACTTCTAAAGTCATTACCTAGCATTTAAGGTGCCCCTAAAAAGGAAAGTGGTTTCTTAAGCAATTTTTGTCCTTAGTCAATGCACGTGTGGGCCCCAACTTTAAACCTTAACTCGTATCACGTTCCGTTCGAGTCGGCGTGCGGATAAATACCTTTATATCCAACACGTACAGAGATAGCTAGTGTAGCGTTAGCTAGAGGCTTTCTGCGTTCTTTCCTTGAATACAACCAATGATAACAGAAAGAACACGAAATACACCACATAAAATCCGTAAGTTACTTTACAAGTTTTCACCTAACATCAACCTTACAGCTATAAAAGTATTAATTCCATCCGTTCGTAGATTCTCTTGTTTCAGGCAAGAACATTTTCCTTCCATATATATATATATATATATATATATATATATATATATATATATATATATATATATATATTAGCTTAATAGTCGCACTCCATGCGGATTTTAAGTTAGCTCCTAAGGGAGTAGGGGCTAATTAGGCCTCAAGCCCCCAAACCTCTGGTCTCATCTTAGAAAATAGCAATGATTATTTTGAAGAAATGACTTTAAATCCCTCAATTCATTCCATGGAACTTCAAAACCTCACTTTAACTCTGATTCAGGCTATAAGTTCAATTCCGACCAAAAGACCGATTTGGTCCGAAATTCCAATTCAAGCTGAAAATTAAGTTCTTCAAATCACAAACTCTGCGGAACTTCAAAACTCTCACGTCACGAAACCTCTAACTTTAACTCTGATTACTTAATATAATTTCTTCAATCCATAATGTTTTGGAGATACATTAAATTGAATTTAAAACAAAAACTTAACTTCACATTTTTTCCGTTACTTTAAAATAAATTAAAAACTTTTAAAATCACCAATTTTTTTCAGTTATTTTAAGATTTTAATTTTTAACTGTTCCCGTCTCATCCGGACACAAATGACATTGATGGATGTTCAAGTACCAGATGAAGGGCATATTTTCAATCCCGGGATCATCCTGATTCCAAAAAGTATTTCTATGTAGAGTATGCACCGAGTTAGAGGGGCTTCAGACACACGGATGGACAGATATAATTTGCCGTTAATATATATATATATATATATATATATATATATATATATATATATATATATATATATATATATATATATATATATATAATGCTCAAACACTAATATTCCATAGTTATAATTTATTACGTTGGAATCGTAATCACTATCCAATTCATCAGACCTACAAATTCAAAAAAAGAAAAAAAGCTATATTATATTCTTGTTCTGTCCTGGACACTGAGCTCTACCTGGATTCTATCCTCTTGGAAATATATATATATATATATATATATATATGTATATATATATATATATATATATATATATATATATATATATATATATTAACCACTAATATTATCTATCTATGTAGCGGAGGAATCATATTTTTAAAAACTAAAAATATATATATATATATATATATATATATATATATATCAGCAACTCCTAAGGGTGTATGCTACAGATGCAGTCCGAACAACCAATATATTGATTCCATTTCATTTATTTATTTCTTCTTTCCTTTTTTTTTATTTCTCTCTTTGTCCCTCTCTCCCTTTCTCGCTCTCTCTTTCTTTCTTCTCTTAATTTTTTTCTTTTTTCTTATTATTAATATTATGTTTTTCTTTTTTGTCTCTCTCGCTTTTCCATTTCTCCTTTTTATCTCGGTATATCTGTCTGGATGCATTGATTCCATTTCTAAAAAAATATACGATCTCAAGAGATGAATATAGGAATATTCATGAAATAAATTATAACCGATATGGATTTTAAAAATGTTTTCATAAAGTGTTCTCTTTATGTATTGCTCTGTAACTTACATTGAGTTCTTATTGGATTAAAGTCCTCCTTGGAATTAGCCCTACCAATTACAAATTGGTATTATATATATATATATATATATATATATATATATATATATATATATAAACATTAACTCAATTTAAAACATCGATGCATATTTTCGAAGTATGTATTGACCAGCTAGTTTCGACCACAGTCAGACATTCCTGTGTTCTTGACCAAAACTATGATAAGACGAGGGCAGTAGATCGTGGAAACGAAGCTGAGGTTTACTTCGCTGGGGAAAATAGACGACAAATGAGTGGTTGGTTGATGTGCTTGTATCCCAGCTGTGCGCTATTTGGGGCTCGGTGTATCGGGTCGGTGTGGAACATTGCCGTGAATGGCATCTTTTCGTTCTATTTCTGATGCTTCAACAGCGTCGTTCTTCAATTGCAGTCACAGTCCTTTTATGCACACCTTTTATTTCCACTTCAAATTCTTAATTCCACTCTGGTTTTTTTTTTCTTTTCCGTCTCCTTTTTCCTTTTTTATTATCTATTTTTATACATTATATTTTCAAGTTCTCTTCTCGCCTTTCTAGTTTTCTTTTTATGAATTATTATTATTATTATTATTATTATTATTATTATTATTATTATTATTATTATTATTATTATTATTCATCTACACGTCTTATTTTTCGCTTCTTGTTTCTTTTTAGCCTTTTATTTCTTTTCGCCCTTTACTTTTCTTTGTCGCTTTTCACTTTACTTCTTTTTCTTCTTCTTCGCTGTTTACTTTTCTTCCTTTTCACATTGTACGTATATTCCTTCAGTTTTGCTTCGCCTTTTATTTGTATTTTTCGCTGTTTTACATTTTTCTTCTTCTTTACTTTTTTTATTCGGTTTTTAATGTTTTTCCTTCTTCGCTTTTAACTTCCCACTTTGCGATTTACTTTTCTTCTTCGCTTTTGACTTTTTTTCTTCTTCGCTTTTAACTTCCACAATTTGCTTTTTACGTTTCTTCTTCGCTTTTTACTTTTCCTTCCTTCTTTTTCGCTTTATTGTTTAGTTTTAATTCCTCTTCGTTTTGTACATTGTACTGTCTATTTCGCCTTTTTATTTCTTTTTTTCTTCTTTGCCCTTTTCTTCTTCGCTTTTTACTTATTCATCTTTTATTTTCTTTTATTTTCTTTATTTTAATTTTTTGTCTCCTTCGCCATTTTTCTTTTCTTCAGCACATTTTTTTTCTTTGAGTTATACGTTTCTTCATTGCTTTTTTTTTTAGTTTTTCTTCCGTTTCTTCTTCTTGTTGTTCTTCAAAATAATCGAATCGTAACATGGAACCTTAAACTTTTTTTTTATCTGCATATGAGCAATTCCCTAGAAAGTGGTATTTTATCGTTTTCTTATATATTCGATCTTTTCAAGATGTTCACTATCCAGTCTTCATTGGAACGAAGTGTTTCAATAACTGGCTTTGTTTTGTCGCTGCGTTCCAGATTCGTCTGGTCCTGGTCTCTTGATGCTGATATTTTACTGTTTTTTCTACTTCATTTATTTTAGTTTTAGGATATATTCCATAATTCTATTTGTTTGCATGTACGACGGTGACTCTCCTCTGACCTATATCTGACAGCTCAGCAGGGCAGGAGATACTGGCTTGTAATATTCAATATTTCCAAACCCAACCAATATTTCCAAAGGCATCAACGATCCAACCGTGTCACTATGAACGATTGTACTCACAATGTAGTTCCTTATTTTGATTTTCTTTTGGAACACATGTTTACCCCAGTTCTAAATGGAACACATTTATACGATCAACCGCTGGATTCTGGAAACATGGCTGATTCTGGAAACATTGTCGGTCCTTTGTACCAAAACTAATAATTTATTTAGTCTGCTAGATGGGTAGCCGCTTGGGAAAACTAGGTGTTGTAATCCCGCATGTGCAGGTAATGTAATGAATAATTGTTCGGAATTGAGAGTCGATTTTCACTTCCAGTTGGGTTCCTTATATTCCCTGACGCACAAATACCCTTGGAAAATGCACGAATCCACCTCTTCTCCCCCAGCTATGGATTAATTAGTAAGAATTGTATCACTATATCATTATTATCTAAAAAAACCTCTTACAATCTAAAAATATTTTCTGGCTTTAAATAACCTGTAATGGGTTGATAAGCCTTAGAGCATGAAGGCATGAATCAATCAACTATATTTTGTTCTGTAGCCTTGGATTGAGTTCGAAAGTGCCTCCGCGTCCTTACTTTCCACCCAACAACACCCTTTTCCACAGACGCAACGTGGCAAACCCATCGCTATTTTCATTACAAGTGTTCAGACGTACTTCATCCATTAGTTCCACCAGCTCAGACATTTACGGCTGTACAATTGTTTAAAGAAAATGTTTTGAATTGGAACAAGCGGCTCGACGAATGAAAGGAATGAATATTTTTTTTAATGTTCACTCTGTACAAGACCCAAGAGCCACTGGGGGTAGAGGATTACAGAGTATCAAGTACAGTTTACGTGGATATGTGGAGAAGATGACGGTTGCCGCTAGACTTGGCTAAGATTGTAGTAATCGAGGAAGCATCTTCTGAGGAAGTTGGTTCCACAAGGCAAAGATTCGAAGCTGCTCGAGTGGAACTTACATCTCACCACTAAAATACGAAGGGAATGAAGGTGGTTCGCTACAATATGCGTGACATGGCGACTCTTAGCCTTGAAGGTTAGAACTGATGGAACAAAGGAATGTAGTTCATCTGAACACTTGTCAGGGAAAAAGTAATAAAGCAGCGAGAGGCTTACGACGGTTTGTCTGTGGAGAAAGGAGTTGTAGGGCGGAAATAATTCATCACCCACAAGGACGCGAAGGCGTTTTAGACTCTATCGAGACTGGAAAGTGAAAACTAGGAAACTGCTGTCCATATATGGCAACAATACTCCGTTTTAGGTCTGATCTAGCTGTCATAAAGGTAAAGGATAGCCAGAGGAGAGGAGTCAGGTACTTACTGGAGCGGTACAGGGCACTGACCCATGTTTCCCGGCATCTTTAGCGATGGACCGTATGTACGAGTTCTACCTGAGGCCTGGTTTAATTACGATAGGCTCTCAAGGTACACCTATCCCGTGAGAGAGCACCCGTTCCTCGCGATAGGTGTAAATTCAGAGCCCGCTCAGTGATGATGAAACGTCACTCGTTTGTTTTTCGAGGCAATGAATGTGACCAGTCAGTTTTCCTCGATGAGCGGGGATTTTGACCATTTTAATTTGTTCTGTTTTTTCCCCCAGCCATTCATTTTTTATATTTATTTTTCTTTAGCGCTCCCTTTTTACTTCCAAATCTTACTCCTCCATCTATTTCATCGTTTGCTTCTTTTCTTCCATCTATATTCTACAAGTACCGTTTCTTTTCTTGTTACCACAACCAACTGTATTTTCCCTCTCTCGCTTTTCCTTCTTTTTCTTTTGCGACCTTTTTTTAAATTCTTCTTGAATCCTTGTCCTGTTACCATTTACTTCCTTCTTCCTTTCTTGCTCTTCCTCCTCACACTTCTCCTCCTCCTCTTTTTATCTCATGCTCCAGTCTGCCGTTCTGCCTATCCGTCTGTACTCCGTCTGTCTGTCTGACTGTCTGTCTGTCAGTCTGTCTGCCGGTTGACGGACTGGAAGAACACTTTTCCCGCTGACGCCATGACAGCTGACAGTGATGGCATTTCAGGGTAAAGAACGGTTCACACGATAGCATTTTTCTTTCTTTCTTTTTTCCCCTTAGTCCTTTTTTTTTTTTTTTTTGGCTTTTCTCTTTATATTTCCACATTTTTACTTATTTATTTGTTTGTTTATTTATTTTTATGTTTTAGTTCGACTTGAAAAAATCGGACTTGAAAAATTCACACGCTCTACATTTGGTCGGTCGACACAAGCGGGCCTCCCTCACTCATTCCCGATTCACCGCTACCCACCCTTTTCTGACTACCACAAAACCACCAGTCTCCGTGCCTCTCATCCCCAACTCATATTCTCACCACCTCAATCCCGACTCTCATCTTCCTTTTCCACCAATCTCTCTCTCTCTCTCTCTCTCACTCTCTCTCTCTCTTTCTCTCTCTCTCTCTCTCTATCTCTCTCTTCCCCTGCAAACCACCATGCAGGAACTGGGCATTTTTTCTCCAGAGAAACAGAAGAAGAAGAAAAAGAAGTTCTGCAAAAGAGGCATTTCGCAAAAAGCAGTCCACCCCCACCGCTGTTCCCATCGTTCCCTATTCTTTCACCTCTCCCTACTTCATACTTAAGACTTCCCTCTTATTCGTCCACCGCCTTCTCATCCGCCTTTGACTTTCCGCTCACCCATCCCATCCATGCATCAATGTGTTTAGGTTGCATTTCTCTGATCACTCAACAATATATGATATATTGATTGTCTACCTATAACTATTTCTATATCACTGTATGTGTGTGTGTCATTATACTGATTGTGCTAAACTATTTCTCCCTTACTCTCTGCATATATATATATATATATATATATATATATATATATATATATATATATATATATATATATATATATATATATATATAGTGGAACCGCGGTTCACGAATTTGATTCTTTGCTGAAGGCCGTTCGTAACCCGAAATGTTCGTAAGCAAAAACTATTTTTTCCAGTAGGGATCAATGTAGAGAAAAAAAGTCACAGTACAATAAAATTGGAAAAGAAAAGCACGGCGGTCGACTCAGAAATTATTCCGTTCGGGTTAACTCAGTTCGCCAATATTGTTCGAGAACCGAAATTTTGTTCGATAACCGAGGCATTTTCAACTCGAACTTTCTGTTCGACAAACGATTTGTTCGACATGTGAGACGTTCGAGAACCGAGGTTGCACTATATATATATATATATATATATATATATATATATATATATATATATATATATATATATATATATGTATATATATATATATATATATATATATATAGAGAGAGAGAGAGAGAGAGAGAGATGTAAAGGGGGGAAATAAGAAAAATACAAGTGGAAGAATATAATGGAAAAGGAATAAACGTAGATGGAATTGAAACAGACAACCCAGGGACATGATCTATATATATATATATATATATATATATATATATATATATATATATATGATTTCTGAATTCTTTTACATGCAACTCTTATTTCTCATGTTCCTGTGTTGTCTGTTTCATTTCCATCTACATTTATTCCTTTTCCATTATGCCGTTAGGTTTTCATTCTTCCTCTTGTATTTTTCTTCTTTTCCCCCATTTGCATTTTCCTTCCTTTTCTTCATTGCATTCCATTTTCTTTCGTATATCTGCCTGTTCAATCTTTACCATCATTTCATTTTTATTCCCCTATTTGTATTTTTTCTTTTCTTCGCATTTTCATTCCCTTTCTTCGCTGCATTTTATTTTTATTCGCCCATTTCCATCTTTACCTTCATTGCATATTTAATTTTTCTTCCTTCATTTGCATCGCCTCACTTTTTTCATTGCATTTTATTTCCTAGAATGTTCCTTTCTTTTCTTAATCGCATTTCACTTTCATTCCACTTTTGATGTTGATTCTTTGCCATCATTGAATTTCATTTGCATTTTCCTTCACTGAATTTCATTTTCACTCTTTTGTTTGCATTTTCCTTCCTTTTACTCATTGCTGTTAATTCTCGTTCCTCCATTTGCATTTTTCATTTTTTTCTCATTGAATTTCATTTTCATTCGCCACATTGAAATATTCCTTCTTTTCCTTCATTGCATTTCATTTTCATTCCTACTTTTGTGTTTAACTTTCATTTCTTCATTGCATTTCATTTTCATTCGTTCACTTTTATTTTCCTTATATTTTTTCATTCACTTTCAATTTTCATTCCTTCATTTCCAATTGCCTTCCTTTTCTTTTGTGCGTTTTGTTTTCATTCCTCTATTTGCTTTTTCCTTCCTTTTCTTCATTGCATTTAATTTTCTTTTTTCTATTTGCATTTCCTTTCCTTTTCCTCTTGCGCTTTCCTTCATTACATTTCATCTCCTCCCTCCATTTTGCATTTTCCTTCATTCTATTTCATTTTCCTTCCTCTATTTGTATTTTTCTCCCTTTCCTCCACTTACTTTTATTTTCATTCCTCCATTTGCATTTTCCTTTTTTTTCTAGCTTCATTGCCTTTCATTTTCCCACCTCCATTTGCATTTTCCTTCCTTTTTACCTTTCTTTTCTTCATTGCATTTCATTTTCATTCATTCATTTATTTTCTTTCTCGTATATAATCTTTTGTCTATTTTTAATGAAGTAGGTGATTATGGATTTCCACTATTTCCTTTTTCTTTAATATCTGGGAATTGCCATGGCTTCTCGGAAAAGTTATTGAACCGGCATTTCAATGGTTTTCATTCTCTTTTCTCCATGTACATCATTATTTTCCTGCATTGCATTTTAGTTTCTTCTTCTCCATTTGCATTTCCTCCCTTTCCTTCGTTTCATTTCTATTCTTTATCTTTCTTTACATTTTTTCCTCCTGCATTTCGTTTGCATGTTCTCCTTTTCCTCCATCTGTATTTCCTATGAACTTCGTCAATTTTTTCCCGTTTCTTTTCCTGTTCCATTCTGCTGATAATATTTTCTTTTTTTTTATTTCTCCCCTTTTAATAATCATTTATTTTCTGGTTACTACAACTTCCGATATTCTTGAATGGCTAACGGACGGAATATTTATTGGTCAGACCTTTTACACACCGATTTACTTACAATAGCGGTACGTAGCAAACAGAATCATTGTTGTTTCCTTTCATATTTATTGGTGCTTATTACCGCAAAGCCCAGGTTGAATTTTCTGAGCATTCTATAAGCATGGATAGAAAAAAATAAAAAAATTCACACCCAACAACTCACATCCTGTGTCCTTCGATCTGACAATCTTAGCAGATATAAAAGAAAGCGTTGTTATAAGAATAAATTTTAAAGATAATTTCTGATGAGCTTCTATCGCCCAATCAGTGAGGCGCAGTAAGGTAAATTCTCAACAATAAGGTATGCGGTTTCAAATATCATTGATAATTTGTATAAAGGAAGAAAATAAAATTGTTAATATATTAAGACCTTGCTCGAGAGCTGTGGTTACTTTGATTAATAAACTAAAACTTTGATTTTTTTCTGACGCCATCATAAACATTTCGGCAACTAGAGATCTTGCCAATTGATCGCGAACTAATGAAATAATGATTAATTTCACTATATGATCGTGTAAATTTTGAAAGAATTTTTGTCCGTCATTACTAATATAAATGTTATTTTTAGTAGCTATATGTGTTTGACATGTAATTACTTTTGCTTTTTATTTTATTAAACAGTGAGATTAATAACAACAGGCCTAAATTGAGGAGTCCTACTAAAGAAAAAATTGTGTCTTTGACAGGAATCGAACCTCAAAAATTGGTTTTCCTGGTGAAAAAAAAAAAAAAAGACGCCGGTTCGATTCCTGTCGGAGGTACACTTTTTCTTCAGTAGGACTCCTCATTTTGGGCCCTTTGTTATTATTTTGACTGTTTACTAAAATAAAAAAAACAAGGATAGCAAATCAAACAGGTGCAGCCACTAAAATAACGTTTATAGTAATAAGTATATAATCGTGTGACTATTTTTAATGACGGAGGTGATTATGGCTTTCCACTGTTTCTTTTTTCTTTAATATCTGGGAATTACCATGGCTTCTTGGGAAAGTTATTGAATTGGTTTCCCATTGCATCTTCCACGGATTGGAACTGAGAGTTGTCCTTCTCCAAGGCTGGCTAATATCAAGGCTAAAGAATCAGTCTGTTACGCTATTTAATCCATAGGTGCTGAATAGGCGTATATAAGGATGAAAACAAAAATTAAGAAGCCTTCCTCGTAATCTTTAGTGTCATTCGCCGTGTTCTCTGGGACATTCAATCACTTCATGGTGCTTAACTCAGTCTAATGTAAGACAAAATGGGTAAAATAGAAGGTTACTATTGAGAGCCTGCTTAAAGAAAAGAGCTTGAACGTCAACAGTGGAAATCTTCGCTTATATCGGGGTTCGAACACAAGTTCCGGTAGAAAATATGCAAGTTGTCCGTTTCACTATTTTCAGATTTTAATTGGTTAGTTTGCTCTTTCATTTTATTTTTTTTTTAAATTTGGTTGACTGCAAAAAAAAAAAAAAAACCTCTCCCACGTTTTTAAGATTCTTTTTTTTTTTCATTCTTTTGTATCAACTTTACGCTTACCACGTCAAAAGTTAAGCAACGCCAAGCTTGGTCATTACTTGGATGGGTGACCGTTTGGGGAATACCAGGTGCTGTAAGTTTAGATATCCGGGAGGGGAAATAGATAACAGCTCGAAATTAGAAATAGGAGAGCCGAGTTCGAATTCCAGTAGGGTTCGTTATATTCACTTAAGCGCAAATAACCTTGGGAAAGACATGAATACACTTCGTCTCGCACAAGTTATGGGTTAATTAGTATGACTTGCAAATCATTGTAATCATTCCAAAATTCTAACGATCTAAGAATATTTTATGGCTTTTAATAACCTGTAAATGGTTGATAAACCGTAAAAAAAACAAATCAATCTCATCACGCCATGAACAATGATTAGCTTACATCAATCTTAATCAACTCTATTCTTTAGAATTTATGTATTACTTTCTATGTGCTGTTTTTGTTTATTATCGATGATCCTCTTATTTCTGAAAGGTTTACCATTGCCGGTGATCGAATTCTCCTTTACCACGCATTTGAAAGCATTTAATCGATCACTAACTGTCGTCTACAACAGGGTTTTTTTATATGACGATTTTAAGCCAATAGGAAAAAGTGTGGACTATAAATCACTATTATTTGATAATGGAGGAATGAAAATTAAATGCAATGAAGGAAAAGATGGAAATTGCAAAAGGTGTAAGGAAAATGAAAGTAAGTGAAGGAATGGGAGGAAAATATGAATAGAGAAAGGAAGGTTAAATGCAATAAAAAAAAGGAAAGTATATTCAAATCGACGAATGAAAATGCAAAGTAAGCGAAGAAAAATGCAAACTGAGGAATGAGAATGAAAAGCTATAAAGAAAGGGAGGAAAATGCAAATATGAGAAAGAAAATGAAAGTCAAAGAAGGAAAATGTAAATGGGCGACGGAAAAAGAAAGGCGATGAAGAAAAGGAATGTATATACAAATCGACGAATGAAAATGCAAAGTGAATGAAGAAATTACAAACTGAGAAGTGAGAATGAAAAGCTATAAACAAAAGAAAGGACAATGTAAATGTGCGATAGAAAATGAAAATAAGTGAAAGAAAGGAAAGAAAATGCAAAAGGAGGAATGAAAATGAAAAGCAATGAAGAAAAGGAAAGAAAACGCAAATGAAGGAATGAAAATGAAAAGCAATGAAGAAGAGGAAAAATGCAAACGGTGGAATGAAAATGAAAAGCAATGAAGAAAAAGAAAGAAAATGCAAATGGAGGAATGAAAATGAAAAACAATAAAGAAAAGGAAAGAAAATGCAAATGGAGGAATAAAAATTAAAAGCAATGAAGAAAAGGAAAGAAAATACAAATAGTGGGATGAAAATGAAAAGCAATGAAGACAACGAAAGAAAATGCAAATGGAGAAATGAAAATGAAAAACAACGAAGAAAAGTAAAGAAAAGGCAAATGGGGGAAGGAAAAAGAAAAGCAATGAAGAAAAGGAAAGAAAATGCAAATGTTGCGATGAAAATCAAAATCAATGAAGAAAAGGAAAGAAAATGGAAATGGAGGAATGAAAAAGAAATAATAATGAGGAAAAGGAAAAATGCAAATGGTGAGATGAAAATGAAAAGCAATTAAGAACAGGAAAGAAAAGACAAATGTAGGTAAGAAAAAGAAAATCAGTGAAAGAATGAAAAAAATGCAAATAGAGGAATGAAAATGAAAAGCAATGAAGAAAAGGAAAGAAAATGCAAATGGAGGAATGAAAATGAAAAGCAATGAAGAAAAGAAAAAATGAAAATGTAGGTAAGAAAAAGAAAATCAGTGAAAGAATGAAAGAAAATGCAAATAGAGGAAGGAAAATGAAAAATATTGAAGAAAAGGAAAGAAAATACAAATGGAGGAATTAAAATGAAAAGCAATGGAGAAAAGGAGAGAAAATGCAAATGGTGGGATGCAAATGAAAAGTAATGAAGAAGAGAAAAGAAAATGCAAATGAAGGAATGAAAATGAAAAGCAATGAAAAAAAGGAAAGAAAATGCAAATGGAAGAAAGAAAACGAAAAGCAATGAAGAAAAGGAAAGAAAATGCAAATGTATGAATGAAAATGGAAAGCAATTAAGAAAAGGAAGGAAAATGAAGAAAAGGAAAGAAAATGCAAATGGTGGAATGAAAATGAAAAAACAATGGAGAAAAAGAAAAAAAAACGCAAAAGAAGGAATGAAAATGAAAAGCAAAGAAGAAGAGGAAAAAATGCAAATGGTGGGATGAAAATGAAAAGCAACGAAGAAAAGGAAAGAAAATGCAAATGGAGAAATAAAAATAAAAACTAATGAAGGAAGGAAGGTGAATGCAAATTTTGGGTTGAAAATGAAAAGTAATGAAGAAGAGGAAAAATGCAAAAGGTGGGATGAAATTAAAAGCAATGAAGAAATTAAAGAAAAATGCAAATGGCGGGATGAAAATGAAAAGCAATGAAGAAAAAGAAAAAAAATTCAAATGGAGGAATGAAAATGGGAAGCACTGAAGAAAAGGAAAGACAATGCAAATGGTGAGATGAAAATGAAAAGCAATGAACAAAAGGATAGAAAATGGCAAATGCAGGAATGAAAATGTTGTGGTAGGATCCACTTAATTTGCATAGTGGAGTACCGACTATATAAATATGGTTGGTACCGGGAAGACAGAAAGGGAATCAAGAGATTCACTAGAGACTCTGCCCGACTGCGACATAGTCAACACATTCTCCAGGAACGGTCTTCCCAGGAATATACAAAAGACTATATGTAAATATTGTGTACACTTTCTTGTTTCAATACATTTTGTTCTAAGTACATTTTGTGTTGCATTATTATTCCATGCATTAGTCAAGTTTCAAGAGAAAATGAAAAGCAATGAAGAAGAGGAAAAAATGTAAATGGTTGGATGAAAATGAAAAGCAATGAAGTAAAGAAGGAAAATAAAAATGGAGGAATGAAAATGAAAAGCAATGGAGAAAAGGAAAGAAATAGCAAATTGTGGGAAGAAAATGAAAAGCAATGAAGAAAAGGAAAGAAAACGCAAATGAAGCAATGAAAATGAAAAGGAATGAAGAGGAAAAAATGTAAATGGTGGATTGAAAATGAAAAGAAATGAAGAAGAGAAAAGAAAATACAAATGAAGGAATGAAAATGAAAAGCAATGAAGAGAAGTAAAAAAAATGCAAATTTTGGGATGAAAATGAAATGCAAAAAAGAAAAGGAAAGAAAATGCAAATGGAAGAATGAAAATGAAAAGCAATGAAAAAAGGAAAGAAAATATGAATGTATGAATAAAAAATGAAAAGCAATTAAGAAAAGGAAAGAAAATGAATATGTAGGTAAGGAAAAGAAAATCAGTAAAGGAATAAAAGAAAATGCAAATAAACGAAGGAAAATGAATAAGATTGAAGAAAAGGAATGAAAATACATATGGAGAAATTAAAATGAAAAGCAATGAAGAAAAGGAAAGAAAATACAAATGGTGTGATGAAAATGAAAAGCAATGAAGAAAAGGAAAGAAAAGAATAATGGGGGAACGAAAATGAAAAGCAATGAAGAAAAGTAAAGAAAAATAAAATCGAGGAATGAAAATGAAAATCAATGAAGAAAATGAAAGTAAATACAAATGGTGGGATGAAAATGAAAATCAATGAAGAAAAGGAAAGAAAATGCAAATGGAGCAATGAAAATGAAAAGCAATGAAGAATAGGAAAGGAACGGTAAATGTAGGTAAGAAAAAGATAATCAGTGAAAGAATGAAAAAATTCAAATAGAGGAATGAAAATAAAAAGCAATGAAGAAAAGGAAAGAAAATGCGAATGGAAGAATGAAAATAAAAGGCAATGAAGAAAAGGAAAGAAAGGGCAAATGGGGGAATTAAAATGAAAAGCAATGAAGAAAAGTAAAGAAAATGAAAATGGAGGAATGAAAATGAAAATCAATGAAGAAAAGGAAAGAAAATACAAATGGTGGGATGAAAATGAAAAGCAATGAATAAAAGGAAAGAAAATGCGAATGGAGGAATGAAAATAAAAAGCAATGAAGAAAAGGAAAGAAAAGGCAAATGGTAGGATGAAAATAAAAAGCAATGAAGGAAAGGAAAGAAAATGAAAAGCAAAGAAGAAAAGGAAAGAAAATGCAAATGGACGAATAAAAATCAATAGCAATGAAGAAGAGGAAATAAATGGCAAATGGGGGAATGAAAATGAGACGCAATGAAGAAAAGGAAAGAAAATGAAAATGTAGGTAAGGAAAAGAAAATCAGTGAAGGAATAAAAGAAAATGCAAATAGACGAAGGAAAACGAAAAACATTGAAGAAAAGGCAAGAAAATACAGATAGAGTAATTAAAATGAAAAGCAATGAAGAAAAGGAAAGAAAATGCAAATGGAGGAATGAAAATGAAAAGCAATGAAGAAAAGGAAAGAAAAGGGAAATGGTGGGATGAAAATGAAAAGCAATGAAGAAGAGGATGAAATGAAAATGGTAGTATGAAAATGAAAAGCAATGAAGTAAAGAAAGAAAATACAAATCGGGGAATTAAAATGAAAAGCAATGAAGAAAAGGAAAGAAAATGCAAATGTAGGTAAGAAAAAGAAAATCTGTGAAGTAATGAAAGAAAATGCAAACGGAGAAATGAAAATGAATAGCAATGAAGAAAAGGAAAGAAAACGTAAATGAAGGAATGAAAATGAAAAGGAATGAAGAAGTGGAAAGAAAATGCAAATGGTGGGTTGAAAATGAAATGCAACGAAGAAGAGGAAAAAGGCAAACGGGGGAATGAAAATGAAAAGCAATGAAGAAAAGGAAAGAAAATGCAAATGGTGGGATGAAAATGAAATCAATGAAGAAAAGGAAAAAAAATGCAAATGGAGGAACGAAAATCAAAAGCAATGAAAAAAAGGAAAGAAAAGGTAAATGGGGAAATGAAAATGAAAAGCAATGATGAAAAGGAATGAAAATGAAAATGTAAGTAAGTAAAAGAAAATCAGTGAAAGAATGAAGGAAAATGCAAATAGAGGTATGAAAATGAAAAAAATTGAAGAAAAGAAAGAAAATGCAAATGGAGGAATGAAAATGTAAAGCAACGAAGAAATGGAAAGAAAATGCAAATGGTGGGATGAAAATGAAAATCTGTGAACAAAAGAAAGAAAATTCAAAAGGAGGAATGAAAATGAATAGAAATGAAGAAAAGGAAAGAAAATGCAAATTGTGGGATGAAAATGAAAAATAATGACGAAGAGAAAGAAAATGCAAATGGATGAATGAAAATGAAAAGCAATGAAGAAAGGAAATAAAATGCAAATGGATGAATGAAAATGAAAAGCAATGAAGAAAAGGAAAGAAAATGCAAATGAATGAATGAAAATGAAAAGCAATGAATAAAAGGAAAGTAAATGCAAATTGAGGAATGAATATGAAATGCAATGAAGAAAAGGAAAGAAAATGGTAATACAGGGATGAAAATGAAAAGCAATGAAGAAAGGAAAGAAAATGCAAATAGAGGAATGAAAATGAAAGCAATGAAGACAATGAAAGTAAATGCAAACGGAGGAATGAAAATGGAAATCAATGAATGAAAGACAAGAAAATGCAAATGTTGGGATGAATATGAAACGCAATGAAGAAAAGGAAAGAAAATGCAAATGGAGGAATGAAAATGAAAATCAGTGAATGAAAGGAAAGAAAATGGAAATGGAGGAATGAAAAGGAAAAGCAATGAAGAAAAAGAAAGAAAAGCAAATAGTGGGATAAAAAAGAAATGCAATGAAGAAAAGGAAAGAAAATGCAAATGGAGGAATGAAAATGAAAAGCAATGAAGAATAGGAAAGAAAAGGCAAATGCAGGTAAGAAAAAGAAAATCAGTGAAAGAATGAAAAAAATTCAAATAGATTAATAAAAATGAAAAGCAATGAAAAGGAAAAAATCAGTGAATGAAAGGAAAGAAAATAGTAATGGAGGAATTAAAATGAAAAGAAATTAAGAAGTGGAAAGGAAATGCAAATGGATTAAAGTATATGACAATCCGTGAAGGAAAGGAAAGAAAATGCAAATGTTGGGCTGAAAATGAAAAGCAATGAAGAAAAGGAAAAAATGCAAATGGGTGAATGAAAATGAAATGCAATGAAGAAAAGAAAAGAAAATGCAAATAGAGCAATGAAAATGAACGTAATGAAGAAAATGAAAGTATATGCAAATGGAGGAATGAAAATGCAAGGCAATGAAAAAAGGAAAGAAAATGTTAATAGAGGTATGAAAATGAAAACCAATGAAGAAAAGGAAAGAAAATGCAATTGGAGGAAAGAAATTGAAAATCAGTTAAAGAAAGGAAAGAAAATGTAAATGGAGGAATGAAAATGGAAAGCTATGAATGAAAGGAAAGTAAATGCAAATGGAGTAATGAAAATGAAAATCAATGAAGCAAAGGAACGAAAATACAATTGGAGGAATGAAAATGAAAAACAATGATGAAAAGGGAAGGAAATGCAAAAGGTTTAAAGAAAATGTACATCAGTGAATGAAAGGAAAGGAAATGCAATTGGAGTAATAAAAATGAAACGCAATGAAGAAAAGGAAAGAAAATGTCAATTGAATAATGAAAATGAAAATCAGTGAATGAAAGGAAAGAAAATGCAATTAGAGGAATGAAAGTGAAAGCAATGAAGAAAATGAAAGGAAATGCAAATGGCGGGATGAAAAAGAAATGCAATGAAGAAAGGGAAAGTAAATACATTTGGAGAAATGAAAATGAAAAGCAATGGAAAGGAAAGAAATTGCAAATGGAGGAATGAAAATGAAAAGCAATGAAGAATAGGAAAGAAAAGGCAAATGTAGTTAAGAAAAAGAAAATCAGTGAAAGAATGAAAAAAATGTAAATAGAGTAATAAAAATGAAAAGCAATGAAGAAAAAGAAAATGCAAATGGTGGAATGAAAATGAAAAGCAATGAAGAAAAGGAAAGAAAATAGAGTTGAGAAAGGAAAAAGAAAAGCAATGAAGAAAAGGAAAGAAAATGCAATTGGAGGAATGAAAATTAAAATGAGTGAATGAACGGAAAGAAAATGCAATTGGAGGAATGAAAATGAAAAGCAATGAAGAAAAGGAAAGAAAATGCAAATGGATTAAAGAAAATGAAAATCAGTGAAGGAAAGGAAAGAAAATGCAAATGGAGGAATGAAAATGAAAAGCAATGAAGAAAAGGAAAGAAAATGCAAATGGAGGAATGAAAAAGAAAAGCAATGAAGAAAAGGAAAGAAAATGCAATTGGAGGAATGAAAATTAAAATCAGTGAATGAACGGAAAGAAAATGCAATTGGAGGAATGAAAATGAAAAGCAATGAAGAAAAGGAAAGAAAATGCAAATGGATTAAAGAAAATGAAAATCAGTGAAGGAAAGGAAAGAAAATGCAATTGGAGGAATGAAAAAGAAAAGCAATGAAGGAAACGAAAGAAAATGCAATTGGAGGAATGAAAAAGAAAAGCAATGAAGAAAAGGAAAGAAAATGCAATTGGAGGAATGAAAATTAAAATCAGTGAATGAACGGAAAGAAAATGCAATTGGAGGAATGAAAATGAAAAGCAATGAAGAAAAGGAAAGAAAATGCAAATGGATTAAAGAAAATGAAAATCAGTGAAGGAAAGGAAAGAAAATGCAATTGGAGGAATGAAAAAGAAAAGCA
>OZ038506.1:59547429-59632429 GCA_964036315.1 Acanthosepion esculentum
CCATGTATGTGGAGAACATCTGGAGACAAATGGTTGCATAATATCTTGGTGTAGACGACTACCACCAGCAAAATACTTTAAATGACATGATAGGGCTACTGACTACATATGTTGGTCAATGTGTCGCGCATTCAACCTCCCTCGCAAAAGAGGATGGGTGGTAAAATAAGCAACTAGAATTTGTACAGAATGACGAGGTTACCATCCTCTGGAATTTCAAAGTTCAGACTGATAGGGAAATGCAAGCAAATCGACCAGATGTAATTGGGAATAACCATGTTGAAAACACCTGTCTTCTGATGGATGTTGCAGCTTCAAGAGATGAAAATACATCTTTGAAAACCTTTCAGAAACTAAGCAAATACAAGAACATCGAGATAGAGATCAGTAGAAGGGGATTCCGCGGGAAAACATTTGCAACATGTTATCAAATGTGAAACAAGTATGTGGCATATATTCCTGGAAACTCTAAAATATATGAATTACAAAATAACTTCTCGCATCTTGCGTAGATTTCATTTCATGCAGTGACCCAAATTACATATTTTGGTTCCTCATTGCATGATACCTCATCTATTTGTATTTTCTGATACAAAAACTTGTTTTCTCTTGAAGTCTCGAATCAGTGGTTTCCAAATGGTGCGGCGCGCCTCATAGGGGCGGCGGAAGAAGATATCAGGTGAGGCGGAAGGGGATAGCAGGTGAGGCTGTATGATTAAAAGACAATCAAAGATTTAGAAACAGTTTCAAAAAATTCAGATGCCAAAAATAAATATGATTTCAAAATTTAAAATATTTTTATGGATTACTTGTAATTTCATGCATGAGTCCCAGTATAAATAGTTAAAAATAATTTTTCACCGATTTTATCATTGTGATATTTTTGCATTATATCAAGTATTAAGAATATAGTAACTAGGGTCTGCAAATTGGAGAAGACAGTTATCAATGACAGTGTTCTGACTTCATATCCGCAGTTATCTCCCTTTAAGCCTCTCTGTTTATTTTTTTATTTTTAAATGTACTTTTTATTAAATAAAATTTAATGAGGCGCGAGCAAATTTTAATTCCGAAAATGCGACCCAGAGAAAAAGTTTGGGAACCTCTGTTTCGGATGGGGACATCTCGTATTGCACAAAGCAAAGACAAAATAGTATAACAATAATAATTGTCCTTTCGCTAGCAGGCATGGCTCTTATGGCATCTAATCTTAATTGATTGGAGGTGTTAGCATAAGCGTGTTTTGTGCTGATGAATTAAGATGGCCTACAGTAAACATCTTATTTAGTATCATCTATTCACTTGTTAGTTGCCTGAGCTAAACCAGTTGGACAGCTTTTCCGGAGTGAAAATACTAGGGGAGAATCATGACTAGATATCGAGAGGATTTTTTTTCTAACTTTAAAGGATGAGGTAGCTAGGGCTACTTGGGAGTTATATCAACATACTTGGGATCATCCTCAATCGGAGACCCTCGCAACGGACTGGGGCACACGCCATGAAGAAATTTCCAACTGGATCCCACAGGCATGGTTATGCGCTGCTTTTGTAAAAACCTGTTATCATATCATGGACATTTGGCTGCAGCGCATCAGGCTGGTGTGCTTTTATCATACTACAGTTTATAGTTTGTTTAACGGCATATCAACAGCTTATGGGTCATTTAAGGGGGTGCAGCGGAATTGGAAGAGAATAGATTTTAGACGGAAATCCTAAACAGGAAATCCTAAACAGGAAACAAAGGATAAACTTCTATTCCTGTTAAAAAAAAAACCGGGGAAGTTTGTGAACCGAATGATAGGCAAATCTATCTGCTATATTGAGGAACAAAAAAAAATCAATATATCCATATATATATGTGCAAACACACATATACACACATCCGTACACATGCACACACATATATATACACATATATATCCATATATATATACACACCCTTACACATATACACACACACATATATATATGTATATACTCATACATACACACATACGCATGTAGATATACACACATACATACATACAAACATATACACATATATATACACATACATACGCACACACATATATATATATACACACACACATATATACACATACATATATATATACACACATATATACACATACATATACATACACATATATACACATATACACACACATGCATATACACACCTACCCACACACACACACACACACACACACATATATATATATATATACATACACCCACATGTTCGTGTATGCAAAAAACATGTCAATATTCAGACGTATCTACATTATTATAATTCATCCATATTCACCCATATTATATATACGAACTCACAAATTCATATATCTATACATACATACATACATACATACACAGATTACCCGCAATCCTAAATCTATGGCACGACACACATATACCCATATATACATACACCTACACACACATATGTATATATATATATATATATATATATATATATATATATATATATATATATATATACACCCATCCACACATATACATGTACCCCATACGCATACATATATACACCCATATATACATACAACTACATATATTTACCAATAAAAAAAACAAAAGCCCACCTATATACCTACATGTATATATACATACATATCCATATCCATACCCGCCCACTCCAAATATGTGTTCACAATACACAATTACAACAATGTATATATATATATATATATATATATATATATATATATATATATTTTAGAATTGGACATTGTCCGACAATTTATTTAAAGACATTTATATTATGTTTAACGTTCTTTTTTATAGATACAAGTATTTAAGCAAATGCTCTGTTTTATAATAAACAGTATTAAATAACATTTACCGGCCTGAATGTCCGAGAAATTTTCATAGAAAATTTTCGCTCTCCGACAGGAATCGAACCTGTATCCTATACGGAACCATCATTTCGCTTAAAGTTTAAAGATAGTAAAATCGACCTTGCTAACCAGACGCTGCTCTGTGGCCGAAAGGCGAAATGATGGTTCCGTATAGGATACAGGTTCGATTCCTGTCGGAGAGCGAAAATTTTCTATGAAAATTTCTCGGACATTCAGGCCGGTAAATGTTATTTAATACTGTTTATTATAAAACAGAGCATTTGCTTAAATACTTGTATCTATAAAAAAGAACGTTAAACATAATATAAATGTCTTTATATATATATATATATATATATATATATGGAGAGAAAGAGAGAGGGGGAGAATATTGACATGATCTAAAATGAGTGTCATATAGTCTAAAGATCATTTTTAGCTGGAAACTAGCAGTCATCATGCAATGTTGATTTTTATGTCCTTTATCAACAAACGCCCTACCTTCGAAATTGAGCACTGCTCTTCCGTAAATATGGTAAATTTAAATAAATAACATATATTATTTACATTATTTTCATTGCTCGAACTGTTACCCTCATCTTAATTACCATATTCACAACGTTTCGGCCGTTGTACGCTCCGGCCTTCTTCAGGTGATTGGAATTTTCGAACCGAACCCTTTATTTTGTCCACCGGGTTAGATTATTCTAGTTCCACGTGCCATGACTCTTCCTGATGTTTCAGTTGTTTCCCTTTAACTTAACTCTCCAAGTTTTGGGTTCACCACTGCTGTGGCCTGGTATTGAACTCACAACTCTTTGGGTCTAGTCACTGGATCTAACCAACGTCTTTATCCACTGAATAACTGAGACATCCGGAAGAGGCATGACACGTGGAACTAGAACAATCTATCCCCCCTGTGGACGAAATAAAGGGTTCGGCTCGAAATTTCAATCACTTGATGAAGGCCCGAGCGTACAACGGCCGAAACGCTGTGAATATGGCAATGAAGATGCGGGTAACAGTCCGAATAATGTAAACAATGTAAATAATCATAATACCTCATCTCAGAGATATAGACAGATTTAAATATATTGTTTAAAATTTACTATATTTATGTGGAAAGAGCGCTCAATGGAAATGCTACAAAATAAGTGAATAAATAAATATAAAAAAATATAAAAATAAATAAACAGAATGACATAAAAAAGTAAATATAGACTGTAATAAAATTTTTAAAAAATAAAGAAATTATTAAAATAAACAAGGCCCACAGATCCAAAAAGAGATGGATTCACACCTTTCTCAAGGTTGTCTGCACGTATAGAACCCAACCGGAATTCGAACTCGGCTCACCGATTTCTCATTCAAAGCCGTTATCCATTATACGACAACGCACTTCCTCGTTGCATTCACTGACGTGACATACGCTCGGGAAATGAATCCATCTCGTCTCCCTCTCCCCCAGCTATGGGTTAAATACCTTGCTCGACTTGGTGTTATAGTGTTGGCTGACAACTAATATACCGCAGAAAGTCACGGAATCCTACTGTGGGAATCTTTCTGCCAAGCCAGTCATGAATCTAAAAGAGACATGATCACTCAAGCGTGCATCACGCTTGGCACCTCAAGAAGGAAGGAATATATGTCCTCAGTGATATATTTTTTGCAATGTCAGAAGAAGAAAAACAAACAAAAAACGAAGACGAATTATATTTGTTGCAGTGTCATTAAATCATCAAATATTTTTTCATTCATTGCGTAAGGATCACGAATTCTGTCACCAGATCTTTTGATTTCACTATAATTATGGAATTCTAATTTCTGTTTAAGGTATACGCCCGTTACATGTCACCGCCGGCTGTCACCCATACAAATTATTATTCCGCTCAGATATGTCAGGAGAGAAAAAACGCCGGTTGAGTACTTCTTTTATGTGCTATGTCTCTTCAGGAAGTGAGCGATTATACCTCTCCACAACTTCCTACCCTTTTTAGCTCTAAGCAATATTTGACTCTTTACCATCCCCCTAAATCGCTTTTCTACCATCAAGCTTTTTACGTAGGTTAATCGATGGTTTCATATGTCAAAATGTCCTGTGAGTGTCGCGTTTTTCAATCCTTCTTTCCTCAGATTTCCCTAACATTTCAAACTCTCTCTTTCTGATTTTCAGTATGCATAAGTTTCCTTTTGGTTGCCATTTTCCGTAAAATTTCCTTGTTGCTCACATATTTCGTCCATGGTATTCTCAGCATCCTTCTGTAGAACCAGGTCTCAAATCTCTTCTTCTTCTGTAAGGAAATGGTCTCTCTTATAGTGTGCACTCATTTCTTTGTTTCTAACGACATATCCTTTTATTAAATGCTAGCTGAACTAGACGTTGATATTACATAAGAAGTTCAGCATTTTAAATGAATTAGAACTGATATAGAGTACAAGTTGTTTGGGGACTACTTAAATATAGGGGTCCACCCATGAAAAATAAGGAAAAATATTTTTGGAAATAATTTCTTAAGATTATCATTCCTTAGGCTTGTCAAAATCGGAAAATCGGTTTAGATTTTTATTGAATTTTTATTGATTTGATTTTTTACGGCTTATCGACCTTTCACTGGTTATTTAAAATCAGAGAATATTTTTTGATTTTGTTGTGATCAAGTAAATGGCAAAAGAAGTAACAAAACAAGTGTTACAAAAATATATATTAAACAGTAAGCTCAACAGAAGAGTATTATACGACTAGTGAACGTGTGTCGTTTGACCAGCGTTCAATCTATTCGACTGTTAATATTTAACAGCACCCCCCCTACGAAGTATGTATGTGGCACAAGGCCGAGTTTACCGTAGGTTCTCTGAGCCCGTAGGCTCGGCCAAAAATATTCCCATAGAACCCGCATAAGCGGGTCCGGGTCTGTCTACTTCCCCTGACAAAACTTTGCCCTTCCAATCCCGAGCTTTTAGTCATTACACCACTCCCTCATCCAAGCTTATAGCCCCTGGTATTCCCAAGCGGTCATCCATCTAGGAACTGACCAGGCCCATAAAAAACGTCAATTCAAATATTCTAATTCTCGATTTAACGGGCTCCGATATAATGGATTTCGAATTTAATCGCCCTTATCACAGGGTTGGGATTTTATGCCTGTGGAATAAAACACTGTAAAATATTATCCACGTCGCTGTACCCACTTTTAAGCACATGACTAAATCAGTTATTATAGACACAGCATTTCGATTAAGTACCCTTTGGTCATCATCAGGCGTCCATTGATTGGCTGACATAAGATAGTTGTTGATTATTACCTTGTAATTCTCGAGCGGTCACCCATCTTGGTACTGACCAGGATTGACGTTGGTTAGCTTCGGTGATCGTATATGACCGTAAGCCTTATCGATTTAGAAGCGGGGTCCTGGTTTAAAGAAAGCCAACCTGAAAAAATTATTTGAAAAAAAAAAAAAAGAAGCTTTGTCCTTAATTTTCACAAGTGGACCGGTCTGCTTAAGTAGGGTTGTTTGTACGGGAACGCAATCTGTTTAAAACGCTGGAAAACATTTTAAACATTTAAAATATTTTAAACATTTTAGAACAATTTAATCATTTTAAATCAGTTTCAGCGTTGTGTTTAGTTTTCGTTAGAGAATGCTTTTCCAATTAAAGTGATTTCCATGGATCAAAGACAAAAAAGAAGAAAATAGTAATAATCAGTTAGTAATCAAATATTTTAACTATTTTAATAGTAATAAATAATTAAAAATTTGTTAAACATCTAAAAACATTTTAATCATTTGAACATTTTAAAACATACTAAAACATTTTAATTCATTTTAAACATTTTAAACATTTAAATATTTTAAAACATTTTCAACGAACACTTATGTCTGGTTTTCGTTAGAGAATGCTTTTCCAAACAAATTGATTTTCAGGGATTTCCAGAAATTCACTTTTACCAACGGTCCAAAACTGAGATCAAGGGTCACTACAAATACAGAAAATGAACAATGAAACATTAAAAGAACATAAGGAAATTTATTCCTCCAAAATCTGATTCCTTTAATTTGCCTGAAGAAAGTCACAAGACCAGAAACACGTGTAGCAAAAATATGAAGAATAAAATATAATATATAACTAAAACAAAACCACATTAGAAACGAAAACATTTGCGGTTTCTCTCTTTTTCTAAAATATATATTTTTCTCTCGTTGGAACAATTATAATCTTTTCCACACACACACACACACACACACACACACACACACACACATATATATATATATATATATATATATATATATATATATATATGTTGTGTTGAATGTCAAAGGCAACATAGTCCTGCATATTTTCTTTTGAATTTTCTCATATTTTCTAATGAGACTTTTTATTTGAAAATTATATCGAAATAAATATTGTCCGTAAAATAACCGAGTACTTTCGAACATGGTTGTTCATCTTCAGGGTCAAAATATTTAACAATGTCTTATATATATGTAGTGTCAAAATTTTTTAAAACATTTGTCTTGTAGCGGAATCATTCAACACAACATATTTAACAGAAAAGTTGCTGCCAAATTAAACATATATATATATATATATATATATATATATATATATATATATATATATATGCTACCAGAAGTCGATGTCACATGAAGGTAAAAAAAAAATAAGGAAAAAGTAAATAGTGTCTTCAAAGTTGATTTTTCCGTCAACATAATCTTGTTAATCGTAGTTAGCTCCATTAAGGCTAATCTTAGTAAATAATAAAAAATAAAAGCATTTAATACGTTTCTCTGCTTCTGTGTTCCACTCGCTATTAAATCATATTAAGTGAGAACAAGGAATGTCCAAAGTAGGATAAAAGCCATATTATAAGCGTAGGAATCTGTTCAAAAATGTACTGTAAATATCTCGTATATATATTGACCTATGTAGGTAATAAGCATCAGTTCCTTTATTATCTACATAATTTTTTTCTCTCTCTCTCTCTTTTTCTCTCTTTGAATAGGTAGTAATCTCTATTATCTACATTATCTCTCTCTCCCCCTCTCTCTTGACACAGGCGGTAAATACCAAATTTCTACTTACAGATTCATATACTGTGCGCATAAACACTAGAATCTTACAACTAAACACACACACATACACACACACACTCATATATATATATATATATATATATATATATATATATATATATGAACACACACTTACACACACTTACACACACACACTTACACACACACACTTACACACACACACAATCCAGTGACCAATACTGCAGACACAATCTTGCTTAGGTTCTTCCTAGTGAACTAATGATTAACGAGCTAAGATCACTTTTTTTATTTATATTTTATGCCATATGTCATCAGGATGTAAGTGATCATGGCTATCTAAAGATTTTTTTCTGTATAATCTGTGAATTGCCATGAATTATTTGGGAAAATGGTCGAGTGGTTCTCCTTGAATTCTCCACAGATTCATTTTCTTTTAAAATCGGTAAACTGCTTTGAATTCTTGGGAAATATAGTGGAGTGGTTTCCCGTTGCTTTCTCTACAGATTCCTTTCTTTTAAAATCGTTGAACTGCTTTGAATTCTTGAGAAAGACAATAGAATGATTTCCAGTTGCATTCTCCACAGATATTTTTTTCTTTATAATCAATGAATTGCCCTGAATTTTTGGGAAAAGTAATGAGATGCTTTCCTTTTGGGTTTTCCTTTTCTTAGACCACTCAAGGCTAGACAACCTAGTTTACGGCCCTATTTAACCTACAGCTAATACCAGTTTGCTAATACATATAAACAAAACTGAAAAGGAAAAATTATAAAAAAATGTATCAGATCAGATTTTAATACTCATTTTATTCTCTTCCATTTTGTCATTACTTTTCCTAATATATATATATATATATATATATATATATATATATATATATATATATATATATATTGTGACGTACGGTGGCCGTTAATAATTAAGTATAACTCAAGACGTCACTGTTAATATAAAACAGTATTTAATTACAACCTCAAATAAATACTTAACAAAAACAAAGAAGTAAAAGTCAATCAAAGATTCAGTGAATACCTTGTTAATAGCGCAGCACGGCTTAACGTCCGGTAAATCCTAAATCAAAACCCAAATTATCGACGCACACTAATTCGACTAGATAGTTCCACTCAATAGTCACTCAATAATCACTGCACTCAGTAGCCTGACACCGCTATTTATACACCTGGCAGAAAACATTTATTCATAAGTCCAGAGTGTTACGCTCGAACTTCGGTGTCGGTAGTTACTCATTTTCTTCCTATATATATATAGTCTAGCCACACTGATGAGCTGTGAAACAGCGAAACAGTCTGTCTGTGGATGACAAAAATATTGGCTCCTGAAAAATTAATTTCGGTTGAGCTCTTTGGTTTGAGGTGTGAGTTTGTAAACAGTGACTATTTAAGCTAATATTGCACGACTCTTCGGCAGAATTGAGTCACTGTCAGTCACTGTGTGTTTATCTAAATCTAAAAATAAACACGCTAAAATTCACCTTCATCCCTGCCGTGTGCCGACGGCTTACTGGTAGAAGTTCCGACTGACGCAAATTCAGTCGGGTTTCGATCCTAGCTAGAGGCAACCGGACGTCTAGCCACACTGATGAGCTGTGAAACAGCGAAACAGTCTGTCTGTGGATGACAAATATATATATATGATGGATAAGAAGTATGACAAAGTAGAAAAAAGTTTATGTTTGCGTTGATGCAACTGCACATGAGCATGAACGAGAGAGAGACGCTGAGAATTTTAAATATTTCTTTTTAACATTTATTTTTGGGTATATAGTCCATCGGAGAGCCGAGTTCGAATTCCAGTTGAATCCATTACATTCACTTACGCGCTAATCCTCTTCTCCTTCTCCTCCCAGCTACGGGTAAATAGCAGGACAGATAGGGTTCTGTAGCCTTGGATGGCAACTGGTCTACTGCAGATAGAAATGGCAACCTACTGCGGGAACAAATCTGCCTCGTCAGTGATGTATCGAAAGGTACATGATCGCCTCAGCGTGTATCACGTCTGGCACATAACTGACTAACTTAATCTATAATTCCAAATAATGCAAAGTGGCTTATCACAAATATTAATTCGCCCCAAGAAATTATAAATTTTAAATCAAAGTTAGTTTGATTGTTTTTTTTTTTATTAAACTTTTGGCACTCTTTTGAAATTATAAATTTGTTTAGTTTACCTCCGACCCTCAGAATGAAAAAAATGTCCAAAATCAAGGAGTTATTCAAATCCCGTAAGTGCGGATGATATTTCAGATACTTACAAGGATTTTTACAACTTAAAAAAAAAGAACGAAAAGAAATCTGTTCCTGGCTTGTTTATCGGGGTGAGTGAGAACATAGACCCCACACTTAGAAAAAAGCATACCCGAGTTGCCCACATTTGGGCCAATCGCCAGCATATTTTCATTCAAACATGTTTAACTGAATAATATAGACATATTATGTCTATTTATTTTCATAATAATCCTTTCTTGCTCTCTAATCAGTTTCTTGATGTTAAGATAAAATTCATCAAGGAAGGCGCCGTAGTTTTTTCCTATCCAAGTACTTTCGATCTCCTCCGAGATCATACTCAAGGATGAATTACAGAGACAAACTTATCGTAACTGTGATATATATTTAGATGGATTGATGTGAGTCAGCTGGCGATCGCAAATGGCGTGAAACCCAGGGTCACAAACTCTCATCAATCCAAATTATTATGCTAGTTCTATCACTAATATTGAGTGCTTTTCAATAAGTACCGCATATATATATATATATATATATATATATATATATATATATATATATATATATATATGCATGCACATTATATATATATATATATGATGCATATTGAGATGGAGATAGGTAGCTTAAAATCAGTTTTCTTAAGGTGGTTCTCTAACCGTTTAATGCATTTATCCACAGGTACATTAGTGAATAGGGATTTAACATCTAAGCTGGCTAGGGATTTGTTTCTTATGTCAATATTGCTTAACTTATTGAGAAGAGCGCCTGAATTCTTTACATGCGCGTCACTTATGGTGCCCAGAAATGAGGTGAGAAATTTAGTTAGAAACCTATATGCATGCACATTATATATATATATATATATATATATATATATATATATATATATATATATATATATATATATATATATATATTTAGGCAGCATTTTTTCATTAATGCATGTTTCGTTAAATAATATAGACAAGATTTGTCTATTTATTTTAAGTAAATTCCTTTCATATTGTCGAATAAGCTTTTTAGTATTATCACTGAAACACAAAAGAAAATCATTATGTTCATTCATGTTTTTATTGTTAATCCTGTCTAAGCTTTCGGCTTAGATAAGCCATCATCAGAGATTACAAGTACATTACAATAAATTAAATAATAAATTAAATAACAAAGATGGTAATTTTTGCTTTAGATTGGTTATGTAGACATTACAACAATGATAGTTTGTTTTGTTTACTTCTTTGTTATTTAATTTATTATTTAATTTATTGTAATGTACTTGTAATCTCTGATGATGGCTTATGTAAGCCGAAAGCTTAGACAGGATTTTAAAAAAATCCTATATCAACATGGTGATTTTCTTTCGTGTTTAAGTGATAATACTAAAAAGCTTATTCGACAATATAAAAGGAATTTACTTAAAATAAATAGACAAAACTTGTCTATATTATTTAACGAAACATGCATTAATATATATATATATATATATATATATATATATATATATATATATATAGGAGGAAAGTGTATATTAAAAATGCATTAAAACTCGACCCAGACTCAATTCAAAGCATGCGCCTACATGTTAAACCCGCATTCGTATGAAGTCCTTACATCCATAGCCTATACGTAAGTGCTTCTACATTCAGTTTAACGCTGTACAAGCATGCACAGACACATAAACACACTAAGCGCCCGCTACTTTCACACATACATGCCCAATGTAGAACGCTGTTAAGGGTTTATCTTTCCAGTATAGAGACTTACTTCCGGTCCCCAAACAAACCTATTTATCCTTCACGTTCATCTTCGCCTTTTCTCCGCCACCATTTTATCTCACTTTTTTTTTCTGCGTTTATCCGAACCTTTAACGCGTGCAAACAGGCTTTACCTACAGAACATTCCAGAACACCATTGGTATAGGGGAGGGAAAGCTATTTTGTAGGTGACGGGATTGGGTTGGAGCTGGCCAAAGCATTCCAATGTGTTTGGACTTGTTCTTCATCTCCTTTTCTTCTTTCTCTCTTTCTTCTTCTTCTTCTTCTTCTTCTTCTTCTTCTTCTTCTTCTTCTTCTTCTTCTTCTTCTTCTTCTTCTTCTTCTTCTCTCTCTCTCTCTCTCTCTCTCTCTCTCTCTCTTCTTCTTCTTCTTCTTCTTCTTCCTCCCACGCATATCTCCGGTATCAGTTCCCATCAAATCTCCGTTACTCTTTGTAACCGTACACCCTGCTTCCTTGCGAAAAGACTGACGGTACGTTGTCAGGCGGCTCCATCTCAGCTATATCACTGGTGTAAAGTGTGTACGGAGATCCCAACAAGTTTGTAGCCGGGTTACTTTATATGCAAGAAATATTCAGCTGTACTTGTGGGGTGGGTTCACATACTGAAAGTACCATTCCAAGTATGAGCCAGTTTGGTTAGATTCTTTACCCGTCACTGACCTATCTATGATTTCAAATCAGGTCACAAGTCCCTCTTCTGTAATTTGTAAAATATGCGTTCTTGCTGAGATATTCAAGATAACAAGAAATATTTTATTTATGTAATAATAATAATAATAATAATAATAATAACTTTCATAAGAAATCATAATAAACATCATGGTTAGCAATAATATCATTACTGCTACACCAATATTGTTTCTGTCCTTTCACCTCTTGACTTAATATTATCAAAAGCTACTTGTTGATTCTAACGTCATGCTATTTCCAATCTGGAGTCATTCTGCCAGGAACTTGGTGATGAATAATAGCAACAATAAGACAGTGTTGCCATCCTTCCTCATATTGCCATGCGTGATGTACGCTTGGGTGATCATGTCTATTTACCTAGGTTCGCTTATCGCCCGGTTCACACGCCTTCCCCGTCTTTTGAACAGGATATTTATCCATTGTTTCCTGTTTAGGATTGGGTTTCCGGTTCCTTCTTAAGTATTCTCCTTTTCTTTCATCCCCTCTAACACTTTACGTCTTAGTGGCATTATCGCCTTGCTTGGAGCGAAATGATTAAAAAATAAATAAATACCTGTTACACTCAGCAAAATTAACTCTTTATCCCCATCAAGTTAATTACATAATATTTAATAGTAGTATTGACGGTCGTCGCTGTAGCATTAATTATAATAATAATAATGTTGTCGCTTCTATCATTATCCAAACGTTAGAATATTTTAGTTCTTGTGTTTTTACGCAATAAATGAAAAAAAATTATAACTGACTTGGCAGAAGAATACTCGTTACTTTCTGTAGTAGACTGGTTGCCATCCAAGTCTCTCTTGCAATTTAACCGATAATGGTGGGGTGTGGAGAGATGAATTCTTAACCTTTTGAAGTGTATTTATATGTAAGTGATTGTAATTCGTGACTGGAAGTGACTGGAATTCGAAACCGCCTGTCTGATTTCTCGTTCCGGGCAGTGATCCGACGTACCACAGCACATCCCGCATTGTCAAGCATAAATATTGAAAAACGCTTCATAATTCAAACATCTTAAGGCTTATTTTTTTACTTCCTCATAGTTTAACGTATTAAGCTTTATACGACTTAAGTTTTGTTTGCTATTTTCAGTGACACATACTAATAAACACACACATATATATACATACATATATACACATATAAATATGCGAAAAACTATGCGGGAGGAGGCTCTGTGGCAGAAATTTCCTCTAGTTAATAATGAAATATTATTCACAATCCTCTCCGGTATTTTGTACAGGAAGAGAAGTTTATCCCTTGTTTTCTGTTTGGAATTGTGTTTCCGATTCCTTCAAAAGTCTACTTCTCGCTCTGTACTCCTAAAATCGGCTCTCTGTACTACACTAGTAAGTACCTGATTCCTCACGCTATCCTCTATCTTTGCAAGAGCCAGATCAGGCCTAAAATGGAGTACTGTTGCTATATTTGGGCGGGAGCTTCTCAGTCCTAACTTTCCAACCTTGATAGAGTTAAAAGGCGTCCTGGAGTCCTTGCTGGAGAAAAATTATTCCTCCACCCCCAAACGCTCTCTCACAGGCGGGATCTGGTGAGCCTCTCACTGCTTTATCGCTACTTTCATGCAATGTGCTTGGACGAACTACATTCCTTGGTTCTGCCAGGTCCGATCTTCACGGATAGGGCATGCCACATACGTAGCAGAAAGCCATCCACATTCCCTCTGTATTCCACCGGCGAGAAGTAAGTTCCACTCAAACAGCTTCTTCCCCCCGAACCATTGCTCTGTGGAACAGACTCCCTACAATCTTAATCTGTTTAAATCTAGAGTTAACCGATTTCTTCCCCTTCTATCTATGTAAACTACTCCGAGGTCAGCAGAGGACAATCCCAAGGACGCACCGACGCAAGCATCGAACGTGACGAGTATGAAAGTAAACGCGCATTCTCGCTCAGAACAAAATTCGGTAACATTTGAGAAGAAGACACCCGAGGAAATATCGGATGGTACACGATTGAAATGTTTAATAAATGTTCAATGATATTTAATAAAGGTTTGATAAGTATTAAATAGTATTTAACAAATGTTGAATAATGTTTAATAAATACTTAATAATGTTTAATAAATGTTAAATAGCGTTTTAGAAATGCTTAATAATCTATATAAATAAAGCGCAGTGTACGTGTGTCCGTCCGTCTGTCCGTCCATTTTTCGATCTGGGCAAATCATAAACAACCTGAAGTAACAATAACTGGTTATCCGCGATTAAGAATTAAATAACTCATTTTAAAGTTAAATTTAAATATCGAATGGAGTGAAAGGTTTACAAAACAATTCTTTATTAAAGGTTTAATTTTAATTTCGCTTAACGTCGCCATTGCAATTGATATCGTCTGATTAAACCGTAATTAAATCTTAAGCGGGGCATGGTACGTTGCTCATATGTTTCATTTCCTTTTTCTAGCACGCGTACTGGTACGTATTCGAAATATTACATAGTTCGGGTTACTTATTATCTTTTAAGAGTGACTTTATGTGAAGTATGGTAATTTTAAAAGAAAATAAAAATTACGTGCAAAATAAATGTAAACAAACTACGGAGATTGGTTGTGTATACGAAGAAAGATTATGCCGAATTACGGTATCTAATAAAGATACAATGATTTTATTATTTCTAAATTCTTATAACTTTTACGTACATAGGACGTTGAAGATAAAAGGCCGAAGGCACAAAAGCCCCCGAAGGATCTCGCCTATAGTCCGCTGGAATCGCAGCTTCTAGGCTAGTGTTTAATAAATGCTTAATAATGTTAAATAATGTTCATTGAACGTTAATTCTTAATAAAGGTTTAAAAAATGTTAATAATGTTTAATTAATGTTAATAATGTTCAATAATGTTTAATAAATGCTTAATAATGTTAAATACTGTTCATTGAACGTTAATTCTTAATAAAGGTTTAAAAAATGTTAATAATGTTTAATTAATGTTAATAATGTTCAATAATGTTTAATAAATGCTTAATAATGTTAAATACTGTTCATTGAACATTAATTCTTAATAAAGGTTTAAAAAATGTTAATAATGTTTAATTAATGTTAATAATGTTCAATAATGTTTAATAAATGCTTAATAATGTTAAATACTGTTCATTGAACGTTAATTCTTAATAAAGGTTTTAAAAATGTTAATAATGTTTAATTAATGTTAATAATGTTCAATAATGTTTAATACATGCTTAATAATGTTAAATACTGTTCATTGAATGTTAATTCTTAATAAAGGTTTAAAAAATGTTAATAATGTTTAATTAATGTTAATAATGTTCAATAATGTTTAATAAATGCTTAATAATGTTCAATAATGTGTAATAAATATTAATGTTTAATAAATGTTCAGTAATGTTCAATAAATGTTAATACGGTTTAATTAATGTTAATAATGTTTAATTAATGCTAATAATGTTTGATAAATGCATAGTAATGCTAAATACTTTTCATTAAAAATTAATGTTTTGTAAATGTTCAATAAGGTTATATGGATGGTTAATAATGTTTAATAAATGTTAACATTTGATAAATTTGTATTAATGTTTAATAATTGTTAAATAATGTTTAATAATGTTTAATTAATGTTTAGTTAAATAAATATGTTAAATAATGTTTCATAAAATTTATTGTAATAATATAATTATTAAATTTTAGATAATGTTTATAAATACTTAATAATGTTTAATAATTCCAAATAATGTTTACTAAATGAATACGAAGAGTGAAAACTGAAATTTCATATTCATAAAAAAATTATTTGTTACTTGTTTTTTTTTTTTTCGTTATATTAATTTTTGGCTTTATTTTGGCAATTACATTTGAATTCTTCAATTTTAAAGATTAAATTAAAGGGGCATATTCTATTATTCTCTGCAACCATATCACATTTGTTGATTAAAGGTGGACGTTGGTTGGAAGAGAGATACAAACTTAGACACTGATTTGGAGAAATGACCAACGATTTATTTTTATTTACAAGGTAATGTCTCTGGTAAGTGGTATACTATAGCGTTCGAATGTGCGGTATACGAGGTGTGACGTGGAAGCATGGAAAAGGAGTATGCTTAATCCCGGCTAACTGCTTGGTAGTTATCCGTTTGAGCTTGTTACATTGATAGTAGTCCGTTCTCTTTCTGTGTTCATAGGAAGTTTTTTCAGTCTAATGGTCGGACGGGCAGTCAGCCGTACTCCGGTAGCCTTTATAGTTAGCGTGAGTGTGTGAAGTCTCTCTCTCTCTCTCTCTCTCTCCCTGCCTCTCTCTCTCTCTCTCACTGCTGTCTGATTACTGTGTTACTGTCCGGCTCCTCTTATAGCCTTTATAAGGGAAACACACGGACATAGTTGTCGGTATCTGTGGCAAACGAGAGTCGCGTCGATAATGGCTAGCGGAGTGTGGCGTGTGTGTGACTTAGCTAGACGAAAATTGATGTGTAGTTAGATGAATGTGTTTTCTAATAATTGTATATATTTGGATTTAATATATTATCTTTATGTGTAAACTGTGCTTTTTCGCTACACATTGGCAATTACGTTTTCTGCTGAGAAATTATTGCATTTTTCAATGTATAAGTCATAACTATGAATGTGACACATCTTTTTTAGAAAGATAAATACTAAACCAAAGTGATATATAAGATGAACACATTATTCCTCAGGCATTGTTATACAGTGATATACAAAAGAAGTGTGAACACATTATTTTTCAGGCATTGTTATACAGTGATATACAAAAGAATTATGAGCACATTATTACTCAGGCATTGTTATACAGTGATATACAAAAGAAGTGTGAACACATTATTTTTCAGGCATTGTTATACAGTGATATACAAAAGAATTATGAGCACATTATTACTCAGGCATTGTTATACAGTGATATACAAAAATTTGTGAACACATTATTTTCTTGAAAAGGTGCGTTTTATACATCGAAAAATAGCTTATATTTATTTTACAAAGCGAGTTTGAAAAGTTTTCGGCATGAACAAAGAGCCATCCTAAAAAGTTCTGTTTGATCAAAGTTTTGAAGTGGTTCGACTGAAAGCCTTTTAACACCCCTTTCTAATGTCTTACAAGTGATAAGGCATTAAACTGATTTCTTTTCGTCGCCATCTTATATGCTAGTGTAAGTACAGGAAAAACAGAGGTAAAACTAATATCGTTAACAGCCATTTTGCAATACATAAAACCATAAGCCAATTCTCTTCGAAGGTAATAAACGCAAAAAATATCCCCCAACATAAAAAAAAAACTTTAATACTTTCTGAAGCGCATGGAATAACATTTATTTGTTCAATACTGATTTTTTCTTTTATCAATGCACCCACGTCGCCAACGAATGTGGCACAAGGTCGACGTTTAAAGTGGGTTTAACGGCAATACTGTGGAAAAATTGCCCCAAGCTCCATCGTCATTTCCTCTTTAGGTATCGGGTAATGACCCGTCCCCACCTAAAGGAAAGGTTACTGCCTGGGGGATACCACCCCTCGCCCGCTATTATTTCAAGCTACCCAGCAGAAGCCAACTTGAAAACGTGACACCGAAATCCGAAGGAGCACTGGGATACCGAAAGAAATCTCCCAAAGCTAAGCAAAGCCTTATGAAACATGCTAAAGATTGCTGGCCTGCTATACAATATCAGTCCTCCTATATGCAATGAATGCTAGACAATTTCCCCAGAGATGAAGAGGAAACTTGAGGTAACAGAATGTGGTTCTACAGTAGGACGCTGAGAATATTATGACCGGAGTATATGAGTAAGAAAACGGAAACAAAAAGGACATATACCTAGAATCACAAAGATATGCTAGAATTTTCTGAGAGATATAATTGAGGAAAGACGGCTTGGAAAATTCGACACTCAAAGGATATATTAAAGTCATGAGGGAAACGGCGAATAACCTACGTAAAGAGCTTGTGCAGAATAGGAAGTGAGAGTGATAGTAAAAAGACAAGCAGCGTTAAGAACTACAGGAGATAGGGAGCTGTGGTGTGCCATGGTCGCCTGCATTCTGAAGGGACACGGCACATAGAAGGATCTGTTCCGGGGCTGATTTTCTTCCCACTTGGCTGAAAACGCCCAAAACACACTTAGAGACAAACTTGCTAAATCAATCAGTACAAACACATAGACATGTGAAATAATTTAGTTTCTCAATTGTAAAACATCTTGTAAGGCTCGATCTAGAAAATATTGACCTCCCTCTGAGCTTATGTCGCTAGCTACTGTAATACAGCTTTTTTTTTTTTAACTTGTGTACCTTGTAATTGAAGAAGCTACACAATCTTGTCGGTGGCTAAATACCAGTCGTAGCAGATATATCTAAATTCTGTCAACATTCCGCTGTTGAAAATCTATTGTTCTCAGTATTTTCCTATTCGAAGAAAACTATTGAGAGATCTGTGAGTAGTAGGGTAATTTATAGCTTAAAGCCTATAGGTCGTGTTACAAATTTTAGAAGCTATTAAGACAAAATAACGACCAATTAGCAAAATCATTTCTAATTTGGAAATTTTTTATGTGATTTTTTTTTATAGACACTGTTCAGGGTGTCATGGCTCTCCGTGACCTCCTGTCATTTGTAGCTCTAATCAAAATTTGACTCTTTGCTTTTGTGAGTGTTAAATTCTTCAAGCCCGCTTTTCTCATTATATATCACAGAATTTTCAGCTATCTTGTTATTCCTATCTTCAATAAAATTTCCTCATTGTTCGCATGCTCAGTCCATGGTATTCTCGGCACTCGTCTGTAAAACCAGATCTATGTGGCGTCGAGTCTCTTCTTCATCTACGAGGATCTTGTTCAGTGTTAACTGTCATATATGTGATTAGATATAACATATTTTATTTTTTACATTTTTTTCTAACGACATTTTCTTTTACCTATTAATACTTAACCTTAGTATTTGGAAGACATCTTTATTCTATTACGAAATGCCTTCGTTATACTTTATCACATTCTCCGTCTACTGTTATTACACTACCCATAAAATTTCTCTTCCTGCTTCGTTTTGACGACCTCGATATAGGATAGATGCCTAGCATCGCGTCGGAACTTCTCTAGTTTGGCAAAATGCAGCAAGTCAACGTGGCACCGATTTCACGAGTAGTCGGGAAACCTCTGGAAAATGTTGTCATAAGCCTGTATATGATTTTTTAAAAAATCACCATCCCCACGATCACATTTGGTTTGGTTTATTTTGTTTTACGGCATATCACCCTCAATGGATTATTTAATGTCGACAACATTTTTAGGATAGATTCTTATGAATAGAATATGTATTCTTTGGTTTATTTTGTTTTACGGAATATCACCCTCAATGGGTTATTTAATGCCGTCAAAATTTTTCATTGCTGGTAATATTTTGTTTTGTTAAAAATCTGATTCTGGTAATAAATTTTCTTCAAAATTTTACTGCTGGTAATAGTTAACTACTTGCCCATACCTGGGACCCTAACAGGTGCTACCACCCCGGTTCGGGGTTGGTCCTGGAAACACCAGCAATTAAGAGGTGGTTCCACGCTCCTCAAAACATCCTGATCCGAGGCCTTTCTGCTGAACGTAGTTTATCGTCTTACCCAGGACGCGGGTGTAGTTTAACGTCTTACCCACAACGATCACAGTTACAATACGTTTGTCTTTATAATTCACTCCTGAGAGTGATGTTGAAGGGGATCGAAAGTACTTGGGTAGGAAAAAAACTACGGCGCTTTCCTTGAAGAATTTCATCTTAGCATCAAGAAACTGATTAGAGAACTGGAAAGGATCATTATAAAAAATAGACATAATATGTCTATATTATTCAATGAGACATATTTCAATGAAGATATTCTGCCTAAATACACACACACGCATACACACATAATAATATCTCATGTCTCATTAAATAATTTAGACAGATTATTTTCATGAAAATGTATAGATGTATTTTCAACAAGAAATTTCTTAAATTGCGAATACGGTCAGGGATCCTGTTGTACATGTTGAGAAATGTTAGATGCATCATTCAAATGAAAACTCAATCTTCGATAGAGCGTAGTAGTGGTATGGCCAACATATATATTATCTCAACTGTTAAAAATACAATCTCCCAAAGGACATTTAAATTTATATACAATGTTGGTTTTCTATAACTCGTTACAACAGCATGCTTCTTCACATTCGCAATTTAGGAAAATTCTTGTTGAAAATACATCTATACTTTTTCATGAAAATAATAAACATAAACTAAAAATTCTTGAAGCTACCTATATTCAAAAATGGAAACCAAACCTTAGTAAAATTAATTATGAATACTGCACAAATGTTTTTAAAAGTTTGCAGTAGATAGTTTAAGATATCTAGGTTTTAACTAAAAGTTTTAAATTGTATTTTTTTAATATTTAGACATGCCAGTAACTTAGTTTCCTCCCTTAATGTTTGCACTTGTGTCTACATTATAAAATTATACAGTGCAAAACCTTAGTGTTTTTTTCACTTCACACGTAAAAATTTAATTTTTAGATGAACACAACAATTTTGTCTTAGAAAAAACAAGACCCTGTGTGTGTGGGGAGGGGCATGTGTGTGAACAAATTCAGATATCACTAAAATAAGGACAATATGAATAAAAACAAGGAAAACTTAACTTTCCCTGCGCTTTTCATCCTCTGATGGACTTTAGCAAGGCTAAATCTTGGGATTTTATTTTGCAACCAGTATTTATAAACGAAAGCGAAAATGTCGTTAGTTTTTCCAATTTTTAAAAATTTAAGAACGCTCATAAATATTCGTCAAGCTAACTGAAAAGTTTCGGTAAATTAAAATCATTATAAAAACTAAAGACATTTTTACTTTTGTTTATAAATACTTGTTGCAAAATAAAATCCTTTCATTTCCATCTATATTACATCCATATATATATATATATATATATATATATATATATATATATATATATATATATATATATATATATGCACAAACTTTAATATATATATATATATATATATATATATATATATATATATATATATATTTAGTGTATTTAGGCAGCAATCCTTCTTTCATGCACATTTCATTGAATACGACAGACAAGGTGCTTTTATTTAGTTTTTTTTTATACAATTTCTCATGCGATCTAATTTTTTTTTCAGATGATAAATTATATAAAAACTGTCGGAATGTTCTTTTTATCCGAGCGCTTTAGGCTATAAATTTAGACATTTACAAGGATTAAATATTTTAACTAAGAAATAGTTTGTTACATGTATATTTTATAAAATGTTTTCATTTTTTTTTCAAAACACGTTCAAGATATCGTGTCGATGTTCATAGTTAATATTATTAAGTGTTGGCTTTTTTGTTTTTATTAATATGGCTTCCATTATCTTCAGCCTTTTTTGCATGTAGATGATGCTATTATATTAGTGTTGTCAACAAGTATGTTACGATATATATATATATATATATATATATATATATATATATATATATATATATATATATATATATATATATTAGGAAGGGATTTTTTTATCTACTCAGATACGAGTATCCATTAAAAATAACGTTTAAACAAATAGATAGAATATGTTGGTTTAATAAATGAAAATCTATTCCTAAAAATTGTCTTTGTTTACATTAGGATAGGAACAGAGCAGTTAAGTCTATTTCGAGAATCGGGAAAATATGTGTTCAAAAAGCACTCTTCAGCTCTTGCTTGACCAGAAGGTCCTACGTGGGTGAGCGGTCACGTCACTTTAGATATAATGATTGTTTACCCTAGGGAATACAATTTCGAATATTTGGGCCGATAGATGGGTTAAATACATATACTGTTTAATGAATAAGTAAAAACTGAGCATCTATACAAATACGAGTACCCATTAAAATTAACGTTTCAACACATAATTATTTCATATATATGTACACACACACACACACACACACACACACACACACACACACACACACACACACATATATATATATATATATATATATATATATATATATATATATATATGTAATTCCATATTAAATCATCTAATGCTTCCCAGGTCAACCTCTCAGGTTATCCGGAAATATCAAAGTAACATTAAGTCTGTATTTCTCATAGTTTTGAAATTAAAATCTTTGAAATTTTGCTTAATTTTATGCATTTTGCCGAATAGGCCATTCGCCCCACTTCTGACATTCATGACTCCTTTGATATTGTATGTACAGCTTTGAAATCTTGTCACTAGGGTGGACATTTTCTGTAGATTTCAAACATGTAATAAGATCAGGTGTATCTTCTATACTTTTCCTCCTACAATCTTTTGAAAAGAAGAGGGGAAAAAAAATAGCCGAAAAGGCAAAATGATGCCCCATTTGAGAGCTTCTCGCTCAAACATATGCGTCCGTGAACCGCTCTTTTTTCTTTTTTCTTTTTAGTGCGCGTGCGTGCGTGCGTGTGTGTGTGTGCGTGTGTGTGCTTGTGTATACTCCCAGGAAATGCCAGGAAGCATACATTAGCAGACATGATGAAATGAGTCATAATCAGCAGACATATTTTCGCGTCTACGCCGAATTAAATAGACGAAAAGGGCATGCACGCGTTGAATGCAAAAAATGAACAGCTTATATAAAAAAGACAACATTCTTAACAATTAACTCATTTCTGTCTAAATTTCGGAGATGATAAGTTACCATTATTTACGTTACTTACATTTGGACTAATATCCTCATCTTTGTTGTTATTATCACCTGATCGCCTTCTGTCTGGATTTTTGAGATGATAATTTACCTTTATTTACGCTATTTACATCCGGACCAATGTCCTCATATTTGCTGTTATCATGATCTGATCGCTTTCTGCCTGAATTTCTGAGATGATAATTTACCATTAATTACAGAATCAACATTTGGACTTAATGTCCTCATCTTTGTCACTATTATCACAACTTCTCGGCTGTTGTGCCCTAAGGTTTTCTTCAGGGAATTTAGAACTAAAACCATTATTTATTCCACAGGGCAATAGCCTGGTGTATTCAAGTAGTGGTCATTGAATTTCGTGTTATATTAACTGCGAATACAATCCCTGGGCTTGGTAGCAAAGACTTGGTGAAAACAGGGCTAGCTATAATAGAGCAGCACTAAATAACATCAAGACTAGATTCCCCTTGACATTGACATAGGAGCGAGAACAATGTGCGCCCATAGATTGAATAAAGGGTTCAGATCGAAGATCCCTGCAGATCTCACGATTCGACTGATACCTGAAGAAGACTGCTGGGTACAACAGCTGAAACGTTTTGATATTAACAAAGCTACCTTTAGGAAAATCCCTTGGAATACTTCGACGTGGTGTAATGCTTAGCCATCTTGTCTCGCTAGATCAATTACCACTGAGTAGTCAGTTCGATCCTCACTGAGTGCCCCGTGGCCTTGTGCCACATCTAAGCTACAACTAGAAAATCCTTTGAGCATTTCGACGTGGTGTAATGGTAAGCAAGCTTGTCTCGCTAGATCAATTACGACTGAGTAGTCAGTTCGATTCGCACTGGGTACTCCGTACTTTCGGTCTTGTGACATATCTAAGTTACACTTAGAAATTCCCTTGGGACACTTGTGCAACATCTTAGCTACGCTTAGTGAATTACTGGGCACTTCGTGGTGTAATGGTTAGTAAGCTTCTCTCGCTATCCTAATTACGACTGATTAGTGAGTTCGATTCTCACTGACTGCCCCATACTTTCGGCTTTGTTCCACATCATAGCTGCGCTTAGTAAATCACTACATCTTGTAACCGAGGAAGCTGCACATTGTTATTAGTAGCTAAATACCAGTCGTAACAAATATACATATCTGAGGCATGTCAAAATTCCACCATTGGAAATTTTTGTTCAGAGCGTTTTCCTATCCAAAGAGAATTATTAATAGATCTGTGAGTAGTAAGGAAATTTAGAGCTTAAATAATATAGGGCGTGTTTACAGGCCGGGGAAATGCAAGTGAACACAATTTACGGTGGTGGTGGTGGGGGATGTGGTAAAAACTTTAATCAATAACGAATAAAGAAATATTCTTTGAGAAGTTTCTGGAAATATTGTATTCTTCATCCAAATCCTACCTACACGATTTATTTACGCGTAAATAGATTACTTAACGAGCTTGGGTAAATTGGATGGCGGAAGAAGGTTCAGGAGAAATAGCGGAAAGACAAAGTTTATTAATAGCTACAAAGGCCAGGAAGTTGTGGAGAGTCATAATCGCCTACGTCCTGACAGGAGACGGCACATAAAGAAGAAGAAATAGATTACGCTCAAGCTCGTGACTCGAGTTCTTCGAGTGGGTGCGGGCGGATTTTAGAGCCCGTGAGTAAGAATCTGTACATTAAAATTCGTTCACATCAATTTCACGGGTGGTCTAAAATGATCATAGTATGTATGTAAATACAGCTATGAACATCTTTAACAAACTTATTATTTTCACAAGCAACGATGACTGGGTACTTAGAGGCAAAGAAAATCTCGGTGATTTAAATGTTCTCTCTCTCTCTCTCTCTCTCTCTATATATATATATATATATATATATATATATATGTGTGTGTGTGTGTGTGTGTGTGTGTGTGTCTGAATAAGGTATATTTAGGCAGCAAGTATTCATCCAAACAAGTTTAATTAAAAAGGACCGACAAGGTCTGTCCCTTTTATTTTTTTATTTTATTCTTTTCCTGTTTTCGCATAAGGTGTTGAGTATTGTGGATAAACTGTTCGGAGTTCATATACTGACACCATTTACATTGTTCGGACTATCATCCTCACCTTTGTTGCCATATTTATCTAAACGTTTCGGCCGTTGTACGCTCCAGCCTTCTTCAGGTGCTTGGAATGTCGAACTGAACTCTTTATTTCGCTCACTGGAGTAGACTGCTCTAGTTCCACGTGCCATGTCTAATGGATCAGTTATCTCCTGTTAATTCCCCTTTCCAAGTTCTCCAACGCCTTGACCAGGTATTGAACTCACACTCTTTGGGTCCTGTCACTGGATCTAACTAAAGCCTTTTATCCACTGTGTCATATGTCCTTGAAGACATCTGGGTATGAATTTCTGGGTATTATAAACCTAATGTCTTCAGCAACCATTATTTTAACAGTGCTCATATTGCAATTTTTGCTGGTATCATTGCATGTTCAGTTCGACATTCCAACCACCTGAAGAAGGACGGAGCGTACAACGGCCGAAACCTTGTGATAAATATGGCAACAAAGAGGAGGATGATAGTTCGAACAATGTAAATAATGTATATAATACCTCATCTCAGAAATATAGAGAGTTCATATATTGGTATTTTTGTTCAATTACATTCTACTTTCGCAGTCATTATCACGAACCGATGTGTTGTCTGTGTGGTAGTTAGAATTCCTTTGTCTGCATCCTGGTATTCTATGGGAAACCGGACGTTTGGAATGGTCTACGTGACGTCATGTGTAATGGTTATTGGGAACGAAGCCGCACAAAATGCGATTTATTTATTCTATTTATATATATATATATATATATACACGCACACACACACACACACACACACACACATATATATATATATATATATATATATATATATAGTATTTACATTAGTCGGACTATTGTCCTCATCTTTGTCGCCATATTTGTCACAACGTTTCGGCCGTTGTACGCTCCGGCCTTCTTCAGGTGGCTGGAATTTCGAACTGAACCCTTTATTTCGATCACTGGGGTAGTCCTCAAGGACACATGGCACAGTGGATAAAGGCGCTGGTTAGATCCAGTGACAGACCCAAAGAGTGTGAGTTCAATACCCGGTTAAGGCAGTGGATAACTTTCAGAGGGAAAATTAGCAGGAGATAACTGATAACTGACATCCATCAAACATGGCTCGTGGAACTAGAACAGTCTACCCCAGTGATCGAAATAAAGGGTTCAGTTCGAAATTCCAACCACCTGAAGAAGGCCGGAGCGTACAACGGCCGAAACCTTGTGGCAAATATGGCGACAAAGATGAGGACAATAGTCCGACTAATGTAAATACTATATATATATATATATATATATATATATATATATATATATATATATATATATTAATCATTTCATTCCAATGAAGCCGATAATGCCACTAAGACGCAAGTGGTTACTGGGAGTGAAAGAAAAAGAAAGTAGAAGGGACCGGAAACCTAATCATAAACAGGAAACAAGAGATAAACTTCTACTCCTGTTCAAAAATCGGGGAACGAGTGTGAACCAGAGTGTGATCATCAAGATGAACTGTCGTCTTGGAACAGTCGTCTTTGAGCAGTCAGATGTCAGTTGACCTGAAAAGAAACAATGCAGTTATTAATAAGAAAAGTTGAAATTAATGCGTGCAAAATTTCACAGCTCTAGTGTCACTCCTTCATAGGCAGCCTATGAACTTTTCAGCCGACCCTCGTATATTAAACAATTAGTATATTAGTTGATTTAAATTTGACACATTAGTACACTAGTTGGTTACTTACGCTTATCCACTTATTACTACTTAACATCGTTTAATCCATTGAGTGATTGTTGGGGTTAGAAAAAATGGGATACTCTGTTTGCAAGATAAAAATGCTATATGATTTATATATATATGAATTCCATGCAGACATCAGCGACACAATTTATATAGGCCCGTGCATTTCAATGACGTCAAAGCAAGGTGACACTACTTCCCATTACTTTTACATTTACATACTGCTATCCCATAACTTTTGGCACGTATATTAAGCGTGAAAGAGAACAGAGAGCATAACAGGCTAAATTTGATGGCGTCTTCTAAAATCAGTACAATCTTGTTTTTAACATATCCTCTGTGTGTCAAATTCTCCAATCCTTCGTTTCTCATTATGATCATTGCCCCTTGAAGATAAAAAAGATAGCATTTTACTGGTCTTGGCGTCCAATCTTTTAATGTCATTCAACTTCCATGTAATAATGTTGGAGCTGTATGTTACTACGTGTATAGCTAAGCTGTTGATAGCCTTTATTTTATTGGTTCTGTTAAGTTTCCTTTCTAATATCAAACGTACTCTCCTATAATATTCTTTCCGGATCTTTTTCTTCATAATTTAATGTTTAAGTCAAGTCTTTGTCTTTTGATATTTTAACCTGGATGCTAAATTCCTCAGTCTTTCAGAAGGAATGCATAATCCTTTCCCTTTTGCCGTCCTCGAGGGATTTAAATCAGTCATTTTCGACCCCTCTAAAACAAATAGCAGATTCTTCATAAATTTATTTAAATGAAAACTTTAAAGCTAATCTTCTTTGGGAATGCTAAACCAAAAACGACAACGATTCAAAGGTAATTTTCTACTTTGCCAACGCACTTCAAGTATAGGTTTTCACAAAAGCAAACTTAAATATACAATGTAATGTCTTAAAAAAAGCTTATTCCAGGAGACTTCTTTATTATTTTCCTATTTTTCAAATTTCAGGAGTAATTTTTCCCTTATTAAAATTTAAAGTGCGCCCCGGAGTTTTAGATATTCTACAAGTGTGCTCTGAATTAAAAATGGTTGAGAAAAAATGTCCTAGATTATTACATTACTATTGGCTCAGCAGATGAGTGACGTAAATGCTTATTGCCAGAAATTTCTAGTGTCTTTCTGATTCAAAATAGAAGTTTCCTTTTTGTTTCAATTTTTCTTGAAATTTCCTCGTTACTCATATGTAGCCTTCTGTAGTACGATATCTGTGTTGCTGCGAGCTTCCTCTTCAAAATAAGAAGAAACTGTCCTGTGTTCGCTGCTATGTAGAAGGATTTATACTGGGTGTAACTGCAAAATTGTCCAAATCGTGTAAAAGCAAAATTGTCCATTTGCTGTATTAAGTTCTGAACCATTGTATCTTAGAAATGATTAAAGATATCTTATTGGAATTCTCCGAGGATTTTATAACACTACTGAGCTCTACTTTGAGCTATAAGAATGTATAATTACTCTCTAAGCTTAACAGAAGAATCGTGATGAAATCGATCATAAACGAAAACATGTCCATTAATTAATCATAGCTAAGGATCGAAAGCTCATGAAGGATTGAAATAAAGTTCAAATATATATAGAGATATTATTCCAGGATCATTTTCCAACTTATTCAAGACTTTACTCTCTCTAACCTTCTAACTTTCTGTCCTGGAGTGCCTCACAGGTTTCATGTAAGATTTTATATTCAAGTCTTTTTTCCTTGCTCTTTGGACTGTCATAGCTGAAATTTCTCTCTCACGTGTCAAACGTCTTATGGATTGATTCGGATTTTTTCAAATTGATCTCTTTAGCTCTAAGTTGAAATGATGATCCCTCTTCCTGTTGTGACCTCCTGATCCAGTTGTCCTCTCTACTTTTCTGTCTTTTAAATTTATTCACCGTTCTCTTGATGGTTCTTGAATGGACTTTGAAGATAGAAGCCAGGGTATGAATATTCGTACCATTATTGAAGGCTTGAATGATCTTTTTTGTCTCACCATTGTTCACTTGGGAAAACAGTGGGGCTGACACAAAAAGATTTTAATCTATTCTCTTTCTAGCTGAATAATTCAAAGGGTTGTTCAGTGATTCTTACGACAATTAATGTCAAGATGGCTAAACGACTTATCCGGAAAACTAGAAAAAAGAAACTCAGTTTAGTGATTTTTTAGATATTAAACATTTTGTGGGATGGACAATTTTGCTGTTACACGATTTGGACAATTTTGCTGTTACACGATTCGGACAATTTTGCTGTTACACCCGTTATAACATAGCACCCAGCATCTTTTCTTTTCTTAATTGTTTTGCTTTCGCAAGGAAACTTCGCTATTCCAATGTAGCTTCGGATTTTGGTGTCTTATTTTTTCCACATTACCCAGCAACGGCTGTGTTGCACAAAGAAGCAGAGAAAAGTGACTTGGCCCATGTCACGTTGCTAGTAAGTTACTAAATACCAGTAATACCTAAAATTGTTTTATAAAATGTATATGTTGGGGGGTGGGGTTGAAAATTCTGTTCAATTGATGTTATCAGGGGCGTATAAGCGAATATGAAACTCATTCTTTCTCGAAGCTAAGCTTCGTATTTACGGGGCGTCTTCCGCAGAATCAACGCTAGCAAGCTGGACTCTTAAGGTCATTAAAAATGCAATGACTTCGATCCTGAACTGGTTGACTTATCATGATACCATTCAGCTATAGGTTTTTTTTCTCGTATGTATCGTATCCTTTCAGGACGTTGGCGATCATGGCTCTCCACAATTTCATGTCCATTGTAGCTCTTAGTAACTTTTTTTGCTATCTTTAGGTAGGTCATGTACTGTTTCCCTTTATCTCTTTTGCTTTCAATATTTCTTGGGGGGGTCAAATTTTCTAAGCCTTCTTTCCTAATTATGTGCTCTAGATATTTTCACTGTCTCTTTCTGATGTTAAGTAAAAGTATCCTTTTTGTTTCCATTTTCTCTTAAACTTCCTCGATGCTCACATGTTCGATCCATGGTATTCTCACCATCCTTCTGTAGAACCAGATTTCTGCTCCTCCTTCATATGTGATGAGATTGTCGAGCATTCACTGTAGCTCAACACCTATTTATCAAAAGCCTTAATTTGACAATGTACTGACTAATTCGGTCTTCTTCTTCTTCTTCTTCTTCTTCTTCTTCTTCTTCTTCTTCTTCTTCTTCTTCTTCTTCTTCTTCTTTATTGTTCTTTTTCTTTTCTTTTTCTTCTTCTTCTTTTCTTCTTTATTGTTCTTTTTCTTTTCTTCTTCTTCTTCTTCTTCTTCTTCTTCTTCTTCTTTCCTAGTGTGTTGTGTCTCTTTAGGACGTAGACGATCATGGCTCTCTACAATTTCCTGTCCTTTGTAGCTTTTAGTAAATTTTGTATTTTGTTATCTCTCCTAAACCCTGCTTTGCTAAACATTTACGCAAGCACGTTAGGTAGGTCATGTGCTATTTTCCTCCATCCCTTTTGTTATTCATATGTCTTGGAAGTGTCAAATTTTCTAAGCCTTCTTTCCTCATTATATGCCCTAGAAATTTCAATTGTCTCTTTCTGATGTCAAGTGAAAGTGTCCTTTTGTTTCCATTTTTCTCTTAAACTTCGTCGTTGCTCACATGTTCAGTCCACGTTATTCTCAGCATCCTTCTGTAGAACCATATTTCTGTTGCTTCAAGTTTTATCTGTGAGGAGATTGTCCAGCATTCACTGCTGTGTAGGAGGACTGATATTACATAACAGTTCAGTACACATTTTTCTTTATTTCTAAGCTATAGGCTACGTTAAAATAAAAATTAGTAACTCCCTTACAATTATAACATTATCTTATAGACTAACTTGAGAAATAAACATCTAACAGGAGGACATTATAGAACTCTGTCTAAATTTTCGAATAGGTGTAAAGTTAATACATACGTCATTCTTCGCGTGCTTTCTTCGGTATATTTTTTTATTTTTTACGTTTTTTTTTTTGTTTTATATTGGTTTGAATTGCTTCACTCGGCTTTGGTTAGTCTGGCACAAGGCCATGACTGTAGATCACGCAGAGAGGAATGTAATAATGTGTTGGATTATCAATCTAACCTACACTTCACGATATTGAAGTCCAGCTTAGTCTGGTACAAGGCTACAGTGTTGGAGCAACCATTAAAATCTGATACACTAACTGCGAGATTATTTTGCTAAACAGCTCGTCACCATATACCGAGACGTGCTGTTATCATCAATGCGTTTTTCTTTTTCCACGTAATGAGTCTTTTCAGCACATAGAAGATCATGCCCCTCGACACCTTTCTATTTTTTGTAGCTCTAGGTAATTTTGGCCTCATTACTACCTTTCTTAATCCCTGCTCTGCCAAGCTCGTTAGGTAGGTTACTTGCTGTATTCATGTATCTGTTATGCATTCAATATGATCTGTGAGTGTCAAATTTTCCAAGTCCACTTTCCTCATTAGCTCTCCTAGAAACAACTGTCTGTTTCTGATATTAAGTTATTGTAATCTAGAAAATGTTACTGAATGGGGAATAACCAAAACGGAGGTTAGAAATGAAATGGTAATCTTTATAACATCAACAAAATACAATAATCGCCAGCGGCGTGAAGTAGGTAAACAACTGCTAGTGGTGAACTACTTAGACAGAATATTACCCCCACTTACAATAGTATCCAACGTATTTATGAGGATTGTGACATACCCATTAGTGTTGATAGGTACGGTATATAACATAAGTATAAGGAGCCTTTGTTTCCATTTTCTTTAAAACTTCCCCATTGCACACATGTTTTATCTCTGGTATTTTTTTTCTATAGAACCACATCTTTATTGCCTCAAGTCTTCTATTCATCTGTGAGGAAATTATTCACAGCCACATAGGAGGTTTGGTATTACATAGCAGTTCAGCACTCTTTTCTTTATATTCTAACAAAATTTTTTACTTTTTAGAATACTTCTTGCGCTATTTCCAATGCAACTTTGGATTTCAGTATCATATTTTTCGTCATTTAATTAAACAATTCCCAGATGGTTAAAAACATGTACTTGCTTTATTGTGGCGTCTCCAATTCTCCATTTTGGTAACGGCATCTTGTCAACGATAATAAATTCTGCCTTCTTTTCGCTTGATCATTTGTCATTTGACACTCCGTTATTGCTGTGGGGCCTTTAAACAAACTACAACAGGTTTTTTTTCCTTAATATTAAATATTAATATTATACTAATATTAAAAGAAGAATCTACAAGGTTATCAGTCTTGACCTGGCATCTCGGTTTCAGTCACTTTCCCACCACCGTAACGTAGCTTCTCTGTAACTTAAATTTTCATGGTAATTTTTATGATCTGCTTTCGGAAAGTCAAGGTACCAATGAGTACCTTGACTTTCCGAATTTAACCCTTTGAGCTCTGCGTTCCTGAACAATTTTAACCCTTCTGTCTGAGCTCCTGAGTCAAATTTAGCAAATATTTGGTATGTAATGTTTCATGGTAGATATAAAAATAGTTACAAGTGTTTACCCACCATTCAACCAGTAACTGGGCATTAAATCATTTTCTCTACCACGGTAGCTGGGCATTATGTTATTTTTCTCTACCACCGGTAGAGGTGGTCAAGGTTCAAAGGGTTAAGCGCAGTCCTAGATTGGCAGCTAGGTCTCATCATTTCACTGTTGCAATGGCTAGATGTTACCGTAAGTTCTATGCTAAAAGTTTCTTCTCTCGCACTTCTTTCTTGTTAACTTTCTTATAGATTCTGGCTTTCCTGTCAACGTTAATCTTCGAAGATGCAATGTCAGTTGTTGTCTTCTTAATTCATTGTATTTTACTGTTCTGTCAACTTAATAAAGTTTTTACTTTGATTTTTCTTATTCTTTAATACTCCTTGCGTCTTCGTTGCTTTATTTCCTTGTTTGGGGTGAAATGATTAAAAAAGAAATATTTGCCACGTACCATATCGTATTTTCATTATTAGAGAAGTTTTCTAGGTACCTTTGTCTACTAGGACTTTCTGTTTTTTAACCATGCTGTTTGCGTCCTGAAGGACACATGGCGCAGTGGATAAACGCGTTGGTCGAAGTAATCCAGTGACGTGACCCAAGTACAACACGGCCGGCCCGACTCGATCCGGGGTCTTTGCCACGCTGGTCAGTACTGGCGCCGGTCAACTAATGGTTATCTATTGGCCATTTCGTTTTTTCATCCCCACTGTCCCACGTTGTGCCTGATTGATCACGGTGAATTGAAGAACTTCCGCCCGCACTTAAGCGCTGAATCGAGTTGGCGGAACCTTGCTATGAAATAGAACAAGAATGCTTCGTCTGATAAAACTACAACTCATAATAAATATCAAAGAAGGCCGCTGCGTTAATTGTCACTGGTTTTATATAATTGTTAATACACAAAATTAACCCTTCCCGTTGAATATGGTGGCAACGAGTCTTCTGTTTCTAAACTAGGAACGGGCTAGCCATTACAATAAGGAATTATGTCGGTTGAAAATCCCAGTCGTCAATTTTCCACATCAGTAATTCTCTTCTTTGCTCGACGTCAGCAATACTCTTCGACAGAATGTCATATGGCTTCTTCCAGCGTCTTCCAGCGTCTTCCGAGTCCTTCGCCGTGCTCGAGCGCCCTCTGCTGGCTTCTCGCTCAACTGCGACTACTCCAACCTACTGCTTCAAATAGCGTACGGCTTTTATGTATTTCACTCCATTCCGACCACGCCTCCAGATTCATTAATATTCATTTTCTTCAACCTTGAAGTGACAACACCTAACTCTCGATAAATTGGTCAACTATTTAAAACAATATAAACTTTGTTTTTACATTCCTCTTAGCCAACAATTATTGTTTACGTTATATATTTTTGTATATAAAACTTTGGTCCACATCAGCAAAGAATTCACTCTGCTTTTAGAAATCCTTTCTTTCTCCAAACAATCATTTGTTGTCAATAAATTCATTTCAAATCAGCCATTTCTTCTGGCTGTCCATGTACCAAGTCGTGACTACGAGAATTCTTTTGTTCCCTTCCCAAAACACACCTAGATTATTTACATTTCATCTTTCTGTTTACATTTCCAATACGGCATACATATTGCCTGCTATAACCGGTCGTTTTTATCAAAGCAAAATCATTTCAAATCGGCTAATGGAATTTTTCCACGGTTTCACATTCCAAGAAAATGATGCCTTACAAATATTTTCCCCACCTCATATTGTAACCTTTTCACCTCATTGATTTCAACATTGCAGCCCTTCCAATTCTCCAATACTATTCGGGGTTTTCGCATGAACCCTTTTTAATGCTATGTCACATTCCTTTCAATTACTACCGTGACATTTTAATAGTGTCACACAAGGAGTTGCGAGTTCAATACCTTGCCACAGCAGAGGTAAGATAAATAGAGGTGTAAATATTTGTGTGAATTGTAAGCAGTTTTATTTATTTACTGAAAATAAAATTAAATCTATTTTTGCATATTTGAATTTTTAAAACCATATTTAATACTTTTTCATTTTTATTTTTTCTATGAAGGGCAAAATGATTACTCGACTATATTAGTCTTTTGAACAGGAGTAAAGGTCTATCCCTCGTTTCCTGTTTAGGATTGGGTTCCCGGTTCCTTCTAAAGACTGCATCAACTACATACTTCTAACGCACTGCCGAAACTTTGAAATTTATTTACTACTTTTTTTTCAGTAAGAGTAGATAGGTTCACTTATCGCCCGGTTTACACCCCTCCTCGGTCTTTTGAACAGGAGTAGATATTTATCCCTTGCTACCTGTTTAGGATTGGGCTTCCGGTTCCTTCTACAGTATTTTTTATTCTCTTTCACTCCCTCTTGCATCTTAGTGGCATTAACGCCTCGCGTGGGGTGAATTGATTTATATATATATATATATATATATATATATATATATATATATATATATATATATATATATGTATATATGATGGACTCTCCCGTCGAACTCGACGTATGAGGGTCAGGCAGATCAGTTCCCAGAAACTGAAAGCCCGACACCCACACATGATTTGATTATAGTGGTGAAGGCTTTGTGCAGGGTCATCCACACTTTTTGGAGGGACGAATACAGGGACCTGGTGCAACGAATGCCACAAGGTCACCAAACGACCCTCCGCAGGTTTTGAATTCCGAGTTGTCCTTCTCCTAGACCAGTTGCCATCCAAGGCTATAGAACCGAGTCTGTCCTGCTATTTACCCATAGTTGGAGGGAGAAGAAGAGGATTCACACCTTTCCCAAGGGTATTAGCACGTAAGTGAATGTATATATATATATATATAGCACGTATTAGCACGTAAGTGAATATATATATATATATATATATATATATATATATATATATATATATATATATATATGAAATAAAAAATAAAAATAAATTAAATGCTATATCTATAATATTTTAAGTGTGGTGTTTGAAAATTCTCACCGTATTAACACTGTGACAATTACTCCACTACTAACTGAATCAGTTACATGTATTCCCATATGAATTGAAAATAAAAAAGGTTTAAATCCGACATAAAGAACTATTTAAAATACCAGAAGAGCTTTATATTACACATGCTATGTGAAAAAAGAGCCATAATCTTCATGAATTCAATGAATACACAAAAGGAAAAAGTGGAGTAAGACAAGGATATGCTTAGCTACTATGTTTATTTTTCTCATAAACATCTCTCACCAGCATCGCGGTTACCAGCCTTCAACATCGCCTCCGCTGGCTGGTCACGTGTCCAGAATGCGTCACACTCGGCTCTCACGTATCATCCTGTTTGGAGAATTCACCAGCGGCAAGAGGCTACGCGGAGGCCCAAAACGACATTTCAAGGATCAGTTGAAAACACCCTTGACACAGACAAACATCGACTTGGCAAACCGTTGTTGCAAATCGCTCTTCCTTGCAAAGGACCATCTGTGGCGGGGACCGACATTTTCGAGTCCTACTGTCAGCATACCGAGGATCTGCGACGTGCCGCGTGCACCAGTTACACTCCTGTGATTTTTGCTCACGACTCTTCAGGAGTAGGTTGGGCCTTCACAGCCATTTCTGTCACCGCCACCAGACAGGAGAAAGAGAATGAGAGATGGATGACGATCCCGATGATCGGATGCGAGCGGGTGCCAACGCCGATTTTTCTTATACCACGAGACAGACAAGAAGGCAATCAAGGATTTATCGGCCGGCATAGTCTTAATTATATAAGATCCACGTATGATACCGAGATGTTGGCAAACTCAGAAAGAGAACTCTGAGATATAACAAAAGACAGTAAGAAGCAAGGACTAACTCTATACTGATGATACAACTATTTACTACCGTCTTAATAGTAAGACTGGCCGGTTCGAAAAGGCCAAATTTTAAAAAAAATGACCTACAGTCTGTTGTTGACTAGGGCAAGAAATGGGTTGTTAATTTTAACGAAACTGATCTATTTTACGAAACTGATCGTTTTAAATAGTCTTAGACAATCTTTTTGTCTTCCATCAGCATAGCTGATGCTAACCTGTAGGACAGTGGCTCTTGGCGCCTTCTCGGAGGATCGTTTTCCGCTGATATGAATCGGAAATATTATATTGAACCACTTGCTAGGTCTCTGGCTAGGAAAGCGGCGTCACTGTGTCGTGCTAGAGAGATTTATCTATCTTACACGGTTATAAGCCTTCCATTTTCCATGCGTTGAATATTGTTGTCATGTCCAATCTGTTGCTGACTGGGGCAAGAAATGGCTGGTTAACTTTAATGCCTCAAAAACAAAGCTGCTCTCTTTTAACCACTACAGAGAACCCGCCCTTCCTCCCATTAGAATGTCTGATGTTCAACTCCACAACAGCACGTCTCTCTGCCACTGTTTGGTCTCACACTGTCCGCTGACCCGTGACGGAGCAAATACATTGAATCAATAGCTTCATCCACCGCTAGGAAAGTTGGTTCTCTGTGTCGTGCCAGAGAGTTTCTCTCGCCCGAGTCCATCCTTCAAATCTATAAATCAACCATTGCATGGAATACTGCTGCCATATATAGTCTGGAGCCCCCGCTGTTCGTCTTAAGGTCCTCGACAAAATCCATAGACGGATATGCAATGTGATTCGCCCTGATCTGGCATCTCGTTTGCAGTCGCTCTCTCACAGACGTGCCGTCGCTTCCCTCTGTCTTTTCTACAAATACTTTCACGGTAACTGCTCCGACGAGCTATTTCCGCTAGTTCCCAAACTTCATGAATTTAAACGTGCCTCTAGGTTGGCATCTCAGTCCCACCTTTTTACTGTCGAAACTGTTAAATGTAGCCGTCTCAACTATTTCAATATCTTCATGTCACACACTTCCCCTCTGTCGAACTCCCTTCCTCTTACTTGCTCCCTTGATAGCTATAATCTCCAACTATTAAAATGCAATGTCGATCGACATCTCCAGATGCCTTGATCTATTCTCAGTCCTTCTCTCTTTCACGCCTCTTTACTCAAGCTCACACTTTCTGTAATCCCTTGCATGCTAGTGGCGCTCTTGCCTTGCTTGGCGTGTAAAACTTTTTTAAAAAATCCGGTCTGGTGCTTCTGCTATGTATTTAGAGATTCCTGGTAAGATACAAAGTTTAATCTGCAAGGGTATTGGCACCGACCAGGCATCTCGGCTTCAGTCACTTTCCCACCGCCATGACCTAGCTTCACTGTGCATTTTCTTACATATTTATAAGTCTACCATTCGTCCATGCATCTTGTCTAGTGCTTCTGCGATGTATTTACAGATTCTTGATAAAATCCAAATAAGAATCTCAATGTTATCGGTCCTGATCTAGCATCTCGGCTTCAACCAATTTCCCAACGCCGTAACTTAACTTCCCTGTAACTTTTCTATGAATATTTTCATGGTAATTGTTCTGGTGATCTTAGCACTTTGATACCTACATAATACAAGGTGGCCATAAAGCCTCCTTACCATTTAACAAATTTATTACCAAAGCAAATGAACAGACAAATACGTGGAAATTGTTACAAAATGAGGAGTAGATATTGAAGTTTTTTTTAACTAATTTAATACACCTCTATATGGGGGCCATTAATTTCACGAAGCACATCAAGACGGTACTCGATTTCTTGCCATGTTTGCTGTAGCATCGTCTCATCAATTGTGGCAATGGCATCAGTGATCTTTTGCTTTAGATCAATGATGTCCCTTATCTTTGTTCAATACACAATATTTTTAACACCACCCTGTAGAAAGAAGTCCAGTTGGAGTGATATCTGGGGAGCGAGGTTGCCAGCGAATTGGGCCATCCTTTCCAATTCACCGGTCTGTAATTGTTAGGCATTTATTTAACACTACCCCTTTCATCAACAGTATACCTGAATTACAACCAATGCAATATGTTTAAAAACTTTGATAACTGTTGAGTCCATAGAACAAATCTGATTATCTCGTCGTGGCTTGACGATTGCGTCTAGCATGAAACAGCCTGTCGCCTCTAAATGTTGACTTCAATGTTCACTTTTATACATACATATATATACATATATATATATATATATATATATATATATATATATATATATATATATATATATATACATACAAGGGTGCCCATAAAGTCACTTTACAATTTAACAAATTTATTATAAAAGCTAATGTGGAAATTGGTACAAAATGAGGAGTAGATCTAGAATTTTTTAATTAATTTAATAGACCTCTATATGAGTGCCATTAGTTACCCGAAGCGCATCAAGACAGGACTCAATTTCTTGCCATGTTTGCTGTAGATTCACCTCATCAATGGTGCCAATGGCATCAGTGATCTTTTGCTTTAGATCAGTGATGTCCAGTATCTTTGTTCAATACACGCTATCTTTAATATAAGTGAGAGTGATATCTGGTGGCCATCGAATTGGGCCATGCCTTCCAATCCACCCATCTGGAAATGTTAGGGGTTCATTTAGCGGTACATGAAAGAAGTCCAGTTGGAGTGATATCTGGTGGCCATCCAATTGAGCCATGCCTTCCAATCCACCCATCTGCAAATGTTAGGGGTTCATTTAGCGGTACATGAAAGAAGTCCAGTTGGAGTGATATCTGGTGGCCATCGAATTGGGCCATGACTTTCAATCCACCCATCTGGAAATGTTAGGAGTTCATTTAGCGGTACATGAAAGAAGTCCAGTTGGAGTGATATCTGGTGGCCATCGAATTGGGCCATGCCTTCCAATCCACCCATCTGGAAATGTTAGGGGTTCATTTAGCGGTACATGAAAGAAGTCCAGTTGGAGTGATATCTGGTGGCCATCGAATTGGGCCATGCCTTCCAATCCGCCCATCTGGAAATGTTAGGGGTTCATTTAGCGGTACATGAAAGAAGTCCAGTTGGAGTGATATCTGGTGGCCATCGAATTGGGCCATGCCTTCCAATCCGCCCATCTGGAAATGTTAGGGGTTCATTTAGCGGTACATGAAAGAAGTCCAGTTGGAGTGATATCTGGTGGCCATCGAATTGGGCCATGACTTTCAATCCACCCATCTGGAAATGTTAGGAGTTCATTTAGCGGTACATGAAAGAAGTCCAGTTGGAGTGATATCTGGTGGCCATCGAATTGGGCCATGCCTTCCAATCCGCCCATCTGGAAATGTTAGGGGTTCATTTAGCGGTACATGAAAGAAGTCCAGTTGGAGTGATATCTGGTGGCCATCCAATTGAGCCATGCCTTCCAATCCACCCATCTGCAAATGTTAGGGGTTCATTTAGCGGTACATGAAAGAAGTCCAGTTGGAGTGATATCTGGTGGCCATCGAATTGGGCCATGCCTTCCAATCCACCCATCTGGAAATGTTAGGGGTTCATTTAGCGGTACATGAAAGAAGTCCAGTTGGAGTGATATCTGGTGGCCATCGAATTGGGCCATGACTTTCAATCCACCCATCTGGAAATGTTAGGAGTTCATTTAGCGGTACATGAAAGAAGTCCAGTTGGAGTGATATCTGGTGGCCATCGAATTGGGCCATGCCTTCCAATCCGCCCATCTGGAAATGTTAGGGGTTCATTTAGCGGTACATGAAAGAAGTCCAGTTGGAGTGATATCTGGTGGCCATCGAATTGGGCCATGCCTTCCAATCCACCCATCTGGAAATGTTAGGGGTTCATTTAGCGGTACATGAAAGAAGTCCAGTTGGAGTGATATCTGGTGGCCATCGAATTGGGCCATGACTTTCAATCCACCCATCTGGAAATGTTAGGAGTTCATTTAGCGGTACACGAAAGAAGTCCAGTTGGAGTGATATCTGGTGGCCATCGAATTGGGCCATGCCTTCCAATCCGCCCATCTGGAAATGTTAGGGGTTCATTTAGCGGTACATGAAAGAAGTCCAGTTGGAGTGATATCTGGTGGCCATCGTATTTAGCCATGCCTTCCAATCCACCCATCTGCAAATGTTAGGTGTTCATTTAGCGGTACATGAAAGAAGTCCAGTTGGAGTGATATCTGGTGGCCATCGAATTGGGCCATGACTTTCAATCCACCCATCTGGAAATGTTAGGGGTTCATTTAGCGGTACATGAAAGAAGTCCAGTTGGAGTTATATCTGGTGGCCATCGAATTGGGCCATGCCTTCCAATCCACCCATCTGGAAATGTTAGGGGTTCATTTAGCGGTACATGAAAGAAGTCCAGTTGGAGTGATATCTGGTGGCCATCGTATTTAGCCATGCCTTCCAATCCACCCATCTGCAAATGTTAGGTGTTCATTTAGCGGTACATGAAAGAAGTCCAGTTGGAGTGATATCTGGTGGCCATCGAATTGGGCCATGACTTTCAATCCACCCATCTGGAAATGTTAGGGGTTCATTTAGCGGTACATGAAAGAAGTCCAGTTGGAGTGATATCTGGTGGCCATCGTATTTAGCCATGCCTTCCAATCCACCCATCTGCAAATGTTAGGTGTTCATTTAGCGGTACATGAAAGAAGTCCAGTTGGAGTGATATCTGGTGGCCATCGAATTGGGCCATGCCTTCCAATCCGCCCATCTGGAAATGTTAGGGGTTCATTTAGCGGTACATGAAAGAAGTCCAGTTGGAGTGATATCTGGTGGCGATCGAATTGGGCCATGCCTTCCAATCCGCCCATCTGGAAATGTTAGGGGTTCATTTAGCGGTACATGAAAGAAGTCCAGTTGGAGTGATATCTGGTGGCCATCGAATTGGGCCATGACTTTCAATCCACCCATCTGGAAATGTTAGGAGTTCATTTAGCGGTACATGAAAGAAGTCCAGTTGGAGTGATATCTGGTGGCCATCGAATTGGGCCATGCCTTCCAATCCGCCCATCTGGAAATGTTAGGGGTTCATTTAGCGGTACATGAAAGAAGTCCAGTTGGAGTGATATCTGGTGGCCATCCAATTGAGCCATGCCTTCCAATCCACCCATCTGCAAATGTTAGGGGTTCATTTAGCGGTACATGAAAGAAGTCCAGTTGGAGTGATATCTGGTGGCCATCGAATTGGGCCATGCCTTCCAATCCACCCATCTGGAAATGTTAGGGGTTCATTTAGCGGTACATGAAAGAAGTCCAGTTGGAGTGATATCTGGTGGCCATCGAATTGGGCCATGACTTTCAATCCACCCATCTGGAAATGTTAGGGGTTCATTTAGCGGCACATGAAAGAAGTCCAGTTGGAGTGATATCTGGTGGCCATCGAATTGGGCCATGCCTTCCAATCCGCCCATCTGGAAATGTTAGGGGTTCATTTAGCGGTACATGAAAGAAGTCCAGTTGGAGTGATATCTGGTGGCCATCGAATTGGGCCATGACTTTCAATCCACCCATCTGGAAATGTTAGGAGTTCATTTAGCGGTACATGAAAGAAGTCCAGTTGGAGTGATATCTGGTGGCCATCGAATTGGGCCATGCCTTCCAATCCGCCCATCTGGAAATGTTAGGGGTTCATTTAGCGGTACATGAAAGAAGTCCAGTTGGAGTGATATCTGGTGGCCATCGAATTGGGCCATGACTTTCAATCCACCCATCTGGAAATGTTAGGGGTTCATTTAGCGGTACATGAAAGAAGTCCAGTTGGAGTGATATCTGGTGGCCATCGAATTGGGCCATGCCTTCCAATCCACCCATCTGGAAATGTTAGGGGTTCATTTAGCGGTACATGAAAGAAGTCCAGTTGGAGTGATATCTGGTGGCCATCGTATTTAGCCATGCCTTCCAATCCACCCATCTGCAAATGTTAGGTGTTCATTTAGCGGTACATGAAAGAAGTCCAGTTGGAGTGATATCTGGTGGCCATCGAATTGGGCCATGACTTCCAATCCACCCATCTGGAAATGTTAGGGGTTCATTTAGCGGTACATGAAAGAAGTCCAGTTGGAGTGATATCTGGTGGCCATCGAATTGGGCCATGCCTTCCAATCCGCCCATCTGGAAATGTTAGGGGTTCATTTAGCGGTACATGAAAGAAGTCCAGTTGGAGTGATATCTGGTGGCCATCGTATTTAGCCATGCCTTCCAATCCACCCATCTGCAAATGTTAGGTGTTCATTTAGCGGTACATGAAAGAAGTCCAGTTCGAGTGATATCTGGTGGCCATCGAATTGGGCCATGCCTTCCAATCCACCCATCTGGAAATGTTAGGGGTTCATTTAGCGGTACATGAAAGAAGTCCAGTTGGAGTGATATCTGGTGGCCATCGAATTGGGCCATGCCTTCCAATCCACCCATCTGGAAATGTTAGGGGTTCATTTAGCGGTACATGAAAGAAGTCCAGTTGGAGTGATATCTGGTGGCCATCGAATTGGGCCATGACTTTCAATCCACCCATCTGGAAATGTTAGGAGTTCATTTAGCGGTACATGAAAGAAGTCCAGTTGGAGTGATATCTGGTGGCCATCGAATTGGGCCATGCCTTCCAATCCGCCCATCTGGAAATGTTAGGGGTTCATTTAGCGGTACATGAAAGAAGTCCAGTTGGAGTGATATCTGGTGGCCATCGTATTTAGCCATGCCTTCCAATCCACCCATCTGCAAATGTTAGGTGTTCATTTAGCGGTACATGAAAGAAGTCCAGTTGGAGTGATATCTGGTGGCCATCGAATTGGGCCATGACTTTCAATCCACCCATCTGGAAATGTTAGGGGTTCATTTAGCGGTACATGAAAGAAGTCCAGTTGGAGTGATATCTGGTGGCCATCGAATTGGGCCATGCCTTCCAATCCACCCATCTGGAAATGTTAGGGGTTCATTTAGCGGTACATGAAAGAAGTCCAGTTGGAGTGATATCTGGTGGCCATCGTATTTAGCCATGCCTTCCAATCCACCCATCTGCAAATGTTAGGTGTTCATTTAGCGGTACATGAAAGAAGTCCAGTTGGAGTGATATCTGGTGGCCATCGAATTGGGCCATGACTTTCAATCCACCCATCTGGAAATGTTAGGGGTTCATTTAGCGGTACATGAAAGAAGTCCAGTTGGAGTGATATCTGGTGGCCATCGAATTGGGCCATGCCTTCCAATCCACCCATCTGGAAATGTTAGGGGTTCATTTAGCGGTACATGAAAGAAGTCCAGTTGGAGTGATATCTGGTGGCCATCGATTTGGGCCATGACTTTCAATCCACCCATCTGGAAATGTTAGGGGTTCATTTAGCGGTACATGAAAGAAGTCCAGTTGGAGTGATATCTGGTGGCCATCGAATTGGGCCATGCCTTCCAATCCGCCCATCTGGAAATGTTAGGGGTTCATTTAGCGGTACATGAAAGAAGTCCAGTTGGAGTGATATCTGGTGGCCATCGTATTTAGCCATGCCTTCCAATCCACCCATCTGCAAATGTTAGGTGTTCATTTAGCGGTACATGAAAGAAGTCCAGTTGGAGTGATATCTGGTGGCCATCGAATTGGGCCATGCCTTCCAATCCACCCATCTGGAAATGTTAGGGGTTCATTTAGCGGTACATGAAAGAAGTCCAGTTGGAGTGATATCTGGTGGCCATCGAATTGGGCCATGCCTTCCAATCCACCCATCGTGAAATGTTAGGGGTTCATTTAGCGGTACATGAAAGAAGTCCAGTTGGAGTGATATCTGGTGGCCATCGAATTGGGCCATGACTTTCAATCCACCCATCTGGAAATGTTAGGGGTTCATTTAGCGGTACATGAAAGAAGTCCAGTTGGAGTGATATCTGGTGGCCATCGAATTGGGCCATGCCTTCCAATCCACCCATCTGGAAATGTTAGGGGTTCATTTAGCGGTACATGAAAGAAGTCCAGTTGGAGTGATATCTGGTGGCCATCGAATTGGGCCATGCCTTCCAATCCGCCCATCTGGAAATGTTAGGGGTTCATTTAGCGGTACATGAAAGAAGTCCAGTTGGAGTGATATCTGGTGGCCATCGAATTGGGCCATGCCTTCCAATCCGCCCATCTGGAAATGTTAGGGGTTCATTTAGCGGTACATGAAAGAAGTCCAGTTGGAGTGATATCTGGTGGCCATCGTATTTAGCCATGCCTTCCAATCCACCCATCTGCAAATGTTAGGTGTTCATTTAGCGGTACATGAAAGAAGTCCAGTTGGAGTGATATCTGGTGGCCATCGAATTGGGCCATGCCTTCCAATCCACCCATCTGGAAATGTTAGGGGTTCATTTAGCGGTACATGAAAGAAGTCCAGTTGGAGTGATATCTGGTGGCCATCGATTTGGGCCATGCCTTCCAATCCGCCCATCTGGAAATGTTAGCGGTTCATTTAGCGGTACATGAAATACAACAAATGCAATGTGATTAAAAACTACTGAGTACATAGAATAAATCTGATTAAGATATCTCATCAATTGCCTTTGTAATATATTTTTTTAAATTGTAAAGAGACTTCATGGACACCCAGTATTATACCTAAGAGTAATACTAAATTGACTGTCAAGTCTCACCATTTTACAGTTGAAATTGCTAGATGTAAACGTTGTTCTACTTTCTGTAATAGCTTTTTTCTCTCGCACTTCTCCCTTGTAGAAATCTCTTCTAGTCAACTTTGCTCTTCAAAATTTAAATTCAGCGTCAATCGTTGTCTTCTGTCTTCTTAATTCCTGTTCTTTTATAATTCTCTCTCCATAATAATGTCATTCTTTTTCTCGTATTATTTCATACTTTGTGACCCATTGTCTCTTAGTGGCTTTATCGGTTTGCTTGGGTTGAAGTGATTAAAAAAGAAAAGAAAAAACCCTCTTAACTGTAAAGAGACCGAATGTCTGGTTATTAGCAGAAATTATTTAACTCTCGACTACTGTGTAGACGCAGAACGAAAAACTGAGAGAAAAATCAGATAGTAAAGGAAGGAAAGAGTTTGTGGAAAGGTTGTGGAGGGCCGTGACCTATCATGACATATAAAATAGGAACAAGAGTTTGTCAATACTAGTGATTCTTAAATCTCCTCTTTCTATTGGTGTGACCTTTTCTATCGTATTACTTATCCGTTCTTTGTATATAAAACACAAAAAAGAAATGCTAAATTCTTTAAACATCAAATATAATCCGTTTGGGTTTCAATTTGAAAGTCGACCTTTTATAAACTTATTTTCCTGTCTTTTTACATTAGGCAAGTTTTAAAGCAGTGATTCCCAAAGTGGGCGTTACCGAATTCCCCCGCCCCTGGGGGTAGTGGAAAGATCCAGGAGTGGCGGTGAGAAAAAAAAGTAGGCAGCCAGAAAGTGGCAGTGGCACATCTGAACCATAGCATAAACCACACACAGACATCGTATATGAAGTGCATATTTTCCTTTAATTTACAATGTATCCCATTGATGTAACAATTATAGGAAACACTAAGATACTCATTGAACATTCAATACCAGCACTAAGAAAATCCAATCAAAGGTTGGTATACATTGGGGGATATTTTGGTATGGAAGGGAGACACAAAGGAACGACTGGTGAATAGCGTAGTTATAATGTTAGTAGTCTGTATCAAAAGTATTTGCGTTTTCTTTTTCCAGTCTTTACTCCAACTGCTTAACTTCAGCGATCGTAATCAGACGAGAATCCTCATTTCTCAACGCTGCTTACCTTCAGTGATCTTGTTCGGACGAGAACCCTCCCATTTCACTGACCAGGCTTAAAGCTGCTTAACTTTAGTGATCGTGATCGGACGAGAACCCTCCCAGTCCAGTACTGACCGAGCTCAACACTGCTTAACTTCAGTGATCTTGTTCGGACGAGAACCCTCCCATCCCACTGACCAGGCTTAAAGCTGCTTAACTTTAGTGATCGTGATCGGACGAGAACCCTCCCAGTCCAGTACTGACCGAGCTCAACACTGCTTAACTTCAGTGATCTGGTTTGGACGAGAACCCTCCCATTCCACTGACCAGGCTTAAATCTGCTTAACTTTAGTGATCGTGATCGGACGAGAACCCTCCCAGTCCAGTACTGACCGAGCTCAACACTGCTTAACTTCAGTGATCTTGTTCGGACGAGAACCCTCCCATCCCACTGACCAGGCTTAAAGCTGCTTAACTTTAGTGATCGTGATCGGACGAGAACCCTCCCAGTCCAGTACTGACCGAGCTCAACACTGCTTAACTTCAGTGATCTGGTTTGGACGAGAACCCTCCCATTCCACTGACCAGGCTTAAAGCTGCTTAACTTTAGTGATCGTGATCGGACGAGAACCCTCCCAGTCCAGTACTGACCGAGCTCAACACTGCTTAACTTCAGTGATCTTGATCGGACAAGAACCGTCTCATTTCAGTACTGACCAGGCTCAACGTTGCTTAACTTCTGTGATCTTGATCGGAAGTAAACCCTTTCATTGCAATACTGACCGGGCTCACCGCTGCTTAACTTCAGTGATCACGATCAGACGAGAACCCTTCCATTGCAGTACTGACCGGGCTCAACGCTGCTTAACTACAGTGATCGTGATCGGACGAGAACCCTCCTTCCTAAGTACTGACCGGGATCAACATAGTTAAACTTCAGTGATCACGATCAGATGAAAACCCTCCCATTGCAGTATTGACCGGGATCAACACTGCTTAACTACAGTGATTGTGATCAGACGAGAACCTTCCCATTGTAGTACTGACCGGGCTTACCGCTGCTTAACTTCAGTGATCGTCATCGGACAAGGACCCTCCAATTACACTACTGACCGGGCTCAACGCTGCTTAACTTCAGTGATCATGATCGGATAAGAACCTTCCTATTACAGTAAATATGGCCTTAAACTCTTTGCCGATTATGATGCTTTAAAATGTAAGGTGGAGTAGACGTTGATCAATGTCAAACGAAAGTTTAAAACTTAGGATCTTAAGATACGATATGCAGATTTATATACGTGTGTAGTTTTTTTTTTGTTATTGCCTCTTACACCAAAGTTTTTTTCATGTGCACATCTAAAGACTACCTATCGATTTACTATATTATTATTGTTTAATAGGATGTATCAAAAGTATTTTCTATGTTTACAGCACTTTAATTCCAAACCTATTTCGTGTGTCCGTCTAAAGATCGTGTATGGCATATCTGAACTATAACATACACCACACACACGTTGTACCTGAAATGTATATTGCCTCCACTCTACAGTGTATCTCATTTATGTAACAATTATTATAGGAAATACTAAGATACACATTCGACATGCTACACTAGCATAAAAAAAATCCAACCAAAGGTTGACTATACATGGGTGAGGGTGCTTGAGGGTTGTGTTTTGATATGCAAGTGGCGAGAATCCGAAAATGTTTGAAAACCACTGTTGTAAAGCTATAAGAATTACTTCTTCTTCTTCTTCTTCTTCTTCTTCTTAGTTACTTCTCTCCTTTTCCTTTTACTTCTTTCTCTTAGTTTCTCTTCTTCGTTTTTTGTCTCCTTCTTATTATTAGTTTCTTCTCTTCTTCTTAATTTCTTTTCTCCTTCTTCTTCTTAGTTTCTTATCTCCTTCTCCTCCTCCTACTTCTTAGTTTCTTCTTCTTCTTCTTCTTCTTAGTTTCTTATCTCCTTCTCCTCCTCCTACTTCTTAGTTTCTTCTTCTTCTTCTTCTTCTTCTTCTTCTTCTTCTTCTTCTCTCTGCCTTTTTCTTAGTTTCTTCTCTACTTCTTCTTCCTATTCTCAGGTTCTTATTTTTTTGTCTCCTTCTTATTATTAGTTTCTTCTCCTTCTTAATTTTTTTTCTCCTTCTTCTTCTTAGTTTCTTATCTCCTTCTCCTCCTCCTACTTCTTAGTTTCTTCTTCTTCTTCTTCTTCTTCTTCTTCTTCTTCTTCTTCTTCTTCTTCTTCTTCTTCTTCTTCTTCTTCTCTCTGCCTTTTTCTTAGTTTCTTCTCTACTTCTTCTTCCTATTCTCAGGTTCTTATCTTCTTCTTCTTGCCGTGTCCTTTCAGGACTGAGGAGATCATAGCTCTCCACAACATTCTATCGTTTGTAGTTCAAAAATCTATCTTCTAAAATGTAAATGTAATGTCAGTCGCTATCATCAGTCTTCTTAATTCCTGTTCTTTTATTGATCTCTCACACTATCCCACTTGATTCTTAGCGGTTTTATTGCCTTGCTTAGGGTGAAATGATTAAAAAAATAATGCTTGTCCCTCTACAATCCCCTCCCAGTCCCTGTTCTTCCATCCATTTGGATAAACTCGTTAGGTAGGTTATTCGATGTTTTCCCTCCGCCTCACTTGCCTTCAATATGTCTTGTGAGTATTAAAATAGCCAAGCTTTCTTTCCTCATTTATATCTTCCAGAAATGTCAATTGTCCCTTTTTGATTCTAAGTAAAAATGTCCTTTTTGTTTCAGTTTTCCTTAAAACCTCTTCGTTGCTCACATTATCAGCTCATGGTACTCTAAGCATCCTTCTGTAGAACCACGTCTCTGCTGCCTCAAATCTCTTCCTCATCTTTGAGGAAACTGCCCAATATTCGTGGAAGGATTGATATTAAATAGTAGTTCATCAATCTGTTTCCCGCAACTATAGAATGGGCTTTGCAAATTCTCGGCTGCCCTCGGAACGAACTCTTTTCTTGTCCACTATGGACGACGAAATCTTTCTTGGCCACCCTGGACAACGGAACTTTGCAATAAAGTAAAATCTTATCTTGACAAGCCGAAAGATAAATGATCTTTGTTCGTGTTTCGTGGGAACACACTCGAGTCGTATAACCTGCTGATGTTGGTTGATTTGTCTCTCATGTATTTATTACTAGAAACTACATAAAATGACATAGTTTCTTTACTCCGATGTTATTGAAGTTTTGGTATTCTACCAACAATTTTAGCATCCAACACTTGTAAAGGATAGATTTTCAAATAAGGGTGCTGATAAATAAAACACACTCTAAAGAAAGTTCACAGTAATAGAGAAATTAAAAAAACTGATCAAAGTTAATTTCTGCAATTTCAGGCTAATAACCCTGCATTCTAACTTTTTGAAGTTAGTCCTTTCTTCTTACTCTCTTTTGCTACGTTAACTGAGAGTTTTCTCAGTTTTTCGTTCTGTATAGATACAGTAGTTGAGAGATAAATAATGTGTGGAATTTTTGGCATACACCAAATATGCGAAGAGGTGCCGAAAATGTTCTTGATCCGGTCTAGAAATTCTTCATGTCAATATTCTGATAATTGTTACTTTTGATAAATCGGATCGAGACGAGAATTTTCATCAGGCCTTTTCTTACTCATGACGGAAGAAACCTTCCCACTTTCTATCGCACAGACGTATGTACCATGCAGAGCACATGGACTTAGGACTTGTATAGAACATTTGCTCTTCACTTCGCTTTGACTTCATATATACATATATATATATATATATATATATATATATATATATATATATATATATATATATATATCCATACATTTTGTGTTTTAAGAGTTAAGAGTTTTTGTTTTAATAATTTCACCCCAACGCGACAAAGCGAATGAAATACATCCAGTATGAATGGGATGCATCTTAAACCCGAGGATTGTGCTTAGTTCGTTAGTTGATTAATTAATAAGAGCAATTAACCAAATAGTTTCATATAAATCATATGGAACTATTTTGTTAGTTCCATCCGCTGATGTGACGTTAGTATTTGCATACTGTTTGTTAGTAGTTTTAAGCGTCGGTGGATTCTGGATATTTTGTGCACCTTCAGCTCTTTCTTTCTTCTTTTTCTTCTTTTTCTTCTTCTTCTTCTTTTTCTTCTTCTTCTTCTTCTTCTTCTTCTTCTTCTTCTTCTTCTTCTTCTTCTTCTTCTTCTTCTTATTATTATTATTATTATTATTATTATTATTATTATATTTCTTTTGATTTCTGATGTATACTCATTTCTTTCCGGGTCACAACCAGAGAGCTAAGGTCAGTAATGACATCATGACATTTTCCACTGGGCATTTAAAAAAATCAAACATTTTATATAGATAAAGCCCTTCAAAAGGCATGAGCTGTACTTGTGAGTACAATTTTATAATAATAATAATAATAATAATAATAATAATAATAATAATAATAATAATAATATTATTATTATTTCCTTTGATTTCAGTTGTATACACATTTCCTTTCGGGTCCCAACCAGAGACCTAAGGTCAGAATTGGCTTTATGACATTATTTTCCAATGATCATTTTTAAAAAAATACTTCACATAAATAAAGCTCTTCGTAAAGCGTGGGCTGTACTTGTGATGACACTTTTTGTATTTCTTTAAGGCTTGGGCTACCATGAATTCCCTTTGAATCTATCAGAACCTTTTCCAATCAATCTGAGGGCTACTTCTAGTACTGGAATTTTTGATGGCCCTACGTACCACATTTCTGAGATTTCGACTTCAAGGTTCGTGTATTTTTTTATTTTTTTAAGATCTTCAAAGACTTTACTGTCTGCAGGGACAGCCATGTCAATAAAAAGGCGTATTCTGTTCTTGTTATCTTTGATCACAATGTCTGGGCGATTAGCTTTGATTGTTCTGTCTGTGTGTATCGTAAAGTCCCATAAAATTTTTACAGGTCCTATCTCCGTAATCGGGCATGGATGGTGTTCATACCAATTTCTTGCAGTTTCCTTTCCGTAAAAGTTGCAGATTTTCCTGTGCAGATATTGGCCCACTCTGCCATGCCGGGTTTTATATTAAGTGGGCATTATTATTATTATTATTATTATTAGTAGTAGTAGTAGTAGTAGTATTTAATCTTTTTGGCCTGCACTTGTTTTATAATCACACGTAGAGTCACTACAACTAATGTCCGAAGGCAAAGGAAAGATGTAACTTTTTTGTTGTTTCCGTTGAAACAGCTATTAAAAAAACTTAAAAAACTTAAATGGACAAATATCTTCACAGGATATGGGCTGTGCTTGTTGGAACTATTAGTATCTATATTATTATCTATGCATAAAAAGTTAATTTCGATCGGTGTCCCTAAAAGAGACGAAGGTGGTGTTTATGCCGAAAGATTGATTGAAGTGTGTCTTGCCTTGTAAGGCACGAACTCTTTAGTGGAAGAACAGTCGGCGAAATGAGTTAGCTAAGCATTCCACTGCAATGAGGAGTCAATCAAATATCGGTTGTTTGTAAAGTTATCGTCTGTTTTGGACGTAATATTTGTCTTTATCATATATTTGCTGAAAAATTATCATCCTGACCGACTTTCCAAAATATTAACAAATGAACGAACATTCGATAGGAAAAGCTGTTAGTTGGGCTGAGAATATTTCATCATGGACAGATTAGGCGCTTAAAAAAATTTCTAATGATCTTTATATATATATATATATATATATATATATATATATATATATATATATATATATATATATGTATATATATATGTATATATATATGTATATGTATATATATATATGTATATGTATATATATATGTATATGTATATATATATATATGTATATATATATATACATATATATATATATATATATATATATATATATATATATATATATATATATATATATATATATATATATATATAAAAGACTGAAGACTGGTTTTTCGCTGGAATTTCTGGCATACACCGAATATGCGAAGAGGCGCCGAAAATGTTCTTGATCCGATCTAGAAATTCTTTATGTCAATATTCTGATAATTGTTACTTTTGATAAATCGGATCGAGACGAGAATTTTCATCAGGCCTTTTCTTACTCATGACGGAAGAAACCTTCCCACTTTCTATCGCACAGACGTATGTACCTTGCAGAGCACATGGACTTAGGACTTGTATAGAACATTTGCTCTTCACTTCGCTTTGACTTCATATATATATATATATATATATATATATATATATATATATATATATATATTAAGACATTTTTATGTTGATACATTCTTTTTTTATAGATACAAATATTTAAGTAAATGCTCTGTTTATAATAAACAGTATTAACAACTTTTACCGGCCTAAATGTCCGAGAAATTGTCATAGAAAATATGTGTCCTCCGACAGGATTCGAACCTGTATCCTATACGGAACCGTCATATAGCCTGACGTGCTTTCACCTATTTCGCCACAGAAGAGCGTTCGGTTAGCAAGGTCGATTTTACTGTTTTTAAACTACAATCTTCCATGATTCTCTCACGTACATTCATATCTGCTCAATGCGTTTCCAAATGTAAACAAATGACGTCACACATTATGAAATGGACAAAGTCCGACAATTATTTTAAGACCTTAAATGTAGTTAATACTATTTATTATAAACAAAGCATTTAAATATTTGTATCTATAAAAATAACGTATAAACAGAAAATATATTAAAATAATTGTCGAACTTAGTCCATTTTATAATATATATATATATATATATATATATATATATATATATATATATATATATATATATATATATATATATATATAATCTAAATTCAACAATTATATACATATAAATAGTTGGCCACTTGTATTCGAGGACACCCGTCTATTAGGGCGGCTAGCCAATCTCTATTGGAGACACTCGATCAGGCACATTTGTGTTTGTTCAACACCCACAGAGCCAACTTGTAGTTTATACTGCAACTATGCTGAGCAGACCTTAGTTACGGTTTCTGGGAGTGAGTGTGTTATCTAGCGTGATCAACAATCTGAACAAGGCCAACATATTCAAACCCTCGCTCACGATGACTTGTGACTTCGTGCTAGCACAGCGATCGACGGCTCCCAAGGGTTCCATCTACCCAATTTCACTCACAAGGCTTGGGTCAAACCGCGGTATGGTTTTCAGGACCGCACGCTAAGATCGTCCCCATTCCAGACCGATAAAATCAGGACGACTCCTACCTGATTGTAAGATTCGAAACCGGGTCTCATGATCAGAAAGCGAACGTTCTAACCACCAATATATATATATATATATATATATATATATATATATATATATATATATATATATACATATATATATATATATATATATATATATATATATATATATATATAAAAGTGAACATAGAAGTCAACACTTAGAGGCAACAGTCTGTTTCATGCTAGATGCAATCGTCAGGTGCTGACTTCTATGTTCCCTTTTATATTTACACACGCTCTATCTATGATATTGAGCACTTTATCCCATAAATATAGCACACTTTAAGACTATATTTCTTCATATATATATATATATATATATATATATATATATATATATATATATATATATGGCAGAGTGTTTAGAACTTCCGCTTTCTGATCATGATATATATATATATATATATGTGTGTGTGTGTGTGAATATTTAATTTTATTTTTCAATATTCCCCTCTCCTGATTTATCATATCACAAATACCTATATATCAATTTCCCCATCAACACCCGGCATCTGCAAGCGAATTCCTCCAGATTCTCAATGCAACAAAATTTACATGCGGTTCACTAGCATCACTCGTCGTCGAAAATCTCTACACCAGCGCCCCAGTTGGTCATCAGTCAATCAACATATATATATATAACGATGAACACTCTCTTCGTGTTCAACGTAGGAGGGTCCATGTATTTAGCCCCCAAAACTGTACAACCCGCATAAATGATTTGATCATAGTGCTGAAAGCTTGTACAGAGCCATCCGCATTTTTCGGAAGAACTGAAAATGGAGAACTGGTGCATGAGGTCCTCAAACAATTCTCCTTATATTTTGAATCCACAGACTAGTTGCAAACCAAGGCTAAAGAGCCCAGTCTTTCCTACTATTTAACCCACAGCTGAGGGGGAGAAGAAAGGGTATTTGCATTTAAGGGAATATAACGAACCCGACTAGAATTACGAGCTGTTAACCATTACACCACCCGCACATCCAACCTTACAGAACCTAGTATTTCCAAGCGGTCACGCATCTGAGTACTGACCATGCTCGACGTTGTTTAACTTCGGTGGCGGCACTATATATGGCTATAAGCCGAAATGATCTCTTCGTCGTCAAAAGTACCGTAGGTGATGGACGAATGGTTCGAAATCAGAGAGGTCCGCGGCAGCGTGGCGTGTTTCAGTCTTGTGTTCGTTCAAAGAACTGTACTAATGAGGCCATTATTTTCTGTCGCACCTCGAAGTAGGGGAAGGACAGTTCCTTTCTTCGGGACGACATGCCAAGTGGATTTGTTTATGCAGTTATCTTCTATTCTTTTTTCTGAAGAGGCAGACCTACAAGACATCAGGTAGTTTGAATTCAGGGTTTCTCTTCTCTTAGACCGGTTGCTAACCGGGGATATAGGGCTCAGTCTGGAGAGCAGAGATGGATTCATACCTTTTCCATTTTCATACTCGACTAGAATTCGAACTCGGCTTTCCTATCCCTCAATCCGAGCCGCTATCCTTTACTCTGCTGTGCCTCTATCCCAGATGATTTAGGATAATCGAAAAATACAATATGTTGAGCAGTACTTTAGTATGTTGGGGCAAAGGTTAAAAAAAAAACGAAAATGTTTTTGATACAACACAATTTTGAAAAATAAAGACGTTCAGAAATGGTGTGTAAAACAACGTATAATTGGCACCATTTTTTGCAAAATCTTCTACTTTATAGATCGGTGTGTCAACAGCTTGACGTTCCATCAACCTGTGGCCTTCATTCCACACATTTTCAATCGTTCTAAATATTTTTGTATCTCTTATAAGACATTTGGTTAAATATATAGGTTTTCATTCAGCCGCCAATGTTTAGTTTCATCTTACACGTACAATCCTGAATTTTCAGTAGCTATAAATGAAAGCATTTTTTCCTCATCATCTATAACAGAATTTCACCTGGTTTCCTGAGACGTTGAAAAAAAAAAAAACGCATTTTCTTTGAGTATTCACAGTTACGCATATATATATATATATATATATATATATATATATATATGTGTGTGTGTGTGTGTGTGTGTGTGTGTGTATGTATTTGTGTGCATGTATATATGTATCTACAAATTAGCTGGTGTCTTGATTCTATTTATAAACGAGCCCTGATCTTATGAACAGAAATAGCACCGTGAGAACTGAAAAAAACTTTCACGGAGAAGATGCCGCCGAAATATTTTGCATCGTTAACTCGAAGCAGGAATACAATAACGTGAGTCAGAGTGTAAGTAACACTTTGGGCAGCGAATTTCAAGCACGCGTACTATTGCGCGAGTGCTCACTCATGCCCTCATTCGCTCTTACTCACACACACACATATATATATATGTATATATATATATATATATATATATATATATTCATATATATATATATATATATATATATATATATATATACATATATATATATATATACATATATATATATATATACATATATATATATATATATATATATATATATATATATATATATAGATAGATAGATAGATAGATAGATAGATAGATAGATAGATAGATAGGGTGTATTTGGCCAGCAGTTTTGTTAAATACCAAAATATCCTTGTAAATGATTTTCCGATGTTCCTGATTATTATTTTTGCGGTGGCTAGGGTTAAGTTCATACTTGAAAATGAATTTTCCTGTCTAAGTACTTTCGGGTAGAGTTATCAAAGACTGATGTTTTATTGTTCTGCTGTCGGTTTCATTTAAATATATCACGTATAAAGAACTTGGATATCCATACATACAGACATACACACACACACACACACACACACACACACACACACACACACACACACACACACACACACATATATATATATATATATAATTATTTATTTAAATATTATAACATGAATATGCTATAAAATATGTTATATATATTATTATTATTATTATTTTTATTATCATTAACAATAATAAATACTGTTAATAACAATAAGAATATATATATATATATATATATATATATATATATATATATATATATATATATATATATATATATATATGAGAGTAGATAAGTTGGTCAATAAAACAAAGTCAAACGAAAGAGTCCGATGTAATCAGTACGAAAGACATTTATTCATATTAACCAGGTGACAAAAATGAAGCACGGAGGTTCCAAGTTCGGAATTTTCGAACACGCCTGTGTTCTTTATCAGCGGATGCGAGAAATAAACAGAAGGACGGTGGAGTCTGACTTTGTTTTGACCAACTTATCTACTCTATTTTATAAACTATATGAAGCACACGTGGACCCTTTTTTTCTAATTATATATGTATGTATGTATACAAGTTCTTTAAAACATAACCGGTTTACCGCCCACTCAATAACGGTCAGCATAACATAACAGACTTTACAACCCATAACGCATTGACCAGCATATATAAATAGTAGAGCCAAAACACACCACTGCGTTCAAGAATGAAACCCTTAGGGCCCCCTTTTGTATATAGAGGGTGCGATGGTAAATTGTCGCCATATTATATTTGTGATTTCGGGCATGAGCGTTGCTTGTTTTTGATTTTGTCGACTGCGCAGTATAGTAGGGGCATTTGGGCACCGTCTGTGAGAAAAAGAGCACCATGACGCAGTTCACTCTGCCAGAAATTTGGAAACGGCTTGCTATACTGTTCGGCATCCGGAAGCTTCAATACGATGAATTCAGTGTTTGGGTGTCAATCTGAGGGCAGTGCAGAGGATTCAGAAACAACTGGCTGATACATCCAGTCAACATCATGGTGTTTGGTGTCATCACATGTGATGCCGACTATAGGCCTCCATTCATCTACCCACAGACCCTCAGAGTCAACACGGAGGCCTATCTCAATTGCCTCGAGGAGGTAGCGTTACCGTGAGTGAATAGGGTGGCTGCTGAAAGACACTCTTGTTTGGCAACAGAACTCAGCAAAATGCCAAACAAGCAAGAGAATCCAATCATGGCTGTCAGACAATTTCTGCTGCCACATCACATCTTACATTTTGGCCACAGCAAAACTCCTTGTAGGCCCAAAAATGAACTGAAAGCAAGGATTATGGCAGCGCTCATCAACTTGAACAAGCTGATCATCCAGAAGAGTTGCAGGAGATTCCGAAGCCGTCTTGTGGCTGTGGTTGAAGCCAATGGTGATTTTATTGAATGAATTTACTCTTTAGTGTTTCCAGATATGTTTGTGTAATTTTGGTAAATGTATGTGTTAAAATAAGATGCCAGTGTTATTTTCATTTTTGCGTAATTTAGATGACAATGTAGCCATCACACCCTGTACACACACACACAGACACACACACAGACACACACACACACACACACACAAACACACACACACACACACATATATATATATATATAAAGAAATATAGTCTTAAAGTGTGCTATATTTATGGGATAAAGTGCTCAATATCAGAGATAGAGCGTGTGTAAATATAAAAGTGGACATGGAAGTCAGCACATAGAGGCGACAGTCTGTTTCATGGTAGTTCAATCGTTAGGCGACTGTTATTTTTATATATATATATATATATATATATATATGAACTTCTACAACAAAAAAATCTCAAACTGCCATATTAGTAAAAAAAAATGAACACACTTAATTAAAAAAAAAAAAAAAAAATTAAATCTCCAAAAGTTTCTATCCGTTATCAATAACACATTTTAAAAAAAATATAAAAATAAAAATAAATTATATTTTTTTCTTCTCGGATGCTACCTGAATTTTGCCAAAAACTAAATAATTTCCATGCCTGAAGATGACTGAATATACACTCGAAAAGTGCTTGCGTATTTGAGAAAGATCTTAATAGAGCTTAGAAAACAAGGCTCATAACATTTATCGAGTGATTGGCAGGCTAATGCGTCTTTAAAATTTAATTGGAGAAGGAATTTTGCCATTTTATGCCATTAACTTTTCACTTTTCTAATTTACTTTTTGTATGAATGATTCATAAATATATATATATATATATATATATATATATATATATATATATATATATATATATATATATATATATGTATGTATAGTTGCATTTAGCATTTTACTATTGTTATAATGAACTTTTATTTCAGATAATAAAATGGTAGGTACAACTATATATATATATATATATATATATATATATATATATATATATATATATATATATATACACTAATATAATATATAAATATAATTATATTCTATATATATTTACACTATATAATATATAAATATAAATATATACTATATATATTTCCACTATATAATATATAAATATATACTATATATATTTCCACTATATAACATGTAAATATAAATATACACGATATATATTTACACCATATAATATATAAATATAAATATACACAATATATATATACACTATATAATATATAAATATAAATATACGCGATATATATTTACACTATATAATATATAAATATAAATATATTCTATATATATTTATACTATATAATATATAAATATAAATATATACTATATATATTTCCACTATATAATATATAAATATATATATAAATATATACTATATATATTTCGACTATATAACATGTAAATATAAATATACACGATAATATTTACACTATATAACATGTAAATATAAATATACACAATATATATTTACACTATATAATATATAAATATAAATATACGCGATATATATTTACACTATATAATATATAAATATAAATATATTCTATATATATTTATACTATATAATATATAAATATAAATATATTCTATATATATTTATACTATATAATATATAAATATAAATATATACTATATATATTTACACTATATAATATATAAATATAAATATAAATATATACTATATATATTTCAACTATATAACATGTAAATATAAATATACACGATATATATTTACAGTATATAATATATAAATATAAATATACACGATATATATTTACACTATATAATATATAAATATAAATATACACGATATATATTTACACTATATAATATATAAATATAAATATACACGATATATATTTACACTATATAATATATATACTGCAAATAATGTAACACACTTTAAACAAGTACAACAATTTAAACTAAGCTAAAAAGCTAACTGTCTATATTTCTGAGGTGAGGTATAATGTACACTATTTACATTGTTCGGACTATCGCCCTCATCTTTGTTGCCACATTTATCACAACGTTTCGGGCGTTGTACGCTTCGGCCTTCTTCAAGTGGTTGGAATGTCGAACTGAACCCTTTATTTCGCCCGCTTGGGTTAAGTGTTCTAGTTCCACTTGCCATGTCCAATCGATTTGAGTTATCGCCTGTTAATTCCCCCCCCCTCTCTCTCTCTCTCTCTCTCTCTCGAGGCAAGAAAAGAGGGAGTGGTTCACACACACACACACACACACACACACACACACACACACACACACACACACACACACATATATATATATATATATATATATATATATATAAAGGGTGTTCCAATAACTTGAACCGATTTTAAATGTGAATTAAGCTTAAGCGTCTAATGAGTTTTCTTTTTCTTTCAGATTTGGTGGATATTTGGGCGATATTATTTTTCACACATAATTGCCATGACTTAAATAACATGATCCAATAGAGAAATAAATAAATTTTCACCAATAACACTGATTTATTTATTGCTGACTTTGATCCGTCTTAATGAAACACCTTTATATATATATATATATATATATATATATATATATTAACCGTCACTTTATTAGGTATACGCTTATAGTACTTGGTTTGACCCATTTTGCCATTAGAAACCAATTCAGCGATGTTCTGGAAGCCCGTTTTCGTAATTTAATCTCATACTGTTAATATGGTATTTTGCGATTCTTCTAGATCGTTCGGCTGCGCATACGGGATTTGAATCTCCCTTTTCATCAAATCGCAACAATTTTATGGGATTGAGACCCCGTAACTGTGAAGGTCGCTTTAACACAGTAACCCTATTTTTGTGTACCATGAGGTTTTTTAGGCGGGTACGTTGTCCTACTGGAAGTGGCAACCAGAGAATGGGTGCACTGTAGTCATAAATTGAGGCACTTGGTCGAACACAGTAACTTTTATTGGCATCATGGGTCCCAATATATGCCCAGAAAAACTTTCCCATGTCATCACACCACCTGAACCACTGATAAAAAAGCAGGCTGGAGCCATATTTTCATGTTGTTTACGCCAAATTCTGATCCTATCATCCGAATGTCGCAGCAGAATTCGAGGCTCATCAGACCAGCCAACGTTTTTCCAATCTTATCTTGTCCAATTTATGTGATCCTTAGGGAATTTTAGCTTCAGTTTCCTCTTCTTATCTGACAAGAATGGCATCCGGCGCGGTCTTCTACTTTTGTAGCCCATCTGCTTCAAGGTTCGATGTGCGTTTAGATTTGCTCTTCTGTATACCATTGTAAAGCATAGTCTTATGTAGTACAGCCTCATTGCCATTTCCTTACAGAAGTTTTCACTTCTTCATCAACACCGTAACGTTTTCTCCTTAGTGCCTCTTTCATTGGACCAAAGAGATGGGAGACTGAATGTGCTAAGTCAGGTGAAAACTACTGTAATGAATTGGTTATATCAGCAGCCAAGTGAGTTTTATGAAATTGGGAAACATGGCCACATTTGAAAGACGTGGTGAAGATGTTGAGAAGTAGGGATATGAACCTGTGATATATATATATACTGTGTGCGTGTGTACTAATAAGAAAGTACACATATTAAATGACCCTTTTAGAAAATGTTTGTGTATAAAAATATGAATTAAGCGAACGAATAAAAATGACATTTTTTTTTGTCATTGAAAACCCAGACGACTCGCTGAATAACGGAAGTATAAGTTTGTTAGCAGGCAGCTCCACTCCACCTAAACTTAACCTGACTTTGTAAGTAACATATATTGGATACATAAGCTGTCTAGGGAAATTAAAACCTTACCACCCCTAATCAAAATAGACTGAATTTTCCGTAACCTTAACGCATAATGTTAATATTGTCTGCGCTTATAAATTAAGTAAATTTCTTAGAAATTTATTCTTAACATCGCTTGACAATGGAACGAGACTATGAGTTTTAAGTTTAATTTTTATAATTAAATTTATAAATTTAGTTTCAGTTTTGAAACATGGAAATTTTCTGTGTCGCGATGGAATCATATTTTTAAAAAAGAAAATAGTTATAATATGCGTGTGTGTGTGTGTGTGTGCGCGCGCGCGTGTGTGTCTTTGTTAAGGATATTTTGTTGGTTTATTTTTTTCTGCATTTCGGATTATTTTCTTGTCTTCGGTGAAAATACAAATATATATTGCTCAGTGTCTGGTTACATAAGTCATTATCAAAGAAGGTTTAATTTTGTGCTATGACAGCTTAATCGTTTTTTGTTTTTTAAATATCGCATCTTAACGCGTGATCTCGGTACTTTGAAGCGTTGGCTTCAATTAGATAGGAATGATTGCATAAAAATTCCCCTTCTCCAAATTATAGGCAAAACATAGGAATGCATGCTGAGATTTTTTTCTAATCAATAAGATTCGACTGAGAATTGGCCTAATCTAATTTGTCTCGTCATGGGTGAGGAGTAAGTGACATAGGTCACTTCTGATTGGTCACTTGCTATTTTTAAAATCAGCAGTGGCAGTTGTTTATATGTTCGTTGTTGTGTGATTGGTGGACAATTGCTTCAGGGCCGCCTGCCGGAATATGTATTGTTCCGGTAGGGTCGATTGGGCGAACAGATATGATGTTGAGAGACCCGAAACTTGTCATGAGCCCAAGTCAATAACATCACTCATGAGGCTATTCTGCACACCCATTGGAATGTATTTATAACAAAGTTCGTTCGTATCTTGAAGACAAAACGCTGCGATCGCTTGTCTGTATCCCCTTTTTGTGTTAACACCATTCCTAGTTTGTGAACATTTTGCCATATTACAGTTGTTTTGCTTTATTACTGTTGCCTTGCTTTACATATATTGTTTGCTTGCTTCATATTATTTTTGTCCTCTTCTTTTCTTTTCTTGTTATTGTCTATTGCAAGCTTTGTCAGTTCTGTTGGTTGGGAAGTTCTGCCAATTACATTTAACCATGGCCAATTACGCTACTTGAAGTTTCTTTATTTTTATTCCTTTTTAAAATCCTTTTTTCATTATGTCGGTTTGTAAAGCATTATAAAAACAATTTAAAATGAAAGGAAACAACACGACAACAGGAACTGTCACGTGATGACGCGATCCTTTTCAAACCGACATCGCGGTACATATTAATTTGCATGTTACTTCCGTGATCTCAAAAATAAATAAATAAATAAAATAAAATAAAATGAAATAAAAACACGCATTATTTTTGCAAGTATAAAAATTTCATACCCACGACCTACTTAACATTACTAATACAAAAAGTGGGTTAAATTCTTCAGGAAATAGCTATTGTAATATTCCGCTATCAATTCAAATTCTTTTGAAAATTTTATCACATTTGCTCTCGCACGCGAGAAGGAATTTACCCGAATTTTTTTTATGGTTCTTAATTTTGAAACATTTTGGTGAAAATGTTTTGAAATTTTGAGGAATTTGATCCGATGCGTTCGTAAAAATACAGTACTGTACAAAAATTAAGTCAAAAAATATTTAAAAATTGTGTAGTTATTCGTAATTTTGATTTTTCCCTTTTTTATGTGAAAAATTGTTAGTGAAATCAGTTCCATTGCTTTGTTCCACCAACTGTAATGCTCACATCTAAGAACTGCGAAAAATGAGAAAAACTACTATTAAGGAGAGTGAGGACAATAAAAGAAAAAGTTACATTTGGTCGACGGACATTTGGTCGAGATACATTTGGCCGAACGGATATTTGGCCGACAGACATTTGGCCGAACGGACATTTGGTCGAGATACTTTTAGCCGAACGGACATTTGGTCGACAGACATTTGGCCGACGGACATTTGGCCGACAGACATTTGGCCGACGGACATTTGGCCGACAGACATTTGGCCGACGGACATTTGGCCGACAGACATTTGGCCGACAGACAATTGGCCGACAGACATTTGGCCGACAGACATTTGGCCGACAGACAATTGGCCGACAGACATTTGGCCGAACGGAAATTTGGCCGACAGACATTTGGCCGACGGATATTTGGCCGACAGACATTTGGCCGAACGGACATTTGGCCGACAGACATTTGGCCGACAGACATTTGGCCGAACGGACATTAGGTCGAGATACTTTTAGCCGAACGGACATTTGGTCGACAGACATTTGGCCGACGGACATTTGGCCGACAGACATTTGGCCGACGGACATTTGGCCGACAGACATTTGGCCGACGGACATTTGGCCGACAGACATTTGGCCGACAGACAATTGGCCGACAGACATTTGGCCGACAGACATTTGGCCGACAGACAATTGGCCGACAGACATTTGGCCGAACGGAAATTTGGCCGACAGATATTTGGCCGACGGACATTTGGCCGACAGACATTTGGCCGACGGACATTTGGCCGACAGACATTTGGCCGACAGACAATTGGCCGACAGACATTTGGCCGACAGACATTTGGCCGACAGACAATTGGCCGACAGACATTTGGCCGAACGGAAATTTGGCCGACAGACATTTGGCCGACGGATATTTGGCCGACAGACATTTGGCCGAACGGACATTTGGCCGACAGACATTTGGCCGACAGACATTTGGCCGAACGGACATTAGGTCGAGATACTTTTAGCCGAACGGACATTTGGTCGACAGACATTTGGCCGACGGACATTTGGCCGACAGACATTTGGCCGACGGACATTTGGCCGACAGACATTTGGCCGACGGACATTTGGCCGACAGACATTTGGCCGACAGACAATTGGCCGACAGACATTTGGCCGACAGACATTTGGCCGACAGACAATTGGCCGACAGACATTTGGCCGAACGGAAATTTGGCCGACAGACATTTGGCCGACGGATATTTGGCCGACAGACATTTGGCCGAACGGACATTTGGCCGACAGACATTTGGCCGACAGACATTTGGCCGAACGGACATTAGGTCGAGATACTTTTAGCCGAACGGACATTTGGTCGACAGACATTTGGCCGACGGACATTTGGCCGACAGACATTTGGCCGACGGACATTTGGCCGACAGACATTTGGCCGACGGACATTTGGCCGACAGACATTTGGCCGACAGACAATTGGCCGACAGACATTTGGCCGACAGACATTTGGCCGACAGACAATTGGCCGACAGCCATTTGGCCGAACGGAAATTTGGCCGACAGACATTTGGCCGACGGATATTTGGCCGACAGACATTTGGCCGAACGGACATTTGGCCGACAGACATTTGGCCGACAGAGATTTGGCCGAACGGACATTAGGTCGAGATACTTTTAGCCGAACGGACATTTGGTCGACAGACATTTGGCCGACGGACATTTGGCCGACAGACATTTGGCCGACGGACATTTGGCCGACAGACATTTGGCCGACGGACATTTGGCCGACAGACATTTGGCCGACAGACAATTGGCCGACAGACATTTGGCCGACAGACATTTGGCCGACAGACAATTGGCCGACAGACATTTGGCCGAACGGAAATTTGGCCGACAGACATTTGGCCGACGGATATTTGGCCGACAGACATTTGGCCGAACGGACATTTGGCCGACAGACATTTGGCCGACAGACATTTGGCCGAACGGACATTAGGTCGAGATACTTTTAGCCGAACGGACATTTGGTCGACAGACATTTGGCCGACGGACATTTGGCCGACAGACATTTGGCCGACGGACATTTGGCCGACAGACATTTGGCCGACGGACATTTGGCCGAAAGACATTTGGCCGACAGACAATTGGCCGACAGACATTTGGCCGACAGACATTTGGCCGACAGACAATTGGCCGACAGACATTTAGCCGAACGGAAATTTGGCCGACAGATATTTGGCCGACGGACATTTGGCCGACAGACATTTGGCCGACGGACATTTGGCCGACAGACATTTGGCCGACAGACATTTGGCCGACGGACATTTGGCCGACAGACATTTGGCCGACGGACATTTGGCCGACAGACATTTGGCCGACGGACATTTGGCCGACAGACATTTGGCCGACAGACAATTGGCCGACAGACATTTGGCCGACAGACATTTGGCCGACAGACAATTGGCCGACAGACATTTGGCCGAACGGAAATTTGGCCGACAGATATTTGGCCGACGGACATTTGGCCGACAGACATTTGGCCGACGGACATTTGGCCGACAGACATTTGGCCGACAGACAATTGGCCGACAGACATTTGGCCGACAGACATTTGGCCGACAGACAATTGGCCGACAGACATTTGGCCGAACGGAAATTTGGCCGACAGACATTTGGCCGACGGATATTTGGCCGACAGACATTTGGCCGAACGGACATTTGGCCGACAGACATTTGGCCGACAGACATTTGGCCGAACGGACATTAGGTCGAGATACTTTTAGCCGAACGGACATTTGGCCGACAGACATTTGGCCGACGGACATTTGGCCGACAGACATTTGGCCGACAGACAATTGGCCGACAGACATTTGGCCGACAGACATTTGGCCGACAGACAATTGGCCGACAGACATTTGGCCGAACGGAAATTTGGCCGACAGACATTTGGCCGACGGATATTTGGCCGACAGACATTTGGCCGAACGGACATTTGGCCGACAGACATTTGGCCGACAGACATTTGGCCGAACGGACATTAGGTCGAGATACTTTTAGCCGAACGGACATTTGGTCGACAGACATTTGGCCGACGGACATTTGGCCGACAGACATTTGGCCGACGGACATTTGGCCGACAGACATTTGGCCGACGGACATTTGGCCGACAGACATTTGGCCGACAGACAATTGGCCGACAGACATTTGGCCGACAGACATTTGGCCGACAGACAATTGGCCGACAGACATTTGGCCGAACGGAAATTTGGCCGACAGATATTTGGCCGACGGACATTTGGCCGACAGACATTTGGCCGACGGACATTTGGCCGACAGACATTTGGCCGACAGACAATTGGCCGACAGACATTTGGCCGACAGACATTTGGCCGACAGACAATTGGCCGACAGACATTTGGCCGAACGGAAATTTGGCCGACAGACATTTGGCCGACGGATATTTGGCCGACAGACATTTGGCCGAACGGACATTTGGCCGACAGACATTTGGCCGACAGACATTTGGCCGAACGGACATTAGGTCGAGATACTTTTAGCCGAACGGACATTTGGTCGACAGACATTTGGCCGACGGACATTTGGCCGACAGACATTTGGCCGACGGACATTTGGCCGACAGACATTTGGCCGACGGACATTTGGCCGACAGACATTTGGCCGACAGACAATTGGCCGACAGACATTTGGCCGACAGACATTTGGCCGACAGACAATTGGCCGACAGACATTTGGCCGAACGGAAATTTGGCCGACAGACATTTGGCCGACGGATATTTGGCCGACAGACATTTGGCCGAACGGACATTTGGCCGACAGACATTTGGCCGACAGACATTTGGCCGAACGGACATTAGGTCGAGATACTTTTAGCCGAACGGACATTTGGCCGACAGACAATTGGCCGACAGACATTTGGCCGAACGGAAATTTGGCCGACAGATATTTGGCCGACGGACATTTGGCCGACAGACATTTGGCCGACGGACATTTGGCCGACAGACATTTGGCCGATAGACATTTGTACGTAAGAACAGTAAGATAAAAGCTGGTTCATCCCTTTAAGTCAATGATCATTAAAAGCGAAATTGAAAGATCTTTCATATCGGAAAAGCTTAAGATTTTTGCTGTAGTAAAGATGTCCTTTTTCTCTAAATGCATATCATCTTACATTAATATTTGAAGTAAAACATAATATATGCAGAACAGATTTTTTTAAAAATCCTTTTAAAAAAAAACGAAAAATTATAAATTAATACAGTAAATAAATATAAATATGTGTAGCACATTACGATAAAGAGTGTGACAGACACATGTAAGTACGCCACTACATTTTCGGCTAAATATCCATTCGGTTAAATGTCCGTCAGCCAAATATCCGAGTACCAGCCGAAAGAGAGTTCCACAAGCATGATGTGCGATAGAAGAAACTATTAGCATAGAACAAACGTTTACATCTAGCCGTTTCAACTGTAAAATGATGAAACCTTGCCGTCAATCTAGTAAAGCGCTTAAATTCATACAGTCTAGGTACCATAGAGAAGAGTTCATTAGAAGAATTACCATGAAAGTATTTATAGAAGGTCCAAAGAAGCTACGTTACAGGGGTAGAAAAGCGACTGAAGCCGTAATGCCAGGTCAGGACCAATGAAATTGCAGATTCTTCTTTGGATTTTATAAAGGAACTCAAAATATATAAGAGGAGCACTAGACTATATATGGCAGCAATATTCTAAGCATGGACGAATGGTAGACTTGTAAATATGTAAGATAGATTTGGGCAAGAAAAATTATTTAGCACGACACAGTGAACCAACTTACCTACGAGCAGACCTAGGAATGGATTCGATATAATCTTTGCACTTCATGTCAGTGGTAAACGTTAGTCCGAGAAAGAGCAATAAATCAATCTCCTGGAGGCAGAATATACATAATAGATCGATAGATAGATATAAAAGACTGACACCTTCAATAAAACCAGTATTATTTTAATGTTTCTTCTCTGGACGAAATTAGGCTAATATATAGATTTATACACACACAGATACTCTCTCTCTCTCTCTCTCTCTCTCACACACACACACACACACACACACACACACACACACACACATATATATATATATATAGATATAGATATAAAAAGATGACTGCAATAAAAACATTATTTTAAAGATCCTTCTAGGGATAAAATTGTGCTGATATATCGAATTGTACACACACGCACACACATACACGCACAAACACGCACACACACATACACATATATATTTAAACAAAGATATTCACCATCAAAGATGATATTCTGTTATGCTGACATAGAACATTGCTATGCGAAGATATATATATATATATATATATATATATATATATATATATATATATATATATATATATATATATTGGCATTTGTTTACATTTGTAAAAACAATACGCTAGATTTAGTTGTGTAACTCTACCGAGTGAAGATAGCTCTGGCTGACACAAAATTAGTTGTGTTTCAATCCTGGCTTGAGGCATTCGGAAGTCTAGTCGCACTGAGGAGCTGTGATACAGCGAAACAGTACTGTCTGTGAATGACATAATTTAGCTCTTGAAAATACATTTCGATTGAGCACTGTTGAGTGATAAGCTAATTCTATAAACAACAGCCATCTGCACTAATGCAAAGCTCTTCAGTAAAATGAATGGAGAACTTTGGCTGATTGGCATTTGTTTACATTTGTAAAAACAATACGCTAGATTTAGTTGTGTAACTCTACCGAGTGAAGATAGCTCTGACTGAAAGAAAATTAGTTGTGTTTCAATCCTGGCTTGAGGCATTCGGAAGTCTAGTCGCACTGAGGAGTTGTGATACAGCGAAACAGTACTGTCTGTGAATGACATATATATATATATATATATATATATATATATATATATATATATATAAAGTGGACATACAGGTCAGCACCTAACAATGACAGTTAAATTTACATACGCTCTATCCCACACTCTAACTCATAATTATACCATACCTTAAAACTATATTTTTATCACATATATATATATATATATATATATATATATATATATATATATATATTTATTGTTGTATATATATATATATATATATATATATATATATATATATATATATATATATATATATATATATATATATAGGCAAGTCTAATTAAATAAATAACAAATAAACCATTCTATGATCACAGAAATGACGTATATGTGCAACGTGATGGCGTTTCTATGGGTTCAGTTCTGGGCCCAACCTTCAGCAACTTCTACATGGCCAGCCTAGAAAATGATATATTTAGCACCACCAAGAAACCCTTCATCTGCCTAAGATATGTAGATAATATCCTTATTTTAGTTAAAAACAAAGAAGAAATAATGGAACTCTCCAAAAAAGCTTTCAAAAATCTCTGTCCTCAAGTTCACATACGAACTTAACAAAGAAAACAAAATCCCTTTCCTTGACATTTTAACAGGCACAAATAATAACACATTTACTACCTCCTCATATAAAAAAACAACCAGCAAAAACTCTTGTACTATCAACTATAAGAGTCAATGTCTTAATTACGACAAAATATCACTTATACAGAATTTAATTAATTGAGCACAAATTAATTCCGCCACAAAAAAGATTTTCTACACGAAAAAACTTTAAGTAGACTCTCATTAATAATTACTTCTCAAACCACATTGTAGATGAACAAATAAGATGATTTATCAAAAACCTCAACACACGTCAAATAAGACATGGTACTTTTTCAAAGGACCCTAAATATATCAAACTCTTATATTGTAACCAGATGCATGCTAACTACAATCAGGATGAGAAAATCATAAAATACCTCATTCATACCCGTATATCTCTCATGGATCCTAATAACAAAAACAAAATTATTCATATATTACACAAAATACAATACAACCAATTTAATTATTCACAATAACTCCCACCAACTGACATATTACGTAAAACCAACATTATATATCAATTCAAATATCCCTTTGGTGAATGCATCTCCGACAGAAAAAAACAAATATATATGTTGGCTATACGACAACTACATTATCAAGACGTCTTACTCTACACATATCAGACCATTCGTCCATTTCGAGACATTTACACCAACATTCCTGTCCACATGAACAGTATTGAAAAATACTGATTAATAACAGAATTATCCTACCCCAAGAAAATAAAAAATTAAAACTACAGATCCTCGAAGCAATCTATATTTAAAAATTGAAGCCGACACTGAATAGAATCAGCAACGAATACTGTAATAATGTTCTAAAATGTCTATAAAAAGAACAGTTTTCACTATTTAATACCCGCTTGACCATAACATTCCAACATAAAAGAAACAAATTCCATAATGGATAATGTTTTCACGTTCTAATGAACGCTAAAGCATAACTGTCAGCCGTTGCATTTAAACGCAAAAGGAAAAATTCAGTAATGGATAGCTACTCATAGTTTTGCCTTCCCAGTTTCACTCCTGATGATGATCTCAGAAAGAGGTGGAAAATACCTGGGAAATAAAAGTGATTTTCACTGTTACCGTGCATTTCTTGTCTGATTTTATTGTAATACACGAAAAAATATCCCTGTATAGGAACGGATTATGCTGAACATAGGCGGACATAATGTTTGTGATTTATTTAGGCAGCTAATTCTCTTTTAGGCATGTGTGATTGAATAAATTACAAACATTATGTCTGCTTATTTTATATATAGGATTAAGATTAGTAATAGTTTATCACAGCTAATTGGTGTTGCTTCAGCATCCCGACTCCTGTTTTCAGTAGACCTTCCATCTACTCTTCAGGGAGTATATATATATATATATATATATATATATATATATATATATAGTGAGAGAGAGAGAGAGAGAGATATATAGAGAAAGATATAGAGAGAGAGACAAACCTCTAATCTACGGACCACTCATCAACGGACTTCGGATGCAACGGAATACAAATCTGCAGGCAAAATAAAAAAAATCTACAGGAAAAATACTTCCAAATCGTCAGCGATGTATTTCAAAATTTGTGGTCTTAGCGGACCGAGTCGTATTAGTTCTCAAACTGACCGCTCAGCGGCGGTGGTGGACCTTTCAATTGCAAACGAAGACGGAGACATTTGCATATGCGTGAGAAAGTAGCTGTGAGAAGTCTTTAATTTTTGTTATTTCGATTTAATATATCTAAATTAAGTGTATATTTATTCATGCCATATACACTTGTTTATAGTATTTACATTATGATCATAGCTACTGCTAATAGTGGCTTTCTAACTAAAAAATAATCTCTTCCCATCTACGGACAATCGGCTTTAACGGACCATTGCTCTCCCTAATATTCCGTTGATGAGAGGATTGTCTGTAATGTATATAATGTATATTTTAAAATATAAAATATTTTCCACACACAGACACCCCCACAGATATATATATATATATATATATATATATATATATATATATATATATATATATATATATTTATTTATAAAGACATTTAGCCACCATTAGCCATTTATCTGCAATAACCAATACGAACAATTCTCGTTGATGATAAGATCATCCTTCATAAATCCCGTATCTGTAAGCGAAAAGATCTCGGTGAGAGAAGTACACTATATAAACCATCTTTTACCCAGTATTAATCTCAGTTTATATAACAACGGAAATAATGTTTTATTTTTTAATAAAAGACGTTCCTTTCGCGGGGCTCGGAAGAAACGCTTTTACCATTAAATCGACATCACACAACTACGCTTTAAAAGACAACCATGAAAATAAATTAAAAAAACATTTAATAAAGAAAACTTGAAAATGGCCAAAGAAAGTTCGTGGAAGGAGAATTTTTACTCTTCCTTAATGCTACTAAACGGAAAAATTTAAGAATACTAGAAAAACTCAATAAAAACTCATCTGTCATATTCAACGTAAAATGTCTATATTTCTGAGATGAGGTATTATGTACAGTATTTACATTATTCGGACTATTGTCCTCATCTTTGTCGCCATATTTGTCACAACGTTTCGGCCGTTGTACGCTCCGGCCTTCTTCAGGTGGTTGGATCCAAGTAGTTTTTCCAGGAATTTTATACTACGGACCAGTCCTTATACATCTATAAATGGTGCAGTGTAAATAATATTATAAAGAAGTAATCATACAAAGAATTAATCAGTAAAGTTAATGTAATTAATGGCAAATTCACTTCGCTAACAGATTTAATAAAGCATTAACTTACTAGCCACTCATTGAATGAAGCTATCCTTATGTTTAAAATTGTGAGATGGATTAGATGTTCCGTCGATGCTAGTACTTTCGAAAATAAAAAAAATACTAATGCCTGATAATGAAATGTTGATTCCTGGATTTGCCACATTACTATATATATATATATATATATATATATATATATATATATATATATATATATATATATATATTAGAATTGGACATAGTCCGACAATTTATTTAAAGACATTTATATTATGTTTAACGTTCTTTTTATAGATACAAGTATTTAAGCAAATGCTCTGTTTTATAATAATAATCTGTCGGAGAGCGAAAATTTCTATGAAAATTTCTCGGACATTCAGGCCGGTAAATGTTATTTAATACTGTTTATTATAAAACAGAGCATTTGCTTAAATACTTGTATCTATAAAAAGAACGTTAAACATAATATAAATGTCTTTATATATATATATATATATATATATATATATATATATATATATATATATATATAAGTGGTTGACCGTTCGTATCCGAAGATGCCTGTCTACTAGGACGGCTAGCCAACTCCTGTTGCTATCACTGGTTGAGACACATTTGTGTTGTTCAACATCCACAAATCAAACCTGTGGTTTATACTGCAACTATGCTGAGTGGACATTAGTCACAGTTTCGGGGAAGGAGCGCATTACCTGGTGTGATCCACACTCTGAACAAGGCCAGTAAACTCAAATTTCTCGGCCACGACGATTTGCTAGCAGAACCATCGACGGCTCCCAATTAAATCCGTCTATCCAATTTCACACACAAGGCTTGGGTTAACCCCCGGTATCATTTCAGGCACTTTCTAAAGGTGCCGCGTACTGGGACAACCTCCCTATATATATATATATATATATATATATATATATATATATACATGTTTCATTAAATAATATAGACAAGTGTTGTCTACTTATTTTATGTAAGTTCTTTTCATGTCGTCTGATAAGCTTAATAACATTATCATTAAACGAAGAAAGAAAATCACAATATTGATACATATTTTTTAATCCAATCTAAGCTTTCGGCTTACATAAGGCATTATCAAAGATAACAATTACACAATATATTAAGCAATACACGAACAAGAAATTGATGATATATATATATATATATATATTACTTCAATGGTTATTTTTAGTTACTCTTTAGTTAATTTTAGTCACTCTTAAAAGACTTTAGGGAACCTGAATTATGTAATATTTCGAATACATTACAGTACACGTGCTAGAAAAAGAAAAAAATATATGAGCAACATACAGTGCCTCGCTTAAGTTTTAATTACGATTTAATTAGACGATATCAATTGCAACCGCGTTGAAAAGCGAAATTAAAGTGAAACCTTTAATAAAAAATTATTAAAAAAAACAACATTTCACTCTGTCCGATATTTAAAATTAACTTTAATTGAATTATTTAATTTTTAATCGCATACAACTTTTGTAGTTACTTCGGGTTGTTTATGATTTGCCGAGATCGAAAAACGGACGGACGGACAGATATACGTACACTGCGCTTTATTTATATAGATTTATCAATGTGTTTATTTATTATTTCATTTATTTTTCTTTTTGTGGGATTGATTATCTTATTTTTTGTTTCGTTTAAAGTAGGCACTTCCACTCGGTTTCGATACCTAAGGTTTAAAATGATTTTTTACAGATGAAAAAAAAACAGTCTTGAAGCTTTCATTTTATCTTTTATTGAAAGCTAAATGATTACATTTGTTAACACAATAAGCAAAATACACTGGTGTATTTCAAATAGAATTATACTGATTGTAATCTAAACTTTTTTGTCGCTTTCAAAAAATCGAAAAATATCGGCTATTTTTGACACATTTGTAAACAAAAGTTAATTCTCGGTTTTAAAAATCTTCCAAAAATAAAGTATACTTCACTGAAACTATATTTGAGGAATATTAGCTGATTTAAATTATAATTAATTTGATTTGAAAAAAATATTATTTACTTTAAGAAATAGATTTTTAAAATAAACGGTAGCGGTGATTACGCACTTACCACCGTCGCTTGTCACTCGTAGATCACTTAACAAGTGATAATAAAATCTGCCAGCACCTTTACTATTGTTCTACGGATACTTTATCTATTAAAATATAATTTAAGAAAATGACAGGTGAGCGGCTTTTTTATACAATTTCTAAGTAATCTAATTTTAAAATGATGGCAAATAATCTCCGTCATCTAATTTTAGGAAAGTTGAATTTAAAATTAATATAATCATCTCTCTTATTTTCTGATTATATCGTGTATGGTCGACCATACTTTCTAACCTAGGATAGTTACATAATATTTAATATACATAAAAAAATTAAAATAAATATTGGGTGTTAGTAACTTTTGTCGAGCTTTTCAAATTTTGATTCGTAAATATAGTTTTCACTTAATAACAATATCACCTAACCGGATTAAAGAAATGCAAAATTTTAAACGATTTATAATGTTATAAATTATTATAATTAAAATTTTAAGAAATGAAAACAATTCTTGTAAAATTACATGATTCATCAAAGTTTTTTTTTCTTAAGACAATAGTGTCCTTAATAAATTTTATTTATAAAATTAATTAAAAGCTTTTCTAATTAAATATTTGTCATAATTTTATTGCATTTTTTTATTTTACGATTCAGAGCAGATTTTCGGTAACTGGGGGTCTTGTTGTTTCAGAAAAAGAACTGATGATTTAAATTCTCCAAGAAGTCCCGCTTTTAACTAATAAAAACATTTTGAGATTGTAAATGAAATTAAGTCGGGGGAGGTAACATATGTAAAAAAATATTTTTTACCAAGATTTTCTCAAAAAAAAATTTCAAAAATAATTTAATTCATTTTTGAATAAGTTCTGAAGGTTTCATTAAAATCTGACAATTATTTGATTTTTTCAAGAATTTACAAATCAGTGTGTTTTTCACCTGAAAAACGCGCAAAAACACGAATCATAAATATTACGTCGAGCGCTGACATAAAAAATTAAGATTTTTAACGAAAGTTTCGCACGTGCGTGATCGGATTTAAAAAATTAATAAAATAATCCAGAAATGCTTTCGTCTTTGCTCTTAATAATAACATAAACATTTCGACAATAAAACTTTGATTTTATTAAGTTTGGAGCCCTTTTTCATCATGCTATCCTGTTTTTTCAGCGATCAAGTGGAGGTATTTAGTTTAAAGTATTGGATTTTTCTAAAGTATGTTTCGTTATCTGAGTTGTATAATGCGTGTATAATGCATTCTGTATAGTGCAAAATGAATAAAAAATAAGGAATTGAAAGTTAACAAACAACATTCTAACATAGCTACAAATAACAGCATTCTGGAACAATTATTTGTACTCAATGGCCTTCAGAGAAATTTGAAATATAACCGTTGCTGCCTACCCAATAACCGTTAAGATAATACAATAAACCAGAAATATAGTCTAGCCACCACCCAACATACGTGGCCTGAAGATTGCGTTCACGCATGAAACAGTCTGTCGCCACTCAATGTTGGCCTCGGTGTACACTGCTCTATTTATGCACGAACAAAAAATCCTGGTATTTTTAATTCTTGTATTTGATTTTCATTGGTGGAGTAAACAAACAAATTAAAAAATGACAGCATTTTCTTATTCATCTCCATATTTTATTCTCTCATGAAGCATTAATAAAAGCGAAACATGTCGGATTTATAACCATTTGCTAATTATTCCTCATTCTATCATTCAGTCGGATTTCAATCCAACATTTAATCAATATTTGATCCCAATTTCTCTCTTTCTCTCTCTCTCTTTCTCTCTCTCTTACTCACTCTCTCTCTCTCTCTCGCGCGCACACACACACACACACACACACACACACACACACACATATATATATATATATATATATATATATATATATATATATATATATATATGTACGTCCTGGCATAATTTAGGAAGAATATAATTAAAGTTCAGTTCAAAACGACATATATATCATATAAATAACGTCATACTTCATTGATTTTTTTTTACAGTTTCTTAATATTTTGCATTTTCGACCTTTCACACTTCATCATGATGTGTGAGGTATTTTCATCCTTTAAGTCTCCAAATTCCCATGTGGCACATTTTCGTCCTTTCAGACTTTGTTATTTCTTGTAAGGTATTTTCCTCCTTTAATTCTCATAATATTCATGTGACACATTTTTGTCCTTTCAGAATTCATCAGTTTGCATGAAGTATTTTCATCCTTTAAGCCTCCAACTTTTCAAGTGACGCATTTTCCTCCTTTCAGAATTTATCATTTTGTGTGAGGTGTTTTTATCTTTTCCGTCTCCAAAATCATACGTGATGCATTTTCGTCCGTTCAGATATCATTAATTACTGTGAAGTATTTTCATCCTTTAAGTCCCATGCTTTTCATGTGACGCATTTTCGTCCTTTCAGACTCCATTAATTTCTGTGAGGTATTTTCATCTTTTAAGTCTCCAAATTCACATGTGGCACGATTTCGTTCTTTTAGATTTTATCATTCTCTGTGAGGTATTTCCATGCTTTAAGTCTCATATTTTCATGTGACGCAGTTTTGTCCTTTCAGTATTCATTATTTTGTGTGGGGTATTTTTTCCTTTAAGTCTCGAACGTTCAGATTTCATCATTTTCTGTCAGGTATTTTCATATATTAAGACTCCAAAATCATATGTGACACATTTTTGTCCTTCAAGAATTCATCACTTTCTGTGAATTTTTTTCCATCCTTCAAGTCTCCAACTTCCCACGTGGCACCAATTCGTCCTTTTAGATTTTATCATTCTCTGTGAGGTATTTTCATGCTTTAAGTCTCATACTTCTCATGTGACGCATTTTCGTCCTTTCAGAGTTCATTATTTTATGTGGGGTATTTTCATCCTTTCAGTCGCCAACTTTCGATCAGAGGAATTTTCGTACTTTCAGATATCATCATTTTCTGTGAGGTATTTGCATCCTTTAATTTTACAACTTTCCATGTGACGCATTTTCGTCATTTAAGATTCATTAATTTCTATGAGGTATTTTCTACCTTTAAGTCACATACTTTTCATGTGACGCATTTTCGTCATTTCAGACTTCATCATATTGCGTGAGGTATTTTCAACGTTTAAGTCTCATAATTTTCATGTGACGCATTTGCCTGCTCTCACACTGCATTAATTACTGGGAGGAATTTTCTACGTTTAAGTCTCATACATATCATGTGACGCATTTTCGTCATTTCAGACTTCATCATATTGCGTGAAGTATTTTCATCCTTTAAGTTTCATACTTTTCAAGTGACGCAAATTTCATCCTTAAGTCTCCCATATTTCAAGTGACGCATTTTTGTCCTTACATACTTCATCATATTGCGTGAGGTATTTTCAACATTTTACGTTTCATAATTTTCATGAAACGCAGTTTTGTCCTTTCAGACTTCATTAATTTCTGTGAGGTATTTTCTCACTTTAAGTCACATACTTTTCTAGTGATGCATTTTCGTCCTTAAATCTCATACTTTTCAAGTGATGCATTTTCGTCCTTAAATCTCATACTTTTCAAGTGACGCATTTTCGTCCTTAAATCTCATACTTTTCAAGTGACGCATTTTCGTCCTTCAATCTCATACTTTTGAAGTGAAGCATTTTCGTCCTTAAATCTCATACTTTACAAGTGACGCATTTTCGTCCTTAAATCTCATACTTTGCAAATGACGCATTTTCGTCCTTAAATCTCATACTTTTCAAGTGACGCATTTTCGTCCTTAAATGTCATACTTTTCAAGTGAAGAATTTTCGTCCTTAAATCTCATACTTTACAAGTGACGCATTTTCGTCCTTAAATCTCATACTTTGCAAGTGACGCCTTTTCGTCCTTAAATGTTATACTTTTCAAGTGAAGAATTTTCGTCCTTAAATCTCATACTTTTCAAGTGACGCATTTTCGTCCTTCAATCTCATACTTTTCAAGTGACGCATTTTCGTCCTTAAATCTCATACTTTTCAAGTGGGTCAATTTTGTCTTTAAATCTCATACTTTTCAAGTGACGCATTTTCATGCTTTCAGACTTCATCATATTGAGTGAGGTATTTTCATCATTTAGGTCTCATACTTTTCATGAGACGCGTTTTCATCCTTTCAGGTTTCATTAATTTCTGTGGGTTATTTTCATCCTTTAAGTCTCATACATTTCAAGTAAAGAATTTTTGTACTTTCAGATTTCATCGTATTGCGTGAGTCATTTTCATCCTTTAAGTCACATACTTTACATGTGACGCATTTTCGTCCTTTCAGTTTCCTCATTTATTGTGAGCTATTTTCGTCCTTATTGTCTCCACATTACCATGTGACGCATTTTCATCCTTTCAGACATCCTCATTTCTTGTGAGGTATTTTCTTCCTTGTAGTCTCCAAGGTCCTATGTGAGGTATTTCTGTCCTTTCAGACTTCCTCATTTCTTGTGAGGTATTTTCATCCTTGTAGTCTCCAACTTCCCATGTGAGGTATTTTCCTCCTTTCAGAATTCCTCATTTCTTGTGAGGTATTTTCTTCCTTGTAGTCTCCACCTTCCTATGTGGCGCATTTTCGTCCTTTCAGACTTTCTATAGTTCTTGTGAGGTATTTTCATCCTTGTAGTCTCCAACTTCCCATGTGAGGCATTTTCGTCCTTTCAGACTTCCTCATTTATTGTGAGCGATTTTCGTCCTTATTGTCTCTACCTTCCCATGTGACGCATTTTCGTGCTTTCAGACTTCCTCATTTCTTGTGAGGTATTTTCTTCCTTGTAGTCTCCAACTTCCTATGTGACGCATTTTAGTCCTTTCAGACTTCCGCATTTCTGGTTAGGTATTTTCTTGCTTGTAGTCTCCAACTTCCTCTGTGACGCATTTTCGTTCTCTCAGACTTCCTCATTTCTTGTGAGGTATTTTCTTCCATGTAGTCTCCAACTTCGCATGTGACGCATTTTTGTGCTTTCAGAATTCCTCTTTTCTTGTGAGGTATTTTCTTCCTCGTAGCCTCCAACTTCCCATGTGACGCATGTTCGTCCTTTCAGACTTGCTCATTTCTTGTGAGGTATTTTCTTCCTTGTAGTCTCCAACTTCCTATGTGACGCATTTTCGTTCTCTCAGACTTCCTCATTTCTTGTGAGGTATTTTCTTCCTTGTAGTCTCCGACTTCCATTGTGACACATGTTCGTCCTTTCAGATTTCCTATATTTCTTGTGATGTATTTTCTTCCATGTAGTCTCCAACTTCGCATGTGACGCATTTTTGTGCTTTCAGAATTCCTCATTTCTAGTGAGGTATTTTCTTCATTGTAGTCTCCAAATTCCCCTGTGACGCATTTTCGTCCTTTCAGACTTCCTCATTTCTTTTGTAGGTATTTTCTTCCTTGTAGTCTCCAACGTCCTATGTCACGCATTTTTGTCCTGTCAGACTTCCTCATTTCTTGTGAGGTAATTTTTCCTTGTAGTCTCCAACTTCCTATGTTACGCATTTTCGTCCTTTCAGACTTCCTCATTTCTGGTGAGGTATTTTCTTCCTCGTAGCCTCCAACTTCCCATGTGACGCATTTTCATCCTTTCAAACTTCCTCATTTCTTGTGAGGTATTTTCTTCCTTGTAGCCTCCACCTTCCTATGTGGCGCATTTTCGTCCTTTCAGACTTTCTATAGTTCTTGTGAGGTATTTTCATCCTTGTAGTCTCCAACTTCCCATATGAGGCATTTTCGTCCTTTCAGACTTCCTCATTTATTGTGAGCGATTTTCGTCCTTATTGTCTCTACCTTCCCATGTGACGCATTTTCGTACTTTCAGACTTCCTCATTTCTTGTGAGGTATTTTCTTCCGTGTAGCCTCCAACTTCCCATGTGACGCATTTTCGTCCTTTCAGATTTCCTCACTTCTTGTGAGGTACTTTTTTCCTTGTAGTCTCCGACTTTCATTGTGACACATGTTCGTCCTTTCAGACTTCCTCATTTCTTGTGAGGTATTTTCATCCTTTCAATCACCTACTTTGCATGTGGCGCATTGCCGTCATTTCATACTTCATTATTTTCTATTATGCATTTTCATCTTATAATACTCCACCTTCGCATCTGACTCATTTTCATCTTTTCTTCATTTTTTTGTACTTCGCTATTTTTTACTGGGGTCTTTATTTTTTTTGTTTCATGCCTTTTATGACTTCAACCTTCTGTTTGATGCATTTTCGTTCTTTAGTCATCAGTATATTCTCTGAAACATTTCTCTGATGAAGCACCTCATAATTTTGCGTGATTCACTTTTTAGGACTTCGTCCTTTCATGTGACGCATTTCATTCCTTTGAGACGTTATCCTTTTGTGGGGTCCATTTTCGTTCCTTATATCTTTAGCACTTCATTTGTTTGACGCTTTTTCCCCCTTTAAGACTTTATTCTTTTCTATGACGCATTTTTCTCATTTAGGACTTCATCATATCGCGTGACACATTTTTGTCCATTAGGAATTAATCATGTGGAGCGGCGCATTCTCGCACTTTAAGCCTTCATACTGGGGTATTTTCATCCTATAAGACCCCCATCTCTTTGTGGGGCCTATTTTCGTCCATTAGGTCTTCATCATTTTGTATGACTCGTTTTCGTCCTTTAGGACTTAACCATTTTCCGAGAGACTTTTTCGTACTTTAGGACGTCAAATATTGGGTGAGGCATTTTTCTTCTTTATGACATCATTCTCGTGTGAGGCATTTTTGTCCCATAAGACTTTAGCAGTTTGTATGTCGCATTTTCATCCTTTATTACTTTAACATTTCGTATGATGCATTATTCTTTTTTACAAATTCATCATTTCGTGTACGCATATTTTTCCTTCAGGACTTCATCATTTCGTATGTTGAATTTTCGTCTTTTAGAAGTTCATTATTTCCTGCGTAGCATTTTCGTCCTTTAGAATCTCACCTTTTCGCCTGACATGTTTTCGTACTTTAGGATTTCATCATTCTGCGTGATGCATTTTTATGCTTCTCGACTTCATCATTTTGTCCGACACGTTTCGTACTTTAGGATTTCATCATTTTGCGTGATGCATTTTTATGCTTCTCGACTTCATCATTTTGTGCGACGCGTTTCGTACCTTAGGATTTCATCATTTTGCGTGATGCATTTTTATGCTTCTCGACTTCATCATTTTGTGCGACGCGTTTCGTACCTTAGGATTTCATCATTTTACGTGATGCATTTTCGTTCTTTAAGTTTTGATTATTTCGTGTGACGCATTTTAGTCTTTTAGGATTTTAACCTTTTTTCTGTATTTTTGTCCTTCAACTCTCCACCTTTTTGCGTGACGTATTTCCGTCTTTTAGAAATTCATCAGTTACATCAATATGACATAATCTTAAGAATGAAAATATCTTTGAAAAAAAAAAATGAATTCAAACACCAAGTTGATCAAGAAAAAATCACTTGGGATTCTTTTTTTAATTTTTCTATATTAATGTAAGCTTATTTTGTTTTTGATAAAAATTATAACTCTTTTTTTTGTTTTCCCAGCAATTTATACTTTCATATATATGCTTTTTGTGTTATGTCGGGACTCCCTTCATCCTCTTGAAAGCAATTTAATGTTCTGCTTAGCAGTCAGACACACACTCACAAAGCTTTTCTCCATTGTGTATATATATATACATATATATATATTTGGTCGCTTACTCTAACACCATGGTCAGCAAATTCGTTCATCTTCCTAGTCATTTGCTTGTAGATATCCACTCTCATTGGCTGTTCTCATTTCGTGGTCATCTGCCGGATGATAGTAAGCAAATTATATTACGTCTCCTTCAAAAGACATTTCTTTTGTTTTATTAATATCATGTCCCTTCAGGGCGTATATGTCATGACTCTACAAAGCTTCCTTTTTTTTTCGAAATCTGTGATTTTCTATAATGTTTTCGGAAAGATAGCGTCGTAGTTTTCTATTGTCAATTCCACAATTTCGAATTTTGAGTAATTTTAAAATATTGTAAATCAATTATAATCTTTTCTATGAGTACATCTTTGATACTTACTCCTCCTATCATGATCCTTTCGAAGTAGGCGATCATGGCTCACAAGAGATTCCGATTCTTTGTCTCATTCACACACACACACACATACACACACACACACACACACACATATATATATATATATATATATATATATATATATATATATATATATAATACGAATTTGTAATTGGTAGTGATTATTTCAATGTAAGTTACATAGCAAAAAATAATTTTCTTAAAAATATTCTGTCTGGAGTGATGAATATAACAATATTCATTAAGTAAATTCTAACCGATATCGATTTTTAGGTGTTTTCTTAATTTATCATTATATATATATATATATATAATTGTGTGTATAAAGAACTATTCTTCTGTAATAGATGCTTCGCTAAAATGACTAAGTTATCATAAAACAAAGCAAAACTGTACTAGCCGCGTTCAGGAATCTAAAGTAGCCGTTATCCACAATTAAAGATGCGCCACCCCAAATCCTTGAAAATATAATCCAAGATTAACCAAAAGCTTTCAGAGCGAACAAACATTTGGATAATTTATACACTCTAAGTACGAGAAAGTAGTCTATGTTTCGAATACAAGAAAAATGTAATAAAAAATTAACATTATTACCTTAATCATTTTAAGAAAACACACATACCCCCGCACACATGCTTACAGACAGACACACACACACAAATATATATATATGTATGTATGTTATATATATATATAATATATATGCATGTATGTCTATATATATATATATATGTGCATGTATGTATGTGTATATATTTATATATTTTATATATATATATATATATATATATATATATATATATGTGTGTGTGTGTGTGTGCATGTGTGTGTGTGTGTGTGTGTTTGTGTGTGTGTGTATTAACCACTAATATTATCAATCTATCTATATATATATATGGAGTTTATTATAATTTTTTCATATAAACAAAAACAATTTCCTCACTACAAAGATGCAACTTCGTTTCAGTGCATTTAAAATTGCACTTCGGCTGGTGAGAACCAAAATGGTTATGAACAATTCTGTTTTTTAACAAGCTGCATGTGAAACGTCACTTCCTTTTTTTCATTTCTTTGAAAAAACAATAGAAAATAAAAAAAAATAAAAATAAAAATTCGTAGGTGAAAATGGTAATTTATTAAAGATATTTTAATTCCAATTGTAAAGAAAATTTGCTCTGTTTAATGAAAATAAACATTGAGTCAGTTTTAACATATTTCAAATTCTATGTTGTGTTAATAGGACTCGCCGGGATTATACTAACGGTTTACTACCCTATATATATATATATATATATATATATATATATATATATATATAGTAGAACTCCTCAAGGCCAAACATAGCCTAATCTAGTCTTCCACGAATTAGACTTCCTCGAATTTCGACTCAACTTTTAATCCGAACTTTTGTATTGACATAAATATGAAACCATTTCTTCCACAATTACCCTAAATATCAAACATCATGGATGTTCGGTTTAGAGGAATTGTACCGTACATCTTTATTTTTTGACTTCCTTTACAGATTATAATTGTTTTTGAATAAGATAAATATCTTATTCAAAATTATATAAGTTTTTAAACATTTCATAAACTGTGTTAGTTTTTCCCAAATTACAATGTTTTCATTCCTATTGGTTGTCGTTTATTTTTTGTAAATTTATGCATTCAATGTACACATTAAATAAAAACAAATTAACGTTACAAACTACCTTTTGTGTCCTAAACTCTAAAACTTAATAAAAATTTAGCTTGCCACGGTAGCCTTTTCTTCCTTGAATCCGAACTATACCCACAATGCCGAACATCTCGGGGGTGGTACTTTCTCTCTGACTCTCTGTCTCTCTCTGTCTATCTATCTATCTATCTATCTATCTATCTATCTATCTATCTATATATATATATATATATATATATATATATATATATATATATATATATAGTAAAAGTAATAAATAAAGGTAATAAATCCGTTGGTATATAATCCAAGTGGATCTTAGTAATATAAAACATTAAAAATGATCCACAAAAAGAGCTCAATGTATTTATTATGACAGAGCAAATAATTAGTACACAATAAAACCCCAAATTACCTAATATGGGGAATAGGTTTATTTCAATCGACGAAAAATTCGTCAGTCATATTCAACCCCAGTATAGACTGAGTTCGTGTCGGAATTAGAAATTTAACTGTGACAAGTACAAAAAAAACCGTCGAATAACAAATACAGAATTTATCCATTTCAATGTTTCAGTCAGACGAAAACTTTGTGTACTAATTACTATATATATATATATATATATATATATATATATATATATATATATATATATATATCAAATATGTGGTGCAGTTCAATTTATATTACAATGAATCATTCATACAAATATTTCGGAATAACAAAGGAGACATTAC